>CM041776.1:197101263-197701263 GCA_023374045.1 Limonium bicolor | reverse complement strand
TTATGTTCGCAATGAACACGCAAGGAATCAGTTCCCTTGGTCTTTGCAACTTATTCCCGGGAACCCTATCCAAGAGGGAATTAAGCTAGATCTTGACCAGGCCTCCACAGTCGATATCAAGTTTCAAGCAATTGACTGAAGTATTTCAACAATACTTCACTGCAAGCAAAAAGGTCAAAAAGGAAACAATTGAGCTGATGGATCTTAAGCAGTGGAAAGGAGAGAAGGTGAAGGAGTTCAGCGAACGCTTTCACAATCAAGTAGCTGAAATCGATGATGTAGATGAGAAGATTATGATCAAGGCCTTTGGAAATGGATTAGCACATCCCCGGCTCGCTGGAAAAATCGCAACGAAGGCACCTAAAACTCATGGAGAATTGGCCGAGATGACCATGATTTTCTGAAATCTGATATAGCAGAAAACAAAGCTAAGGAGTTAGTAAACAGTTTCAAGGTTCCCAGTGACAAAAAAGGAAATCAAGGTGGGAACAATTCGTTCGGGAACTCGTCCGGAGGAGGATCAAGATACAAGCCTTATTATAAGGCCCCTACTATCTCTATTTCCTAAGGATCACAATATCAGAACGCGAGTCGTGGTTCACATCGACCCAGGGAGGTATGCGGCAACAGTCAAGGAAGGTTACTTGCCTCTGCCAAAGAAGTCCCAGCCAGAAGAAATTTCGGTAGCCTTCTGTGAGTACCACGGCAATCGGAGTCACAGAACTGTCAACTATGCTACCTTAGCCAAGGAACTTAGAATAATAGAAGAAGGTAAGAAGAGCAAGGGAAAGCAACCTGTAACACCCCAACATACTTAACATTAAACTGCAGCGGAAAATACACATCATCACATAACTTAACTCATCGGTGTTACACGCCGTTAACCACCCACGTGGCTAACAAGGCTAACATTTACACAACTGTATCGGTCTGACGGACTAGATCCCCGACCAACTATACAATACCGTCTCCTTTATCAACACCAACACTCATTTTACAAATACCTTCCAACTGTACCGAGTATTTACAACTAATGCCGAGAACAATTTCGGTCTTACTACACCTACTGTGTACATACACTTAAATGAATACCCAAGTACAATGTCTACCCTGTCCTACTCTCGAACGGCTTCCAGCACTTCGTACCTGAAATAGGAAAAGAAGAGAAAGGGTGGCCCCCAAGGGGCTCAGCACCTTTGCTGGTATGGTAATCCCGCAGCCCACATGCTACCGGGCCACACACAACTATTTGTCGTCTTAGCATGCAGTTGATTACATTTAAACCAAGCATGTGAAACATAAACTCACAACACGATACATTTCACCCCAATGGGCTTAACATATACAACTCATCTATACTTAACCGATCACTCTTTGAGTTCTTCAACCATATAGTATTTCTCCTCTAACAGAGCTATTACCTTAACAGACGACATTTACCCACAATCGGGTTTCCACAAACGTCCCTTTTACATACTAGGAATCATATCCATGATCCTCATATTTCACTTCTAAGCGACATATAACATCACAATAACCTTGCAACATACAAATAACACATACATAACGGGTACGGATCTCTTAGGAACCGGCCCAAACATAGTTAATACACTGGTGAGCCTAGAGAATGATATCACCCCATGTTAAGCTCGTTATAACCAAACTCATTACCGCCCTCATAGTCGGACGAGTAACTTACCTAAAGATGGATCGGATTTAGTGACCCGAACTCACCACACAAACACATGTTCCCCCTAAACCGATCATAAGTCAGAATAGCTAAGCTTTGGGATAAGCTAATGGGAGATCATAACCCGTGAGGGAAACAACCATAACAGAGAGAAGGGTAAAGCTAAAAAGGATACCCACTCCCAAACAACGCGCGACCGGCCAAACCGGATTCCTCACTACTGTTAGTACATACTTACTTTAGAATATTAGTTAGAACCCCACTATGGAGTCTATCACACCTTCACACATACAGTATTACAACTGGGTTAAACATACAAGGGAGATCCCTACATTCACATATACATATCACACAATTAACACACGCATAGCCGTGGTTAGTACGTCCCATGGTTCGGGTCGTTCACTCCGAATACCAAACTCTCATGTGATCCTAGACTCAGACAACTAAGGTTAACACCTCCGAGGTTAAATGGTATCGAAGTTGTACACGCCACATATATGAATTACTGTAAACTCATTACATGTTTTATCTTACAACGTGGCAAACATACAGAAAAACACATTGGCATACAAGCCGGTGTAATCCGTTAGGACATAGGTTGCAAGAAAACCATACCTGTCTCCGGAGTTCACTCCACCATGTCCACTTATGTTCCTTGAACAATTCTCGAACAACTGGTACATTAAAGTTACCTTCATTAACATCGGGGTAACATGTTTGTGTAACGTCGAATGACTATGGTTAACCCCGTTTAACTAGTTAAATACCTTTACATTTTTAACTTGTTTTACTCTCACATTTTATTCCAACTTCTCACCCACCAAATTGTCATTATAACTCACCAAACATGTCCTTAACAACCTTACAACATCATTATCCATCAATCCCCATCATTAAACATCATTTTCATACCTTAAACAACATTTTTAGAGTGGTCCGGGACTTGGTCCTTACCTTAAGTCCCGGACCAACACATTAGGAAAACCTTCGGCGTATTTAGCAGGGTGGTCCGGGACCTTGTACTCACCCCAAGTCCCGGACCAAACCAGTGGTGCACTCTCGGCCTATTTTCATGCATAGTCCGGGACTTGAACCATAACCTAGGTCCCGGACCAAACCTACAGAATTGTTAAAATTGCATTTTTCAAGTGTTGTTGCCTTAGTTCTCCACCTCCATTAATTGTATAAACTTACCATATGATCTTAGGTATATTCTAATGCCAAAATACCACTTCGCTTCACCTTAAAATATTGTCCAACTTGTTACCCAATTTTCTTATACTTACACCAACACTTATAACATTTGACTCTAGGTTTCTAAATGGTGTTTCTCACCTTTGATTACAACTATCCCAAAATGCTTTCTCCCTACCTTATCATCATTCCAAAACTCATAGTTTTCTCCATTAAACATCCAAGATCACCTAAACCCATCAAGAACACCACAACACCATATATTGCTTAACTTAAATTGCTTGGCACTTAGGCCCTTAAATAACATGGCTCTTAGGCCCTTAAATTGCTTAAACCTTAAACACTGAATTTCCACAATTATATATTGCCTTTGACCTGCAAATACACCCAACAATACATATGCCCTTAATAAACTCCTTGAGAGCATTTCACTAGCTCGTTTACCATTGGCATTTAAATCACATTGAGATAGTTTGTTTACCTCTTTCCTTCCAGATTTTACTTGAACATTCTTGTTCTTCCTTGTTTGGAATTCGGCAAGAGCACTTGGTTACTTGCCAATGTTCTAACCAACACACAAGCACAACCAATGAGCATTCAAGCTTCATGCTTAAACTCACTTACAAACCCTAGGTTATACATATTGTCTTAACACACAAGGATAGCTGTTTTACCTTAGATCTTGAAGAGAGTTGGATATATACCAAGAGAGGACTCCACCCAGTCCTTGAAAGGTTGGAATGAAGCTAGAACAAAGCAACGTAAGGACTCCTTTTAAGGCAAATTTTCGAACAGCACATAACATGGAGGAAACACCATTTTTCTTTGAGTTTCCTTACCTCGAAGCAAAGGAGCACAATAATACGTGAAAAGATGAGCTCAAGCTCCTTCCATGGAGATTCCTCTTGGCACCAAAATGGAGCTCTTGAAGATTTGAAAGGACTAGGTCGAAGAGCTTGACGAGACTAAGAGATCGGTGGTCTTAGTTTTTAATTTGGATAAGTGAGCAAGGAGTTACATGGATTTGAAGATGGCATATGGTGCTGGTGCTGTACCATCGTGAAAGAGAGCAAGGAGGAAGAAGAGATACGTGAGATTGAGAGAAATGAAGAGAATGAGAAGAACTCACTGATTGCAATAGCCTTTAGTAGATAATAATTGTTTACTAAAAGCAAATAGTAACTTAGCTTTATTACTTATTTACTTGTTTGCTTATTAATTGATAAGGGTGTGACTCACCTCTATAAAAACCGTCCCCCATCTATTATAAGGGGTTACCCGGTCTTAATTGATCAATTAAATTACATATGTTGACATATGTTACAAACTGGCTTATTTTAGTTACTATTCACTATAACAAAACCCATGGAAGTGAAATATTAATTTCTTGTTATTTTAAACTTCCAAATGTGATACTAAATAGTACACATATTAATTAAAGAGTATTGATGGTCATTTAGCCATTCAAACTCATTTACAAGACAGTTCCTCAAAATCGTGCTTTAAAGCTCCTTAAAGCTCATTTCGTGTTTTAACTTGTTTTTCAAGCTTGGTTTTCTTTGGTAATTGGTTTAATATGTCTATTAACATATAAATAAGGTCTTGGTATGCTCATTAGGTCTTAACCAAGATTATCCCAAGCTTAGAGCATATTTTGCCCTTTTTGCCTTTAAGGCATTTTACTGTATTTACTGTCTTTTAAATTGTTTACTAATGTTACTAAGACTCTTTTTAGTCTTAATAATTTATTATTTAATGTTTAAACAACTTATTAAGGTTTGGGGTATTTCAATCTACCCCCCTTAAAAGAACTTCGTCCCCGAAGTTCACACTTTCCACATATCTTGGGTTAGAATACGGGAATTACTTGTATAATAAAACACTTCCATAACCAAACATACTTTACATCACAGTCCCGGACTTAGCGGTCCGAGTAACATATTCACATCCATACATAACATAACATACTTACATAGTAACCTCGGACTTAATGGTCCGGGTACCTTAACAACATTTGCACATACATAACAACCCTTAGACTCTCTTGTCTGGGCAACATAACAACATTTAGACCCATAGGTCCTGATAACATAACATCCTTTAGACACATAGGTCTAGGTAACACAACATCATTTAGACCCATAGGTCTTGATAACATAACACTTCGGACTTAACCACGTTAGGACTCAAGGTCCAAATAAATTTTTTTTCCTTACACATTACACACAACACGTTTTAGCACGTATAGCAGTTAAAAATTTCTTTTACATTCACTGTGCTCCCGCAGAACCCGGTCGCGATGGACACATATTGCCCCCGTTCCTTTGGGAGATCAAAACAATCACTTAAATTTTAAATTTCTTATGAGATTAAGTAAGAGAACTTATTTATGTAAGGTATCTATCGACGTTTTATAAATACCGGTTCAAAACCCTTTTGAAAACACATACAACTCCAAGTCCAACTTATGCTCTTTATTCGCTTTTTTTTTCAGCGTGGTTATTTGTGACCACTTGTAGGGAGCTTCAAGAATCATCCAACCCTGATGTGATCAGCATCAATGTTGAACTATCCTTCCACCCCAATTTGTGTTCGGCTTCCCTTGATCGCATGCAAATCAAGTTCCACCTCCCACTTCATTTTCAAACAGCAACTAATTCAAACATGTATCATTTTCTATCTTTAATCCTTCTAGTCATAAACATACATCTCCAAGGATAGAACTCTGTCTATCAGTCATCTCCATTCACTTTAATCCAGTTACCTAGGGAATCTTATTCTTACTAGGTTCTGTGTAGGTTTCATACCCTTTCATAGGTCACTATATTGTACATATACACATATTTTATCAAAATACCACACACAGTTTAACATTTAGTATCATATGAACATATACTGTCGGGGTTTTAGTTCCCCCGGGAGTTTCTTTACTCCCACACTTGTACTCTCACACACAACTGTTGCCAAAATGAACACATTCATCACAATGGTATTCGCATCTTCTGTGCGTAATTACCACAATTAAACCATGAATGTATGCGTATGTTTATGTAACACACACACCACTCATCAAAACAAATTATTTTGTGCTATGCACACCATAGTTCACGTACACTTGCACGGTAGTAGACACTAAGTGGCTTTGCGCTCTACCCCCCTTAAAAGGGATTACGCCCACGTAATCAATCACTTACTCACTGTGCTATAACATTCCACCGTCGTGAAGTGTTTAATCTCCACACGGTTTATTATACAATGTATTCTGGTTTGAGGATCTTAGCCATATTGGCGGTTTAGTCCCTAACCAAGAGTTCTCTTTAGAGTTCATTTAATTCATAACCAGTTTCGATTCTGGCCTGTGAAACCTCTAGGCTTTAATAATTAGCCATTCATACATATTCACAACGTACATCCAACACTTGAATCGCTGGCTCACTAGTTTCTGCTATGCGATTCATGGTAATTTAGAACTTAGTTGTTCATACATTATTCCTACTGTGAGTTACCATGAGCGAACTCGGTGAGTTTCAATTTTTATCCATTTTCCATGATAACTTAGTGTACTCCACAATGATTTACTTGATTTCTTCCGACTTACTGTCGGTTGAATTTGAGCTACTACCTAATATGTAGTATTCTCTCAGTCATTTCCAACAACTGCGGTATATTCCATACCAATATTTAACACACTGTGTAACTATAGTCACTCATTGTGAATCAAGTATCCTTCCATTGATACAACCTTGCATTTCCTATGCTTCGGTCTTTATCGTGTTATAATTCTCTTTATGCTTCTACCACATTTGACATTTCCCGAATTTCTAGCTACCCCACTCGATCATTACTGTACAAGAGCAATACCAAAACGCTCAGTCATACAGAGTGCAGAGGCGTAAACTCTTGGCAGTAAATCTCTTATGCGATTGCAAGGGATTCACACTGTATTCCTTATCACCTAGTATTCAGTACTGGCTTGTTGCCCAGTCTGTATGTCATCACTTATCTTACGTGTTCATTGTGTCTAACTCATAACTGTTCTTGTTGGCCATTTTATTATTTAACAATACTCATGCGATGGCCGCTTGCTGCGCACCGTGCGGTTACTCATTGTATAACATCAACTCACACTGCATCAGCTATTATATCAGCTTCCGCCATTGCACTGTTTTCGCCCTCTATTTGCTGATTGGTGAATACTCTATTCTTCGAGTCTATATGCTCCTTGAGCGTTGCTCATTACACATTTAGCATCCTACCCCTATGGTGGTTGCCATTAGACTTATTACTCTTCCGTCTCCACAACTGGTACGAACACCCCTTTTCGTACTTTTCCTACTCACATCATTCCTGGATATTAACAATATGGTCAACCCTTAACATATTCTCTGGACATATTCCTACTCATTACTACCGTTCTGGCGGTTTCACAATACTCAGAGGTGTCCCTACTCTTTAAGTAGTGGTTCGTTATCCGCTTTCATTACTTATATAACATATAACTTTCGTAGTCAACAAAATTCACTTATGACATTTTACTTGTGGCTTATAAGCCCTATTGCCTCGAGCTCCGCTCATTATAGGCTGTTCACATTCATTTACTTCTTCGAACAACATTACACAGTTTACAGGTTGTATTGGGCTCCATGACAAGGTCGTTATGCCTTTCATGGGGTGTCCCTTCAAGGATGTCAGACTTCCTCCTGACGCCTTAAGTTTAAACTGGGTGGTAGTTTCAACCCCCGCGTTCCTGTCATGTTATTCCGTTCAACACTGTTGATCCAAACACCCCTTTAAGGACAACTCCTGGGTGTTACTAGGTTATGCCACTACATCTGGCTTTCACTTATGGGTACATTTAATTAACTGCATTTCCTTGCGTTCTTGACTGGGTTAAATATTCTCTTTAGTGAGATTGATATCTCTAGTGATCATCTCGGGAGTCTCATCCCGATCATTATACATTAAAGTACCCATAGTAGGCAACTACCTCACCATATTTAGGCCGGGTACTCTCCAGCTATTACATTCATCCCTCAGGATTCTTAAGACATATTCCATGTCCTTATTTACCAACTAGTGCACTTCGCACTAGTTCACCTTTAAACGTTTCCTTAAAATGAATTCACTGATTCTTGTAGTCTTATTTACCTTACTGGTTCCGTTACTTCTACCATTCTTGGTAATTTTTACTTTGTCTGACTTTTACTTCGAACCGTAGCATGGAGTCGACTACTTCCCGCGTTTCAGACTCCACTCGTATACATATGTGGGGTATCCCGTTGATACATTGCTACTTACCCGGTTAACCTACAAGAAGGTCTGCCAGGCCCACAAGCTCCTAACGGAGTGCGGTCGTCCCACAATTTAGTTGGTACACTCGTAGTGTCCGTCACACGCCTAGGTGAAGTATTCTGTTTTCAACTCCCTTATATTATCCTGTGATAGTATGCATTCCGTCACTCGGGTTGTTACCCTTGGGTTTACCGGTTTCCATCCGGTTATTTAAAGGTCACTGGGTATAACTTACCTACCATGTGGCACTGAGGCCGGTGTAGGTCTCCTGGTCTGGTTTCAAGGAAAGTTGGAAATAAATGGGTTTGAAGGAAAATTTGGTTTGAAAAAGGTTTTGAAGATGAATTTAAGTCTAAAAGATTAATTCTCGTGACTTCACAACTTTTCCTTGCTTTAGCCAAGTCTAGCTTCTTGCTGACTGGTGTACTTCCAATTGCAGAGGTCGGGCTGCTAAGCCCTTCCACAGCTATGCTGGTCTCACTTAACTTCACGGTACTTTACTAAGTACCTGTAGTTGTTTTAAGTTTCCCATACAACCTTGTTATAGCGGCACTTGCCATGGCAAGTGCGCCATGCTAACTGGCAACTGGTCCAATAAACATCGGTTGCAGTATTGTTTCCGCTTACTCTGACATTAGTGGCCTTGCTGGCCCTTACTTTATCTTACATCCTTAACGATAGATCTTCTGGGTACTTCTCACTATTTTCACATGGTGACCATTAACTAGGGTGTTTCCCATTCTGGGAGACCCCTTTTCTTGGTATTACATCCTCCTCATACTACATTGTAGTTCCTTATTCGGTCGATATACTATTGGTGTATTAGTTAACATTGTAGTCCCGTAGACACTTGTCTCGGGTTTCATTTTCTCACTTCTTGCCTGTTGCACGCTTGCTGCCTTGCAAGCTGGTTTTTTCTCGACTGCTTGGCATGTCGAACCAGGTTGCTGGAAATTCTATTCTCTTATGCGCAAGATTCTTCACTTTTCGCTATCTTATGCGGCAGACATTGTTAAAATGGGAACCGTCTTTGGGATTCACACCTTTCGGAATCTACCGTATGACAGGCTCTCCGTACTTGTAAGGACATTTAAATACAGCCAGATCGGGTATTCCCGAGTACAAGAGGACTTCCATCTCTCTGGCGTTCTTTCCCAGTTATAATCAGGGATTGTGGAGGGTGGGATGTATATGGTAGGTTTCCAATATTCACTGGTCCTCCTAGCTAGCGTATCTCCCACGCTATCACTCATCCCCTAACCCACATGTACTGAAATCCTAACTCGGTACTTCCTAAGCTCGGTAATTCAGTCATCAGAGCGACACTTCGCTCTGATACCACTTTTTGTAACACCCCAACATACTTAACATTAAACTGCAGCGGAAAATACACATCATCACATAACTTAACTCATCGGTGTTACACGCCGTTAACCACCCACGTGGCTAACAAGGCTAACATTTACACAACTGTATCGGTCTGACGGACTAGATCCCCGAGCAACTATACAATACCGTCTCCTTTATCAACACCAACACTCATTTTACAAATACCTTCCAACTGTACCGAGTATTTACAACTAATGCCGAGAACAATTTCGGTCTTACTACACCTACTGTGTACATACACTTAAATGAATACCCAAGTACAATGTCTACCCCGTCCTACTCTCGAACGGCTTCCAGCACTTCGTACCTGAAATAGGAAAAGAAGAGAAAGGGTGGCCCCCAAGGGGCTCAGCACCTTTGCTGGTATGGTAATCCCGCAGCCCACATGCTACCGGGCCACGCACAACTATTTGTCGTCTTAGCATGCAGTTGATTTCATTTAAACCAAGCATGTGAAACATAAACTCACAACACGATACATTTCACCCCAATGGGCTTAACATATACAACTCATCTATACTTAACCGATCACTCTTTGAGTTCTTCAACCATATAGTATTTCTCCTCTAACAGAGCTATTACCTTAACAGACGACATTTACCCACAATCGGGTTTCCACAAACGTCCCTTTTACATACTAGGAATCATATCCATGATCCTCATATTTCACTTCTAAGCGACATATAACATCACAATAACCTTGCAACATACAAATAACACATACATAACGGGTACGGATCTCTTAGGAACCGGCCCAAACATAGTTAATACACTGGTGAGCCTAGAGAATGATATCACCCCATGTTAAGCTCGTTATAACCAAACTCATTACCGCCCTCATAGTCGGACGAGTAACTTACCTAAAGATGGATCGGATTTAGTGACCCGAACTCACCACACAAACACATGTTCCCCCTAAACCGATCATAAGTCAGAATAGCTAAGCTTTGGGATAAGCTAATGGGAGATCATAACCCGTGAGGGAAACAACCATAACAGAGAGAAGGGTAAAGCTAAAAAGGATACCCACTCCCAAACAACGCGCGACCGGCCAAACCGGATTCCTCACTACTGTTAGTACATACTTACTTTAGAATATTAGTTAGAACCCCACTATGGAGTCTATCACACCTTCACACATACAGTATTACAACTGGGTTAAACATACAAGGGAGATCCCTACATTCACATATACATATCACACAATTAACACACGCATAGCCGTGGTTAGTACGTCCCATGGTTCGGGTCGTTCACTCCGAATACCAAACTCTCATGTGATCCTAGACTCAGACAACTAAGGTTAACACCTCCGAGGTTAAATGGTATCGAAGTTGTACACGCCACATATATGAATTACTGTAAACTCATTACATGTTTTATCTTACAACGTGGCAAACATACAGAAAAACACATTGGCATACAAGCCGGTGTAATCCGTTAGGACATAGGTTGCAAGAAAACCATACCTGTCTCCGGAGTTCACTCCACCATGTCCACTTATGTTCCTTGAACAATTCTCGAACAACTGGTACATTAAAGTTACCTTCATTAACATCGGGGTAACATGTTTGTGTAACGTCGAATGACTATGGTTAACCCCGTTTAACTAGTTAAATACCTTTACATTTTTAACTTGTTTTACTCTCACATTTTATTCCAACTTCTCACCCACCAAATTGTCATTATAACTCACCAAACATGTCCTTAACAACCTTACAACATCATTATCCATCAATCCCCATCATTAACATCATTTTCATACCTTAAACAACATTTTTAGAGTGGTCCGGGACTTGGTCCTTACCTTAAGTCCCGGACCAACACATTAGGAAAACCTTCGGCGTATTTAGCAGGGTGGTCCGGGACCTTGTACTCACCCCAAGTCCCGGACCAAACCAGTGGTGCACTCTGGCCTATTTTCATGCATAGTCGGGACTTGAACCATAACCTAGGTCCCGGACCAAACCTACAGAATTGTTAAAATTGCATTTTTCAAGTGTTGTTGCCTTAGTTCTCCACCTCCATTAATTGTATAAACTTACCATATGATCTTAGGTATATTCTAATGCCAAAATACCACTTCGCTTCACCTTAAAATATTGTCCAACTTGTTACCCAATTTTCTTATACTTACACCAACACTTATAACATTTGACTCTAGGTTTCTAAATGGTGTTTCTCACCTTTGATTACAACTATCCCAAAATGCTTTCTCCCTACCTTATCATCATTCCAAAACTCATAGTTTTCTCCATTAAACATCCAAGATCACCTAAACCCATCAAGAACACCACAACACCATATATTGCTTAACTTAAATTGCTTGGCACTTAGGCCCTTAAATAACATGGCTCTTAGGCCCTTAAATTGCTTAAACCTTAAACACTGAATTTCCACAATTATATATTGCCTTTGACCTGCAAATACACCCAACAATACATATGCCCTTAATAAACTCCTTGAGAGCATTTCACTAGCTCATTTACCATTGGCATTTAAATCACATTGAATAGTTTGTTTACCTCTTTCCTTCCAGATTTTACTTGAACATTCTTGTTCTTCCTTGTTTGGAATTCGGCAAGAGCACTTGGTTACTTGCCAATGTTCTAACCAACACACAAGCACAACCAATGAGCATTCAAGCTTCATGCTTAAACTCACTTACAAACCCTAGGTTATACATATTGTCTTAACACACAAGGATAGCTGTTTTACCTTAGATCTTGAAGAGAGTTGGATATATACCAAGAGAGGACTCCACCCAGTCCTTGAAAGGTTGGAATGAAGCTAGAACAAAGCAACGTAAGGACTCCTTTTAAGGCAAATTTTCGAACAGCACATAACATGGAGGAAACACCATTTTTCTTTGAGTTTCCTTACCTCGAAGCAAAGGAGCACAATAATACGTGAAAAGATGAGCTCAAGCTCCTTCCATGGAGATTCCTCTTGGCACCAAAATGGAGCTCTTGAAGATTTGAAAGGACTAGGTCGAAGAGCTTGACGAGACTAAGAGATCGGTGGTCTTAGTTTTTAATTTGGATAAGTGAGCAAGGAGTTACATGGATTTGAAGATGGCATATGGTGCTGGTGCTGTACCATCGTGAAAGAGAGCAAGGAGGAAGAAGAGATACGTGAGATTGAGAGAAATGAAGAGAATGAGAAGAACTCACTGATTGCAATAGCCTTTAGTAGATAATAATTGTTTACTAAAAGCAAATAGTAACTTAGCTTTATTACTTATTTACTTGTTTGCTTATTAATTGATAAGGGTGTGACTCACCTCTATAAAAACCGTCCCCCATCTATTATAAGGGGTTACCCGGTCTTAATTGATCAATTAAATTACATATGTTGACATATGTTACAAACTGGCTTATTTTAGTTACTATTCACTATAACAAAACCCATGGAAGTGAAATATTAATTTCTTGTTATTTTAAACTTCCAAATGTGATATAAATAGTACACATATTAATTAAAGAGTATTGATGGTCATTTAGCCATTCAAAACTCATTTACAAGACAGTTCCTCAAAATCGTGCTTTAAAGCTCCTTAAAGCTCATTTCGTGTTTTAACTTGTTTTTCAAGCTTGGTTTTCTTTGGTAATTGGTTTAATATGTCTATTAACATATAAATAAGGTCTTGGTATGCTCATTAGGTCTTAACCAAGATTATCCCAAGCTTAGAGCATATTTTGCCCTTTTTGCCTTTAAGGCATTTTACTGTATTTACTGTCTTTTAAATTGTTTACTAATGTTACTAAGACTCTTTTTAGTCTTAATAATTTATTATTTAATGTTTAAACAACTTATTAAGGTTTGGGGTATTTCACAACCGGCCGGGCAGCAGAAGCAATACAACAATCAACACTCCTCCCAATACAACAATCAACATTCCTCCGGCAAGAAGAAGAAATCCACCCTGATCATGATCATAGCAAATCATTCGGTATGATCACAGGTCTATAAAGGGGAGGTAGATTCTTTCTTTCAGCAATAGATATTATTGATAAACTTCGTCATACCAAAAGAAGAAATAAAAGCGAGATTGTATAACCATCATATTTTACGTTCCTATTTTTTCAATTCAAAACTTTCTTTTACCAAGAAAGATAGAGAAATAAAATAAAAAGAAAGCTAATAACATTTTCTCCTAAGAAAATCCATAGGTCTCTTTTCAGAAGTACGACCCTTAACTTCGAATGAAAGAAAAAGGCATGTCCATGAAGTGCACCGGGAACTCTCGGAAAGGAAAGTTGCCAAACGAGAAAACTTTCCCCCGATTTTCTTTATTGATGAAGATGAAGATGGAGTGTTATACCCCCACAATGATCCACTTGTCATTCAAGCACAGGTGAACGATAGAATGATGGAAGGTATCTTGGTGGATAGTGGAGCCGGAGCGAATGTCATATCAGCAGAAGTAGTTAAAATGTTAGAGGTTCCGGAAGACAAAATCAAACCGTACTCAGCATTTCTGGGAGGCTTCGTGGGAGGAATCTCCACCAAATCCTCAGGCAGTATAGAATTTACAGTCACTTTGGGGCAAGGAGATGAAAGAAGAACGGAGAGACTCATGGCTTTTATTGTGCCGGGCCTTTCTTGGTATAACATGTACCTAGGCAGACCACGGATCAATGCTTTCAGGGCCATATGCAGCACGCACCATTTGAAAATGAAATATTTGACAAGGACCGAAAAGTTGGTAACTATAAGAGGAAGCTAGAAGATGGCTCGAGTCTGTGAGGTCCGCATTATGGAAAGTCTGCCAGAAGGGGAGATGGTGAAAATGGTGGGATCAGATATAGAATTCTAAGGAAAGTTGCCCCTTCCTCCAGAGCTAAACCAAAAAATAGAGGATTATGAAGCACCCGGTAATTCTCTAAGAGAGGTACACTTAAAAACTAATCCTTCTAAATTTTTTAAAATACGGAATGCATTTAATAGCGGAGAACAGACTCATTTAATGAGATTCCTGGAAAAAAGAAGGACAAGCTTTGCCTAGAGCATAGACGATATGCCTAGGATAGACCCAGGCGTTATCCAGTATAATGTATGAGTAGACCCAAAGCACCCGGCCATCCGGTAGAGAAAGAGGGTGATAAGGGAAGAAACGGATCTAGGAGCTCGCGCCGAGGTCCAGAAGCTGCTCAAAGCCGGATTTATCAAAGAGGTATCTTATCCCAAATGGCTAGCTAATGTGGTAATGGTCAAAAAATCAAATGGGAAATGGAGAATGTGTGTAGACCTCACAGATTTGAATAAGGCATGTCCCAAAGAGTTTTACCCACTACCTTCAATAGACAAGCTGGTTGTGTCGACCGCCCAAAGTTCTATCCTAAGCTTCCTAGATGCATTTTCAGGGTATAATCAAATAAAAATGAATGAAGGAGATTCAGAAAAAACATCTTCTATTACCTTAGCTGGAACTTTTTGCAACAAGGTAATGCCTTTTTGCTTAAAGAATGCTGGAGCAACTTTTCAAAGGATGATAGATAAAGTTTCAAACAACAGCTATCTCGCAATGTAGAAGCCTACATTGATGATATAGTTGTGAGGAGCAATTCAACGGAACAACACATGAGGGATCTGGAAGAAACGTTCGACACTTTGGACAAAAACCGAATCAAGTTAAATCCGGAAAAGTGTGTGTTTGGGGTTACAAAGGGAAAATTTCTTGGCTTCATTGTTGTACAACAAGGAATCGAAGTAGATCCCGAAAAAACTCTAGCCATCCTTGATCTTTTACCACCAATAAACATCAAAGATGTGCATGCCTTGAATGGAAGGCTTACGGCCTTGGGAAGATTCTGCTCGAAACTTCAAGAAAAGTTGATCCCATTCTTTAGGGTCCTAAGGAAAAACAGTAAATTTGAATGGAATCAAGAGTGAGTAGAAGCTTTCTAGAAGATCAAAGAGATGCTAAAATAATTGCCTAAGCCTGCTCCTGGTCAAGACCTATACCTCTACCTGTCTGCCACTGATTGGGCAGTAGCGGCAATACTGATAATGGAAGAAGAGAAAAAAGAAATTCTGGTATATTATTGTAAGCCTCAATTTTTAAACCCTATCCTGGGTTGATTTGAGTTGATTAGGATCTGATCGGGTTTCAGGTCCACTTATAACCTAAGTTTAATAACTAAGTCATATAACCATAATTATTGAAACTTAAGCTAGCTTACTGAAACCTTTTATGAGTCACCACCTAATTTTAACCTAGATCAATTTAGGAAAGGAGAGTTCAGGTTCGGGGGCTTGATATTTGACTTAATTAGGGTTCAAATTACTTTCATTACCCCTCCTATGTCGTTTTTCCTCTACTTAGGTTATTTACGGCCTCTTACGAGTTTGTTTTACCTAAGTGTGTGTTGGGGTTTTAACCTAATGGCAAATGTTGTGGGGGGTTAACCTAACGACAAGTGTACCGGTCGATTATAGCAAGTTTAAATCTAGGAGTATTCCCTGAGTATCGAACCAAAGGAGGTTGTGTCTAGTTTAATTTCTACTTACACACAAAACTAGAATAATATAAAAATAACAGGAAATAGGGGGTTTTTGTATGTGATGGTGAATGCTTGTAAAAGAGTTCGACAAGCAATAAATAACAGGTAAATAACTGATTTGAATTTGTTTGATAAGGGAAATTCCGGTTTACTACTCCTCTCTAGATCTACAATTTCTTTCCCTGAGTGATTTCTACAGAATTCTGAATAAAACCCTAGAATAAGGACAATTCGTATTCGGTCTCCCGCTCAACGAATTCAAATTAGCAAAGACCGAATCCTAACTCTCGTTATGAATCCACTGTTTACTAATTGCTTTAAGCATAGTCTAGATTAATGGTCAGCTAGTGGTTTAGAGGAATTACCATCTCTATACAAATTGGTTCTTTCCCTGTAGTCAATTGATAGCCACAGTTCTCACTTATAAGCTAACAAACTGATAAACTCAATAATTGATCAGATTAAAGAAAGTTTAGGAATTCATAAGGAAAACGAACTTTATTCTATTGTACTGCAGAAAATCACAAAGGTTCAGAAATAATTAATCTAGAGATACATAGTAAACCGAAATTATAAGTGACTCCTCAGCCATAGACATAATAACAATGCTCAATTTAAACAGCATAAGGATACAGGGATTTAGCAGAAAAACTAATTCTAGAAGCTGTCGCCGATTATGCAGTTTCCACTATTGTTTGTGTCACGTCCGGGTATTTGGGGTCGGACGTCGATCCGGACGCGCTGTTGAGGGTTAGCCCAGATTCGGATGTAGATCCAGATGTGGCTAAATGAGGCGCGTGAGCACGGTTTGTGTTTGTAACTGAGGAAGAAGGGTTACGGAGGAAAAATAGTGAATGGAGATGAGAGATTGATCATGAGTGAGGAAGTAGTATGGAGGGAGAGTGAAATACCCCAAACCTTAATATATTGTTTAAACACTTGAATAAGGTGTATTAAGACTAAAAAGAGTCTTAGAAACATTAGTAAACAAATTTAAACAAAAGAAAACACAAAATGTGCTTTAAAGTCAATAAGAGCCAAAATGTGCTCTAAGCTTGGGTTAAACTTGGTTTAGACCTAATGAACTTACCAAGACCTCATTTATACACTAATGGACATATTAAACCAATTACCAAAGGAAACCAAGCTTGAAAACAAGTTTAAACACAAAATGTGCTTTAAGGAGTCTTAAAGCACATTTTTGAAAAATTGTCTTGTAAATGAGTTTTGAGTGGCTAGATGTCCATCATTACTCTTAAATATATGTGTACTATATAATATCACATTTGGGTGTCTATATTAATGGGAAATCAAAAATTTCACTTCTATGTGCCTTGTTTTCATGAATAGTGATTTTTATAAGCTATTTTGTAACATATGTTGTACAAGTAATTTAATTGACAAATAAAGACTATATTACCCTCCTACTACTATTTGGGGCCGGTTTTTAAGGTTGGTGACACACCACCCTTGTTAGCTTGTTAAGAAAATAAACAAACTACTTAAGTACCCTTTTTACTTTACAAGTATAAATATCTTCAAAAAGCAAATCCTATCTCATTCTCTCATTTCTTTCCTTGCTCACACGGTTTCCCACCTCTCTTCTTCCTTCTTCTTGCTGTTCTCTCACGGTAATACCACACACCTCCATTAAAACTCCACTTTGATCTCTTGTAAAATCTTGCTCACTTGTCCAAATCAAACAAAACACCACCAATCTCTTCCTCTCATCAAGCTCTTCATTCCTATCTTCTTAAAAGTCCAAGACCACCATTTCGGTGCCATGGAGTTTCTCCATTGAAGGAGCTTGAGCTTGTATTTTTACATATTGTTACTCTCCTTTGCTTCTAGGTAAGGAATCTCAAATAAAAACTTCATTTCCTTAATGTTTTAGTGGTAACCGAAAATACATATTGAAGGAGCTCTTTGTGTGACCTTGTTTTAGCTTCATTCCAACTCTTCATGGACTAGGTGGAGTCCTCTCTTGCTAGATATTCAAACTCTATTCAAAGAGCAAGGTAAAACAACTACATTAATGTTTTTGAAACAATGTAAAATTAGGGTTTACAATGAGATGGAGCTTATAGCTTGAATACTCATTATAATGTTTGTATATTGTTTAGAACTTGTCAAAGAATCAAATACCCTACCGGTTTTCTAAAGGAAACAAGAAAGAAGTTGTTTGGAAAGAGGTAAATCTACTAACCAAATGTTATTTAAATGCCTTAGGAGAAATGAGCTTATAAATGCTTATTAAAACTACCTAAAGAGCAAATGGTGAATGACTTAGTAAAGTGTTCTCAAGAGCTTAGTAAGAGGCATATGTGTTTTGAGTGTATTTGCAGGTTAAAGGCAATATATTGTGGAAATTCAGTGTTTTGATTTATGCATCTTAAGGGCCTAAGAGCCATGTCATTTAAGGGCCTAAGTGCCATGCAATTTAAATTATGCACTATATTGTGATGTAGTGCTTTGTGAGTGAAGTTTGTGTATAATAAGTACTTGATTTTTTTAGTGTTCTTGGTTGTTTGTTGGTAAAAACAATGTGTTTTGGTTTAGTAATGTTCTAGGAGAACCTATGTCGAAATTTAGGTGACAAATGTGAAGTTCTAAGTGTTAAAATGAGTTTGATAAGTTAAGGAGTATTTAAAATGGTTAAGTGTTGTTCTTGTGTAGGAAACATGCATTAAGGTGATTTAGGATGTAACAAGGACTTAGGCATGAGCTTGAGATTTTAGTATGTACCAAAGTCATTTTGGGACTTAGGTAAAGACTTAGGCAAACTTTGGTAAATTAAGGAGAAAGTATGAACTTGAAAAAAAAGGATTTGAAGTAATGATATAAGGAGTTAGTTGTGAGAGATGATGCTTGGGAGATGATGTTAAGATAAGGAGAAAACATTTTGGGATAGTAGTTATCATAGGTGAGAAACACCATTTAGAAACCTAGTGTAAAATGTTGTAAGTGTTAAGGAATTTACAAGGAAATAAGTAAAGGTTTAAGGAATTAGAAAGTGAGTTTTATGAGTGTTTAAGGATGGCTTAAGTTGTGTTTGAAGTGCCCAAATGAGGTTAGGGGGTACTAGGTTATATGAGGTGCAGTGTCGATACTGCGAGAAGTGGGGTCACCGTGACCACGAGTGTTACCGGAACCTTAACAGCAGAGTCAACAAGCCCAAGGGGCAGTGGAAGGGTAAGGCCACAACAGCTATTGATGGCCCGAAGACGGCTAACCAGCCACCCACTGATCAGAGGCACACTGATTCCCAGAAGGGGAAGGGGTCGGGACCTAGCAAGGCCACCCTGAATGTGGTGGACCGGTCTGAGGCGCCAGGGCCCTCTTCTAGACCAGGTACCGCCTAAACTGTTGAATGTAATAAGTGATTGCATACCGCATTTCATGCTTATGTGTATTAGTGAGTCCAAGTATATTATCATGTGAGTAAGGAATCAAAGTGTAGTGTAAAAGACGCCTAATTAGATAATTCTAAATTTAAAGGAACCTTCAATATATGTTATCCAATCCCACCCACACCAAACCCTGTAGAAACCGTCATCAACATCACCGACTTTCCAATGGAGCAATGTCAGGTTATCCAGCCAGGTATGATACTCTTAAAAGGATACCTGACACCGGAGGTACAAATCCATGTCATCAGACGATGCGACGAACTTGGAGCTAAACCTGGAGGTTTCTACACACCTGAATATCCGAACGGATCAAGAATGCAATTGAAGATGATGTGCATGGGTAAGGACTGGAATCCTTACACCAAGTCATATCAAGAAGTGCGAGCTGAAGATGGAGCAATAGTACCAAGTATACCTGAGGAGTTCCGTGCGGTCGTTGATCACGCCGTGGGAATTGCTCAACAAGTTGAAACGGATTCAATTCCAAATGTGGAAGCAGATTTGTGTATTGTGAACTTCTACCAGAAAGGTGGACGGTTAGGTTTACACCAAGATAAGGACGAGTCACCCGAGTCTCTAAGTAAGGGAGTACCCGTGGTGTCTTGGTCCATTGGTGACACCGCAGTATTTGTGTATGGCGAGCAGAAGCGTGCTGATCTCGCAAGGAAGTTAATACTAAAGTCAGGAGATGTGTTAATCATGGGTGGGCAGTCAAGGATGCTATATCACGGCATCAGGAAGATCAAACTGAATACCGCACCGTCGGCAGTGATCAATGCCACACACATGAAACCCGGACGTTTGAATTTGACCTTCAGACAATTCTAAAGCCTTGTATACTTTTGTAATGTGTTAAGCCAGTATATGTTAAGGAAGTTATGTATGTGTTAAGTTATATCAACCATGTAAACCAACAATGTTGTAAAGAGGAAGTGTTAATGAATAAAGTGGAGTTATTGAAGTATATCAACCGTGTTGTTACCCAGTACTTATTAGTTTGCCAATGAATTAGGCTGTGCACTCGGAACGGGAGGTACATTGAGTGTCTGCAATGAGGCAGAAGCCGGCAAGAGCGGCACAATCCTCACCGGTACCTTTCCAGTGAATGGCGTGGATGCATCGATCTTGTTCGACTCTGGAGCCTCACACACATTTGTTTCGCTATCTTTTGCGAAGAGGCTGGGGTTAGATGGAGAGGAGATGCCAGACTTCTTGGTCACTCTCCCATCGAAAGAGCGGATCAGGTGTACCCGCTACCACCGAGATGTCATTGTACGAATCAGAGGTGAAGAGTTCCCGATCGACCTGATAGAGTTCGACGGACTTGGATTTGATGTGATTGTCGGGATGAACTGGTTGGAGCGGTACAAGGGCAGAATCCTGTGTGCCGAGCATCGACTGCTTCTTCGGAGTCCATCTGGGGTTACCATATCATACCGCCAGAGGCCCAGGGAGCCTTCGACACAGATCATCACCGCCATGGCCATGTATCGTGAGTTACGACGAGGGAGTGATGTATACCTCTGCTATGTCCAGGACATAGAGAGAGACCCTGAGTTTAGCCCAGATGTGCCGGTAGTGTCGGAGTTTCCTGATGTATTTCCTAAGAAACTGCCGGGCATGCCGCCAGCACGAGAGGTTGAGTTTGAGATCGACTTAGTTCCGGGCACTGGACCCATTGCGAAGGCACCTTATCGTATGGCTCCAGCAGAGATGACAGAGCTCAAGGAGCAGCTGAGAGACCTACTCGACAAGGGCTTTATCCGCCCTAGTGTTTCACCATGGGGAGCGCCGGTTCTCTTCGTGAAGAAGAAGGACGGTAGCCTCCGCCTGTGTATTGATTATCGGGAGCTGAATGCTGTTACGGTGAAAAACCGTTACCCTTTACCACGCATCGACGATCTATTTGATCAGCTGAGGGGTGCATCAGTATTCTCCAAGATAGATTTACGTTCCGGATACCATCAGATTGCCATCCGTGATAGTGATATTGAAAAGACAGCTTTCAGAACTAGGTATGGGCATTATGAGTTCACAGTTATGCCGTTTGGCTTATCAAATGCACCAGCTAAGTTCATGGACTTAATGAACCGTTTGTTCCAAGATCAGTTGGACAAGTCAGTAGTAGTCTTCATCGATGACATTCTTGTGTATTCTAAATCAAGAGGTGAGCACGAAAGCCACCTGAGAAATGTGTTACAAACTCTGAGGAGGAACCAGTTGTATGCAAAGTTTTCGAAATGTGAATTTTGGTTTAACCAAGTATCCTTCCTTGGACATGTGATTTCTGAGGCCGGGATCGCTGTTGATCCGGCAAAGATAGATGCAGTGCGCACCTGGCCTAGGCCGAAGACAGTCACTGATATCAGGAGCTTCCTCGGTCTGGCAGGTTATTATAGGAGGATTGTGAAGGACTTCTCCAGTATCTCGAAGCCGATGACTTCCTTAATGAAGAAGGATGCGCCATTCGAGTGGACAGTCGACTGTGAGAGTTCTTTCGCGAGTCTCAAGGATTCTCTGACATCTGCACCAGTCCTGACTATACCAGACGGTCCAGATGGGTTTGAGGTCTACTGCGACGCATCAGGCAGAGGTATGGGTTGTGTATTGATGCAGCACAGGAAGGTCGTGGCATACGCCTCCCGTCAGCTGAAGAAGCATGAGGAGAACTACCCTACCCACGACTTAGAATTGGGTGCCATTGTCTTCGCATTGAAGATATGGCGACATTATTTGTATGGGGTAAGTGTGGCGATCTATTCTGACCACAAAAGCTTAAAGTACTTGTTCACTCAGAAAGAGTTGAACATGAGGCAAAGAAGGTGGGTTGAGTTTCTGAATGACTACGATATTAATCTGCAATACAAAGAGGGTAAGGCAAATGTGGTAGCTGACGCACTGAGTCGCCGAGCACACTCTCTCCATTCGCTAGTCTCTCATACTGGCTTGGTTGAAGAGGTGCGGAGTGCTCAGATGACGGATCAGTATATGCTGGAGATCTGGCAGAAGCTTATTGATGGCACATTCGAGGGTCAGAAGTACGACTTCAGACTCCACGATGATGACCTGATTAGGCTGAATGGCCGATTGTGTATACCTAGGAGTGGCGCTGAGTTGAAGGAGCGCATATTGAGTGAATCCCATTGTTCTACTACTTCGATTCACCCCGGAGCTTCAAAGATGTATAAGGGTATGAAAAGGTATTTTTGGTGGACTGGAATGAAGAAAGATGTTAGTGATTATGTGTTGAGGTGTCTCACTTGCCAGAAGGTCAAGTTTGAGCACCGACGGCCTGGTGGTATGGTACAGCCAATGCCAGTGCCTGAGTGGAAGTTCCATGATATCTCCATGGACTTTGTAGTAGGGCTTCCGCCTACAAGGGGAGGTCTGAATATGATATGGGTGATAGTTGACCGACTGACCAAGGTGGCCCGATTCATTCCGATGAAGGACACTTGGAAAGTGGCAAGATTGGCAGAACTGTTTGATAAAGAGATTGTAAGACATCATGGTGTACCAAAAACGATTGTATCCGACAGAGATACCAGATTCTTATCCAGATATTGGAAGTCTACACGAGAGGCATTGGGTACTGAACTGAAGTTGAGTACAGCGTTTCACCCACAGACCGATGGTCAGAGTGAGCGCACCATTCAGACACTTGAGGATATGCTACGTGCATGTGCACTTGACTTTAGGACCAGCTGGATTGATAAGTTACATCTGATCGAGTTTAGTTACAACAACAGTTATCATGCTTCGATCAAGATGTCTCCCTTCCAGGCCTTGTACGGTAGACCATGCCGCACGCCATTATGCTGGGATGAGTCGAGTGAGACGGTCATTATAGGACCAGAGTATCTTGAACAAGTCCAGGCAGAAGTTCGCCAGATCCGGGCTAACATGAAGGCAGCTCAGGATAGACAGAAGTCGTACGCAGATGTGCGCAGACGTGACCTGGAGTTCGCCGCGGGCGATCAGGTATTTTTGAGAGTATCCCCCATGAAGGGAGTATTTCGTTTTGGCCAGAAGGGCAAGTTGAGCCCAAAGTATGTGGGGCCTTATGTTGTGACGGAGCGGATCGGCCCGGTAGCCTATAGACTAGACCTACCCGCCGAGCTGGGCAAGGTACATGATGTATTTCATGTGTCCCAGTTGAAGAAGTATATGTCTCATCCGTCTCATGTGCTTCAGCCTGAAAGGCTAACCTTAGAGCCGACCATGCGATCAGTGGAGACTCCGGTACGGATTCTGGATGCTAAGACTCGAGACACTCGCCATAAGTCTGTGAGACTGGTGAAAGTTCTTTGGTCTAACCAGGACGTTGAGGAGGCCACTTGGGAGCTGGAAGATAAGATGAAGACGAAGTACCCGTCATTGTTTACTTCTTAGTACTTATGTGTATAGGGTACGGGGCGTACCCCTTTTTAAGGGGGGTAGAGCCGTTTCGGTTATGTGTGTACGACGTGTATTTGAATACATCGTCTATGTTATGTTGTTATGTTACAGACCGTTGTGTCTGAGTGATGTGGATAATGTTGTATGGACCTTGTGTCCAATGTTATGTACCCGATGTTATGTTGTATGGACCTGGTGTCCAATGTTATGTAAGTGTGTTGTTAATGATGTATGGAAGTATTGTTTATAAGTGTTCCCGTGTTCTAATATTTAGGATATGTGGAGTATGAACTTTGAGGGCAAAGTTCTTTTAAGGGGGGTAGATTGAAATACCCCAAACCTTAATATATTGTTTAAACACTTGAATAAGGTGTATTAAGACTAAAAAGAGTCTTAGAAACATTAGTAAACAAAAGAAAACACAAAATGTGCTTTAAAGTCAATAAGAGCCAAAATGTGCTCTAAGCTTGGGTTAAACTTGGTTTAGACCTAATGAACTTACCAAGACCTCATTTATACACTAATGGACATATTAAACCAATTACCAAAGGAAACCAAGCTTGAAAACAAGTTTAAACACAAAATGTGCTTTAAGGAGTCTTAAAGCACATTTTTGAAAAATTGTCTTGTAAATGAGTTTTGAGTGGCTAGATGTCCATCATTACTCTTAAATATATATGTGTACTATATAATATCACATTTGGGTGTCTATATTAATGGGAAATCAAAAATTTCACTTCTATGTGCCTTGTTTTCATGAATAGTGATTTTTATAAGCTATTTTGTAAATATGTTGTACAAGTAATTTAATTGACAAATAAAGACTATATTACCCTCCTACTACTATTTGGGGCCGGTTTTTAAGGTTGGTGACACACCACCCTTGTTAGCTTGTTAAGAAAATAAACAAACTACTTAAGTACCCTTTTTACTTTACAAGTATAAATACCTTCAAAAAGCAAATCCTATCTCATTCTCTCATTTCTTTCCTTGCTCACACGGTTTCCCACCTCTCTTCTTCCTTCTTCTTGCTGTTCTCTCACGGTAATACCACACACCTCCATTAAAACTCCACTTTGATCTCTTGTAAAATCTTGCTCACTTGTCCAAATCAAAAAACAAACACCACCAATCTCTTCCTCTCATCAAGCTCTTCATTCCTATCTTCTTAAAAGTCCAAGACCACCATTTCGGTGCCATGGAGTTTCTCCATTGAAGGAGCTTGAGCTTGTATTTTTACATATTGTTACTCTCCTTTGCTTCTAGGTAAGGAATCTCAAATAAAAACTTCATTTCCTTCATGTTTTAGTGGTAACCGAAAATACATATTGAAGGAGCTCTTTGTGTGACCTTGTTCTAGCTTCATTCCAACTCTTCATGGACTAGGTGGAGTCCTCTCTTGCTAGATATTCAAACTCTATTCAAAGAGCAAGGTAAAACAACTACATTAATGTTTTTGAAACAATGTAAAATTAGGGTTTACAATGAGATGGAGCTTATAGCTTGAATACTCATTATAATGTTTGTATATTGTTTAGAACTTGTCAAAGAATCAAATACCCTACCGGTTTTCTAAAGGAAACAAGAAAGAAGTTGTTTGGAAAGAGGTAAATCTACTAACCAAATGTTATTTAAATGCCTTAGGAGAAATGAGCTTATAAATGCTTATTAAAACTACCTAAAGAGCAAATGGTGAATGACTTAGTAAAGTGTTCTCAAGAGCTTAGTAAGAGGCATATGTGTTGTTGAGTGTATTTGCAGGTTAAAGGCAAATATATTGTGGAAATTCAGTGTTTATGATTTATGCATCTTAAGGGCCTAAGAGCCATGTCATTTAAGGGCCTAAGTGCCATGCAATTTAAATTATGCACTATATTGTGATGTAGTGCTTTGTGAGTGAAGTTTGTGTATAATAAGTACTTGATGGATTTTTAGTGTTCTTGGTTGTTTGTTGGTAAAAACAATGTGTTTTGGTTTAGTAATGTTCTAGGAGAACCTATGTCGAAATTTAGGTGACAAATGTGAAGTTCTAAGTGTTAAAATGAGTTTGATAAGTTAAGGAGTATTTAAAATGGTTAAGTGTTGTTCTTGTGTAGGAAACATGCATTAAGGTGATTTAGGATGTAACAAGGACTTAGGCATGAGCTTGAGATTTTAGTATGTACCAAAGTCACTTTGGGACTTAGGTAAAGACTTAGGCAAACTTTGGTAAATTAAGGAGAAAGTATGAACTTGAAAAAAAAAGGATTTGAAGTAATGATATAAGGAGTTAGTTGTGAGAGATGATGCTTGGGAGATGATGTTAAGATAAGGAGAAAACATTTTGGGATAGTAGTTATCATAGGTGAGAAACACCATTTAGAAACCTAGTGTAAAATGTTGTAAGTGTTAAGGAATTTACAAGGAAATAAGTAAAGGTTTAAGGAATTAGAAAGTGAGTTTTATGAGTGTTTAAGGATGGCTTAAGTTGTGTTTGAAGTGCCCAAATGAGGTTAGGGGGTACTTGGTTATATGGGGTGAAGTTTGGAGTTGAATGTAAAAAGGAAAACAAAGATTTGGGGCAGACCGGACTTGCGACCGGACTTGCAAGTTCGGTCGGGCCCAGTTTACCCTGCGAGAATTGGCTTCTGGAATGGACCGACCTTGGGACCGGACTTGCAAGGTCGGTCGGGCTTGTAAATTGTGTACGGATTGAGTTACTAGAATCGACTGGACATAGGACCGGACTTGGCAAGTCCGGTCGGGCTAAATTTCCGAAGGGGAGAAACTCTCTGGAATCGACCGGACATGGACAAGTCCGGTCGGCAAGTCCGGTCGGACCTAAACTTGTAAAAAAAACAGAAAAGAATGTGACTTATGTAGTTTACCCTAGGCTGTATAATGAAGGTAACCTAGGGTTAAAGTTAGACATTAAACATGTCCAATAACATGTTAAACACTTAGTAAATTTGGAGGTTAAGTAAGTTAATAACCGAGTTCTTGAATTATGTATAGGAGTGAACCTACGGAGGAAACCAAAACGAAGGCAAGGACCAAGGTATGTTTTCTTGCAGTCTGTTGTCTAGCGGTTTACACCGGTTTGTGTGTTGTATGTTTTTCGGTGTGTTACAACGTTATAAGATTAAACATGTACTGAGTTACAGTTGTTCATATTAATTGTGATGAGATGTATGACTCATTTCCTTGGGTGTGTCTAAACATGACTACACCTATTGTGTGTGGTTGTTAAGTTCCACTATGAACTTCTAACAAGTGTTAACTGGGAAGTGGGAATCCGGTTGTCGGTCATGCATGTAAGTTAAGAGTAGATATCTGAATCAGATTCGACTTATGTTGTTAAGATTGTTCTCCTTAATTTGGCGTTCGATCTCCCGCTAGCTTTTTCCAAAGCTTACCTATTCTGACTTATGATCGGTTTAGTGGGAACCTGTGTTTGTGTGGTGTGTTCGGGTCACTAAATCCGAACCATCTGTGACTTAAGTTACGCGTTAGCTAACAGAACGGTAATGAGTGTGTTAACGAGCTTAACATGAGGGTGAACACTCTCTAGGCTCTTATGTTATTTGACCCTTGTGGTTTGTTATTGTGGAACCAAGATCCACCGTGTATGTGATGATGAGCTGTGCACCTATTGATGCATGCTCCATGTTATGTTATGTTATGTATGTAAATGAATGCCATGTTATCATGACAATTAGTGCGCGTATACCGGTAGCCGAGGGTGCGCGGTTAGCCATACCAGCCAAGGGTTGCTGGACCCCTCGGGGGATCCATATTTTTATACTGCGGATGAGGGATCGAGGGAAGCGGAGGGCTTAGAGTCCTAGGGTGCGGGGTTTACTTCTGTCTACTTTGGATTGTTGGCCCAGGGATGCGCCTATTCTCCTTGTGGCGTTACGTACTTTGGTTGTTGTAAGTATACAGTTGATGTTATACAGTAAAGGATGTATGTAGTACTCGGTTATTGTATAAAAGTATTTATGGTTTAGTTTTATGCTCGGGAGTCTGATCATCAGACGGTACAATTGTATTTATTCCGCCTTGTCAAAACACAACCCGTGGGTGGTTGACGGCGTTGTAGCACCGAAGCGTTAGTTACCGTTTAGTTATTTAATTCCGCTGCGATTTCATTTAGTATCATGTGCGTATTAGGGGTGTTACAGAGAGAAGGAGAGTGTAGTGTGTAGACGGGAGTGCCTGGTGCGAATGAATCAGAAACTGAACGAGAGCTTAAATAGGCTTCAAAAGTAAGAACAACGATTAGTGGTGAGTTGGGTAAAATTAATTGAGCATGGGCTGAGCATGGGCTTAACTGCTGCTTTCGGCTGATAATTGCGCCGAAAGCCTAATTATCAGCGCGATGTATTATTATTTTTCGTCTCTGTGTGACGTCCGGATCTGGACATGGATCCGGATAAAACTTTTGGATCTGAATCTCGGGTCACGTCCGGCTTTGCGTCTGGATCCGAACGTGTTCTTTAACGGGCGTCCGGAATTGCGTCCGGGTACGTTTGGCCAGACGTGATCAATTTTTGTGTCTCTTTTTCTAATTTGTTCCCCGTTTGTTGCGTTGTAATCCTTATGACGTAAAATATTCCTTTCCATGGCTTTTTCCTGTATTTAACACATAAAATGCGTTATTTCATATCAAAACATCAATCTTAGGAAAAATGCATAATAAGTGGGAAACATTGCCTAAACTGTTACAGATTATAAGGTAATTAAACCCTAAAAAGCCTATATGTTTCACACTTATCAACTTCCTCACACTTAAGCTTTTGCTTGTCCTCAAGCAAATAATGAATAAGAATATCTCTAAAGCCGTCAAATAATCTCAAGATCAAACATGTGTAGAGGGAAATCAAGCAAAGTGACAAATGAAAGAATAATCTTGCTCTTCAGAGGTAGGTTTTCACAAACAATGAAGGAAGAACAATTTTGTAAAAGCATAGAGAAACTGAATTGTAGAAAACAAGTTAGCTTAACTTGGGACTTTCCACCATTTTCATTCCTCTAACCTTTGGATGACAAGGGGTGTGAAGTAATGTCTTATTTCGCAATACCTTTCAACACCTCGTACTCATGATCAAAAGCATAAATTTAATTGCAATTATCTCTTTCTTTTCTTTTCTTTTTTGTAAGCAAAAGCATTCGTCTTCAAGATTTATGTATAAAACAAACGAATATTTAAGATTTTACAGAGTTATTCCGTAACCCAGACTTTTCTCTCTATCCTTGAGATGGTGTTGGGCCAACTATCCCAGATCCCAAGACCTTAGGTAGATAGGTGTTAAGGCACCCTTAAGACTTAATAACCGGATAGACAAGGCCTGCTATTGTTAGGAAAAAAAAATTTTGATCAGCGGAGTACCTTTCCTTATCCTTTTCACTCCAAACATTCACTTCATTTCCAAAATCCCAAGCTAAAATAATCTGGTTTCCACAACTAGCTAATCTACCTGATTTAAGTGAAAAGAGAGTATTTTTAAATAAAACTATTTATCCAAACCTCATCAAGCAAAACGATTCTTACGGTTGTCACTTGGTTTAATTTCAAAAACTCCTGCAATTATTTCATCTTATTTATCGGTGTGCACAGGCATTAGAGTAGAAAAAAGTAAGTGTGGCATTAAAGAACAACTAGCATGTTTTCAGGGAAAGGTCTTTCCATCCTCACACTTAAGAGGAGAAATGTCCTCATTGGTCATAAATGAAATGCAAGTAAAAGACTTTTCAAAACATGCTATACTCATAATAGATGCATGTGCAATAATTAAATCTCAACGCAAGAAAAAGTGGAACATCAATATGTTAAAGTAGGAACTGAGACTCCCCTGGTGTCATAGATTGAGGAAGATGTCCTTCCTCACACTTGAAGCTTTGCAGGGGTCGAGATATTCCTCACTTAGTCAGAGACAAAGTGCTTTTTGTGCAGAGTAAAAGTTGCTAGTTTTCCACTGGCATGTACGACCACAGAATAAAGTGCATTAACTCGAACGATAAGGAATATTTAAATGGTATGATCAATGTTAGAGAAAGAATACTCCCCAGAGTTCTAGCTTAGCAGACGTTCGAGAGTAACGTGGTTCCAGTTTCTGTACATATAGCCGTTCGTTTCGCAGTAGAGGTGAAATGTAAATAAATCATTTAAGAATGCTGCACTGCTCAGAGAAACAGGAAATTTAGCATTTTAGAATTAAAACACTGCCAAATATAAACATTACCACTTCACCTGTCAGTTTCGTGTTTAGCGTTAGTTTCAACAAACAAAAGTAAAGCAATTCAAAAAGAAAAGTACGGAAAAACAAATAAAATAAAGAAGGCAATAAAGAAGGGATGGCTGTCACTGAGGTGGCTGTGGTGGCGGAGCTCCCGCACTCATCCTGGCAAGGAGCATCTACAGGAGCTGGCTAGTCTGGGCCTGCTGAGCGGATACCTCTGTCATGAACTGAGGTCTCTCTCTGAAAGGCATCACTACACTCCAAGAGCTGGGTGATCAGAGCCTTGGTGTCTCGGAGAGTAGTGTACTCTGTCTGGAGGTGCTGCTGAGTCTGGCGGATGTCATCGATATGTCCCTTCATGCGCACCTGGCGCTGCTGTACATCGTCGACCTACTTCTGCACATCCCCAAACCGATGCTCCATCCTCTGCTGTTGCTGGAGAATGGAGTCCAGCATAGCCTGCATCTCGGGCGGGATGCTCATCGCTGGAGGAATAGGAGGCGCCATGGTAGTAGTAGGTGACGAAGAAGAGCTAGAGCTTGGAGATGTGCCAGTGAACCCTAGACCAGAGCTGCCCTTCACCCAGCGGCCGTCATCAAGACATAAGAAGCCCCATATCCTGAAGGTCTGTACGGTGATGGGTTTCTCTTCCTCCCTCATCTCGAGACCGGTGAAGACGTTCTCGGGGAGTGTGGAGGTAAGAAGATGCTGGATGAAGATGGGGAAGATGTGGGTGATCTTCTTCTTCTTCATCTTCAGATTCGTCACCACCTTGTGCAGCTGCCTAAACATCACGAAGGGGAGTGAGACCTACTGAGATGGTGGAGGTGGTGCAGCCAGGAGATAGTCGAGTAGAACACAATCCTCGTCAGAAGCATCATTTCCGGCATAAGGCCGGATCTGATGACTGAGGATCTCTGCGATGATCCTCTGTGGAAGGGAGGGGAGGGTAGCATATGGGAGTACGGTCTTGTTCTCTTCGCCCCGTCGGCGAGTAGTACTCCCGACCTCTTGTAACCATCTAGACTTACCCTACCTAAGCTCATCCTCCGTAAAATCTAAATGTGCCGCCTCATTATCAGGTAGGTGTAAAAGAATACTGAAGGCGCAGGGGTTACCTCGACAGGGAACTGGCGCACGTAAGATGCGATTATGTTCGTCGTGTCGCTCGCCTCAGCATTTGCGTAGAATTCCTGTACCAGAGACGGGGAGAAGACGCCTCCGCCCATGCGCAAGATGTTGTCGATGCCGAAACCAGCAAAGATATCTCCAAGCCCAGTAACATCTGACGCCTCTGAGGAGATGCGCCGCTCGATGAAAAATGCCCCGCCTTGCTCAAACTAGGCCCGGGTGGCAGCAGAGATGAAACCATCAGGGCGAAGTGGGGTAGAGGCTGGCTCTGACTGATCGTCTGGGCGTGGGTCTCTCGAAGAGGATCCCTTGTGTGTGGCACCGCCACCTCTAGTTCTAGCCATCTATACGATAAACAAATGCGTTAAGAAGCCAAAACAACATGAAGCAGTAAAGAAGAAGCAAAAGACACACAAATACCCGACACCGATCGAGCAGCAAGTTCTATTTGAACAAATTCTCGCACATAGTTAAGCTATGAGAACCAAGACATTAAAACATCTAAACATAGCAAACAATAGCATCAAACAGTAGAACATAAACCTAGAAAACAATTTCAGAAAAAATGTAAAATTTGTTCATGTCCGGGTGTCCTGGGTCGGACGCAGATCCGGACGCACCCAGAAGCCTAAAAAAATTTGCCGCGCACAGACAGTTTTCGAAATTTCCCCAAATCCACACAGAACGCACATACAGATTCACAAAATTCACACCAATTATCTAATTAAGCATATAATCGACGCAAACTACTATCTAATCTATCTATTGTGTCAAAATTCGTTGTTGAAAGCAATGGGTTTCTGAAAACCGAAATTGAAAATTGCAAAAACCTGTTTGGTTGATTTTTCAGGTGAGATTGCTGGAGGCGGCAGGTTGCTGAGGAGGCGCAGCGGTTCTCCTGGTGTCGGCGGCGTCTGATGGTGCTGAGCGGTGGTGGTTGCGAAGATGGAGGAAGTTTTTCTGGTTCGATTTCGTCGGGGAAGAAGAAAGAAGAAAGAAGAAAAGAAAAGAAAAAAAGAAAGACGGCGCGCGATTTAGTCACATCCGGATCCGGACGTGGCTAGGTATTTGCGACCGGATTTGCGTCCGGCTAAGCTGAGCCGGACACGTTGAAATCTCTTTTTTTATATAAAAGAATTAAAAACTACTACTCTAAAACACCTCAATGGATTTTAAAAATAAAAAGGAAATATTACTAAAAACAATCAAGCAAAAATAAAACAAACAAAAGAAATGCAGAAATGAAATAGCAAGAGTGTTAGAGGACTCCCTAATCCGTAATGAACAGTGCCGTGATATTCCCCCACACTTGAGTTCAGTTTAGCATCAAAGTGAGGTACCTGAAAGATTAAATCTGCAAAACCAGGAGAACTCAAGTGGAACCAGGCAGAGTTATTTATTGAAAGAGGGGAGTCGGGGCTCTTGCAGTAAAATAGTAAAATGTAAAAATTCACAAGAGATTAAAAGAAAATTGTATCAAACAAAAGGAAAGTGTAGAAGAGATTTATACTGGTGGGTTGCCTCCCACCAAGCCGCCCATCTTTTTGGTCTTTGGCTAGACCTTGGTGCCTCAGTTTGAAGAATCAGGATCCCGAAGCCAGAGTGTTGAATGAACCATATCAACATCGCTCCCTTTGTACAACTTCAGCTGTGATCCATTAATCCCCTTTCTCGTTGACCACACTAATGACTCCATAAGGGGAAACAGTTGTAACTGTGAATGGACCCGACCAGCGAGATTTCAGCTTTCCCGGAAATAGCTTCAGTCTGGAATTGAACATTAGCACTCGGTCACCAATCTGAAACTCTCGTTTCACAAGCAATTTATCATGCCATCTCTTAGTCCGTTCCTTATAAATCTTGGCATTTTCATAGGCCTCATCTCTGAATTCATCCAGTTCACAAAGCTACAATTTCCTTACCTCACCAGCCTTCTGAAGATCACAATTCAGGACTTTAAGTGCCCAAAAGGATTTATGTTCCAGCTCTACCGGAAGATGACATGCCTTTCCAAAAACCAACTTGTATGGAGACATTCCCAAAGGCGTCTTATAAGCTGTCTGGTAAGCTTACAAGGCATCATCCAATTTCATAGACTAATCCTTACGGGATGAACTAACATATTTCTATAGAATCCACTTGATCTCCTTGTTAGTAACCTCATCTTGCCCGTTGGTCTGTGGATGATAAGGTAAGGGTACCTTATGTCTCACTCCGTACTTTTGCAACAAAGCTTCAAACTGCTTGTTACAAAAGTGAGATCCTCCATCACTTATGATTGCCCGTGGTACACCAAACCTAGTGAAAAATGTTTTTCTTCAAAAACCGCAGCACAACCTTTGCATCATTAGTAGTCGTAGCCACTACTTCAGCCCATTTGGTCACGTAATATACAACTACCAAAATGTAGAGGTTCGAATGTGAAGAAGGAAACAGCCCCATGAAGTCAATCCCCCATAAATCAAATGGCTCAACCTCCAAGATGTAATTCAAGGGCATCTCAAGCTTACGTGAAAGGTTACCTTGGTGCTGACAGCTATTACATGTGGACACAAATGTATGGCAGTCTTTATGCAGCGTCTTCCAAAAGAAACCGGCCTCCAACACCTTAGCTGCTGTCTTGGCTGGCCCGAAATGTCCTCCAGCTTCTCTTGACTGACAGTGGACAAGGATGTCACGTGTTTCAGTCTCGGGGACACACCAACGAATAATCCCATCACCACAAACCTTGAATAAAAACGGATCATCCCACCGGTATTGCTTAACAGTAGAAAAGAATTTCTTCCGCTGCTGATACGACATCTCTTGTGGAAAAATCTACTTAGCAAGGTAATTCACAATATCGGCATACCAAGGATCCTCCTTAAAACCAATTGCATATACCAGCTCATGAGGGAAGTATTCATTACTTGGTATACCGTTATCAGGAACTTGCATCCATGATAAATGATCAGCAACTCCGTTCTGCACTCCGGGCTTGCCTTTCACCTCGATATCAAACTCCTATAAGAGTAGTATCCATCTGATCAACCGGGGTTTAGCATCAGCTTTCTGGAACTAGTACCTCAAAGCAGAATGATCAGTATGTACGATGGCTTTGCTCCTGATGATGTATGGTCTGAACTTGTCACAAGCAAAAACAATGGCCAACAACTCCTTCTCCGTGGTGGCATAATTTTTCTGAGCGTCATTGAGCGTCTTACTGGCATAATAAACAACTCGCAGCACCTTCTCGTGCCTTTGACTGAGAACTGCTCCCACAACAAATGTAACACCCCAACCGTTAAACACGTCATTACCTCTAAAGCAGTCACAATTTACCCTTACTCACGCAGCGGATCTCTATTACAACAAAGGGTGGTACAACGCCGTAAGCCACCCATATGGCTAACCAGGCCTATCACACATACAGTAACGGTCTGCTGGACTAGAACAACCGAGTACACAAACTCAACTACAGTACTCAACTCTTCATTTACTATACCGAGTCTACAATATACGGTTGCCGATAACATATTCGGTCTTATACCTCATTCAAGTACATAAGTAAATTAAAATCAAACTACCCATGATAATCACCGATCCTGTCCTACACTCGAACGGTATCGTCTCCGGTGTACCTGCGAATAAAAACGATGCCCCTAGGGGCTAAGCTTAAAGCTGCATATGAAATTCGCATATTCCGCGTGCTAACCGCGGTACGCCGACTACTTTTGGTCGAGACCATGGAGTACATTTTAATTCAACCAACATGCAACATAGCAATACATTATATATGTACACTACACAAGGATTCTCATTCATCTATGGAAGGCAATCCTTAACTAACATAACAAGGTTGTTAGTTGTATCAAATTACTCATAGGCCTTGAAGGTTATACCTCGCTATGCCTTGGTTACTTATTCAATAACTCACCCATTCACTCGGGTTACTTATTCTTATTCTCGCCCATTCTCTCGGGTTACTCGTTCTTATACTCACCCACTCTCTTGGGTTACTTATACTTATCTCACCCACACTCATGGGTTACTACTTCTCAAGCTCTTGTAGATTCTCGAGACACTACAGGTCTCCAACGCCACGCCTGTTTCTCTTAAAACTTACTTAAGCCAAAACACATGGCACTCGAGCATAGTTCAACTAGCTCACGGAACTCTCTCTTAGTTCCTACTACTTACACATAGGTCCGACTTCTCTCGGACTACTCACATTCCTATGCACTCCTCTCTTGGAGTTATATTGTAATTATGTATTTTAGTCTAGAAGCATCATGCTCGATGTTTCTAATGATTCTTGGAACCTTACTTAAGTTCAGGTAATCTTAGTTTCAAGGGTTACCCATACATCTCAAATACTTACACTTACGGTTATTTTCTTATACCGGGTAAAATCCTCATACAGGAGGTTGACCATGTCTCAAGGGAGTTACTTAGTCCCTTAGGTCTCTTTTACCTTTCTTATAAGTTCACATCATTGGACCAACTTCAATCCTCTCGATGGAGGTTCACTTATCTCTCCACTCTTATTTATTTCGTGGATTGTTTCGATATGGTTTTCTAATCGTTATCGGGTATTTACTCAACCCGTACTTCTCCTCACATTCTAGGGAGTTCATATGTTTGTGTTATCATTATACTTTAATCGATAGCTTGTGTGTGTTTTCATATTTCCATTGTATATGAGACTACCCGATCCACGGGATTCTAGTTAATCGATACTCACTATGAGTCGGTCTATGCACTATGTTAGACCACACCGGCATACAAGTATGTTAGCTCATACAACATACAATAAGGTATACATAATCAAACAATGGATTATTTTCATGCTTTAATCATGATTAAGCCGGCACACAAACACACAAATCAGAGTAACTCGGTTAGCATACGGGGCATGAGAAAATCATACCTTTCACCGAGGTTTTTACTTTTACGGTGTCATCTCACCATGCCCGGGTCACGCACGATTCTCTGATAAGGTTTCAAACATTATTATTAATACTAAGATCATACGGTACATAATTAAATGCTACTCCCGTACTTACCCCGTTTATCCCATTATCTCGGTTTTCCCCGTACTATACTTACTTAGTCATTACATTTCAAGCTTAACTCATACAAGTTCTTACCACTAATTTTTTCTTAATCTTGTTTAAGCCCTTAATGACCCTCACATGTCATTAATTAAGTCCCACTTAACTTATATTATCATTACCAATCATCTCCTTAGCTTAAAACCCTCTTAAAGCCCTTATTTTTAAATTTCTGGGTTGGTCCGGGACCTTGTCCGGGTCCTTTGTCCCGGACCAACCTTTGGTCCAACTCTCGGGTGGTTTTAACTTGTGGCCCGGGACTTTAGCAGGGACCTAAGTCCCGGACCAAACGCGGGTGGAAATCTCGGCTTACTGAAACAAGGTGGTCCGGGACATGGGCATGGACTTAAGTCCCGGACATGGCAGAAGGTGTACTCTCGGGGGTAAAATCAGGGGTGGTCCGGGACTTGGTCCTGGACCTAAGTCCAAGACCATAGCAGACTTTGCACAATTTTAACACTTTCAAAATCTGTTCAAGGTCCCTTCCTTGTCCATTAATTACCCAATCTTCCCCACTTATAATCCTAAAGTTTTAGCACTTAATTACCCTTCTAAACCACCTTAATCCAACACTAAGTCCTCTCAATAACTCTTGCTAATTTCACTTAAAATTCACTTATGTTTTCATAACTAGTTACTAGTTTCTTCTAGCTTCTTGTGACAGATTTTGCTCCCTCTTTTACCATTCAAACTCCACTCAATAATGTCATTATTAGCACTCCAAAGGCATTATTTCTACTCCTTATACACTCTTCTCCATAGTTTGGTTTTCAAACCATTAACCACTCACTTAAACCTCTTAAACACACTTAGTTTATACCTTAAAATAAAACACTCAAGACTAACCATACCTAGGTAATTTTGACAGCACTTACTTGCTTTGCTAAGCATTTTCACCACACTAAAACAGCCCACAAACACTTCTCACACCTGTTTGGTTTAGACATCAGCAAGTACACTAAATTCCCACTTGTTCACACATATTAACTAGCTTAGTTCCTAGGTTTATTTGCACACTTAAACCCATTAAAACATTCCTTCTCAACAAACAATCTTGTAGTATCATAACTACACAAGTTCAAGGTTACTTGTTTACATTCAAAATCTATTTTGCAAGTAAAAAAAAATCAATACAAGGTGAGCTCTTTACCTTGTTTTATTTTCGGTTTTTCCTTCTCATCTTCCTCTTTCTCTTGTTCCCTCTTTCTCTTATTGTTTCTACACCACACAAAGGAATATGGATTGCTAGCTACAACCATATTCCATTACACACATAACAACCAATCAATTCAATTTTCCCACAAAAAACTAGTATTTAAAGGAGCTAGTTTTTAAAGCTTAGCTTAGGTATTACCTTAGGAAGTCCAAGAGGATAGCTTGGCAATAAATTGAAGAAGTTTCCAACACCCCACAAGATCAAGGAGCTGGCGGCTGAAACGGGGAAAATTTTCAACGTGGAAAATTTTTCCAAATTTGGAAGAACTAGCTAGAAATGAGTAAAACTCTTGCTTATTAATACCTTAAGGCATCAAGGAGGTGAAGGAGAGTCAAAATCAGCCCTTCAAGCTTCAAAAGGCCCAACATCCATGGAAGTGAAGATGGAGGTATAAAGATTTTGTTGGGTGGAAGACGAAGCCCTCACCGAGGGGAATCTAGCGGTACAATTTTTGTATGATTTGGTGGAGAAATGAGCAAGTTAAGAGAGATTGAAGATGGGCTGCTTGCTCACTTATGAAATCGCCATTTACAGAGGATGAAGAAGAAGCTCAGTTGGAGGGGGAAATAATCGTGAGTGAGAAGAATAAGAGGAGCTGAGAGAGTGATTTAAGTCCCTTATACTATTCCCTTTCTTACTTTTACTTTTCTTTTCTTTCTTTATTTTTTTCTAACTAATGAGCAAGATAGGGGGAGGCTGCTACTCTAATAAAACCGGCCCCCAGTAGTTAATTAAACTGGAGCGTTTTTCGTCTTTTACAGAAAACGCTCGTTAATGTACCCGGTTTTGACACTATTCACTCCCGTTACCCGTTTTCTGGATTTTTCTCGTTTCTTTATTTTTTTAATGGTTATTAAGCTCCCATTAATACTTAATTATAGTTATATAGTCAACCATAATTTTTACGGGTCCGTTTGACCACTTAAAGTCACATTTTCGGGTTTTCTTGAAAAACGTGCTTTAAAACTCCGTTAGCGTTTTAATCCATTATTTGGATCCGTTTTCTTCGGCAATCATTCCCGCATACTAATTAGGCCTAACCAAGCCTTAGGAATTCATCTCAGACCCTCATGAGATCATATATCTCTTATACTCATTTAATGCGCGTTTTAGTGTTTTTCGCTTTTCAAGCGTTTTCTCTCTACTTTTGGTTTTATTCTCTTTACCAATACTCTCTAGGCACCATTAGGCCTTTAATAATCATATTAGAATAATTTAACCACCATTTTTAGGTCCGGGGTATTAAAATCTACCCCCCTTAAGGAACTTTGCCCTAAAAGTTGGTGAATCTAATATGGTTGGTCTCACAGGCATGCTATGCCAAGGTTATAATACATGTATAACCTTACAGACTCCACAAGTCCGTCTCATTTGATATTACACATACCACACACATATCACAACACGTATAGCAATCAAAAATACTCTTTCTATTCTCTCCATGGAATCGGTCTGGAGAGAAGAAGGCACTACAGTCCTTGAATCCATATTGAGTAATATACTACTGATCCCTCAGGTACCGGTCACGTTGGACACTTACGTTCTCTGGTCCACGGCCGTTTCATGACAAATGGGCACTTACTCTCTCTGGCCCACGGTCACTTCAGTTTTGATCAAAACGTTGCACATATACATATCCTCAGGCACTCTGGTTGACTCACTCAACACAGGACCGTCTCAGGGTACTCTCCCCATCCCGCTGCCTTTGGAAAAATCACAGCTTGCCACCGCCCCAACCGGTCACTTAGGACCTCCGCACGTACGGTGCTAAGATTTCAAAACTAATACACATCCACCTTTCTACCGGTCACCAAGACTTAAGGCCGCAGCCATCGGCGGGTGATAGCGGTTTAAAAACTAGTTTTCATTATCATCTTCCTACTTGAAGAAAATCCTTTTCAAATTCTGTTTGAAAATTCTTTTTAAAACATCACACAAGTCAAAGTCCGATTAATGATAGTTGCACTTTTCCTTTGCGTGATTACCTGTGACCACTTATAGGGAGCTTCAGGAATCATCCAACCCTGATGTGATCAGCATCAGTGTTGAGCTATCCTTCCACCCCAATTTGTGTTCGGTTTCCCTTGATCGCTAGCAGATCAAGTTCCACCTCCCACGTCAGTTTCAAACAATCAGATAGTCAAACATTTGCGTTTTCTATCTTTTTCTCTTTCTAGTCATATTCACCAAACAATCCATTTGATTTTTCTCTAATTCCTAGAACTTAGGTCATCTGTCATTCTTAGTTTGCTTGCTTACTTTACCTAAGCAACTCATGACTTATTTTCTCAAATTGTTACCCAATTTAAAACACACAACATACAACTCCAAAGGATGGAACTCACTCCATCAATCATTCTCAAATAAAATCACTTAGGGAACTCACTCCCTACTAGGTTACACATCGGTTTCATACCGATTCACACTCATCATAACTCATGTCTAATCTCAATAGACATATACTATAGGGATTCTCACTCCCCCGGAGTTTCTCTACTCCCATTTTCATCAATATTATATACTCGTTACTTGCATCTCTCATGCGCAATCACCAAAATTACACAATGAATGGGTACACATGTTTATGTAACATGAGTTCCAATCATCAAAACAATTTCTTGTGCTATGCACTTAGTAGTTTACGCTCTTATACATAAAACATACTCTAAGAAGTTTCTCACCCTACCCCTTTAAAAGGGGTTACGCCCGCGTAATCGACCAAATGTTATCACTGAACATTGGTTCACTAATTCGGGCATCATGAAGTGTTTTAACTTCGATGCGGTTAATTAACTCATAACTGGGATTGATTGTAGCCTCTAAGGCTTCAAGGCGTTTATGATTAGTTAATTACTCACATTTGCCAGGTATACTTGAAGATGTAACAGAAGTTACTCTCCCAACACAATTTCCACACCGTGATGTATAGTGGTTCGGCCAATAATCCGGCCTACGTCCACTTCTAGACAGAGCTATTATTCATTCTTTGGTTTACAACTCTAGAGAGCTTTTGGGATGTGAGCTCCCTTTTCTAACTTGACCCCCCTACAAATGAGCCCTTCTACTCCTATTTATAGACTTTCTATCACTAAGTTTACCCTTTAGCCCCTATACATGTGGTGGTGTTACATAAACATAACTATCAGTCCTTTTACGGGTCTCCGGACTGAAATACTGCTTCTGCCTTGGACTGACTCTTCCGGACCGTCACTTTAACAACATTCCTTCCGGTAGTTACTCTATCGGAAGCGATTCATTAGATAGCAACTCTTCCGGTAGCGGGTCCTTCGGTAGTAGGGCTTCCATCGATAGGCCTTCCGACAATTGACCTCCGGTAGAGTCTCTTGGTAGATCCCTCCGCATCGGGGCCTTTCGGTAGCAGGCCTTCCGACAATTGGTTTCCGATAGTAGCCCTTCCGCTAGCAGGCCTTCGGTAGAGACTTTAACCTTCCGCATGGTATATTTCATACCATTACATCAGTCCCACAAGTTCTACTTTTTAACACTAAAAAGTGGAACTTATAAAAAGAAGATAAAATTTACACTTTGTACTCTTTTCTTTTCTACTATATATCTCCTAGTCCCACAAGTTCTTTTTCTTTTGACTAAAAAAGGAAATGAACTTACAAACTTTAGCCTGTGCAAGAGCTTGTCTTCCGGAAACAAAGAAGTCCCACTTGTTCTCCTGAGAAAAGGTCTCCGCTCCTTGGACGTGCCATAATAAGAAATCCAAAGATCTGGAATTCCGAAGGGCCATAATAATCCCAGAAGGCCATAATAATTCCCGAAGACCATAATAATTCCAGAAGACCATAATAATCTCAAGAAGTCCGAGATAATAATAATAAATGGGATATTACTTCATAATCAGATTGCTGCTTGAATCACTTCATTCCTTGGGCCTGCATATCTAAATTTAACAGATTAAAAGATATTTGTCTTTTGGGCTGCCCGGAGCGACCGGACTTCCCAAAGAGCTTTTGTTAGTTAGAGTATGTTAATCACGGGGATAAAAAACCCAAATATACATCCTATAGGTTGCTTAGAGTAGCCTGACTAAGTACATGGATAGCACAAGTCTGAAGTTAACAAAAAGGAATTCCTAAAAATTCTATTGGTTCCCAAAAGTTGGAGATTTTGATAATGAATAATTTCATACTGCTTTTTTGTTGTTTTGCCAAGATTTCTTTTGGTAACCCCTTAGTTACACTTTTGCTTTCACACTCTACCACTGTACACATGGTGAGATCGTCGATTTAACACTCTACCGACTTTGAGCCGGTGAGATCGTCGGATTAACACTCTACTGGCAGGACGCTGGCAGTGAGATCGTCGGATGAATTACACTACCATCGTTGATGGTAGATCGTCGGATACAAAACACTCTACCATGGCCAATGGTGAGATCGTCGGATACATTCTTTGTCTTTCTTTTTCTTTCTCTTTTTTTTTCAAGACTCGCTGGTCTTCATTTAAGTAAATCAGAAATTGTTTTCAAAATATTTCTTTCTTTGAAAACTAGAGGGTGATCAATCCTCTAGGGAAAGTTTTGTAAACTTCCAGTTGCAAAACAACATTTATAATGAAATATCAAAAATTTGGTACCTCCTTTTTTACTGGTCGAATGATTTTACCGGTGTTCGAGATTCACTAGAAGTTCATGTCTGGGGTGAGTTGACCGAATCTTGTTGCGGAAACCAAATAGATTGCATCTATTTTGCGAGGGCCTCCCCAATTTATCATTCTGTTTATTTACCGGTCTTGCCAATCGGCCATGGTCATATACTCTCCGCAGCCCCGTATTGCTGTGCAAACTATCTCCGCAATGTTGTCCGATATTCAGCATTCTTCTGGGGCTATTGTTTCAGACTGTAACCCTTGAGCCAATCAATTGAGAGCGTTCCACCAAGTTATTCTTCCGGCGTAACTTTTTCCGGTAAAATATCTTTTATGCTGTTTTCGCACCTTGTTCTCCCGCTGTACCTCTAGTGAGGAATTTTCGACTTTGCAAAATTCTTTTACCGGTAGGACTGCTTTCCCGGTAGCAGTTCCTTCCCACATTTGTACCGGTCTCGACCTCCTTGCTTTCCAAAATTGGTCTTCGAGATGAACTATGACGTTTGTTCGTCGTGTCAAACCAGGAGTAGCAGCAAGGAGCTTTGTTTTGCATTAAGAAGACTATTACCGATGTAGATGAGAGGATGCCATCAGTGGGGGTGTGACTTTGTTCTGTCCGAGAGGTATTATTGGACAGTTTCTTCGCAGCAATTCTCCAGATTAGAAGAATACTTATTGCTTATGTGTAGCAATTTCCCTCCCGGTAGAAACATTACGTCTTCGGTGGTACCAACTTGTGTCCTGTTCCGGTAGGAGCTTCTATCCAGTTCTGATAACTTCCTCACGAGCGCATTAATCCAAAGTATGTCGGTGTGAAGCTTTCGATAATTCATTGCTTTCTGTTCACCGTTGGATCTGCAATTTCTTGGTAGTACAAAGGGCTTCTTCCGGAGAGGATATCCAAATACCTACCGGAGAGGATATCAAAATGTCTACCGGAGAGGATATCAAAATGTCCACCGGAGAGGATATCCAAATGTCTACCGGAGAGGATATCCAAATTCGACCGGAGAGGAAATCAAAATCTCTGTCGGAAGCCCACAACCCAAACTTCTACCGAGGAGGAAAAATTGCTATTCAGTCTGAAGTCACGAACGATTTCCCACCTCCGAAAGCAAGGTCCATCTCCGAAAGCCATATCCCCAAAACTTACGTTTATCGCTGGTTTAATCAGCACCCAAAATTCACTGTTTCTGCCGAGGCATACCACTCCTGGAAACGATTACTACCGATGGCGTTCTTCCGTACCACCGCGCGGTGAACATCCCTAGCACTCCGATGCGTACTACCGGTTGAGATGGAAAGGGACATCGCTACCGGTAGTGATTTTAATTTGGTATCGGTGGAGGTTGCAAGTTGGTACCGGTAGAGGTGAGAAGCTGCCATCGGTGGAGGCCCCAATTCATCACCGGTAACCAAACTCTAAGTCCGGAAGTCACAGTTTCATGTTTCCGTCCATTTAATATTTCTGTTTCCTTCCGCACGACATCAACCCTCGCGAGCATTCTCGGTCGTTACTGCCGGGTTGAAGTTTTTACCGGGCTGATGTTCTACCGAGACTCTTTTTTTTTTTCTTGTTGGCTTTCCCTCAGTCTGTATACGTTCGTTCCAAAGGATATGTTTACTGCAAACTAACATGTCCACCACTGTCTGAGTTGGTCTACCGGTGGATGGAGATTCAGTGAAGAAGTGAAATACTCCCTGTCTTTTACCCGTTTCCGCGGAACGATTAGCTTTTACAGGTGCCGGCTCTAAGAAACGAACCGCAAAGTCACCCGCATTAGTCTTGAAATGCAAACGCCTTGTTGGTTTGATTTTGGAGGTCTCGAGCCACAGTTCTTGCTCCGGTAAAGAAGTCCGAATCATCTCCATTGGCAGGCTTCCGAATCCCGTATACTTTGGTCATGCAGTTCCTCAAATTATAAAACAACATTTGATCATGGTCAAAAGCCAGAAAAAGTTTTAATTCAATGCTGCTGGTTTATAGAAGAAGTGTAGTGTAGGAAACAACATAGTCGAATAAAGCATGTGTAGTATGCTTAACAACAGGAGCAAGAATGAACTGCCCATGACTGGCGGCAATTTTTATAGCAAACTATATTATTGATGCGTGACATCTCATACTATTTACTAATCAGTTCATCTTTAAAGGCATGCGACAGTAGATGCACGCTATGATCCATAACCAAGACTTAAAAGCTAGACACAGGTGGATTTAATCATGATTATTGCCGGCCAATGCATGATTTCACAGTCTTAACAATCAGAAGCAATTGCCATCTGTGCTTACAAATAAAATCAGATGAAAGCAATCATACAGTGTGGTATATAAGCAAAGGCAACAACTCACTACCAAAAGATTATTGAAACAAGGTTTCTATCATCGGGGGTTTGAACTAAACTTGTTTACAGTTTTAAAACAACAGCATACGGTCACTAATGTTCAAATGTAAAAGAGTAGATATCAGCTAAACCAGACAGGAACTTGGGTTGAAACTTCAGGAATGAAATGATCACAAAGCAATCATCAAAGGATACACACTGCATCAGTCCAAAGTTTTACAGAAACTAGCCATAGTCATATCATCCCTTCGGGTTACTCTTTGTCAAAATATGTGATTGCAGTGTACTACTTTATTACAACTAGGATCAATGTAAACTGAAGCTCTAACAGTTCAAAAGTAGTAGCTGAGTGAACTTGCAGCCCTCATTATTTCTGATGTTATAACGGGATAAAACTTGAGCAAGAATGGATTATTTTTTAGATCCTAGATTCTTTTGATGATTCAGGACAGTGACAATGCATTTATATCAGCTAATTAACTACTAAAACATACCATGTATATTAGTACAAGTCTGCCCCTGCTGAAGCACTGTAAAAAACAGGTTCTTTTAACTATCCTACTCATAATATCAAACGATTGGGGAAAGGAGCACTAGGTTTCAGCTTCTATATTGTGTCCTTAGTATGATCATAGATGAAGCAATCAAAATGCGAATAAAATGTAGTTTAAACACAAACATCCCCTTTTTGTGGCAAACAAACATGCTAGACATACTTCATTTATAACAAAGAGATAACCAGAACAAGGATGAGCGAAATTTAGAAATAACAATTGCTAATCTGCTGCTAATGTTTAAACATTATTGGACAGCCAATAGATGGAAGTATCCCAAATCTTGCTTCTTATTTCCTTTTTTACAAAGTAATCTGTACAGAAGTGAGGAATAGCAATTTTCAGCAGAAAAACAAACATGTACGAATGTATATAGGTTACAAGCAGAGTGTGAATCAAGGTTATATCCTTCTAGTACCTAAGGACCTGACTCCTCTCAATTCTGATGGTTTTAAAGCTCTTAAAAAGGTATTTTAGGGGCATGGCCCAAGCGTAAATGTGAACTAAATTTTTGCAGTGAGGAAACTGCAATGTGTCTGGTCATATACCGCGGGATAAAACCGCTTCCACTTCGTCGTCCAGATAGTTATCAAGGTGTTGTTTTTACAGCCGTAATTTTTGCAAACCAAAACTTCTATAAATACTCATTTGAAGCTCGACTCATCAGTGTAGAAAAAACAATCAATCTTACCACAACAGACCAAGAACGGATACGATTACATCCACTCATCTCTTGTAAAAAACGGTTACCAGTAATTATGCAGTTCGGCAGTCCTAAATGGATCATGCATCATGATGCAATCAGATTGTTGTCATAAATTCTAAATTTTTAGATTATATACCACTTTATGACCGAAGCAATAATGAGGTAAACCTTAATACCAATCGCAGAGCAGGCATGACTCCTCTAACTACAATGAAATCCATATTGGATTGACCATTATAACAACAATAATCGAAGGTGTAGTTGAAACAAGATTTTGAAACCAAACTAAACAAAATCATCTGCGATCTGCTATACTCAGGACTTTTCATAGCTACACGTCCCTGATCTTGCATTTGTCACAGTCGTTGTGAGTTTGTTTCTAGTTATAGAATTGTACCTTGTCTTTGAGAGGAGAGGGGTTGAGAATAAAAATCTTCAGGAGATGAACGTACTGAAGCCAACTTCCCTGTTTAATTTGCTCCTTATCATTGATGGATGCATATCGCCAGTTACTTGCGGAGGTGAGGCCGCTAATCATTTCACTTCTTTCGTTACTAGGTGAAAATAGAAAAGGTGAATGTCAGTAGATGAATTAGGACTCGCGAATTTGGCTAATCGAAGGGAGAAACAATGAATCGGGAGAAAAACTTTAGAGAATATATTCAGAGTACTCCCTTGGCCTGTTTTTATGATTTGGCCGAATCAGGAAGGTGCGTGAGTCAGGATTTTGAAATCCTTTGTTGCTTCTTCCTCAGAAACTCTGCGTCTGGCTCCTGAGGTTATTTGTGGCGTTAGTCATGTCAAGCGTTCAATTTCTCGCTGCCGATAACTGCATGGAGACAAACATTATCGTTCGATGATGATTTCTTCATTTCTGATTCTTCGATCATCTTGTTGCTCTTTGGCTTTCAGCGAGAGGCATACAGGTTTTGCGACCGCCTTTTCGCTCCTTCTACGCTTCGACTTGTCGAATCTCTTAGCCAGATTAGGAATGTTCCTGCATGGATCTGAGGGCAACCTGCCTTTGACTGGATTCGATGTTAATATTGAGATCGGAATATTAGTGTTGATAACGTGCAGGCCGGGCTCGAGCCTTTCTTCTTGATCGTGATCGTGACTCATCATGAATCTCGGAAACTCTGTAGATGAGTCTGTCGCATCCTGGATCTCCTTTGATCTTGACTTGCTTCGAGTTTCTCATCCTAGGCTGCTCGTTCGATTGCGATTCCCCAGTTGTGTCCCTTTCCTCATCGATCTTAACTTCATACGATGTTTAAACTCTTCACAAAGTGAGATTGCTTCTCTCTCAACTTCTTGAATTGTCGGAAAGGAAATGTTGCCGATGTGATTTACCGGTTCCTCTCAATCAATTTGGCGTGAATCTATTTCGTTGAATGCGTGATTGTTCTTCTGTCTCCCAGTGACTTTGTCTCTGGATAATGAAAACCTCAATGAACTTTAGTTGATTTGAAATTTGTCGCTGTCGTTTTAAAATATGCGAATCTTGTTTCTTCTTGACTTGGAGATTTTTCTCGCAAGGAGTTAAGATCGGCCTACGATCTGAACGTGACAGATCTCAAAACATTTAGCACAGTGAGATTCAGATCGACGACCCTCGTGATGCCCTCTCTTGAATCTTGCCATTTTTGACGGAGGTTTTTGGAAGTTCTATTGCCATCGTGGTTTTGATCGTACAAAGACTTTGAGGCTTCCCGTTTCTGATAAGCCATCCCGCTCCTTTGATTTCGATGATCTTTTGGTGATCACTTGCAATGCGGTTGCCTTTGAAGATTACGACGAACGACCTCAACGAACTTCGGCCGGATCGATGACTTGGATCGAAGATGAGCAAGAACGTGGTTGAATCGTGGTTCGATGTTCGTTCCCACAGACGGCGCCAATGAAGATGTAACAGAAGTTACTCTCCCAACACAATTTCCACACCGTGATGTATAGTGGTTCGGCCAATAATCCGGCCTACGTCCACTTCTAGACAGAGCTATTATTCATTCTTTGGTTTACAACTCTAGAGAGCTTTTGGGATGTGAGCTCCCTTTTCTAACTTGACCCCCTACAAATGAGCCCTTCTACTCCTATTTATAGACTTTCTATCACTAAGTTTACCCTTTAGCCCCTATACATGTGGTGGTGTTACATAAACATAACTATCAGTCCTTTTACGGGTCTCCGGACTGAAATACTGCTTCTGCCTTGGACTGACTCTTCCGGACCGTCACTTTAACAACATTCCTTCCGGTAGTTACTCTATCGGAAGCGATTCATTAGATAGCAACTCTTCCGGTAGCGGGTCCTTCGGTAGTAGGGCTTCCATCGATAGGCCTTCCGACAATTGACCTCCGGTAGAGTCTCTTGGTAGATCCCTCCGCATCGGGGCCTTTCGGTAGCAGGCCTTCCGACAATTGGTTTCCGATAGTAGCCCTTCCGCTAGCAGGCCTTCGGTAGAGACTTTAACCTTCCGCATGGTATATTTCATACCATTACAATACTAAACCTTGAATTACGGCCCACTAGCTTCTACTGCGTGACCTGATAACTAGAGCTTAACTCGCCCTTTGGTATTCTCAATGTATTATTCAGTCCCTTTTTATCCATTTTTATCTTGGGAATAAAGGTTCCTCAATCGTCGCTTGGTATCTCTTACCGTATGCGAATTCGATGAGTTGTAGATTTTGTCTCCAGTTCTCTGGAAATCTACTTTGTATAACACTGTATACCTTCATGGTTACTCACTTACTATTCCCGACTTATTTTCGGTTGAGGTCAAGCTCTTCCTCGTTTAATAGTTGCTTCTGAATTATGTTTGTTTACTTGTTTCAGTACGAGAATTCTTCATTCATACTACGCTGCACTTACCATGCATCGGTCTTGGGACCTGTGGGTTATGGCCCACATTCCTTGTGCATCTTTGGTCAACGCTCGCACGGTTATTTCTCTAGATTTTCGCTCAACAGGCTTCGTTGACATTTCTCAATTCCTAGCTCTCCCACTCGATCATTACCGCACAAGTGCAATACCAAAACACTCAGTCATACAGAGTGTAGAAGCGTAAACCCTTGGCGGTAAATCTCTTGTGTGATAGGAATGAATATGTCTCCCTTACCATCTTTCTCATCAACTTCATATCATTATCTGATTATACTCCTACAATGGTCGCTCACTACGTACCATGTTTTTACTCATTTAACAATATTTGCTTACATAGCATCCGCTACTACTTTAGCTTCCGCTCATGTATTGTCACCATGATACTATGGCTTGCCATTCATTTGGCTCAATAAAATACGCTACTTTCTTAAATCCCCCTGCGCTTCCTGCGCATTGCTTACTCTACAATTCACATTGCACAGATACAGTTTTTACTACTCATCCGATTACTCTGTCGGTTTCCTTCCATTGCTATCAAATCCTTTCTACATATTATCTCTTTTCAAATTACTCCTTGGCAATAAACACATGCTCAAGTTTCACTACACCGCTCTAGCGGTTTCACATTACATTCTTAGGTGGTAGCCTTTCTCTAGAGGATTCACGCAATTGCCGCTTCCTAGGCCCCACAATAATGAGGGGTATCCCCATTGTAAGGTAGTGTTTTATTCTCCACAATGCCCTTTATGCCTTTATGCATAAGGTTGTAATGTTTAAATCTACAATAGTAGTTGGTTTACCGGCTTACAAGCCACATTGCCTCGCCATGCTCTATGCTGGTTGTTTATATAGGTTTCTTCTTCTCCGTATGCCATTAAATGGTTTGGAGGTATTTCTGGGCTCTTTGATATGGTTGTCTCATCACACTTCCGTACATGGAAGGTTCTTTAAATAACTTGATATTAATTCATGCCCTCTGGCAATCTAGGGTATCCCGTGTTACGTGGGATCCCTTCGGGTTCTACCCGAGTGTTCGCCTAAACACTTGTGTTCTCAACAAGATATATCGTTCAACTACTGTTGATTCTGGCACCCTTCACGGATTGCTCCTGGGTGTTACTGAGTTGCGCCATTACATCTGGCTTGAACTCTTGGTATGTTCAGTTTCTTTACTCCGCCTTGCGGTTATGTATACTTTGAACTATCCCATTTTGGATAGTAACGTCTCCTGTTATTGGGTAGATCATTGGTTCTTTCTCCTTTACGATCCTGGTCAGGTCATTAATCTATTCAGTGAGGTATACTGTGGGAATTCTATCCCGTTTATCAAACGTTTACATGTTCATTTTCAGCCTTTGCCGTCTTGTTTAAGTTGGATACTCATTCCAGGTATTAGGTATTTCCTCCTTGATTCTTGGGACATATCCAATGCTCATACTTAATACTCGGTGCTTCTCGCACTTTTAATCTTCCCATCCTCTTGTAGTGGGTTCTTGACTTCCTTCGCTTTATGAGCTTGTCTGCGTTCTTCGGTCATTCGAGGTGTCCAACTGTTTGGTTTGAACTTATCTTATGGTCCATAGTATGGAGTCGAATACTTCCCGTGTTCCGTACTCTACTTGTATACATACATGGAGTATCTTATTGATACGTTGCCACTTACCCGACTAACTCATAACTGGTCTGTCAGGCCCGCAAGCTCCTTCGGAGTGCGGTCGTTCCATGTCTCGTTTGTGTACACTTATAGTGTCGGTTGCACGCCTAGGTGAAGTATTTTGTTGCCAACTCCTCTTATATAGTCCTATGATAACTTACCGTGGTTCTCTGGTTTGGTTTTAAAATTTGGGGGTTTTTGGAAAATTTTGCGTTTAAAAGAAAATTTGAGTTTAGCAATAAAATCTCCACGGCATTTCAATGCCGGTTGCTTCTTACCAGATATGGCTTCTCACCGACTGGTATGTTCTTAATACAGCGGTCAGGCCGTTAGTCCTTTCCAACGTTTCATTTCAAAATTCTTAGGGTTTGTGGTACTATATTGGCTTCTCTCGTCATATCGGCACTTGCTAAGTACTTATTGCTTGTTAAAGTTCCTCTTAACGGTCCCGTTATTACTGCACTTGCCGTGGCAAGTGCGCGGTACAGGCGGTTTTTAGGTTAACTCGTACCGGTCACGGTATCGTTCACACTATATTTGTGGCCTTGTCGGCTCTTCCTTGATCCTTTTGTTGGATAACTACTCCTTAGAGCTGCTTCTCATTCATCTTGACATGACTGTCATTCATTTGGGTGCTTCTCCACTCTCGGAGTTCCTTAATTACTCAGTGCTGTGTCGTTTCTTGGTGCTCGCTTCCACACATTTACCGTGGTTACCAAAATTTATTTAATTAGGCACTACTTCAGTAGTCCTATTCGGGTATATCCCGTAGTTGCGCTCGTAGCTGTCTAAGCTATGCCCGTTAGGTATTGCGACCTCTTCGGGTGTGGCAGGGTGGGTGTACCTACTCTTGACTAGATTCTTAGTCGGTTAATATACCGTTGGTGGTATTATTTAACTATGGTGGTCCGTAGACTTGTGTCCCGGTTTCGTTACTTCTCATGAATCCGCCTTGTTGCACGGTTGGTGCTTTTCTTCTTGCTGCCGCTTGAGTGCGGTTATTGTCGTTCCAGCGGGATCCGTCTCCGGGGTTTCCGGTTCTCAAGATCTACCGCATGACAGGTTCTGGTTCATATTGAAATATTAAATAAGTGCCAGTTCGGGTTTCCCCGTCTCTCTAGCGTTCTTTCCCAAGCTTTTTAATACGGGGGTTGTGGAGGGCGGGTTTGGTATTGTAGGTATCCAGATCATACTAGAAGTTCCTAACTAGCGCATCTCTCATGCTACCACTCAACCCTTAGCCCTAAGTCTTTGATTCCTAACTTGGTATTTCCTAAGCTCGGTATTTCCAGTCATCTTCGCTCTGATACCATTTTTGAAACACCCCAACCGTAAACACGTCATTACCTCTAAAGCAGTTACAATTTACCCTTACTCACGCAGCGGATCTCTATTACAACGAAGGGTGGTACAACGCCGTTAGCCACCCATATGGCTTACCAGGCCTATCTCACATACAGTAACGGTCTGATGGACTGGAACAACCGAGTACACAAACTCAACTACAGTACTCAACTCTTCATTTACTATACCGAGTCTACAATATACGGTTGCCGATAACATATTCGGTCTTATACCTCATTCAAGTACATAAGTAAATTAAAATCAAACTACCCATGATAACCACCGATCCCGTCCTACACTTGAATGGTATCGTCTCCGGTGTACCTGCGAATAAAAACGATGCCCCTAGGGGCTAAGCTTAAAGCTGCATATGAAATTCGCATATACCGCGTGCTAACCGCGGTACGCCAACTACTTTTGGTCGAGAGCATGGAGTTCATTTTAATTCAACCAACATGCAACATAGCAATACATTATATATGTACACTACACAAGGATTCTCATTCATCTATGGAAGGCAATCCTTAACTAACATAACAAGGTTGTTAGTTGTATCAAATTACTCATAGGCCTTGAAGGTTATACCTCGCTATGCCTTGGTTACTTATTCAATAACTCACCCATTCACTCGGGTTACTTATTCTTATTCTCGCCCATTCTCTTGGGTTACTCGTTCTTATACTCACCCACTCTCTTGGGTTACTTATACTTATCTCACCCACACTCATGGGTTACTACTGCTCAAGCTCTTGTAGATTCTCGAGACACTACAGGTCTCCTACGTCACGCTTGTTTCCCTTAAAACTTACTTAAGCCAAAGCACATGGCACTCGAGCATAGTTCAACTAGCTCACGGAACTCTCTCTTAGTTCCTACTACTTACACATAGGTCCGACTTCTCTCGGACTACTCCCATTCTCATGCACTCCTCTCTTGGAGTTATATTGTAATTATGTATTTTAGTCTAGAAGCATCATGCTCGATGTTTGTAATGATTCTGGGAACCTTACTTAAGTTCGGGTAATCTTAGTTTCAAGGGTTACCCATACATCTCAAATACTTGCACTTGCGGTTATTTTCTTATACCGGGTAAAATCCTCATATAGGAGGTCGACCATGTCTCAAGGGAGTTACTTAGTCCCTTAGGTCTCTTTTACCTTTCTTATAAGTTCACATCATTGGACCAACTTCAATCCTCTCGATGGAGGTTCACTTATCTCTCCACTCTTATTTATTTCGTGGATTGTTTCGATATGGTTTTCTAACCGTTATCGGGTATTTACTCAACCCGTACTTCTCCTCACATTCTAGGGAGTTCATATGTTTGCGTTATCATTATACTTTAATCGATAGCTTGTGTGTGTTTGCATATTTCCATTGTGTATGAAACTACCCGATCCATGGGATTCTAGTCAATCGATACTCACTATGAGTCGGTCTATGCACTATGTTAGACCAAACCGGCATACAATATGTTAGCTCATACAACATACAACAAGGCATACAAATCAAACAATGGATTATTTTCATGCTTTAATCTTGATTATGCCAGCACACAAACACACAAATCAGAGTAACTCGGTTAGCATACGGGGCATGAGAAAATCATACCTTTCACCGGGGTTTTTACTTTTACCGTGTCATCTCACCATGCTCGGGTCACGCATGATTCTCTGATAAGGTTTCAAACATTATTATTAATACTAAGATCATACGGTACATAATTAAATGCTACTCCCGTACTTACCCCGTTTATCCCATTATCTCGGTTTTCCCCGTACTATACTTACTTAGTCATTACATTTCAAGCTTAACTCATACAAGTTCTTACCTCTAATTTTCTCTCAATCTTGTTTAAGCCCTTAATGACCCTCACATGTCATTAATTAAGTCCCACTTAACTTATATTATAATTACCAATCAACTCCTTAGCTTAAAACCCACTTAAAGCTCTTATTTTTAAATTTCTGGGTTGGTCCGGGACCTTGTCCGGGTCCTAAGTCCCGGACCAACCTTTGGTCCAGCACTTCGGGTGGTTTTAACTTGTGGTCCAGGACTTTAGCAGGGACCTAAGTCCCGGACCAAACACGGGTGGAAATCTCGGCTTAATGAAACAGGGTGGTCTGGGACATAGGCATGGACTTAAGTCCCGGACCTGGCAGAAGGTGTACTCTCGGGGGTAAAATCAGGGGTGGTCCGGGACTTGGTCCTGGACCTAAGTCCTGGACCATAGCAGACTTTGCACAATTTTAACACTTTCAAAATCTGTTTAAGGTCCCTTCCTTGTCCATTAATTACCCAATCTTTCCCACTTATAATCCTCATGTTTTAGCACTTAATTACCCTTCTAAACCACCTTAATCCAACACTAAGTCCTCTCAATAACTCTTGCTAATTTCACTTAATATTCACTTATGTTTTCATAACTAGTTACTAGTTTCTTCTAGCTTCTTGTGACAAATTTTGCTCCCTCTTTTACCATTCAAACTCCACTCAATAATGTCATTATTAGCACTCCAAAGGCATTATTTCTACTCCTTATACACTCTTCTCCATAGTTTGGTTTTCAAACCATTAACCACTCACTTAAACCTCTTAAACACACTTAGTTTATACCTTAAAATAAAACACTCAAGACTAACCATACCTAGGTAATTTTGACAGCACTTACTTGCTTTCCTAAGCATTTTCACCACACTAAAACAGCCCACAAACACTTCTCACACCTGTTTGGTTTAGACATTAGCAAGTACACTAAATTCCCACTTGTTCACACATATTAACTAGCTTAGTTCCTAGGTTTATTTGCACACTTAAATCCATTAAAACATTCCTTTTCAACAAACAACCTTGTAGTATCATCACTACACAAGTTCAAGGTTACTTGTTTACATTCAAAATCTATTTTGCAAGTCAAATAAAATCAATACAAGGTGAGCTCTTTACCTTGTTTTATTTTCGGTTTTTCCTTCTCTTCTTCCTCTTTCTCTTGTTCCCTCTTTCTCTTCTTGTTTCCGCACCATACAAAGGAATATGGATTGGTAGCTACAACCATATTCTATTACACACATAACAACCAAACAATTCAATTTTCCCACACAAAACTAGTATTTAAAGGAGATAGTATTTAAAGCTTAGCTTAGGTATTACCTTAGGAAGTCCAAGAGGATAGCTTGGAAATCAATTGAAGAAGTTTCGAACACCCCACAAGAGCAAGGAGCTGGCGGCTGAAACGGGGAAAATTTTCAACGTGGAGAAATTTTCCAAATTTGGAAGAACTAGCTAGAAATGAGTAAAACTCTTGCTTATTAATACCTTAACGCATCAAGGAGGTGAAGGAGAGTCAAAATCAGCCCTTCAAGCTTCAAAATGCCTAACATCCATGTAAGTGAAGATGGAGGTATCAAGATTTTGTTGGGTGGAAGACGAAGCCGTCACCGAGGGGAATCTAGCGGTACAATTTTTGTGTGATTTGGTGGAGAAATGAGCAAGTTAAGAGAGATTGAAGATGGGCTGCTTGCTCACTTATGAAATCGCAATTTACAGAGGATGAAGAAGAAGCTCAGTTGGAGGGGGAAATAATCGTGAGTGAGAAGAATAAGAGGAGGTGAGAGAGCGATTTAAGTCCCTTATACTATTCCCTTTCTTACTTTTAATTTTCTTTTCTTTCTTTATTTTTTTCTAACTAATAAGCAAGAGAGGGGGAGGCTGCTACTCTAATAAAACCGCCCGCACTAGTTAATTAAATTGGGGCGTTTTTCGTCTTTTACAGAAAACGCTCGTTAATTTACCCGGTTTCGACACTATTCACTCTCAGGACCCGTTTTCCTGATTTTTCTCGTTTCTTTATTTTTTTAATGGATATTAAGCTCCCATTAATACTTAATTATAGTAATATAGTCAACCATAATTTTTACGGGTCCGTTTGACCACTTAAAGTCACATTTTCAGGTTTTCTCGAAAAACGTGCTTTAAAACTCCGTTAGCGTTTTAATCCATTATTTGGATCCGTTTTCTTCAGGAATAATTCCCGCATACTAATTAGGCCTAACCAAGCCTTAGGAATCCATCTTAGACCCTCACGAGATCATATATCTCTTATACTCAATTAATGCGCGTTTTAGCGTTTTTCGCTTTTCAAGCGTTTTCTCTCTACTTTTGGTTTTATTCTCCTTACCAATACTCTCTAGGCACCATTAGGCCTTTAATAATCATATTAGAATAATTTAACCACCATTTTTAGGTCCGGGGTATTAAAGCAAAGTCGCTCGCATCACACATGATCTCGAAGGGTAAGGACCAATCAGGAGCAACAACAACAGGGGCAGTCACCCACTTTTCCTTTATCGTATTGAATGCATCAAGACACACCTGTGTGAACTCAAACTTTACATCCTTCATTAGCATATCACACAGCAGTTTAGAGATCTTCGAAAAGTCTTTTATGAACCTTCTATAGAACCCTGCGTGACCAAGGAAACTTCTGACATCTTTCACAGAGGCTGGTAGTGGCAACTTCTCAATGACCTCAACTTTGGCTTTATCCACCTCAATACCCTTACTCGATACCTTGTGACCCAACACAATGCCCTCTTGCACCATGAAGTGGCACTTCTCCCAGTTCAGCACTAGATGGGTCTCTCTGCACCTGGCTAGAATTTGATCTAAATTGTCCAAACATGAATCAAGCATTAGTCCAAACACAGAGAAATCATCCATAAATACCTCGATGCATTTCTCAAGATAATTAGAAAATATAGCAGTCATGCATCGCTGAAAGGTAGCTGGCGCATTGCACAATCCAAAAGGCATGCGTCGGTAGGCATATGTTCCATAGGGGCATGTAAACGTGGTCTTCTCCTGGTCCTCTATAGCAATAGGAATCTGAAAATAACCAGAATATCCATCCAAGAAACAATAGTATTTATGCCCTGAAAGCCTCTCTAACATTTGGTCAATGAATGGGAGAGGAAAATGATCTTTCATAGTGGCAGCATTCAATTTCCTGTAATCAATACACACCCAATGCCCTGTAATAATTCTTTGAGGAACTAGTTCACCTTTATCATTGGGGACAACAGTAAATCCCCCTTTCTTTGGCACTACCTGTGTAGGACTTACTCATTCGCTATCTGAAATAGCATAGATAATACCTGAATCCTAAAGCTTGATTACCTCATTCTTCACCACTTCTTTCATGTTAGGATTCAAGCGTCGTTGAGGTTGAACCATTGGCTTGCATTTTCCTCCAAGTGAATGTGGTGGCTGTAAAAACTGCCTGATATCCCCTTAATATCAGCGACAGACCATCCAATTGCTTCCTTGTTCTTCCTGAGTACCTGTAAAAGTTGCTCCTCCTGCGTATGTGTTAGATTTGCAGAGATAATAACAGGTAGACCATAGGGCTCAACTAAAAAGACATATTTCAAATGACTAGGAAGAGGTTTCAGCTCTAAGGTGGGTGGTGCTTTGACAGAAGGAATCAACTCCTTAGGTTCTCGTTCTAATCTCTCCTTCTCCACATGAGCACCCCTGCGAAAAGGCTTGCCAGCTGATAAATGGAACGCAACCTCAGCAATCTCTGGAGCCTTATGAGCTCCATCGAAAGAATTAATTAAGCACTTTTCTAACTCATCCAATTCAGCTGGACCAAAAATATATTCCTGCATCAAAGAATCAATAGCATCTAGACTAAAACAGGCATGCACGTCAGAAGGATGTTTAGTAACCTTGGACATATCAAAAACCAGCTGCTCATCATACATTCTCAAAATAATCTTACCACCCTCGACATCAATAAGGGTTCTAGCTGTTCGCATGAAAGGGCGTCCAAGAATTAATGGTACTTCCTTGTCTTCCTCCATATCTAGAATCACAAAATCAGCAGGAAAAATGAAAGTACCAACAGAAACAACCAAATCTCTCACCACACCCTTCGGGAAAATGATGGATCTATCTGCTAACTGTAAAGTAATACGAGTAGGGTCACACTCCCCTAATCCAAGCTTAAGATACATGGATAAAGCATCAAATTAATGCTAGCTCCTAAATCACATAGACCCTTACCACAATCAACATTACCTATTGAGCATGGAATGATTGGTAAGCCGGGATCGTCGAGCTTTGGTGGAAGATTCTAGCTAAGCACTGCAGAAACTTTTTCTGTCAATTACACCGTCTCCTTCTCAACTAATGACCTTCTATTTGAAAGGATGTCCTTCAAGAACTTCGCATAGATAGGCATCTGCGTCAAAGCATCTGAAAAAGGAATATTAATTGTTAGTTTCTTAAAAATGCTTAGAAACTTACCAAACTGCTCGTCGAGGTCTCTCTTTTTCAATCGATTTGGAAATGGCATTGGGAGCTCAGGGACTGCATGTCGTGATGATCGAGAAGACTGGACAGCTTCGCCGGTCAGCTCACTATCTTTCTGTGCATTGTTATCTACTGAAGCATTTCCTGATACTGGTCCTTCAATGATATCTACCTCTTGATCAACAACCTTGCCCTTTTCAGGTTCAGCAGGAGTGTTCTCAGCTTCACGGATCGAAGGATTAAGCTGCTTACCACTCCTCAAAGTCACTGCTTTAGCATATTCACGAGGATTCTTCTCTGGCTGACTAGGTAGAGCCCCTGTAGGTGTATCAGAAAACTTTTCATTTAGTTGGGCAATCTGAGTCTCAAGGTGTTTGTTGAAAGCTTTCTGCTCCAAGATGAATGTCTTGTTCTCATGGTTCGTGTTCTCTTGCTGTTACAGTTTCCTATTGGTCGACAAGATAAACTCCCGCATCATATCCTCCAAACTTGAACTAACACCAGCTGGCTGATTCTATGTCTGCTGGTTTTGCATTTGCCGATTCTGATGAGGTCTCTGAAAATGCTGATTGTTCTGCTGTGGAGGCCTCTGACTATAGTTATTTCCCTGGAACCTCTGCTGTTGATATCCTTGATTGTTTTGATTGTTTTAGAAGTTCCCTTGCCTGTTTCCCAGATAGTTTACCTCTTCATTCTGCTGAGAAGTACACTGACACATGTTGGAACTTCTACCACAATACTCACACTGTGGGAAAGAATCGGTCACAACAGCTGCACTTGACTGAGGATTCATCATTGTACACATCTTCTCGAATTGTTTAGACATGCTATCCATCCTAGCAGCTAAAAGAGTGTTCGAATCTACCTCATAGATTCCAGCGGTCTTCTTTGGGAGGACCTCAGTAGCAACCCTTGTACCTCCCCACTAATTAGCTGAGTTGGTCAATGTCTTGAGCAGCTCTTTCATCCTGGTTATTGGAAGCTCCATGAGACTACCTCCTGCACAAGTATCCACCAAAAGATGGCTCTGGGGGTCGAGATCTTTGTAGAAAGATTGCAGCACGACTTCTTCTCCCAGACCATGGTGCGGTACTCTTCGAACAATACCCTTGAATCTCTCCCAAGCCTTTGAAAGAGTCTGCCCACTATATTGGTTGAAATTGGTGATCTCACCTCTAATGGTCAGCATGCGAGATGGTGGGAAGTACTTCTCCAGGAATGTGTTTGCGAGCTCAGCCCAAGAAGTGATGCTGTTCGGTGCCAAGGAATTCAACCATTCTGCAGCTCTATCCCTCAAGGAGAAGGGAAACAAAGTCAGCCTTGCTACCTCTTGAGATGCATGGGACAAACAAGCTCCAACCAACCGTAGAAAGGATGTCAGATGAACATTTGGATCTTCAGTAATTGTCCCACTGAATTGTGGCGCATTCAGGACCATCGTGACGTAATGGGTCTTGAACTGCCACTCTACCCCTTCCGGTAGTGCAGGGATTACTATTGGTGATGTGAGTCCCTCCACATTCGGATGAGTGTAGTCATTCATCCTTCTCTCTTGGCTGTTACCGTTAACCGCCATAATACACTCTTCTTCTGGAGCAAATGTATCACCTGGTGAATCCTTGAAAAACACTTCTGGCTCAACTATAGAATCCAGTACTAATCCTTGGCGACTTCTTCTTGCAAGTCGCTTTATCTCATGTTCAAGCACAAATTTAGGATTGCTTTCAAAACGAGTTTTAACCATAAACCAAAATCAGATAACTGAGAGTAATTTTGTGTAGTTGCAAAAATGATCTCAATCGGATAAAACCAAAATAAACCAGAACCAAAAATAAGAAACAAATCGCACAAAGCTAAGAAAATGAACCAAAGAAAATAAAATAAAATAAAACAAAACAAGAATAAACTAAAAAGCAAAAAAAATTAAATAAGATAATACCAATATAAAAATTAAACTAAATAACCGTGCCTCCCCGACAATGGCGCCATAAACTTGTTGGGGTTTTAACCTAACGGCAAATGTTGTTGGGGGTTAACCTAACGACAAGTGTACCGGTCGATTATAGTAAGTTTAAATCTTGGAGTATCCCCTGAGTATCGAACCAAATGAGGTTGTATCTAGTTTAATTTCTACTTACACACAAAACTAGAATAATATAAAAATAACAGGAAATTGGGGGGTTTTGTATGTGATGGTGAATGCTTGTAAAAGAGTTCGATAAGCAATAAATAACAGGTAAATAACTGATTTGAATTTGTTTGATAAGGGAAATTCCGGTTTACTACTCTTCTCTAGATCTACAATTTCTTTCCCTAAGTGATTCTACAGAATTCTGAATAAAACCCTAGAATAAGGACAATTCGTATTCGGTCTCCCGCTCAACGAATTCTAATTAGCAAAGACCGAATCCTAACTCTCGTTATGAATCCACTGTTTACTAATTGCTTTAAGCATAGTCTAGATTAATGGTCAGCTAGTGGTTTAGAGGAATTACCATCTCTATATTAACTGGTACTTTCCCGGTAGTCAATTGATAGCCGCAGTTCTCACTTATAAGCTAACAAACTGATAAACTCAATAATTGATCAGATTAAAGAAAGTTTAGGAATTCATTAGGGAAAAGAACTTTGTTTTATTGTACTGCAGAAAATCACAAAGGTTCAGAAATAATTAATCTAGAGATATATAGTAAACAGAAATTGGAAGTGACTACACAGCCATAGATATAATAACAATGCTCAATTTAAACAGCATAAGGATAGAGGGATTTAGCAGAAAAACTGATTCTAGAAGCCGTCACCGATTCTGCAGTTTCCACTCTTGTCTGTGTCACGTCCGGGTATCTGGGGTCGGACGTCGATCCGGACGCGTTGTTAAGGGTCAGTCCGGATCCGGACGTGGATAAATGAGGCGCGTGAGCACGGTTTATGTCTGTAACTGAGGGATAAGGGTTACGGAGGAAAACTACTGAATGGAGATGAGAGATTGATCGTGAGTGAGGAAGTAGTATTGAGAGAGAGGAGGAGAGTGTAGTGTGTAGACGGGAGTGTCTGGTGCGAATGAATCAGAAACAGAACGAGAGCTTAAATAGGGTTCAAAACTAAGAACAACGATTATTGGTGAGTTGGGTAAAATTAATTGAGCATGGGCTGAGCATGGGTGAAACAGTCGTATGATCCAATGAAATAGTATCACATCCTAATACAATCCGACCTGACTTACTATCCTACGTTATCTGGTCTCGGTTACCGGATTTCGCAAGAGTGTGTGTGAGAGAGAGAGCCTTTAATTGGAAGCAAGTGTGAGTTTGATTGCTAAAATGTCGCCCCCATATTTCATGGGGGTACACCCCTATTTATAGTCTTTTAGGCCTGGTTTCATAGTGCCAGCATGTGTTCTACATGTATACGTACAGTTTTACCCTCCTCTAGTATCTTTAGCCGACCACAGACGGTCGGTTATGCTATATTTTGCCTTGCCTAAGTCCTATTTTCATCCGGCTAATACGACCGGATGCTCTATGTGTCTCTATTCTCATCCGGCTAGAGCGGCCGGAAGCTCTATGTGTCTTGTTCTAGCTTGGTACCATTTCTTCCCTTCTCATCAGTCATACAAGTTCTATCTTTCTGAATTTCGGCGAAAAATTGCGGCCAACTCTAAGGCTCTCTGGTCTGCCTGTGCCTCGTCTCTTCCTTATCCCAGTCCCACAAGTTATTTTTCTTCATACTTGGAGAAAAAGAACTTCATGTTTGCCACGTGCGAACCTCGTGACCCGAACCTGACCTGTACCGCTCTTTTGAATTCCCGCCTGCCTTCAGTGTGGAATTCGTAGGGCCCCCCTTTCGACTAAACGTCGGAAGCATCTTTTAGGTAACATGTGGCCCTGTTTTTTCCTCTGCAAAAAGGCGTTTTTTGTTTGCACATATATATATATTTATTATTTGTTTGAGCGAGGGAAAACTTTCCTTAAAGTCTGAGTTTTTGAGCCTTTCTCTTTCTCCTTCTCTGCCCACTCGCTTCGACCATCCTCTTCTCTTGCTACTCTGCTGTCGTGCTTTGTGCTTCCTTTTGCTGTCGCTACTCTTGTTTCCTTGCCAAGCTTTGATAATGTCTACCTCCACCGCAAAACAAAGTAAGCTTGCTGCAAATTTTCCTCCCGCCATTTAGGCGATTCAGGGCTCCCGCTCCTCCAATGGCTTTCGCCCCACGTATCTGAAGTCTACAAAGCCCTTTTTGTCTGGGCGTGAACCTTCCCCTTCTACTCTCGATTACTCCTCCCTTTGTGACTGTCTCAGGGGTGTCGAAGCCCCACTACACACCCAGATTTTCCTACCATCCCCTGATTCTCATCCTAACGACGATTTTGGCCGTGGGTACGTAGTTTACGCCGATTTTTTCCGTTCCGGCCTGACCATTCCCCCACACCCTTTTGTGTTGGGCTTCCTCCTTCGTCGCTGCTGTTCTCTTGCCCATCTCCACCCAAAAGCCATTTTGCATCTCCATGCCTTCGTCTCTCTTTGCGAGGAAAATAAGATCCGACCAGAGGGTACCGATTTCGCGCGATTCTTCACAGTTAGGGTTGATCCTGATAGCTTAACCTTAATCGCAAAAGCTGGATACTCCCTCTTTGACTATAAGAAGGTTCATGGGTGGAGTTCTCGGTGGTTCGTTATTGTTCCTCCGTCCGGCCGAGTCTTGGGCGTCCCATACAGTGCTGAGGTCGCCAAGGGCCAGCTGACCTGTCCCACAACCCCTCCGGCCGAGCTGCCCATTTTGAGGATTCTGAGGGCACAAACCAAAAAGCCGCCGACTGTCGAGGCGTTTTTTACAAAAGCGCGTTTGTCTTCCTTGAAGACCTATCACAGTAAGTACCTTCAATTTTTAGCACAGATTTTGCTGTCTTCATCGGCTTTCTTATTGTTTTGGCATGTCGTATGTAGATTTCTTCCAGAAGGGGGAAAAGATCGGTCCTTTCTACAACTGGAACTTCATCACTTTCAAAAATGGAGACGAGAAAATCGATTACTATGAAACTTTGGATGCGGCTACCGATGTGGCCGAACAGCTTTTGGAGAGTGCTCCTCCTGCAAAGCGCTCCAGGCAAGAGACCAAAGATGACCGAGCTGGTCACTTAAAGAAAAATAAAAGGTTGGAGTCTCCTGAACGTGCCGACGCCGGACTGTCAGGTACATGGCACGTAAGCCCCAAGACTGGGCGTCACGTCTTTCTTCCTCTCACCCCTGGCTCGGGTTTAGACCTTTGTTCTCGCCCGGAGCGGGAGTCTGGTCATCCGACGCCAATTTGTGAACAGTTTCCTAACTTATCGGGCTACTTTTCTTCAGATCCTGCTCCAGAGAATACCCTGGAAGCAACAGGACTCGGCACCGATCTTCCAGCCGAGAAAGGTTTTGTCCAATCCTTCCTTCTCTTTTTGCCTTTCATGGTGCCCTTCTATCTTTGGCCTTGTACGTATTTGAACCTTTTAACGTAATTTTTGTCTACTTTTTACTACTGCAGCAGCCCCTGTTCCTGTCAAGCAAAGACTCAAAAAGAATTCTACATCAAAGCCGAAGGTCTTACAGCCAGGGACATCGGAAGAGGGGCAAACCTCTGACGATCCTGAGGCCGCCTCAGCCTCCTTCTTCCTTGATGCTGCTGCGGCCAGGGATGCGGCACGAGAAAAGGCAACAAAGTATCGGCAAGTGCCCGAGGATCCTGAGCTTCGGAGCAAGCAGAGAGAGGACATCCTAGCCTCTTCTTCCTCCTCTCCTCCCCCTCCTGCTCAGGAGTCCTACACCGGTCCTTCCCAAAAGGAAGATTGGTTTTATCACTGCGGCCGCCCTCTCCCCTTGATAACTTGTGAATCTGCCAAGTACTCCTCCGTCTAGAAGGAGGCAATAAAGAGATCCGGTCATCAAGACGGGATCTTTGCTCCTCCGGCCACCGTTACCGCCACCAAACAAAGGTTGCGGCTGGGAGATGGGGGGCAGACGCCATCATGCGGCATTCCCTCCCAATAAATGATGTATTTGAAATGATGTGGGGGGAATCTTTTAGGTTGGCATGCACATTTCTTTTGTGTTTCTCTCCTGCTTTGTTTTGTTTTCTCCTTAATTCTGTGAATTGTGTTGTTTTTAGGTGATGTCCATGGCTCAAAGTGCTGAGGTTCACTTCGGCAACCTCCGATCCAGGCTTCGCTATGAGGAGAGCCGAGCCAATAATATTGAAGAGGAACTGAAGCTGACCCGCTCCTCTCATGATACTTATATCGATCAGGTTCAGCATGAGATTGATCTCAAGGCAAAGGAGAGGACTGAGGTAATAAACAAGGATCTGCAGCTGTCCCGGCGAGAATGTGAGCGTCAGCGTGAGGAATATGAGTTGCAGCTGAAGAAACTCCGAGAAGAAAACTTTTCTCTAAAAGGCTGGATCGTGGAAGCTGATAATACTCTGATAGAGGCAAAAAACCATCTCTTCTCTCTTTTTTTTTGAAAGACAAACTGACTTGGGCCTTTTCTGACTTTAGACATTTTTGCTGGATCAGGTGCGCTCTACTCACCGGAACGAGGTGAACTCTCTTCAGGCTGACAAGGCCTTTTTCTATCAGGAGAGGAATTCGTACAAGCAGGAGGCTGAAATGCTTGAGCTGGAAAAGCAAACTCTCCAACGGGAGAATGTGGCCCTTGTGAAGGAGAAGGAAAAGCTCATGCAGGAGCTTGATCGCCTGTCGGAGGAAAATGCCGCACTGGAAGAGCAGTCAAGATCCTCCTTTGATCAAGAGAAGCAGTCTCTGCTCCGAGATTGTTCTCTTTTGGAAGAGGAGAAGAAAACCCTTGCTGCGGATAAAGTTGTCTTGATAGAAGAGAGGACCAGGCTGGAAGAGAGAGTAAAAGAGCTGGAGGAAGCCAAGTCTCATTCTCAAGCCGAGAATACTGAGCCATCGGGCCATGGTAAACTTTCAGATCTTCGACTTTTGTTTCCTCTTTTGTCCCTTCTTCTTCTTACTCTCTTTTTTTGTGTTCCGGCCAGGCTTGAGTTCTGCCAACCTACTGAAGCACGTCAATCAGTTGAATGGTCGGGTAGTCCGCGCTAAGGAGGAGCTGTCATTTGCCAATTCTGAACGTGATATGTATCGAGCCCAAGTCCTGACCCTTGAATCTCAAGTGGCCAGGCTCAAGTCATTTTCCTGGCAGTCTCAGGAGGAGATACAGAAGCAAGGCACCATTAATGCCCATCTAAAGGAGTCCTTTGCATCTCAGTGCCGCCGGATAGTCAATATTTGTCAGCAGATTGTCTCGGATCACTCTCTCGAGAAAGGAGAGTTACTGGATGATGATCTGTACAACAAGCTGGAATTCAAGGCTGTTGCTCAGAAGTCCAACGCCTTCTTGGAGCTCGGGAGGTTCTGCCGCAGTCCTGGAGAGACATGCTTTGGCGCCGGCGAAGCCTCATTCCTTCCAGCTGGAAGCAACATCCTGCCGTCTGCCGGAGGGATGCAGCGTCTTTCTAAGAAGTCCAAGTCTTCTGAGAGTGTGGCTGGTAGCGGCGATAGATTACTAGCTGCTGAAAAAGAAGCTGTAGAAAAAGTAGAATAGAAGCTTTTTTTTTTATTTTTTAGAGGGGTTTTTGTTTCGGCATGTATTTTTTGTGTTTGCCGAATCTTTTGTAATGATCATATTTTGTAACTGTTTTACCCCACACTTTGGGAGATATATAAGCTATATTTTTCACCATCTTTACTTATTTGTCAACCGGAGTACCTCTTTTGAGCCAAGTCTTCTATTGCCGTAATATTCTCTTTTTTTTTAATGGTGTATGTATGGTTATCTTATGCAAGTTATGTCAGTTTAGTTTCCATTTTTATAACACAAGGGGCTTGCGGCTTTGGACTTTTGTTCCGGCCGGACTTTTTCTTTCAAAGTGTGCCCATCAATGGTTTTTAGCCGGATTTTTTAAGATATAGGAGCCTGCGGTCTGTTGGTCGGTGCCTATTTCAAGGCATGATAGCCTGCGGCTTGTTGGCCGGTGCTTACTTTCAAGGCATGATAGCGTGCGGCTCGTTGGCCGGTGCTTACTTTCAAGGCATGATAGTCTGCGGCTCGTTGGCCGGTGCTTACTTTCAAGGCATGATAGCCTGCGGCTCTTTAGCCGGTGCTTACTTTCAAGGCATGATAGCCTGCGGCTCGTTGGCCGGTGCTTACTTTCAAGGCATGATAGCCTGCGGCTCTTTGGCCGGTGCTTACTTTCAAGGCATGATAGCCTGCGGCTCGTTGGCCGGTGCTTACTTTCAAGGCATGATAGCCTGCGGCTCGTTGGCCGGTGCTTACTTTCAAGGCATGATAGCCTGCGGCTCGTTGGCCGGTGCTTACTTTCAAGGCATGATAGCCTGCGGCTCGTTGGCCGGTGCTTACTTTCAAGGCATGATAGCCTGCGGCTCGTTGGCCGGTGTTTACTTTCAAGGCATGATAGCCTGCGGCTCGTTGGCCGGTGCTTACTTTCAAGGCATGATAGCCTGCGGCTCGTTGGCCGGTGCTTACTTTTGCTCTTTTTTCGAAAACAATACCTCTTTATTAATGAATCGTAAATTTTATACATAGAATTTTTTTAGACATTCTCCATGCCAAGAATGTGGCAATTCGTATCCTTCACCATTTTCAGGCGGTATGAAGCTCGTCCTGTCCTTTGGTGTATGATGTATGGTCCTTCCCATTGGGGTTCTAGCTTCTTAGGCTGCTTAACTTCTCGAAGAACCAACTCTCCTGGAGCAAAACTCCGCTCCTTTATCCTTTGGTTGAAATATCGCTCAACTCTGGATTTATCTTTCGCCACCCTTATTGCGACGGACATTCTAGTCTCCTCGAGGAGGTCTAGATGATCTTGTATTCCTTGATTGTTGACCTCTTCGTCATATGATTCCCACCTTATTGATGGCACCACAATTTCCGCCAGAATGACAGCCTCCGAACCATATGTTAGTCTGTAGGGTGTTTCCCCTGTCGGCCCCCTTTCTGTTGTTCTGTAAGACCAAAGGATCTGAGGTAACAGCTCTGCCCACTTTCCCTTTCTTTCATCGAGTTTTTTCTTTATTGCCCTCACTATCTGACCATTTACATTCTCGACTTGCCCATTTGCCTGAGGGTGTGCTACTGATGCGAACCTTAAGTCAATCTTCCATTCTTCACAGAATTTGTGGAAGCTTTCGCAGTTGAATTGAGTTCCATTATCAGTTATTATTGTCTTTGGTATGCCGAACCTGCATACCACATATTTCCAGATGAATTCCTGTGACTTTCTAGCTGTGATAGAGATAGAGGGCATTGCCTCGACCCATTTTGTGAAATAGTCGATTTCGACGTATATGAACTTGAACCTTCCTGGTGAAGCTTCTGGGAATGGTCCCACAATATCTAATCCCCACATAGCAAAAGGGATTGGGCAGAGGATAGATTTTTGTTCCGCCGGAGGATTGTGTATTTTGTTCCCGTGTTCCTGACACTTGAGACACTTTTGTATGTATTCTTTGCAATGTTCCATCATTTTTGGCCAAAAGTACCCGAGCCTCAGGATTTTGTGCGTTGTGGTTCTTTCTCCTTGGTGGTTTCCACAGAGCCCGTCATGCACCTCTTTTATTAGTTCTGCCCCTTCGGCTATGGTAACACAATTCAATGCTGGTCTTGCAAAAGATCGCTTATATAGCTGGTTATTCTCGATGAAAAATGATGCGGCCCGCCTTTTTACTATCCTGGCCTCCTTTTCTTCCTCCGGCAACTTTCCTTGCCGTATGTAATCTATGATTGGGGTCATCCAAGATTCTGCTTTATAATTTGGTTCCACTGTAAACACTTGAGCCCCGTCTATGTTTGATGTAGTCTTGACCTCCAACCATACTTCATTGGGTACTTTTTCGGCCATACTTGCCAATTTTGCCAAGGCATCAGCTTCAACATTCTCCTCACGAGGGAGATGCTTTAGCTCACATCTTTGGAAGTTTGCCTTTAGCTCTTGGACTTTGAGCAAGTACCTCCACAGCTTTCCCTCTTTGACCTCATAGATGTTGTCGCTTTGTCTTGCTACCAACATGGAATCTGAGTATACCTCTAATTCTGCGAAAGTTTTTAAATTTTATGAGCTTTATTTTCAACATGATTTTATAGGAAGGAAAAAATAGAGAGGGTATCTTCCCATGGAACCTGTTGCCCCTAGGGCGGTAGCCACCTCCAAACCCCGAATGAGGGCTTCGTATTCAGCTTCATTGTTGGTAACATCGAAGTCTAGCCGGAAGGCGTAATTTAGACTTTGTCCATCCAGAGCTTGTACTACTATTCCAGCTCCTGCCCCATTTTTGCATCGGGCTCCATCAACCAAGATGGTGTATGAGTTTTGGAGCTGTTTCTCTTCTCTTGCAAAGTTTGTTTCTGTTATGAAGTCTGCCAAGGCCTGTGCTTTAATCGTTGTTCTGGGTAAGAAGTGAATTTCATATTGTGTTAACTCCACTGTCCAGCTCACCATCCGGCCGGAAGCGTTTGGATTGTTAGCTATTTGTTTGAGTGGCCAGTTGGTTCTGACAAAGATTCGATGTGACTGAAAGTAGGGCCGTAATTTCCTTGACGCCACCACTAATGCAAACAGGATTTTCTCTATGTTTGTATACCGTCCTTCTGTTGGGCTCAAAATTTTGCCAGTATAGTAGACCGGTATCTCCCTTTTCTCTTCCATAATCAAGACAGTTGCGACTGCCCAATCTGTCGCGGACAAGTAAAGGTAGAGGTCCTGTCCTGGGGCAGGTACGCCCAACTTAGGTAAATCCCGAAGCATTTCTTTGATCCTTTCAAATGCATCTATACACTCTTGTCCCCATTGGAACTTGCTGTTCTTCTTTAGGATATTGAAGAACGGGATTGATTTTTCCTGGAGCTTGGAACAAAATCTGCTTAATGTCGTGAGTCTCCCGTTCAAGGCTTGGACATCTTTGATATTTTTTGGAGGGGAGAGGTTGAGGATTGCCTGACTTTTTTCCGGATCGACCTCAATACCTCACTGTCCAACAATAAAGCCAAGAAACCTCCCTTTGGTTACACCGAATACACACTTCTCTGGATTCAGCTTGATTTGGTATTTGTCCAGAGTGTCGAATGTTTCCTCTAAATCCTTCATGTGTTGTTCTTTTGATGGACTTTTTACGACTATATCGTCAACGTAAGCCTCCACGTTTCGGGCAAGTTGTTGACAAAACACTTTGTCAATCATTCGCTGAAAGGTAGCTCCTGCATTTTTTAGTCCAAAAGGCATTACCTTGTAACAGAATGTTCCGGCTGAAGTTATAAAGGATGTTTTTTCCGAATCGTCTTCTTTCATTTTTATCTGATTATAGCCAGAGAAAGCATCTAGAAAGCTTAACACAGAGCTTTGAGCAGTTGAAACCACCAATCTATCTATTGACGGTAGGGGATAGAAATCTTTCGGACATGCCTTATTCAAATCTGTGAAATCCACACACATTCTCCATTTTCCGTTTGCTTTTTTTACCATGACAACATTAGCCAGCCATCGTGGGTACGCGACCTCCCTGATGAATCCAGCTTTGAGGAGTTTCTGGACTTCGGCTCGTGCAGCCAAATCTCTTTCTTCCCCTATTACTCTTTTTCTTTGCCTAACCGCCGGATGCTTAGGGTCTACTCCGAGCTCATGCCGGATAATGGTTGGGTCTATTCCAGGCATCTCGTCCGTGCTCCAGGCGAATGTTACCCTTCTTTTTTTCCAGGAACCTCATTAAGTGAGTTTGCTCTCCACTGTCAAACGTAGTTCCTATTTTAAAAAATTTAGAAGGGTCAGATTTTAAATGTACCTCTCTGGGGGGATCTTGGGTTGCTTGACATCCTTCCTTTTCTTGACTCGGCCCTGGGGACGAAGGTAACTTTCCTTTGAACTCCTTGTCCGATCCCACAGTTTTGACCACCTCCTCACTAGGAAGGCTGTCCATGATGCGGACTTCACACATTCGGGCCATTTTTTGGCTTCCTCTTATCGTAACCACCTTCCCGTTTGAGGTTAAGTATTTCATTTTTAAGTGATGAGTGTTGTGGATGGCTTTGAAAGCATTGATTCCTGGCCTTCCAAGGTACATGTTATATCCGGAAAGACCTGGTACAATAAAAGCCGTGAGTCTCTCCGTTCTTCTTTCGTCTTCTTGGCCTAGGGTCATTGTGAAATCTATACTGCCGGATGATGTGGTAGAGACGCCTCCCACAAATCCTCCTAGAACCGCCGAATAGGGCTTGATCCGGTCCTCAGGCACCTCCAACTTCTTAACCGCTTCGGCTGATATGACATTTGCTCCGGCCCCACTATCGATTAGAATTCCTTCCATCATTCGATCATTTACTTGTGCACGAATGACAAGTGGATCGTTGTGCGGGTATAGCACTCCATCTTCGTCTTCGTCGGAGAAGAAAATTGGAGGAAAACTTTCTTTTTTGGCGATTTTCTTCTCTGGGAGTTCCTGATGTACTTGATGAATGTGCCTTTTTCTTTCATTAGGGGTTAGTGGTCCTACCTCTGAAAAAAGTCCTGTGAGTTTTCTTAGAGAAAGTTTTGTTAGTTTTCTTTTTTTTTTGGGAGAAGAAGGTGTTTGCTGAAAAATAAAAATGCAAAAAGAACGGAAATTTTATTTCCCCTCTTGGTAATATGATTTTTGACAATTTATTACTATATGGTCAATATTTGGGAAGACAGGTGATATAAAATTTTCAGCTTAAAGCAGATTGCAAATTGTAATTCCGAATGCTATCTTGAATGAAAGGAGAAAGATTTTTTATTCTCCTTCTTTACAAACCTGTTATCATTCCCACTGACTTGCCAGGATCAAGCCTGGGGTGAACCTCTTCCTCTTGTCGTCCACGAGGTGCGTTCTGGGCACCGCTCTGTTGACCGCCGTACTGCCTTTGTGCTCCGGCTGATTGCCTTCCCTTCTTCTTATTCTCCTCAATGATTCGAAGCTCTTTGGCCAAGGTAGCACAGTTTACAGTTCGGTGGCTGCGATTTCCGTGGTACTCACAGAATGCAACCGGAATTTCTCCTTGCGGTGGCTTTCTCGGCTGAGGGAGGTACCCTTCTCTTACTGCAGCAGCATATTTCCCTGGGTCAATGTAGACAATGGTCCTTGCCCCCTGATGTTGTGCCCCCTGAGGGGAAGATCCGGCGGTTGACTTGCCATAATATGGCTTGTACCTTGACCCTCCTCTTCCGGCATTTCCTCCATGTCCCTCCTTCTTTTCTGGTGCCGCAGCGATATTGAAGCTATCTGCTAGCTCCTTAGCCTTGTTTTCTGCTATCTCAGATTTCAAAAAATCATGGATCATTTTAGCTAATTCTCCATGAGCTTTCAGCGCTTTTGTTGCGATCTTTCCAGCAAGCCGAGGCTGAGCCAAACCGTTACCAAAGGCTTTAATCAAGATTTTCTCATCGATATCATCAATTTCTGCGACCTTCTTATGGAAGCGCTCACTGTACTCCTTCACGGTTTCTCCCTTTCGTTGCTTAACGTCCATCAACTCTATCGTCTCCTTTTTTACCCTCTTGCTTGCGGCGAAATGCTGTTGAAATTCTTCAGTTAGTTGCTTGAAGCTGGTGATGGACTGCGGCGGCCTCGTGGAGATCCATCCCAATGCTCTTTTCGAAAACGTTCCAGGGAATAAATTGCAGAGAGCGAGGGAGTTGATCCCCTGAGTGTTCATAGCAAACATGAACTTCTTAATATGCTGGACGGGGTCTCCTGTCCCATCATACTTCTCGATTGCCGGAGCAACAAAATGCGGCGGGAGTTTTGCTTTTCTGATCCGCTCTGAGAAGGGGTACAAGCTCATGTCTATTTGGTCGTCCTCTTCCAGTTCTTCCTCACTAATGATTGAATTGCGCTTCCGATCCTTGCTTTCTTCGCCATTACTGCCTCTGGAATCCTTGTTTTTCAGCTGCTCTATGGCTTCAATCATTTCGTCCCATTTCCTCTGATACTCCTCGTCTCTTTGCATTAATTCCTGTTGTAGAGTCTCGTTTCCCTCTACAATCTTTTCGTCAATCGATCTGACTAATCCCTTTAGCATGTCCTCGAGATCTTTCTTGGAGATGGCTCCTGGCACATCCGAACTCATTTCTTCTTCAACGTGATTGTTATCTTCGGCAGTGCTCTTCGGTGTTTTCTTTGATCTTGGAGCCATTTCTCGTATTCAGATCCTGCAAAAAATACCGTTAGTCGTTTCAGGATTTCCACTTACAAATCGTCACAGATTACTTCCCCGTTTCTAGGTGGTCTCGTGGTTGCTTCTTGCTGTTCGTTTCCCATAGACGGCGCCAAATGAAACAGTCGTATGATCCAATGAAATAGTATCACATCCTAATACAATCCGACCTGACTTACTATCCTACGTTATCTGGTCTCGGTTACCAGATTTCGCAAGAGTGTGTGTGAGAGAGAGAGAGAGCCTTTAATTGGAAGCAAGTGTGAGTTTGATTGCTAAAATGTCGCCCCCCATATTTCATGGGGGTACACCCTAATTTATAGTATTTTAGGCCTGGTTTCATAGTGCCAGCCTGTGTTCTACATGTATAAGTACAGTTTTACCCTCCTTTAGTATCTTTAGCCAACCACAGATGTTCGGTTGTGCTATATTTTGCCTTGCCTAAGTCCTATTTTCATCCGGCTAATACGGTCGGATGCTCTATGTGTCTCTATTCTCATCCAGCTAGAGCGGCCGGAAGCTCTATGTGTCTTGTTCTGGCTTGGTACCATTTCTTCCCTTCTCAATGGGCTTAACTGCTGCTTTCGGCTGTTAATTGCGCCGAAAGCCTAATTATCAGCGTGATGTATTTTTATTTTTCATCTCTGTGTGACGTCCGGATCTGTGTCCGAATCCGGACGTGAGATAGAACTTTTGGATTTGAATCTCGGGTCACGTTCGGCTTTGCGTCCAGATCCGGACGTGTTCTTTAACGGGCGTCCAGAATTACGTCCGGGTATGTTTGGCCGGACGTGACCAATTTTTGTGTCCCTTATTCTGATTTATTCCCTGTTTGTTGCGTTGTAATCCTTATGACGTAAAATCTTCCTTTCCATGGGTTTTTCCTGTATTTAACACATAAAATGCGTTATTTCATATTAAAACATCAATCTTAGGAAAAACGCATAATAAATGGGAAACATTGCCTAAACTGTTACAGATTATAAGGTAATTAAACCCTAAAAAGCCTATATGTTTCACACTTATCAGTGCGCGCTTCTGCTTTTTTTTTATATTTTTAACATTTTTTGACAGAAAATTAAAGTGAAAAGTGAAATTACTTAAACTAGGGTTTCGGATGTAGAATTAGGTCAAATTTTATTTATGTTCGTAGCCACGGACTCAATGTCCAAGACCACGGACCCCGGTTAACCTAGTTATACAGAAAAGTTGAATTTAAGAGAAAACAAAATTTTGAAAATTCCGAGGCCACGGACAAGCTGTCCGCGGGCCCGGACATTATTTAGAAAAACCTAAATTTTGAAATTTTAAAAATCCCACCGCCGTCCGTGGGTGTCCGTAGCCACCGACCACCCACGGACAGGGGTTTTTTGGTGGTTTTAGACGGTGTTTTCGACTCAAAATTTATGCACGTGCAACCTGAAAAGTGTACAAGATGTTAGTAATGGAAAGATCTCAGTTTGAAGCCAAATGTGAAACTTAACAAACAAGTAATTGGGCAGAAGCCAAAACAATTAGCAATTCAGAAGCTATAAAAGGTTAGTCTGCACTCAAAATTGGACACAAGACTAATGGAGTCATGGAGAATCAAAATAATAAGGTTCCAACTTGTTTTGCCTTCGGTGTTAATAAGACTCATCACGTCGGGAGTCTTTCGGTGCTCCGTTGAAGCAGATTTTGAATTAAGTTCGAACCGAGCTTCTAACCTTTGAGAATTGGTGATGTTCTTCACATTTTGGTGGTGCTTTGATGGTGATTTGATTATTGTGGATGTGATGGGGATTGAAGAATATGTTTTGGTGTTGATTTTGGTGAGATTTCGGTGTTGTTTTGGTGCTTGGGGTGCAAAAACGTGAGAGGCTGGTTATGGAGGAGAGTTTTGACTGCCTAGGGTTCTGAGAGCTTGTGGGATCCTGCTTTGATCAGAAGACTTATCCCTTTATATAGACTTCCTTAAAGGTAAAGAAAATCTAGTGAAAACGAGAATCTTCGGGATTTTAATTAATTGACTTCCCAAAGGAATTTTGTTGTGAAATTTTAGCCACATGTCAAGGATGATATTTCTGAATTTTCCAAGGTGGAATCGAATTTTTTGGATATTGGAATATTTTTAAATTCAATTTCTCGTCAGATTCAATAAGATATTGCTAGATAATTGTTGGAAATTCGAAAAATCAAAATTCTAACGCCATTATGCCTAAAATGTCATCCACTATCATGGGTTAAAATTTCAAAACACTCGGAGTTGATTTGAGCCATTTTTGGAGGAGAGAGAAAGCTCGTAGGGGGCTTAGGAGCCTTGAAAAATTACAAAAATACCCCTGAAGATGATTAAGCCACCTTTGCTGCCTCGGAATGCGCGATCGAACTGGGAATCCTTACTGTTTGCCCAAACTAGCATTTTTGCACAAATACCTCAAGGGACTCTCCTCCGGGGGGTTAAAATTTTGGGTATAACAGATTGCCCCCCGTCAACCAAACTTTGTAATGAATATGAAAAGTCTGGTTGATGCTTGAGTGATACCCCAAAATTTCAGATTGTGAACAAACTCTGCATGTCGTTCGAAATCCAGTGGGTTATGTCAAGCTATTCGAAGGTGCTGACTACCTAAAGGAGAAAGAGATGTTGTTGAACTAATCGAAGGCGCCAACTACCTGAAATGATGGTATTTTGTCGAGCTATTCTAAGGCACTGACTACCTAAGGTGATGAAAACAATGTCAAGCTATCCTAAGGCGTTGACTACCTGAAAATGATGTCAAGCTATTCTAAGGTGTTGACTATCTAAAACAATGAAAACAATGTCAAGCTATTCTAAGGCGTTGACTACCTAAAACGATGAAAACGATGTCAAGCTATTCTAAGGTGCTGATTACCTATAGGTAAAGTGAAAAGAAGTAATGTCAAGCGATTCTAAGGCGTTGACAACCTAAAAAGTAAAAATGAAATAATGTCAAGCGATTCCAAGGCGTTGACAACCTAAAATGCGAAAACTGGGTGGTATGCAAATGCAAGAATGTTGAAATGCTAATGATGTTGATAGTGCTGATGATGTCGATGATGTTGATGATGCTGATAATGTTGATGATGCTCGGATGCTTCTAGGGACCAAAAACCCATGCCAATGCTCTTTGCTTGACCCATTGTGGACATATTGCCATTGCCCCCCCAAGCCGATGTGCAGGCATAACTCCTGGTAAAAACCTTGGGGACTTATTGCCATCGCCCACCATTCGTTGATCCCGAAATATGTTTACATCGCACAGGAGGATTTATTGCCATCACCTCGCCAACTTTTCTGTAGCCAGGTCTTGTGATGCATCTGGTTAATGCAAATAGATCTTATGATATGCCTATATGAATGAAATGAATGCAAAGTGTTTGATGGAAGAAGTTAGATTGAAGAGTGATGCTAGGCCTTACTGTGAGCCTAAAGGGATGATTCTAGGTCTTATGACGAACATAAAGGTAGGATCTAGGTCTTATGACGAGCCTAAAGGTTGGAACTAGGTCTTATGACGAGCCTAAAGGTTGGATCTAGGTCTTATGACGAGCCTAAAGGTTGGAATCAGGTCTTATGACAAGCCTAAAGGTAGGATCTAGGTCTTATGACGAGCCTAAAGGTTGGATCTAGGTCTTATGGCGAGCCTAAAGGTAGGAACTAGGTCTTATGACAAGCCTAAAGGTAGGAACTAGGTCTTATGACGAGCCTAAAGGTAGGAACTAGGTCTTATGACAAGCCTAAAGGTTGGAACTAGGTCTTATGACGAGCCTAAAGATTGGAATTATGACAAGCCTAAAGGTAGGATCTAGGTCTTATGACGAGCCAAAGGGTTGGAATTAGGTCTTATGACAAGCCTAAAGGTAGGATCTAGGTCTTATGACGAGCCTAAAGGTTGGATCTAGGTCTTATGACGAGCCTAAAGGTTGGAATTAGGTTTTATGACAAGCCTAAATGTAGGATATAGGTCTTATGACAAGCCTAAAGGTAGAAACTAGGTCTTATGACGAGCCTAAAGGTTGGATCTAGGTCTTATGACGAGCCTAAAGGTAGGAACTAAGTGAAATTGAGTTAAATGTGTGACAGGTCTAAATGAATGTAGAAGGATTAGGGTTTATGTCAAACTTGAAGATTATGTGTTGTGGTGGTAGGGCTCAAGATGGGCCTGTGGATGTTTGAATGTGGAGATAGGGCTTAAGACGGGCTTGAGGAAATTTGATGTGGAGGTAAGGCTTAGGACGGGCCTGTTGATGTTGGAATGTGGAGGTAGAGCTTAGGACGCGCCTGAGTGATATGAGAAGGGTTCGAACCTTTGGGTTTCGGGTTTTTGGGCCTCAATCAGTGTCTTTGTTGCAATATTTGGGACCAACAATTGCCCCTAGTATTTTTCATTAAGGCAATCTGATTTTTTTAGGATTTTATGCCAATCGATCGTTCCGATCGATTGCCCACAGTATTTTCTTTGATTAATTGCGCAAAAACGAGTTTCACTCTCAAAAGGTCAGGGTTCATCTTGATGTGGTGCTTTCTATTCTACACTCAAAGTGTTTGATGCTTGCACTCGTGCTCTCCTTCTAGTCAAAACATCTCAACCGTTGAATTTGACATTTTTTAGATTTACGCGTTCAACCTGTTACTTTCACGTGATTGGATACACAACTACTAAGTCGGAAGTCTTTTGAGCTTATAATGTGACTATGGTGTGTGATGAAAGACAATGGGATGATGGAGGAAAGTTTAGGATATGTGGAGCTATAAGGGTGACCAAAGCTGCAACTTGCACCTTCTCTCGAAGTTATCTTCTTTGTCTTCATGTCGTTTGGCTTGTGAGCTTGGAACTATGGACTTTTGGGTTGTTCCTTGCGCCTTCTCTCTTTCTTCTAATTTTGGATTTCTTCGATGCTTTTCAGATTTGCCTTTCTTTGAATCTCTTTTTCTTCGGGGTTCATGTGTTTCCCGGTTTTCAACTTTGAGAGTTGTTTTTGATGTTAGCTCATTTGGATCCTGTGTCACTTTGGGACCATTTGCGGATCGTTTCGTCATGCTGGTAGTAGTTTTGCTTCTTTAGACTTGTGAAGTTGCTGTTCGGAAGTCGGGCTCCTTGCTTCCTTTGGTCACCGGGTTGATTATTCATCATTGGCTGGCTTGCTTTGTGGAGTTTGTAGTGTTGTAAAAGAGGACGTATATGAAAAGCTCAGCGGGGGTGCCTAGGGTGTAATGTCAGGATTCACAAGCTTTTGGCTGTGTGGTGTTGTACCTAGGTGCTTCGTCATCCCTAATAGATGTGTATCCATTCTTTGTTACTTTTCACAGGTTTAAGCGTAAATTTACAAGATGTCTTCTTCGATCGGAGTTATGCCGTTTACCTTGCTTTTGAATGTGATCTCTCTAGAGTCGTGTAAAAATGACACGCTCTTTCTCTCTTGGTTTTACTGCATCTGGCACTCTCGCGAGGTATACACTCAGAGACCTGTTTGCACGTTTAAGCAAAAGAACTAAACATTAATGTCCCATAACTCAGATTGCCCCCAATATTGTTTTGGGGTCTTCTGACAAGCCTTTTGAATACCCAGGTTATTTGTGGAAGGTGGTTGTATGGTGAATGATGATGGTGAGTGGTGATGGGGTGATCTTGTGAACGAATGATGGGTGATGTGGTGACTGACCGACATGTCTTTTTCTGGAGTTTCTCTTGCCTTTAGGTCCTGGTGGAAAAGTGGTGAGGTATGTGGGATGCATGTGATGAGGATGATGAATGTACATGGGCCGGTGCTTTTGTACAAGAGAACCTGTGAGATCAAGGGGTTCATTTACACCCTTTTTTTTGTTGTTGGTGGGCATGTTTTATGAGAAGGTACTTCTTCTTCTTTTCCCTTTTCCCTCTTTGTTAAATGAATGTTTAATCATTAATTCGAACTTAACACAAAAAAGCATGAACAAAGAAAGAAAATGAATTCTTATTTTATTATTAATTAATGGGATCAAAACATGGCATCGAGTACAATCTAAAAGAAAAGAAAAAAAATGGGCTAAACACAGGAAAAAGAAACTACGCTGAACAACTGCAAGGAAAAGAAAAACAACATTGGTTCCTAATGGTGCTCCGGCATGGGATTTCCAAAAATATTCTCGCGTTCCGAGAATTGAAGTCCCTGGTAAATCAGGTCTTGGATCTTATGCTGTAGGGCCCTGCAATGATCGGTGTTATGGCCAGGCAACTGATGGTAGTGGCAAAATTGGTTTGGATTCTTGCCCAACCAGGTAACTTCTTGCCGAGGCAGAAGGGGTTGTAGGATGTTCTGCTCCTAGAGCTACTTCAAGGCCTGACTCAAAGGCCGCCCGAAATCTGTGAGGTGGCACTGCCCTATTGTTCCACCCTTATTCCCTTGGCTGTTGGATGGCGTTTACTTCGTACAGCCCGACATACCTCGGTGGTGTACCCTGTGTGTAAGCTGCTGTCGAGTAAGAAGCTTTTGCCGGTTCAGACTTTGGGAACTTTGAATTACCCCCAGATCCCCGAGGATATCCAAGCTTCAGATCTCCCTTTTGGATCTTCTCTTCCAGCACACCTACCTGGCTCATGAGCATATCGAAGCTTGGAAAGTACATGTATTTCAGCTCGTCATTATACTACTTCTGCATGTTTTCGATGATCATGCGAATTTGCTCCAGTTCATCCATTCTCGTGGGCATGCCTGCTGCCTTCCTCCTCCACCGTTTTATATAGTCAGACATGGATTCACTCCCTGTTTGACGGGTGCTAGCAAGATCGGACCGGGTGATTTCCAAGTTCTTTGCATACTCGAAGTGGGTCAGAAAAGCTTCGCATACCTCTTCAGACATTTTAGTGCTCATTCTTTGAGTTAGGTACCACCGTTGGGGAATCTCATCCAAGTACCGGGCAAAAACCTTAGCCTTATGCATGTCATTGAGTCTTAGGATGGACATCTCTCGATCAAACATGGCCAAATGGATTTGAGGATCAGTTGAACCCTTGTAGAGAGCCAAGGCTGGAAGCTTCAACTTCAAAGGTAACTCGACGTTAGGATAGGATCCTATGGAGAAGTAATCGAAACCAGCAGATTTACCGGCTCTTTCCATTCGTTCGATACGCTTCAGAGCCTTCTGGACCACCGTAGCCAACTGGTTTCCGGTGGTGTCTCCCCCGTATCCTCCTTGAGTGTTGTGTCCTTCCATGGAGGCGTTGTCTATGCCGTATAAAGGGTTGATGAATCTCTGCAAGGGTCTCTCCTGCCTTGCTTCCAGGGATCCAATCTTCTCATGGTAGCCTGGTGTTTCTACAACAAGCTAGCTATCTATTCCTGTCCCCCTACCGGAGCTCCGGTGGTCCCACTTTGTTCTGCCATTTCCAGTGTGGCCAACTTTTCCTCCAGCTTGGCTATCGTATCCACATACTTATTTTCAAGTGCCTGGACTACTTCTTTATGTTTCAGGTTGAAAGCCTTCATGAGTTCGTCAACGAAGGCAGCGCCCTCGGGCCTCCCTTCCAATTGAAGATTTTCCTGAGGGATATCATTATGGGCCTGGACTGGCATGTTGGATGAAATGGATGCGATTTCAGCTAGGAGTGGTAAAGGTGGGGGAGTAGGTAGTCTGACTAAGCGGCCGGAACTTCTATCCCAACGCCTTTCTGAAATTTTGTCTTTCCTCTGTTTTAAGAACATAAAGTGGTAGCTGTTAGACCATTTTTTTTTCAATGATACGAAACGACTACAGGCTCATTTTGAAAAGACAATTTTGAGGAAAAGAAGGTGCTCGGGCCACAAGGGTTTTTAGATACCTCATCGGATCTGAGGGTATTTGGAGACTTGATACAGATGTTTGGGCCTAAGGCCTAGAAAATTATGCAAAAAGAGACCATACAAGGAGAGTTATGCAGATATCCTCACAAAACGATTCAATCCAATAGGTATGGGTCGATCCGGAGAGGTGCTTAGGGCATGGGCCCAGGTTACCACAAAGGAATAAGGCTTGCACGCTATTCTCTTTGGGCTTCCCCATTTTTTCACATCACTTAAAGGTCTGCATCTACGGTCGGGTCTTTGAATGACCAAACAAGGCTAGGTAAGGACACTACCAGGAAAACGCTTGGGGCTAAAGCCCAGGTATTAAGGGGATGTGGTTAGACGGCATCCTCCTCTTTTCCCCCGCTTATTCACTTCTCCTAAAAGGGTGTAAGTCCCTAGGGTCCCGGGGTAGAACTGGTTAGCGTGGACCCTCGCTCTCATATGATGCAAGGTGTAGAAAACTAAAGTGCGCATGAAAGTAAACAAACAGAGTAATAAAGCCATAAATAAACATTTTCGAGTTAAGCCCTCTTTCTTAAAATTAAACAAGTGAAAATTAAGAAGTGGTCCCTAGCAGAGTCGCCAGTCTGTTAGCCTCGATTTTTAAACCCTAGCCTAGGTTAATTCGAGTTGATTAGAATCTGATCGGGTTTTAAGTCCACTTATAACCTAAGTTTAATAACTAATTCGTATAACCATAATTATTAAAACCTAAGCTAGATCACTGGAACCTATTATGAGTCGCCACCTAATTTTAACCTAGATCAAATTAGGAAAGGAGAGTTCGAGTTTGGGGGCATGATATTCGACTTAATTAGGGTTCAAATTACTTTCATTACCCCTCCTAGGTCATTTTTCCTCTACTTAGGTTATTTATGGCCTGTTACGAGTTTGTTTTACCTAAGTGCGCGCTTCTGATTTTTTTTATATTTTTAACATTTTTGACAGAAAATTAAAGTGAAAAGTGAAATTACTTAAACTAGGGTTTCAGAGGCAGAATTAGGTCAAATTTTATTTAAGTCCGTAGCCACGGACCCAATGTCCGAGACCACGGACCCCGGTTAACCTAGTTATACAGAAATGTCGAATTTAAGAGAAAACAAAATTTTGAAAAATCCGGGGCCACAGACAAGCTGTCCGTGGGCCCGAACATTATTTAGAAAAACCTAAAATTTTGAAATTTTAAAAATCCCGCCACCGTCTTTGTGTGTCCGTGGTCCCGGACCATAGGTCTGAGGTCACGGACCACCCACGGACAGGGGTTTTCTGGTGGTTCCCGACGGTGTAACTCAAAATTTATGCACGTGTAGCCTGAAAAGTGTATAAGATGTTAGTAATGGAAGGATCTCAGTTTGAAGCCAAATTCAATGCGAAACTTAACAAACAAGTAATTAGGCAGAAGCCAAAACAATTAGCAATTCAGAAGCTATAAAAGGTTAGTCTGCGCTCAAAATTGGACACATGACTAATGGAGTCGTGGAGAATCAAAATAATAAGGTTCCAACCTGTTTTACCTTTGGCGTTAATAAGACTCGTAACGTCGGGAATCTTTCGGTGGTCCGTTGAAGTAGATTTTGAATTGAGTTCGAACCGAGCTTCTGACCTTTGAGAATTGGTGATGTTCTTCACGTTTTGGTGGTGGTTTGACGGTGATTGGATGATTGTGGATGTGATGGGGATTGAAGAATGTGTTTTGGTGTTGATTTTGGTGAGATTTCGGTGTTGTTTTGGTGCTTGGGGGTGCAAAAACGTGAGAGGCTGGTTATGGCGGAGAGTTTTGACTGCCTAGGGTTCTGAGAGCTTGTGGGATCCTGCTTTGATCAGAAGACTTATCCATTTATATAGACTTCCTTAAAGATAAAGAAAATCTAGTGAAAACGAGATTCTTCGGGATTTTAATTGATTGACTTCCCAAAAAAATTTTACTGTGAAATTTTAGCCACATGTCAAGGATGATATTTCTGATTATTCCAAGTTGGAATCGAATTTTTTGGATATTGGAATATTTTTAAATTCAATTTCTCGTCAGATTCAATCCGAAATTGCTAGAAAATTATTGGAAATTTGAAAAATCAAAATTCCAATGCCATTATGCTTAAATTGTCATCCTATATCATGGGTCAAAATTTCAAAACATTCGGTGTTGATTTGAGCCACTTTTGGAGGAGAGAGAAAGCTAGTAGGGGGCCTAGGAGCCTTGAAAATTTACGAAAATACCCCTGAAGATGATTAAGCCACCCCTGGTGCCCCGGAGTGTATGGGTGTTCATAACTCGTTAACCGGCTTTCGGTTAACCGAAAACCGGTTTACCGGATTGTCGGTTAGTCAAATTTGATAACCGTAACTGGTTCATTTAGAAGCGGTTAACCGAGACCGGTTAACCGTCTGTTTCGGTGCGGTTTTACCAGTTTAACGGTTAACTGAAGTGATGTAGATTTATGTGTTTTTTCTTATAAATAGTATACAATGTGTGATTTTTCCGGTTTTGGTGCTATATTAAACCGGTTAACCGCCGATTTTGATAAGATTTTATTGGTTTTGGTATAATTCTAACCATTAACTATATAATTGTATATATTTTTTTGGTAAACCTAATAATTAACCATATAGTTTTAAACTTATACTAAAAAAATTAATAAATTAAATGCTTAAATGGTTTTTTCTGTTAACCGGATTCGTCAAAATCAATAACCGGAACCGGGAAACTAAACGGTTCGGTTAACCGAACCGGCAAATGATTTCGGTTAACCGGGTTTCCGATTTTGGTTTCACCGGTTTCGGTTCCGGTTTGGCGGTTCCGGTTTTCCATGAACACCCCTACCGGAATGCGCCGATCGAACCGGAAATCCTTGCTGTTTGCCCAAACTAACCTTTTTGCACCAATACCTCAAAGGACTCTCCTCTGGGGGTTAAAATTTTGGGTATAACAATTATACAGGCAAAATTATAACCCCTACAGAAAGCCGGTATACCAACATTTAGAAGATCTTGTTTGCATTAGTCGTCGCATCCCGAAAGCTCCGCCCTTACTTTCAGTCACACCGGATTTTTGTTAGAACAAACTGGCTACTAAAGTAGATAGCAAATAATCTAAATGAATCCGAACGTATGGTAAGTTGGACTGTCGAGCTCACACAGTATGAAATCCACTTGCTACCCCGGATGGCTATAAAGGCACCAGCCCTAGCGGACTTCATAACAGAAACAAGCTTTTCCCAAGAACAAAAAGAGTCTTTGACCCCCCACATCATCCTTGTTGATGGTGCCCGATGTAAGATAGGGGCTGGAGCAGGAATAATAGCTCAAACGCTGGACGGGCGAAATCTCAATTATGTATTCCTGTTGGAATTTGAGGTAACAAATAATGAAGCGGAATATGAAGCTTTCATTCAAGGCTTGGAGGTCGTCACTACCTTAGGGGCAACAGGTTTCCCAACAAATAAAGCAATAACCAATAAAATGCTCTTACAAACCTTTTATCAATCCTCTTAAAAAGAGGAGAAAAGTCATTATCTTACAATTTATGCAGAATTGGAAGTATGCTCAGACTCAATGCTGGTAGCCCGACAAAATGATAATGTCTATGAAATCAAAGAGGAAAAACTATATAAATACTTGCTGAAAGTTCAGGAGCTAAGGGCAAACTTTCAGAGATGTGAATTGAAACATCTCCCGAGGACGAAAAATATCGAGGCTGACGCATTGGCAATGTTGGCAGCATAGCCGAAAGAACGCCTGATAAAGTATGGCTACAAGTAAAAACTAGCTCAAGCTTGGAAGAAGCTCGGGTATGCACTTTTGAGCCAGATGCAACAACATAGTCCTGGATGACACCGGTCGTCGAATACATACTAGCCGGAAGGTTAGCACAAAATGAAAAAGAAGCGAAAACAGTAAAAAGAAGAGCCGCATCATTCTTTTTAGAAGATGACCAACTGTGCAAAAGGTCGTTTACAAGACCAGCGCTTAAATGTATCACTATAGAGGAAGGGGCGAGACTTATGGTAGAAGTACATGAGGGAATTTGCGAGAATTATCAAGGAGAAAGGGCCACAACTCATAAAATCCTAAGGCTTGGATATTATTGGCCAAAAATGTGAGAGCATTGCAAACAATACATACAATGATGCACCAAATGCCAGGAACATGGGCATAAGATACATAACCCTCCGGCTGTTCAAAAAACCATACTCTCAACTATCCCATTTGCCATGTGGGGATTGGACATTATTGGGCCCTTCCCAGAAGCATCACCAGGAAGGTTCAGATTCGTCTATGTGGCTATTGATTACTTCACCAAATGGGCGGAGGCGATGCCGACCGTATCCATTACAGACAAAAGGTCGCAAGACTTTGTCTAGAAATATGTGGTTTGTAGGTTTGGCATCCCAAAAGTAATTATAACTGACAATAGGGCTCAGTTTAACTGCAACAGCTTCCGGATGTTCTACGAAGAATGAAAAATCGATCTAAGGTTTGCATCAGTTGCGCATCCTCAGGAAAATGGACAAGTCGAAAATGTAAATGGCCAGATCGTCAAGGCATTGAAAAGGAAGTTGGATGACAAAAAAGGAAGATGGGCGGAGTTACTTCCCTTGGTCCTCTGGTCCTGCCGGACAACAGAAAAAGGACCTACAGATGAAACCCCTTATAGGTTAACCTATAGCCTAGAAGCAATTATCCCAGCCGAGATCATGCTTCCATCAGTCAGATGGGAATCATATGATGAAAAGTACAACAACGAAGGAATACAAGATCACCTTGACCTGCTGGAGGAAACTAGAATTGCGGCAGAAATCAGAATGGCAAAAAATAAATCCAAAGTTGAAAAATATTTCCACAAGAGAACAAGAGAAAGAAGTTTTATTCCAGGAGAGTTAGTCCTTCGAGAAGTCAAGCAACCAAAGGAGCTCGAGCCCCAGTGTGAGGGCCTGTTCATTGTACAACAACGAACCAAACGAGCTTCATATCGCCTAAAAACGAGTGAGGGATACGAATTACTGCACTCTTGGCATGCGGAATGCTTGAAAAAAAATTATGTGTAAAAACACTTTGTCCAGAAGTCTATAAAATGAGGTACCTTTTCTAAATATTTATTCTAACTTGAAAAGCAACATCCGGCCAGTGTACCTACAGGCTATCATGCCTTGAAAAGCAACATCCTGCCAGTGTGCCTACAGGCTATCATGCCTTGAAAATCAACATCCGGCCAATGTGCCTACAGGTTATAATGCCTTGAAAAGCAACATCCGACCAGTGTGCCTACAGGCTATCATACCTTGAAAAGCAACATCCGGTCAGTGTACCTACAGGCTATCATGCCTTCAAAAGCAACATCCGGCAAGTGTGCCTACAGGGTATCATGCCTTGAAAATCAACATCCGGCCAATGTGCCTGCAGGTTATCATGCCTTGAAACGCAACATCCGACCAGTGTACCTACAGGCTATCTTGCCTTGAAAAGCAACATTCGGCCAATGTGCCTACTGGCTATCATGCCTTGAAAAGCAACATCCGGCCAATGTGCCTACAAACTATCATGCCTTGAAAAGCAACATCCGGCCAGTGTGCCTCCAGGCAATCATGCCTTGAAAAGAACATCCGGCCAGTGTGCCTACAAGCTATCATGCCTTGAAAAGCAACATCCAGTCAGTTTGCGTACAGGCTATCATGCCTTGAAAAACAACATCCGGCCAGTGTGCCTACTGGCTATCAAGCCTTGAAAAGTAACATCTGGCCAGTGTGCCTACAGGCTATCATGCCTTGAAAAGCAACATCCGGCCAGTGTGCCCGCAGGCTATCATGCCTCCGAAAAGAACGTTCAATTTTCTTTAAAAAAACAACACACAATAAACAAGTTAAGGATCGGGGTTTCCGTAACCGGTTATTATCTTTAAATAAAAATGAACCATTGGAAAACCGGTCGCTCCGAACAAGGCCAATGGGAAAGATATATATATAACAAAATGAAAACACTCATTAAATAAGTTATTTAATTACAGCGAAATAATGTTTACAAAAACTAATGTACACAAGATTACTTATCAAAATCCTAACAAGGTTCATATACATGTTTTGAGCTAGAACCGGCTTTCTTAGTAGTATCCTCACAACCAGGATCTCTTACGGCTGACTCCTCAACAGGGTTAAAGATGCTCTCTAAAGACTTGGATCTCTTTGCGGCATGAAGAGAGCCTCCAGCCACCTGGAGTGTGTCACTCCCTGGTGGAAGGAAAGCATAATAACCAGGACCAAAACACGTTTCACCAGGAAGGTGGCCAAATCTTTCAAATTCTTCAAAGAAGTTGGATTTCTTGGCGAACTCATGAAACTCTAGTTCACTATACAAACTATCTTCCAAAACCTCCCCTTTCTTCAAGTAGTGCCTTGAGATGGCCTGGCGGCAAACGTTGGTTATCGTCCGGCACTAGGAGGTAAAGGTTTCCTTGAGGTAAGCAATGATGGTGCCTTATTTTTGTAGCTCTTCCTGACTCTGTCAAAAATCTGATAGGTGCTTAGCAACTTGGCCCTCAAGGCTTAAAACCTGAGCTCGGTACCAGTCACGGTGTGAACTTACTACAAAAAGTTCTTCATTAAGCTTAACAATCCGGTCACTCAACTTCTCGGCATGTTTTAGAAGATTTTCGGAGCCCAGTCTTGATAAAAGAAAGTGGTAAGGTAAAAGTAGGGAGTATCAATAAAAATATGATAAATAAATTGGCAAAAACTTGCCCTTCGCCGAAAGTTTTGCGTTTTCATATTGAAGGAAAAATACTGAATTCTCCAAGTTTTTCACCTTCTCCTCTAACTTGAGTTTCTCATCCGCAAGAGCGGTCTTCTCTTGGGAGAGGGTTTTCTTCTCATACCGCAGCTTGGATTGGAGATCGCTCGTATGAACCTCAGCACTTTGAGCCATAGACATCACCTAAAAAAGCATATACTATCAGACAACGGAAACACAACTAAAAACTCTCATCGAAAAAAGAGAAACCCCTGCTAACCAGAAAAAAGCCATGCCACATGAAATCAAACACCTCCTTTACGGGAAGCAAATGACGTATGATAGCGTTAGCTCCCCCGTCCCCTATTCTTAGTTTGTCTTTTATTGCGGTGGTAATTGAGGGTGGAGCGAAGATCCCATCAGGATGGCCAGACCTCCTTATTGCTTCCTTCCAAGCTTCAGAGTACTTAGCAGACTCTAAGAAGATTGTAGGCAGAGGATGGCTAAGGTGGTAGAACCATCCCTCTTTCTGAGAAGGACCGGTAAAAGTTTCTTGAGCAAGAGAAGGGGGAGAGGAAGAAGAAGTAACAATGTCTTCTCTCTGTTTACTCTGAAGCTCGGGGTTCTAGGGAACTGCCCAGAATTCCTTCACTTTTTCATGCACCGCATCTCTGGCCCCAGAAACGTCGCACGAAATTGAGACTTTAGGACCAGCGGAATCTCGTATTTCTTCTGATATCTCTCCTAGTATAGCTTTCGGCTTTGACACAGTCTTATTTTGTGGCCTTTGAGTACAAGAAGTTTACGCTACAGTAGCAGGAGAGGAGTGACCGGTCGTGGCCTCACTGTCGGGCACAGCTGCCGGAATGCCTTTATAACCTGGTACAGAACAAAACACATTAGAGAGAGATATGCCAAGAAAGGAGGGCTATCGAAAAAAAGAAACCTTCTTTGGCTGGAAACAAATCATAAATTAGGGCCGGGTGACCGGACTCCCGCCCTGAACGAGAGCTAAAGTCCAGACCCGATCCCGGAGTGAGGTGAAGGAAAACACGGCGCCCAGACTCTAGACTCACGTGCCAAGTACCTGGCAAGAAATCAACATTCGACCGGTCAAGTGACTATATACTCTTACCTTTTTTTTGACGTTTTGCTTGATCATCATCACCTCCGCCCCCCTACCAGTTTTAAGAAGATGGTGTGTCTCCTAGGAGCTTCTCAACCGTACCATTAGCCGCATCAACAGAAGCATAATAATCAATTTTCTCATCACCAATTTTGAAATTGACGAAGTTCCAGCTGTTGAAGGGACCTATTTTATCTCCCTTCTAAAACAAGTCTGCCAAAATTGCCACGAAGAGTAAGGAAAAGTTACGGCCAAAATAAAATTTATACAATCAAAACTTACTGTGATATTTTTTGGCGAAAACAGTCACGCATTGGTGTAGAACTCTTCGACCTTTAGCTGTTTCCGGCTCTACTGCTTCAAGATCTTTGAAATAGGCATGTTCCCAGGAGGAGTCGAGGGGCAGCCGAGTTGACCTTTTCTAAACTCCTAAGAATCGACCGAGAGGTGGAGTAATGACAAACCATCGGGAATTCCACCCAGGAGATGCCTTTTTTTAGTCAAATAACGAAAATCCAACCTTCGCCATGTTGGTCAGACTGTTCGGATCAACCCTAGTCGAGAAGAATTAGGCAAATTCAGTCACTTTCAGCCGAATCTTGTTCTCCTCACAAAGAAAAACATAATAATGAAGAAACGCTATTGCCTTCGGATGTAGGTGAGCGAGTGTACAGCAACGGCGAATCAGGAAGCCCAAGACAAAGGAATTTGTGGGTACGGTTAGGCCGTGAGAGAAGAATTCCGCATAGACAACGTACCCGAGGCCGAAATCATCGTAAGAATGGGAATCAGAAGAAGGAAGATGAATACGAGTGCCGAGTAGGACTTCAACATTTCTAAGATAATTAGAAAGCGAAGAGCCATCTAGAGAGGAAGGAAAGGGCTCGGATTGGTTGAAAAGGGTTTAACGGAGCCTTGGAAAGAAGGGCAAAAACCCTTGGAGGTCGGAGTACCTTGAATCGCTTCTCCACCGGAAAAGAAATTCGCGGCCGCTTTGCTCTTCTGCATACTGAAGGAAGCGATTGAAGAAACCAGCGAACCAAATATGAAATAACAAGAGCACAGAGAAAAAGCTTGAAGATGAGAAAACAAAGAGACACGATAAAGAGAGAGCAGCAAAGTCGAAGGCGAGAAGAGGAAAGAGAAAATATCCTAAAATCGGACCTTTAAAGCGGAATGATTCCGGCTTAAAGTTATTAAATAAAAAGCATATACTACAAAAATCTAATTTTTGCAGGAAAATGCAGAAACTCTGCACATTCTTAATTAACAGACTCTGACAAAAGCCAAAAAGGAAGCTCTGCGTATTCTATGTTGGAAATGCGCAAATAAGATTCAAGAAGAAGGCACGAGCTCGGCACGGACACCAGATTCAGCACGGGTTATCAAATTTTTTTTCCTTCGTTTATAGAAAAAAGAACTTGTGGGACTGAAGGGAATGATAAGGAAGGCAAGCAAAACTGAAAAGCTCTGAGATGCAACCTGAAGGTTTCATAAACAATGATAATCAAAAATAATTTCCGACTCACAACCATGAAAAGTTCTACTTTCTTCATCAAAGATTCAAAAAGTAGAACTTGTGGGATTGATGAAAAGGAGAAATGAGACTGATCCTAAGAAGAAGTGTAAGTAACGACCGGTCGCTTGTGACCGGTCAGAATAGGCTAAGAAAACTGTAAAAAATGACCGGTCGCCTGTGGCCCGTCAAGAATAGTCAAAAGTAAAGATAGGCAGTGACTAGACGCCTACGTCCGGTGAAGACAAAGATAAGGGAGCAGAAGCGACCGGTCATCTCTGTCCGGACAATAAGAGTTAAAAGTTATATTTGTACATATAAGAGCCAGCCTGATAGGAAAAGACCAATGACAGGCTGGCAACCTCAGGGGTAATGTAAAAATACTATAAATAGGGGTGTACACCCATGAAATAAGACACACTTTCAATACCAAAAAATAACCTGTGTATTCTCTTATTAAAGTTTTCGATCTCTCTCTTGCTTAATCCCTCTCACAACAAGATAACTCGAGTAGGACAGTCACTGTAACACCCCTACCGGTAATCACCTAATTAACTCCTAACCCGTCTCCATTACCATACACAAGCAGTGGAAATTCCAATACAACCAGGGGTGAAACGATGCCGATAGTCACCCACGTGACTAACAAGGCCAACCCAAACTCAAATACAACAACAATTACAATATCGATCTGACGGGTCTTATACCGAGTACACTATACAAACGATACTTCCATTACTTACACAGTTTCCAACCAAATACAAACTACCGTTCCACAATATACAATACAACCTCAATCTGTTCAATACCGAGTATCTACAGTTCCCAAGACTATTGATGACCTTTCGGTCTTACAATTCCACAATACAACAATAAATTTATTTAACAAATACCCATGCTTAATCACAACCCCGTCCTACTCGCGAACGGCGATCGGCTCCAATGTTCCTGTAAAATAAAAACAGCGCCCCAAGGGGCTCAGCAAAATTGCTGCATATGACTTCCGCATACCCCGCGTACTAGCGAGGGTACGCCGACTATTTGGTCGACAGCATGCGGTTCATTTTAATTCAAACAACATACAAGGCAACAATACATTATATATGTATATGGGCACAATCAAGGTTCACGTCAAACACAAACACTAACACACATCAGGAGGTTAGTTAATATATTCTATACTTAGGCTTGTGGGTTTCTACCTCACTATGCCCTACTTAAATGCTCATTGTCTTACCCACTCTCTTGGGTACTCTTACTCACAATCTCAACAAGTTCTACAATATTCAACTCAATTCTCCACTCAATCTCAATTTCTCAAGTCTCTCAAGTCACAACTCAATTCTCAATACTCACTTACTCAATTCAATACTCAATACTCAATACTCAAGTTCCCAAATCAATACTCAATACTCAAGGCATCTTTTAATTCTTAGCCACGACCTCCGGGCAGGGTCATACATAAGTCCCACCACCGGGCTTACAAATACAAAAGGAGCTGTGCACTTAGCTCCTCAAATTCACAAATGTCCAGTGCTCTACCGGACTACTCAAATTCCTAAAACTCCTCTCTCGGAGTCATTTCTCAATCACAAGGATCAGCCTAGAGGTATCTCTCTCGATAACATCTATTGGCTTAGGGAATTCTCAATGTCTAGTATTCTAAGATTTAGGGTTTTACCCAACTTATGGAATACTCTCATGTTCGTGACATTGCTCATTTTAGTCGTTTCCCCGGATTGGAGTTCAACTATATTTCTAAGGGGTTTGGTGGTCCCTTATCTTACTTTGCTTCTCCCAAGGTTAAAGTTTGAACTACCATGAATCCTCTAACAGAGGTTACTAAGTTTTTCCGCCATTATATGTTTTGTGGCTTAAGTCAATTCGGTTCTCTCACCGTTATCGGGAGTTTACTAATCCCGTACAATTCTCTCACGTTCTAGTGAGTTCATAGTTTGTGTTACCGTATATTGGTTCGATAGTTTGGGTGTGTTTCCACATTTTTATTATCTCACACTTGACTCTTCCTACGAGTCACCACTCAAATAAGACCCAACTATGGTCGCACTACAATACACAAGCACATGCAAGCCACTCATTCATCATACATCGATTTCATGAATTATACAAACTTAATTTTAAATCAATCCTACAAACAACAATACAATACAAGCACCATTAAGTGCACACAATCCGATTTGTTCATTTATCTTGTTAGGTGATCACACAATCAAACAAGCACACAAATTGGGGTAACCAAGTTAGGATACAGAGCATGAGGAAATCATACCTTTCACCGGGGTTAACTTTACCGGGTGTTCTCACGTTCCTTGGTTCACATTTGTTCCTCGAGTCTTATTCCCGAACCACTGATTACATATCAAATGGTTCAATTAATGTTAAAGTGTTACGGTAGGTACATAATTGCTACTCCCGTACTTACCCCGTTATCCTGTTATCTCGGTTTAACTTAGTGTACTTAAACTCACAACTCTTTCAATCACTCCTCAAACTTGTTTACACTTCTTAGGACCATTAAAGGTCACCAAACAACTCCTAAACAACTCCTAAAACCAATACCAATCAATCCCCCATGTTTTAAAGCCTTAAAAACACTTTCTGTTTAATTCTCGGGGTGGTCCGGGACTTGGTTCGGACCCAAGGTCCCGGACCAATACAGAAAGTGACTCTCAGCTCAATTTTACACCTGGTCCGGGACTTTGTCCTGGACTTAAGTCCCGGACCAATTCCTGCATTCACTCTCGGGCCTTTTTTTGATGCGGTCCGGGACTTGGTACGTATCATAGGTCCCGGACCCTGCTAAAAACTGCTACTAAGGTCATTTTTCAACCCCAAATCAACCCTTAATCCACCTCTAATCATTCCATAAACTTTCCACAAGTTTCCTACATAATTAAACACCTCAAAACACTCCTTAAACCACTCCAAATCTTTGGTTTAATCCACCACCCAATACTTGGTCAAATTTAACAAACTTTCATTCTCCCATTTGTGTTTTGCACACCTATGCATTTCTAAACTATCTCTTGGAATCTTACACTTTGGTCTCCCTCATTTTGACCATTCCAAATCCTTCCTAGGCAATTACATTATCTATACCCAAGCTCACTCTCCATTTCCATGACTATAAGCACTTACTCATTTTCTAGAATTTCTAAGTCACCACACCTCTTATGCTACAGATTTTTATCTCTCTTCTACTAGTTCTCCAAATGCCATTTCAAGGCTATCACTCAACTGTAAACAACACTACAAACACCTAGGTTCTCCAATTCACTAAGTCATCTTAAAACACTTATTTTTCTACCAAAATTTTGCCATAACCTCCCCATAAACCTAACATTTCCAAAACCATCAACTCACATCAATTTACATTCCTAATCTAGCCACACCCATAAGGGTCCTACCAGCACATAATATATCCTCAAAATTATCCAAATAACAATATAGCTCCGAATTCAAATGCATTGGCACTTAGGCCCTTAAATCAACACAATCTCACAATTATCTCTAAAATCAACTATACACATTCTCCCACATAGATTTCAATTCATAATTTGGGTTCATTAATTTAATTACCCATCCCAAATCCTAAAACAATTAAAACAAGGTTTAAGGTAGATTTTTACCTTAATCTTTTCCAACCCTCTTTTCAATTCTCTTCCTCCTCTTCTCCTTCTCCAATTTGGTCAAATGGGCAATGGAGTTGCCAAACTCCATCCCCAACAATCAAGAGGCAATAATGAATATAATCAAACCTCTAACCCTTAGAAAAATTCTAATTCAAAGAAAGAGCTTAAACACCACAAGTTAGGGTTTACCTTTGGAGTGTTCAAGAGGGGTTTTCACCCATGAATCAAAGGGAGAGTCTCACCACCATTGGAGGGTTGAAATGAAGCTCAAAACAAGAAGAAAACAAGGTATCAAAAGAGGGGGAAAATCGGTCACCAAAGGAGAAGGAAGAAAAACGAGTTTTTCTTGGGAGATTTTTACCATAGGAGGGAGAGGAGACTCCAAGCTACTCATTGATGTCATTTTATCTTCAAATGGGGAAAACCCATGGAGGTCAACTTCATCCTTTTGGAATTTTAAAAAGAGAGAATGATAGCGGATGATAAGAGGAAGTAGAATATGTGATTATTTTTGTGATTGGAGCTTGTATGTAGCTAGAGCGTGGAGAGAAAGAGGGAGTAGCCATGGGAGGATCTCAAAATCAGCTCCAGCAGAAGAGAGGAGGAAGGTGACGGTGGGGAGGGGAAGAAGAAAGGAAAGAGAGAAATGAGAGGAGAGAGAATAGGTGAGTGCTTTTTATTTTTACACTTTTTCCACTTTTCTTTTTCTTTCTTCTTTTTCTTCTCTAGCTTATTAGTGTGTGTGGGGGCTGTTTTATTAATTAAAAACCGGCCCACTATATATGTACCAGCTGGAGCGTTTTGCGTCTTTTACAGAAAACACTTTTTAATTTACTAGGTTTTAGCAGCGGGCCCGTTTTCCGAAATTTTCTCGTTTCTTCAATTTTAATGGTTATTAAGCTTCCATTAATGTTTATTTATAGTTATTTACTGAACTATAATTTTTTTATGGGTTCGTTTGACCACTTAAAGTCACGTTTTCGGGTTTTCTCGAAAAACGTGCGCTAAAGCTTTATTAGCGTTTTTAATACATTATTTGGATCCGTTTTCTTCGGGAATTGTTCCCATATATTATTTAGGCCTTGTTAAGCCTTTATAATCCATTCAATACCCTTTCTGAGGTTGTATTTCTCCTAGGGTAACTTAACGCTCAATTTAGCATTTTCCGTTTTTTAAGCGTTTTCTTGTTTCTTTTGGATTTATTCTTTTTGCCGAAATTAATTAGGCACTAATAGGCCCTCAATATGGTATTAGAGTAATTTAATCACCCTAATTAAGTTCAGAGTATTTCAACCTACCCCCCTTAAAGAACTTTTCCCATAAAGTTAGTGAGTCTAAGATTGTTAGTCACCAGGGTACTCAATGCTAAGGTTATACTCTCTCTATAACCTGTTAGATTCCAATGACTGGCTGAATACATACCACACATTCACACAACATGTCAAGCATGCATAGCAATCAACAATATCAGTTATCCAACCTCTCAATGGGGGTCCATCCGCAGACAATTAGGCACTAAGTCCTCCCCCATATCGAGTGATCCCTCAGGTACCGGTCACGTTTGAACATTTACGCTCTCTGGTTCACGGCTGTCATGACATTGAGCACTTACTCTTTCTGGCTCTACAGTCCTTTGGTTCTGATCAAATTCATTTGCACCTCTAGAGAATCCTCAGGCTCCAAAGTGGGTACTCTTCCCTGACCGGACTACACATATCCGGCGGCCCTTGGACAAATACAAAACACACACTACAAACGTCCTACAGGTCACTTAGTACCCTTGCTCATCCGTCGTAGTGGTTTCAAAACTATTCATCACCTCCACCGACTCACAACTAGCTTCACCTCCATGGTTTCAACCGGATACCCGTGCCTAGCCATGAAAGATCCACTAGCGCCCGTGGGAGTGGTTTCAAAACCAATCCTCATTCTCAAGTGTAAAGAAAATCATTTGCCAAAATCATTTTGGAAATTCATTTTGAAAACTCAATGCATCTCCAAGTTCTAATTATGTTAGTTTCACCTATTACTAGTGTGATTACTTGTGGCCACTTATACAGAGCTTTAAGAGTCATTCAACCCCAATGTGATCAGCATTGGTGTTGAACTATCCATCCACCCCACTTTGGTGTTCGGTTTACCTTGATCGCTAGCAAACCAAGTTCCACCTCCCACCCCAATTCACACAATCAAATAGTCAAAAATTAATTTCATTTTCTATCTTTTTATCTTTCTAATCATAATCATACAACCATACATTTGCCAATTTCTAAAATTCCTTTACTCATTTACTACTCATCTCATCAATTGTTACTCAACCTATCTTCAGCTACTATACCCAAGAATTTCAACAGTTAGTTTTCCAATTAGTTCTTCTATCCTTAAATAATTCACAAGCCAAGTCAGTTTCTATCCTCAAATTATTCACAAATATCAAGTCTACTCAAATTACCTAGGGGACTCACTTCCCACTAGGTTCGACATCGGTTTCATACCGATTTATACTCATCAAACTCCTCAAACATACTCATTACCCAAATTATTACCAATCGGGGTTGAAATACCCCTAACATTTAAATAATTAAATAATGGTAAATATATATTATTTAGGAGATTATTAAACCCTAAGAAGGGATATAAACACTTAGGCGTTAAAACGCACCTAAACTCCTTAAGGTCAAAAATGTGCGTTAAAGCCCGACCTTAAGTTAAACAAGTAATATAAGCTATAAACCTCATATGAAGGTAATAAAAGATCATTGTATGACCTTTAGAATACAGGACCTCATCTAAAGCGGAGTAAAAATACAAAATGCTCGGGAGTTCCCTTAAAGGCCCGAAAGTCCCAGAAATACTTTATAGGATGAAGTAAGGCATTACACTTCATTCCAAAGGAACCATAACACTTTATTAAACATATAAGATGAATTACTCAAGCTAAATTTTCAGTTAAACACAGTACTCGGATGAATTTCTTAACGCTCCTATTTGCCCCGGGAGTGTCCCGGTAGCCCGGAAATTGAGTTATGAGTTGATATAACCCCATATAACTCAATGCATCTCCAAGTTCCAATTATGTTAGTTTCACCTATTACTAGTCTGATTACTTGTGGCCACTTATACGGAGCTTTAAGAGTCATTCAACCCCAATGTGATTGAACTATCCATCCACCCCACTTTGGTGTTCGGTTTCCCTTGATCGCTAGCGAACCAAGTTCCACCTCCCACCCCAATTCACACAATCAAATAGTCAAACATTAATTTCATTTTCTATCTTTTTATCTTTCTAATCATAATCATGCAACCATATATTTGCCAATTTCTAAAATTCCTTTACTCATTTACTACTCATCTCATCAATTGTTACTCAACCTATCTTCAGCTACTATACCCAAGAATTTCAACAGTTAGTTTCCAATTAGTTATTCTATCCTTAAATCATTCACAAGCCAAGTCAGTTTCTATCCTCAAATTATTCACAAATATCAAGTCTACTCAAATTACCTAGGGGACTCACTTCCCACTAGGTTCGACATCGGTTTCATACCGATTTATACTCATCAAACTCCTCAAACATACTCATTACCCAAATTATTACCAATCGGGGTTGAAATACCCCTAACATTTAAATAATTAAATAATGGTAAATATATATATTTAGGAGATTATTAAACCCTAAGAAGGGATATAAACACTTAGGCGTTAAAACGCACCTAAACTCCTTAAGGTCAAAAATGTGCGTTAAAGCCCGACCTTAAGTTAAACAAGTAATATAAGCTATAAACCTCATATGAAGGTAATAAAAGATCATTGTATGACCTTTAGAATACAGGACCTCATCTAAAGCGGAGTAAAAATACAAAATGCTCGGGAGTTCCCTTAAAGGCCCGAAAGTCCCAGAAATACTTTATAGGATGAAGTAAGGCATTACACTTCATTCCAAAGGAACCATAACACTTTATTAAACATATAAGATGAATTACTCAAGCTAAATTTTCAGTTAAACACAGTACTCGGATGAATTTCTTAACGCTCCTATTTTGCCCCGGGAGTGTCCCGGTAGCCCGGAAATTGAGTTATGAGTTGATATAACCCCATATAACTCAATGCATCTCCAAGTTCCAATTATGTTAGTTTCACCTATTACTAGTCTGATTACTTGTGGCCACTTATACGGAGCTTTAAGAGTCATTCAACCCCAATGTGATTGAACTATCCATCCACCCCACTTTGGTGTTCGGTTTCCCTTGATCGCTAGCGAACCAAGTTCCACCTCCCACCCCAATTCACACAATCAAATAGTCAAACATTAATTTCATTTTATATCTTTTTATCTTTCTAATCATAATCATGCAACCATATATTTACCAATTTCTAAAATTCCTTTACTCATTTACTACTCATCTCATCAATTGTTACTCAACCTATCTTCAGCTACTATACCCAAGAATTTCAACAGTTAGTTTCCAATTAGTTATTATATCCTTAAATCATTCACAAGCCAAGTCAGTTTCTATCCTCAAATTATTCACAAATATCAAGTCTACTCAAATTACCTAGGGGACTCACTTCCCACTAGGTTCAACATCGGTTTCATACCTTTACACTCATCAAACTCCTCAAACATACTCATTTCCCAAATTATTACCAATCGGGGTTGAAATACCCTTAACATTTAAATAATTAAATAATGGTAAATATATATTATTTAGGGGATTATTAAACCCTAAGAAGGGATATAAACACTTAGGCGTTAAAACGCACCTAAACTCCTCAAGGTCAAAAATGTGCGTTAAAGCCCGACCTTAAGCTAAACAAGTAATATAAGCTATAAACCTCATATGAAGGTAATCAAAGATCATTGTATGACCTTTAGAATACAGGACCTCATCTAAAGTGGAGTAAAAATACAAAATGCTCGGGAGTTCCCTTAAAGGCCCGAAAGTCCTAGAAATACTTTATAGGATGAATTAAGGCATTACACTTCATTCCAAAGGAACCATAACACTTTATTAAACATATAAGATGAATTCCTCAAGCTAAATTCTCAGTTAAACACAGTGCTCGGACGAATTTCTTAACGCTCCTATTTTGCCCCGGGAGTGTCCTGGTAGCCCGGAAATTGAGTTATGAGTTGATATAACCCCATATAACTCAATGCATCTCCAAGTTCCAATTATGTTAGTTTCACCTATTACTAGTGTGATTACTTGTGGCCACTTATACGGAGCTTTAAGAGTCATTCAACCCCAATGTGATCAGCATTGGTGTTGAACTATCCATCCACCCCACTTTGGTGTTCGGTTTCCCTTGATCGCTAGCAAACCAAGTTCCACCTCCCACCCCAATTCACACAATCAAATAGTCAAACATTAATTTCATTTTCTATCTTTTTATCTTTCTAATCATAATCATACAACCATACATTTACCAATTTCTAAAATTCCTTTACTCATTTACTACTCATCTCATCAATTATTACTCAACCTATCTTCAGCTACTATACCCAAGAATTTCAACAGTTAGTTTTCCAATTAGTTCTTCAATCCTTAAATCATTCACAAGCCAAGTCAGTTTCTATCCTCAAATTATTCACAAATATCAAGTCTACTCAAATTACCTAGGGGACTCACTTCCCACTAGGTTCAACATCGGTTTCATACCGATTTATACTCATCAAACTCCTCAAAAATACTCATTTCCCAAATTATTACCAATCGGGGTTGAAATACCCCTAACATTTAAATAATTAAATAATGGTAAATATATATTATTTAGGGGATTATTAAACCCTAAGAAGGGATATAAACACTTAGGCGTTAAAACACACCTAAACTCCTTAAGGTCAAAAGTGTGCGTTAAAGCCCGACCTTATGCTAAACAAGTAATATAAGCTATAAACCTCATATGAAGGTAATCAAAGATCATTGTATGACCTTTAGAATACAAGACCTCATCTAAAGCGGAGTAAAAATACAAAATGCTCGGGAGTTCCCTTAAAGGCCCGAAAGTCCTGGAAATACTTTATAGGATGAAGTAAGGCATTACACTTCATTCCAAAGGAACCATAACACTTTATTAAACATATAAGATGAATTCCTCAAGCTAAATTCTCAGTTAAGCACAAAGTGCTCGGACGAATTTCTTAACGCTCCTATTTTGCCTCGGGAGTGTCCCGGTAGCCCGGAAATTGAGTTATGAGTTGATATAACCCCATATAACTCAATGTAACACCTTAAAATATTATTATTGACTATAAAAAATGTCAATAAACACTTGGAACTCATAGTGACTACTTATTTTCCAGAAAATCCTTAAAGCACAAAAACGCACCTTTAGGTGTCACAAAAATGCGTTCTACGCAATTGCCTTGAAGTTTTTGAGGAGCCACGAGTTGATAATATTAAAAGGGGATAAATTTACCATATAAATAAATTAATGGCATTGCTAAACTCATATCATAAACAGGGCCGAAATTATGATAAAAAAGGTACCTAAAATCAGCATTTTTACCTTAGAACTTTCATCTGTTACCTTGGTATAAATGTACCAATTAAATGTTGGGACTTATAACATGTTATAATATGGTCTTAATACAATATAGTGTGACAGGAATCAAATTAAAAATCAATCCCATTTGGTCTCCATATTAGGCGTCGTTTAGGGTATAAATTGACTAGTTTTAGTTCAAAAATTTGTCTTATGGAATGGTGACTCATCTTCCATGTGCCATATGTTATAATGTCAAATAAAATCTGTCAATTGAGCTCCTCATTACCGAAACCTACAAGAGAAAAACAAGAAGAAATTAGCTTTTGAAAAGCAAAGAAATTAAATACACAAAAGTAGATCTAGAATTATAATATGTAAAAGTTGCAAATAAACAAAGAAAACCAACTTGATCTCTAGCCATATGCTGCCGATTTTGATCAGGAATAAGGGGGTATGATTGCTATCTATCTAGTCAAATAAAACAACCACCTAACTAGCATGATCTCTTGTCTAATATAAACAAAAATCAAAGTCCTTGTAGCAGCCCTTGATTACCGAATTCAAACAAGAATAATGGGGTTTGATTGCATTATAAAAATTAAACTAAGATACCTACCTACCTAGGCATGTTCTAATGTCTTCAATCATCAAGAATCAAATTCCCATATTGAGCTCCATTACCGTATACAACAAGGAGAAAATGATACAAGAGTAACATGTTAGTCATCTTAGAAAAATCAAAAGAAATACCTACCTACCTTGCCCTTTGTCTTCTAGTTTCAATTATCAATCAAGCCTCCATTATTTCCTTGACATCCAGCCGTAAGCCTAGTCCAATTGAGAGACTTTTGTAGTCAATTTTGAAATCAAAATAATCAAAAACAAGTCATAAAATAATGTCATGTGACATGCCAATTATTTCAAATTTGATTCTTTTCATTCCTTCCTTAAACCTTACGTGAGCAAGGCTCTCATTTGCTCACACCCAGCCGATTGTGTAAGTCCTTCTACCCTTTCTTTTCCTCTTCATTTGATAGTTAATTCCTTAGAGCTTCAAAGCTCCATTAATGGTGTTCTAAGTTCTAACACCAATTTAATGTAATTTTCCTAGCTAAATCTTCTAAGTCTTGAAGCAAGAAATCATCCTAGAAATCCTTGCTATTTTCGCCAAGCTTAAGAACTCCAAGAAGGTGTCTTGATTCAACAACAACACAAGGAACAACAATATCAAGTTAATGTATATTTTCATGTTGAAAAATCCTAAGAAAATACCTTAAGCATTTCTGAAAATTTAGAGCTTATAAATCTATATTCTCTTCATTATTTCATGAAGGAAACTTGGATCTACAATCATCCCAAGGTGTACCAAAAATACCTTGTTAAATTCCTAAGGTAAACTCTTGTAAAACTACTCCAAATATTATTTATAAATCCTTGATAAAAGTCTAACATTTGGATCTCCTAAACCTATGTGTGGAGGCCAAATTCTCTTCTTCAAAATAGCATTGGAAGAGCTTGGAATTCAAGGAGAAATCAAGTACAAGAATTGTCTTGATTTAAGGAGTAAGTTTCTATAATTAAGGGGTTTATTAAGTTTAAGTTTGATTTAAGCTTCAAACTTTGGTATAAAAATTATGTACAAACCCTTAAATAATTAAGGCCGAGAACTATATAATATATCACCAAGAAAATAGCTTATAACATATAAGGTAAGATTATGACCTTAAGGTATAAAAATGTGTCACAAAATTTATTTATGATGCTTAAATAATTAGGTCGAATATCCTAGGAGAGAAATGCTTTATTTTGAAATTATAATCATTCTCATTCATTAACATAATTTTTAGAAGTATTATATGGCTTATATACATTTATATGTACATATTATAAAGTTTAAATCAAGTTTTAAAAACTATATAGTAAAGTATTATTAAGGCCGAGAACGAAATGTATTAATTGGTGATTTTTGAAGTATATAAGTATGTTAGCTTATATTATAAATTTTGGGAACATTAAAAATAGCAACAATTATATAAATGGCTAGTTTATAAAGTTATGTGACTAAAATGTAAATTTTGAAAAGTTTGGGGATCTAAAAATGATTGCCGAGAGTTTAGGGGTTTATTTGGTATAGTTGTGGTATAATATAAGGTAGGAATTAATATTATGAATTTTTGTGAATTTAAATAAGTGTTTAAGTGTAAAAATAGCATTTTATAAAGTTTTGGGGCTATTTTGTAATTAATGGAAAAAATAGAGTTATAACCGAGATTACATATGAATTTATGGGTGTATTAAAGTATTAAATATGAAATTAAGTCTTGGTCAAAGTGTTGACCCAAAACTTTGGGTTAAAATGATTTATGACATAAAATATTAAGTTTATAAAAGTTTTGGGGCGAATATGTAATTTATGAGAATATAAGTATAAAACCGAATGGATAATGGGGCGAAAGCATAATATATAAAAATATAGGGGTCTTTTCGGTATTTTAGGAAATTAAATATTAAAACTATAGTTTATAAGTTAATATGTGACTTACATAAAGTTTTGGGATTAAAATGTAAATATAAGGAAAGTATATGTCAAGACCGAAAATTAATGACGTCATTTGGTAATTTATAAAGATTAGAATATTCATTTTATAATTACCGAAATGTTAAGTGGTTAATTAGTAAATTATAAAGTTATATGGTTATTTGGTAATTTTTAAAAGTTGTTGGGTATAAAATATAAATACCGAATTAATAAGGTTGGTTTTGTGATTTAATAAAGAAAGGAATTAAAATTATGTATTATGATACATTATGGAGTATAATATAATGTTTATAAAATAAATGTGGATATAATAAAAATAACCAAATCATATTGATATATGGAATAAGTGGAAATAATTATGAATATATAATTGATGAAATAGAAATATACAATACAATGGGAATTCATTATCTCATGTGATTACCACATAAAATAATGAACTGTTAAACTACCTAGAACCACTGTTAAATAACAGGGGAAATAAAGAACATACAGAGTTAGTATACTACGAGTATAAACTCTACAGTGACAGTACTGTAATATCTAGTGAACAGTTGTATTAATATCACCCGGTATTGCATGTATATAAAACAGCGTACGGGAAGGAATTACTGAACGCGAATTTATCAAGCTAGCAGTTACTCGGTGAACGGTATGTTAATTGTGTGGTCTGAATGCCCTAAAGATTTCCTAAGGTCCAGACGTTGTGTGTTTAATTGTTAAGAGCAATATCTGTGATTTATGTATACTGTTTTATATACTGTATTGCTCAACACAACTACGTTCTATTTTACACGAATGTTTATGACTGGAAGTTTATACATCTAAACTGGAACAAGACTAACTGGCCTTTAGGTATTATTGAACCTAACTGATGGTCAACTGTTATAGTCTTAACTCAAGGATTGTATATTGTATTACTAATTAAAGGGCTAACTTATAAAGAGAGGAATCCAGACTGTTTCGACTTTCTGGTTGCACATCGTGATCACTACGAGAGACTTCAATGGGGAGTCACTCAAGGAATCCATTGTCCACATTCGACGATGGCGGAGGGCACTACCGTTGGTGCACAGGTTCGACCGGATCGGTCAATTATCCAGGGCCATAAGGTCAGCTGGTAACGGTTCCATTGGAACCCAGGGGACTATTGTCCATTAATAAGTTATTAAGGGTTGTTTTGACATGACGCCTGAGGTGGAATTTAATTGGAAAAGTTTAAGTGATTGGTTTTAAAGGATAAGGGCCAGGTGGCCAACTAACAAGTACAGCTAATTAAAACGCGTATCTTGTTGAGTACTGTTTTGGATTATTGATGTTTGGTTATTGGTTGTTGTTTATTGTTATGCACTGATGTTTGCAGGTGAGCTGTTATGTGATTGTTTAAAGTTTACAATTATTATTGTAAACCGGTATTTCATGTAAAGAATCTAATATCAAGATAGCTAAAACGACTTAAGGAATCTAGATGACTTAGGACTACATTTAGCATACCAGCATTTCGATTGTTGAGCCCTTCAATGGGCAAAACATTTCAGGTTATTGAAGAAGACACAAGCCGGAGTGCGGTGAACAGGGTAGCTGCTGTGTTTTAATAAACACTCTTAAGTTTTATTTGGTATTGTAATAAGGAGTTTGTTGTATTCAGTTAGTTGCTCATTTAGTTTGGATTTGGTCTGTAATAATTAGAGTGCTCAGTATCTGTTCATCACAGCATGAGGAGTTGAAGTGTTGGAAGAGTAAGGATGCCTTGTTACTCACAAGGGTGAGTAACGGCGTGTAACACCAAGGTAGATAGTTCTATTTTCCGCTGCGAATTTATATTTAATTATGCTACGACTTGCGACGTTAATTCAGGTTAGGATTAAGGGTGTTACAGGGGTTCTCATTCCCCATGGAGTTTCTCTACTCCATTCACCTCAAATCTCTCACAATCAATACTCCTTTCCACTTCAAATCTCACAATCAACCTTAATTACATTATGAATGGATACATATGTTTATGTAACATAAGTACCAATCATCACAACAAATTCACTTGCGCTATGCGTATTGTAGTTTAGACATTATCACGTAAAACATACATTTCGCGGTTTTCATCCTACCCCCCTTAAAAAGGGATTACGCCCACGTAATCTGCCATGTGTCAACATTGGACATAGGTCGAAGGCATTCAGCCGTCATGGAGTGGCTCAACTTCCATGCGGTCTATTATACAATGGTCCGATCAAAGGGTCTTAACCATATTATTGGTTAGTCCTTGCACCAAGAATTCTCATCTGAGTTTGTTTAACTCTTAACCGGTTTCGGTTCTAGCCTTAGAGGCTTCAAGGCGTTGATGGATAGCCATTCCTTCACTAGGTGTATTAAACCTTAGAATTTGGGCCCACTAGCTTCTGCTGCGCGACCCTGATAACTTAGGGTTTGTTTACCCTTCTCGTTATGCTTAATGTGTTATACATCATCCCTTTTTATCCCTTTTTGTCTTGGGAATAAGGTTTATTAATCAAGCGTGGTATTCTTTTACCGTACGCGAGCTCCATGAGTTACAGGTTTTCTATCCATCTCTCTGGAATCAATGTACATATTGTTCGTACTCCCATGATTATTCACTGGGTTTCTCCGACTTATTGTCGGTTGAGGTTGAGCCACTACTTAGTTGTTGTGCTTCCTCTATTGTCAGTTGTTTCTGAATTTTGCCAGTTCATCCGGTTCTGTACAAGTGTTCATTACTTGTATGACCTTGCATTTTTTATGCGTCGGTCCTTGTGACTTTCATAAGTTTCCTTCTACTTTACCACAATTGACATTCTCCCAAATTCCTAGCTATCCCACTAGATCATTACTGCACAAGCGCAATACCAAAACACTCAGTCCTACAGAGTACAGAGGCGTAAACCCCAGGGCAGTAAATCTCTTGTGAGATTGCAATAGGAATGAATAATGTTTCCTTGTTACTCGGTCTGTCTACCATCTTTATTCATCAACTCCATCTCATTGTACGATTTATTCACATGTACTGGTCGCTTGTTGCACACCATGTTCGTGTTTATTTCCAACTTTGGTTTCCATGGCATCCGCTATCATTTAGCTTCTGCTCACTTTCCTTTACCATTTATACAATGGTTCACCATTTATTTGGCTAATTATAGAATATGATATTCTTTTATATCTCTGAGCTCCTTGAGCATTATTGGTTTCATCCTTCAGGTTATACCTATACAGCATTCCTTCTGAACCGGTTACTCTTCGGTTTCCAATAATTGGTATGATAACATATTTCCCCTTTGCTTGGCAATAATTGTATGCTCAAGCTTCACTACATTAGTAGTTCTGGAAGAGGTGTATTATCAGATATTCACTGATGGTATTCCCTTCTTGGAATTTATGTGTTCACAGCTCTCGCGATCTCACATTAACGAGGGTTGTCCCTGCTCGTTGGTTATTAAACAATCTTACTGGTGCCGTTCCTGGCAACTCTTCATATAGTTCACAATGGGTTTTGCAACCGTTGAATTAGTACTGTAGTAGGTTCAAGGGCCTAGAGCGCTGCTCATCTTAGGCTGTTTCCAAGTATTGTTTCTCTTTATGCCATCAAATGGTTTGGGGACAACATTGGGCTCCATTATAAGATCTCGCATCACGCTTCCGTTCGTTGGATGCCCTTTTAGGGTCTTGGTATAGATCGGTACAATTTATTTAATTTAGGGTATCCCCTGATAAGTGGGACCCTTTCGGTGTTCTCGCTGAGTGTTCGTTATAGCTCTAGTGCTCTTATTACGACACTTCGTTCAACTATGTTGACTTTGATACCCTTTATGGATTGCTCCTAGGTGTTGTTGATTATGTCGTTACATCCGGCTAGCATTTAAGCGTGTTTAGTTTACTCCGTATTGCGGTTCAGATTTCAAGTTGTCTCGTTGAGGGTTACAACATCTCCCGTTCTTAGGGTAGACCATGGGTACTCCTTTTATGTTCTTGACCGGTTCGGTATACTCTTCGGTGATGAACAGTATCCTCCGATACCTTAGATGATCACTCTGGGTATTTCACTTTGTTCTTTGAACATTTGTGTGTTCATGATAGGCTTTGCCTTATTGTGTTTAGGCTGGGTTTCCATTCCAGTTAATATGCTTTTGCTTCAATATTCTTGAGACATATCCAATGTCTTTGATCAATTACTTGTGCTTCTCGTACTTTTTAACTCTTAATCGTCCTCTTGGAGTAAGTTCTTGACTCCTTTAGCTTGTAAGCTAATCTGAGTTCCTTTGATGGTTCGAGGTATCCAACTGTTCGGGTTTGAATTCACTTATGGTCCGTAGACGGAGCTGACTACTTCCCGTGTTTCGTACACTACATGTATACATACGTGGGGCACCTTATTGGTACGTTACCACCTACCTGACTAACCCACAAAGGGTCGGTCAGGCCCGCAAGCTCCTTCGGAGTGCAGTTGTCCCACATCCTGTATTTGGGTACACTCGTAGTGCTCATCACACGCCTAGGTGAAGCATTCTATTGTCAACTCCTCTTGTATCATTCTATGATACTCACCATGATTCTTCTGGTTTGGTTTTAAAAGTATGAGGTTTAAAAAGAAAAGTTTGTGGTTTGAAAGAAAAGTTCTGGGTTTTGAAATAATCTTGAGTTTGAAAGAAAATCTCCATGGTGCTGCCATGTCTAAGGTTTTGACCATGTCCAGTTTCCCGCTGACTGTTATGTTTGTTACTAGGACGGTCAGGCCCTTAGGCCTTTCCAGGGTTTCGTTGTTCAAGTTCTTAGGATTAGTGATCCTTCATTTGCTTCAATTGTCATGCTGGTACTTAGTAAGTACTTGTTAGTCATCCAATGGTCTTCCAATTGTCTTGTTGTTGCTGCACTTGCCTTTGCAAGTGCGCTGGTATGTCGGTTTTTTGGTTAACTTGTACCGATTACGGTATTGTTTTCACCATACTTGGTGGCTTAATTGGATCTTCCATCCATTTTTTATCTTAGTGATCAAACTCCTGAGTAGCTTCTCAGTGCTCTTGACAAGGTTGTTGTTAATTCGGGTGCTTCCCTGATCCTTGTGGTACTCCATGTACCTTGCTTCGTTGCTCGTTCCCATGTCTTCACGGTGGTTACTGAGGTTTGACTAATCCTTAGGAGCTACATTGTAGTCCTGTTGGTGTATGTTTTTTACTACTTTCATAATTGTCTGAACTATGTTGTTCGGGTGTTACCGCCCTTTCGGCATTGTAGGTTTGGAGTTATCCAACCTTGGCTATTTCCATAGCTGGTTTGTATACCATTATGGTATTATCAAGCGTTTGTAGTCCGTAGACTCTCTTGTCTCGGGATTTGTTACTCCGCCCGTTCGCTTCATTGCGTAGTTATGCTTCCCTTCTTGTCGGGTGTGCATGGTTCTCGCGACTGCGTAGCATGTCGCCCCATGGTGTCACAAATTTCATTATTCTATACTTGGGATCTTCAATCTTCTGCCGTTAAGTACGATTATCGTCGCTCAAACTGGAACCGTCTTCGGGATTTCCAATTCTTGGAATCTACCGTATGACAGGTTCTTTCTCTTTACAAAGTTTATTCTACAACTGCCAGATCGGGTTTTCCCGAGTATGAGAGATCTTTCCATCTCTCTGGTGTTCTTCCCCCAACTTATAACGGGGATTGCGGAGGACGGGAGTGGTTATATAGGTATACAGATCACACTGGAAGTTCCTAGCTAGCATACCTTACACACTAACACTCAACCCTTAGCCCTAAGTCTCTAATTCCTAATTCGGTATTTTCCTAAACTCGGTATTCAGACCATCAGAGTGATACTTCACTCTGATACCACTTTTTGTAACACCCCTACCGGTAATCACCTTATTAACTCCTAACCCGTCTCCATTACCATACACAAGCAGCGGAAATTCCAATACAACCGGGGGTGAAACAATGCCGATAGTCACCCACGTGACTAACAAGGCCAACCCAAACTCAAATACAACAACAATTACAATATCGGTCTGACGGGTCTTATACCGAGTACAATATACAAACGATACTTCCATTACTTACACAGTTCCCAACCAAATACAAACTACCGTTACACAATATACAATACAACCTGAATCTGTTCAATATCAAGTATCTACAGTTCCCAAGACTATTGATGACGTTTCGGTCTTACAACTCCATAATACAACACTAGAATTATTTAACAAATACCCATGCTTAATCACAACCCCGTCCTACTCTCGAACGGCGATCGGCTCCAATGTTTCTGTAAAATAAAAACAGCGCCCCAAGGGGCTCAGCAAAATTGCTGCGTATGACTTCCGCATACCCCGCGTACTAGCGAGGGTACGCCGACTATTTGGTCGAGAGCATGCGGTTCATTTTAATTCAAACAACATGCAAGGAAACAATACATTATATATGTATATGGGCACAATCAAGGTTCACGTCGAACACAAACACTAACACACACATCAGGAGGTTAGTTAATATATTCTATACTTAGGCTTGTGGGTTTCTACCTCACTATGCCCTACTCAAATGCTCATTGTCTTACCCACTCTCTTGGGTACTCTTACTCACAATCTCAACAAGTTCTACAATACTCAACTCAATTCTCCACTCAATCTCAATTTCTCAAGTCTCTCAAGTCACAACTCAATTCTCAATACTCAATTCAATACTCAATACTCATGTTCCCAAATCAATACTCAATACTCAAGGCATCTTTTAAGTCTTAGCCACGACCTTCGGGCAGGGTCATACACAAGACCCACCACCGGGCTTACAAATACAAAAGGAGCTATGCACTTAGATCTTCAAGTTCACAAATGTCCAGTGCTCTACCGGACTACTCAAATTCCTAAAACTTCTCTCTCGGAGTCATTTCTCAATCACAAGGATCATCCTAGAGGTATCTCTCTCGATAACATCTATTGGCTTAGGGAATTCTCAATGTCTAGTATTCTAAGATTTAGGGTTTTACCCAACTTATGGAATACTCTCATGTTCGTGACATTGTTCATTTTAGTCGGTTCCTCTCATTGGAGTTCGGCTATATTTCATAGGGGTTTGGTGGTCCCTTATCTTACTTTGCTTCTTCCAAGGTTAAAGTTTGAACTATCATGAATCCTCTAACAGAGGTTACTTAGTTTTTCCGCCATTATATGTTTTGTGGCTTAAGTCAATTCGGTTCTCTCCCCGTTACCGGGAGTTTACTAATCCCGTACAATTCTCTCACGTTCTAGTGAGTTCGTAGTTTGTGTTACCGTATATTGGTTCGATAGTTTGGGTGTGTTTCCACATTGTTATTATCTCGCACTTGACTCTTCCTACGAGTCACCACTAAAATAAGACCCAACTATGGTCGCACTACAATACACAAGCACATGCAAGCCACTCATTCACCATACATCCATTTCATGAATTATTCAAACTTAATTTAAATTAAATCCAACAAACAACAATACAATACAAGCACCATTAAGTGCACACAATCCGATTTGTTTATTTATAATGTTAGGTGATCCCACAATCAAACAAGCACACAAATCGGGGTAACCAAGTTAGGATACAGAGCATGAGGAAATCATACCTTTCATCGGGGTTAACTTTACCGGGTGTTCTCACGTTCCTTGGTTCACATTTGTTCCTCGAGTCTTATTCCCGAACCACTGATTACATATCAAATGGTTCTATTAATATTAAAGCGTTACGGTAGGTACATAATTGCTACTCCCGTACTTCCCCGTTATCCTGTTATCTCGGTTTAACTTAGTGTACTTAAACTCACAACTCTTTCAATCACTCCTAAAACTTGTTTACACTTCTTATGACCTTTAAAGGTCACCAAACAACTCCTAAACAACTCCTAAAACCAATACCAATCAATCCCCCATGTTTTAAAGCCTTAAAAACACTTTCTGTTGAATTATGGGGGTGGTCCGGGACTTAGTCCGGAGCCAAGGTCCCGGACCAATACAGAAAGTGACTCTCGGCTCAATTTTACACCTGGTTCGGGACTTGGTCCTGGACTTAAGTCCCGGACCAATTCCTGCATTCACTCTCGGGCCTTTTTTTTATGCGGTCCGGGACTTGGTACGAATCCTAGGTCCCGGACCCTGCTAAAAACTGCTACTAAGGTCATTTTTCAACCCCAAATCAACCCTTAATCTACCCCTAATCATTCCATAAACTTTCCACAAGTTTCCTACATAATTAAACACCTCAAAACACTCCTTAAACCACTCCAAATCTTTGGTTTAATCCACCACTCAATTCTTGCTCAAATTTAACAAACTTTCATTCTCCCATTTGTGTTTTGCACACCTATGAATTTCTAAACTATCTCTTGGCATCTTACACTTTGGTCTCCCTCATTTTGACCATTCCAAATCCTTCCTAGGAAATTGCATTATCTATACTCAAGTCCACTCTCCATTTCCATGACTATAAGCACTTACTCATTTTCTAGAATTTCTAGGTCACCACACCTCTTATGCTACATATTTTTATCTCTCTTTTACTAGTTCTCCAAATGCCATTTCAAGGCTATCACTCAACTCTAAACAACACTACAAACACCTAGGTTCTCCAATTCACTAAGTCATCTTAAAACACTTATTTTTCTACCAAAATTTTGCCATAACCTCCCCATAAACCTAACATATCCAAAACCATCAACTCACATCAATTTACATTCCTAATATAGCCACACCCATAAGGGTCCTACCAGCACATAATATATCCTCAAATGCATTGGCACTTAGGCCCTTAAATCAACACAGTCTCACAATTATCTCTAAAATCAACTATACACATTCTCCCACATAGATTTGAATTCATAATTTGGGTTCATTAATTTAATTACCCATTCCAAATCCTAAAACAATTAAAACAGGGTTTAAGGTAGATTTTTACCTTAATCTTTTCCAAGCCTCTTTTCAATTCTTCTCCTCCTCTTCTCCTTCTCCAATTCGGTCAAATGGGCAATGGAGTTGCCAAACTCCATCCCCAACAATCAAGAGGCACAAAATGAATATAATCAAACCTCTAACCCTTAGAAAAATTCTAATTCAAAGAAAGAGCTTAAACACCACAAGTTAGGGTTTACCTTTGGAGTGTTCAAGAGGGGTTTTCACCCATGAATCAAAGAGAGAGTCCCACCACCATTGGAGGGTTGAAATGAAGCTCAAAACAAGGGGAAAACAAGGTATCAAAAGAGGGGAAAAATCGGTCACCAAAGGAGAAGGAAGAAAAACGAGTTTTTCTTGGGAGATTTTTACCTTAGGAGGGAGAGGAGACTCCAAGCTACTCATTGATGCCATTTTCTCTTCAAATGGGGAAAACCCATGGAGGTCAACTTCATCCTTTTGGAATTTTAAAAAGAGAGAATGATAGAGGATGATGAGAGAAAGAAGAATATGTGATTATTTTTGTGATTGGAGCTTGTATGTAGCTAGAGCATGGAGAGAAAGAGGGAGTAGCCATGGAAGGAGCTCAAAATCGGCTCCAGCAGAAGAGAGGAGGAAGGTGACGGTGGGGAGGGGAAGAAGAAAGGAAAGAGAGAAATGAGAGGAAAGAGAATAGGTGAGTGCTTTTTACTTTTTACACTTTTTCCACTTTTCTTTTTCTTTCTTTTTTTCTTCTCTAGCTTATTAGTGTGTGTGGGGGCTGTTTTATTAATTAAAAACCGGCCCACTATATATGTACCAGCTGGAGCGTTTTTCGTCTTTTACAGAAAACGCTCGTTAATTTACTCGGTTTTAGCACTATTCACTAAGCGGGCCCGTTTTCCGAAATTTTCTCGTTTCTTCAATTTTAATGGTTATTAAGCTTCCATTAATGTTTATTTATAGTTATTTACTGAACTATAATTTTTTTCCGAGTGCGTTTGAACACTTAAAGTCACGTTTTCGGGTTTTCTCGAAAAATGTGCGCTAAAGCTTTATTAGCGTTTTTAATGCATTATTTGGATCTGTTTTCTTCGGGAATTGTTCCCATATATTATTTAGGCCTTGTTAAGCCTCTATAATCCATTCAATACCCTTTCCGAGGTTGTATTTCTCCTAGGGTCACTTAACGCTCAATTTAGCGTTTTCCATTTTTTAAGCGTTTTCTTGTTTCTTTTGGATTTATTCTTTTTACCAAAGTTAATTAGGCACTAATAGACCCTCAATATCTTATTAGAGTAATTTAATCACCCTAATTAAGTTCAGAGTATTTCAGTCACGAAGGGTCGAAGTTAGGGAATGAAACGTTTACACCATTTCAGGTATAACACACCCCAACTTTGGCATCGAATGTAGCTCAGCCTACATCATTCTCCAGCAGCACACAATCAGCCCTCTCTACAACTGGTAACTTAAAAAAACTTACTCAACACAACTTTAACCTTTGGAAAACCACGATAGTTCCGTTCTAAGGGGCAATGATCTTACAAGTTCCTTGATGGGACTCACGTTTGTCTTGAAAAAATTATCAACGGAAGTGTTAGTGTAGAATACACAAAATAGATTAACCAAGATCAGATGATTGTGTCTATGATACACATGTCTTTAACTGAGCCTAATATCATTTCGGTTGTTGGTTGTTCTACATCAAAGGAACTGTGGGATATTCTGCATAATACATACGTTGTTCAAACTATTGCTAATCTTGGTCATTTTCATCATGAGCTGGCAAGTTTGACTAAGAAAGCTGATGAATCAGTGTCTGAGTATTACAATCGTGCAAGGGTTTTAATTCATCAACTGGCAGGTGCTGGCCATATTGCTTCTGACAGTGAGTTCCAGATTTTTCTTCTTAAAGGCTTACTCATTGAGTATAACACCATTAGTACTATCATGAGATCCACATCGACCAAACTCCCCCCTTTCAGCTCCTTAGTAACCTTCTATAGTTTGAAGTTACACTCAAATAGCAAGTTGGCCAACTCACAGGTACCATGACTATCAATTCTACGAATATTGTCCCTAGTTTAAATCAAAGCAACATAATCAATAATTATTACAGAGGGAAGAACAACAGGGGTAAGGGAAGAAATAATTCCAGAGGAGGTTATTCACAAGGGCAGAGCTATGTAACGGTGGTAACTCTTTCTATTTTTCTGGGCAACCGGACAATCGTCCTCAGTGCCAAATATGCAACAAAAGGGGTCATTTAGCAAAGGATTCTTACCATCGATTCAATCATTTTTAGCAGTCAGCACCACCCTCATCCTGCTTTGCTAATAATACCACTTACCGCCCTAATCCTGCTAACTGGCTCCCTAACACTATGGCTTCACACCATTTTACTGGTGACCTCTCTCGACTCAACATCAATTCTAACGAACATCATGGAGGTGATGCAATATCCTTGGGAGATGGCTCTATGATTCCTATTGCAAAGTATGGTACTGGCACTATCTCTACACCTCACTGTATTTTCAACCTCAGTAGTTTGTTCTACAATCCCTCTCTAAACAAACACTTGTTGCCAGTAAACAAATTATGTGTTGATAATCAAACTTTCTTTGAGTTTCATCCCAATTGTTTTCTCTTGAAGGATTGTTACACCAAACAAATTCCTTTTAGGGGACCAGTTAAGCAAGGCATATACTATTTTCCTACAGAGGTTGCTACTCAATTTGTGGTCTTACTACTGCTATAACAAGTCCTCCTATCCTGAATGTTATTGCTAAAGTTTCCTCAACCGGCATGGTCGTTTAGGCCATCCTTCTCTTAGTATAACTAAGAAAACTATTTATAATTTAGGCTTCCAATGGCTACAAACAGTCCTTTACAGTTTTGTTCGGCTTGTTGTGTGGGAAAAACACATGTGTTACCTCACTTTGCTTCTTCAAGCAGATCACTCAAACCTTTTGAATTATTATTTGTTGACTTATGAGGGCCAACATACATTGAATTTGTTGATGGTTTCATGTATTTCATGTTAGTTGTGGATGATTACTGTCGATATATGTGGCTATTTCCTCTTCATTTGAAGTCAGAAGCCTCTCAAGTTTTTATAATTTTCTGCAATATGGTTGCAAAGATTTACAAGTTTTCAAACAGAACAGTTCAAACTGATGGGGGTGCTGAGTTTAACCCTTGGTGCCATTCTTTCATGAAAAGGGTATAAACCATAGGCTCACTTGTCCCCACTCCCTTCAGCAGAGTGGTACAGTTGAAAGCAGAAAAAAGGTTGTTGTTGACAAAGGTATTACTCTGCTGGCTCAATCATCAATGCCACTTTCCTACTGGTCTTATGCTTTCAAAATAACCTTCTACTTAATCAATCGTCTGCCCACTGTTGTTCTTGACTATAAGTCTCCACGTCAGGTTCTATTTTGATCTAACCCAAATTACACCTCCCTGCGGGTTTTTGGGTGTTCTGTCTATCCAAATCTTTGTCCTTATCAGGCTCACAAACTATCTCACAGGTCTACCAAGTGTGTATTTTGGGGATACTCTCCTAGTCACACAGGTTGTTATGATTTATCAGCCAAACATTTATACATCTCTTGGGATGTTATTTTTCATGAGGATGAATTTCCCTTTGCCCATATCCCTCCTAAAACCCCCTTAAAAATTAGCTCTGCACCTATACTCTTTTAATCCCTAATCCTGCTCCTGCCCAAATTCCCCACCATCCTCCCAATTTTCCCTCTCCTGAAATACCCCAAACTAATAAAACATGGATTAAATATTTAATCACATTAATTAAGGCCTAAACATGCCTTAAAAGTCAACTAAGAACAACAGTGGTCAACACAAATCAAGATGTTTCACCCTTTGACTGTTAAGGTACATAAATACCCAAATGAACTTCTTAGGACCTAAAAATTTGTCCTAAGCATATTAAAACATTACTAACCACATTAAAATTGTTGGACAACACTCCAACACAAATAAAAAGCATTTACATGCTTCAAGGTCAAAAAAGGGCAAAAATGTGCTCTAAGAAACCTTAAAGGTCTAATGACCTCTAAATGATATAAAATTGGATACCATGATCAAATATCATGTAAGGAACACAAAAAAACCGTTGTCAAAGAAAACCAAGCTCAGAAACTCCTTGAGACACAAAATGTGCACTAAAACTCCTTAAAGCACATTTTTGTGTAATTGCCTTCTAAATTGATTTTAAATGGGCTAAAAGGTTATAAATACCTTTAAATATGATAAGATATCATATTATATCAGATTAGGAATTTAATTCCAAGAATTTACAAATTTTTACAAATTTAATATTAAAATATTAATAAAACCCTAAAGTGGGGCCTGTTTGGGTCAACATTGACTAAGTTGGTCAATGTTGACCATTGACCCCGAATTGGACTGCATAAAATCGGTGGAATAAGTCTCTTAACAGACCAAGAGACAATTCCCATGTGACAATTATTTATTCCACCTTACTTTTACATAAAATAAGAAAAAAGGGAACTTTACCTTATAAAACAAAAAGGGTTGTCTCCACTTGCTTACCCATGTGATGAGCCAGCCGATTGGAGCCCCCTTCCCTCCTTATTATACGGTGCATTCCAAGGCTCCAAGCAAGGATAAGACAAGCATGGTGAGTCACTTATTCATTAAGTGAATAAAGTAACATTATAACTACATTATTGAATCAAATAAGCACAAATAATTCACCACCTTTCTCCTATGATGGCCGGCTGTCTCCTCCTTGTCTCCACCGATTTTAACTTCAATTATCAACACCAATAAATTAGTAATGAGTCATCAAATCATTAAAGGACATAAAATAATGAAAAATGTGCTTTAAGGCAAATTTAGGTCATTCTCTTTCACTTCTCCCATTCAGCCGTGATACTCTTGCCTTGAGCTCTCATTTGATTCCTCTTCAACCGTAGGTAAGTCTCCAAGCTCCATTGGAGAGAGCTCATGCTCTAGGTAAGCTCCTAAGGCATAAAAATGCCCATTTTCTTCATCTTTCTTTCCTTTTTCCATTGATCTACACTCCAACCTTTTCTATACATCTATGTAGAGTGATTTGGAGGTTAAAGGAAGGTTGATTCTCGGCCATAACAAGATCTAAGAAGGAAGGTTCAAGTCTTGACCATTTAAGGTAAAAATGTGCTCTAAGCACATATCTCTTCTTTCTTGAAGATTTCGGTTGAAAACCTTGCTTCCCTAGCCTTATTTTCTTCTCCTTTTCATGTAGATTCAGTTGGTATTCCAAGATCTACAAGGAGTAGCTAGATCCAAACCAAAAACACCATTTTTGGCATCTTAAACAAGGTAAATCTTAGTCATCTTCCAAGCTAACTACCCACGGTTTTATACCTTGTTCTTGGGAGTGTTTTGATACTCTTTCTTTCTGGAAAAATAGGGCCGAGATCTTACTCCAACAAACTTGGAGATTTAAGGTAAAAATTCATGATTTTCATGACTTAAATTACTTCTCATGGTTAGCTCATGTTTGGAGTTTAATCATGTCTTGTTTTCTACATGAAGACAAGTAGATCAAGCTGTGGAGAAACTCTTCTTAAGGTGGCCGAACCAAACAAGGTTCTATCTAAGCTAAATCAAGGTATAAATTACTTAAAACCTTAACTTGATACATTAATTCAAGTTTAGGCTATTCCTAATTAATTGCCGTGAGTGAAGAGGTATAATAAGGTCATTTTTGACCTTAAAATGATTAAGGAATGGCTTAATAAATTTTATAACTAATTAAACAAGCATAATTGTCAAATTTAAGACATTATGTGGAAGTTTGGTAATTAAATGAAGAATACATGGTGAGGCCGAAAGTCTACATGTATTTTTTGGGACATTTATGTGTAATTTATTTTGCAAGCCAATGTTTGTAATAAGGCCATGTATTTTAGGCCATTTTATTTATGCATTTACAAGCTTTTATTTAAGTTTAAGTGTTATTTATAGATTACCGAAAAGGATGAGGGGTTATAGTGAAATTAAATTAAATTTGGGGGCTTTATAAAAATAAGGCCGAAAATTTGAGGTTAAAAGGAGTTATAATAAAGTTTATAAGGTTATATAAAGTTTTGGGGTCAAATGGTGAATTCTAGAAAGTTTGGGTACTAAACCGTAATTATAAGGAGTTAAGGGTCAAGGAATTATTAAGGAGGTCAACCTTGACCACATGGTAGGTTTTGACCAAATTAGATAAGTTAAATAACTTATTTAAGGTTTTATAATAAGATAAGTATCTTATGGTAATATTTTTATAACATATATGGTAAATATGTTATTACCGAAAAATAAGGGTGTAAAATGGTATTTTAAACACCCATGGGCTATTAGGAATTTTTAGGAATTTATTGGGTTGATTTTGGAATTAAAATAAGCTATATATGTATAATATATAGTTATTATGTCATTATGACACTTTGGAGAAATATAGGTGGTGGAAATGTAAATACCGATTATATATGGGTTAATAAGGATATTTATAACCCTTTGGAGAAATTTGGAGATTTTTAGAATTATATAAGAGTATTTATTAAGATATGTGTATAATATATGGTTTCAATGAATTATTAAACTATATGTTATAAAAAGGGCCAAATGGCAATATAAGATATATATTGAGGTTTATTCGGTTATTAAATAAAATAACCATAGGTTATACTTTTTATAAGTTAGAAATGTTATATTAAATGGAATATATAACATGGTATAAGTTATGGGATGATTTGATAAATTGAGGAAACTATGGTTTATGGGAAAGAATAAGATTTTCTGATGGTGCCTAAGAGGCAATATAAAATAGTTTTGTAAAAACTATAGGTTATTAATTAAAGGAAATAAGAATATCATATCAAATGATATTAGCATATGGAATAACATTACATAATGTTATGTGGTCAAAATGGAATTTAAATAAATTCAAGGGCTATACCGAATTAACAAGAGTTGGAAAATGAATTTTAGACTAAGGTCTACAATGTTATAAATGTTATAACAATTACATGGTTTAGGTGGAATTAATATGAGTAAGGAGATTCACATAGAATGATGTGACAAACTATAAATAAATGAGATTTATAAACTAAGAGGTTTATGGAATAAACCTTAGGAGTTGTGAATATACAACATAAAATGTTACATAATATTAGGATAATAATCTTAATATAAGCTGTATAATATAATACAACTAATGGGAATAATCATCTAATAAAAGATGATAAAAAGTAACATGAAATATAAGAGTTTATTAAACTCATGGGGATTACCTACGTGGTAAATATATACATACACAAGAATAATGTATATAAGGTGGATATATATTTTGGTTGGAAACCATATGATTTAATAGTGGTGGTTATTCAAAAAATATATTTACGAACTATAAGTTATGAATTTTGGATGCAAATATTATTTGCTAAAGATAGATGGATCATATAATACATTGTATTATAAAGGAAGGTAGAACAATGATACAATATAAAAAAAATAATAACATAATATAATAATGCATGCATACATGCAACTATAGGTTATGTACCTATGTTTATTGGTGGATAAGATTTAAGATATACAATGAATTGAACTTAATAGTTGAGATAGTATGACATACGAGGTTTAAGTAACAAAGCCTACTCTTTTAGAGAAATCCGTAACAAACAACTGTAGAAAACAGGGGTGAACTGTCGGGGGTACTTATTATTCGGAAATACCGGATGTAGTTAGTCATGGAGACTGACTTATAGTTTTAATACCGTTTAGATTATACTTCTGACAAGACGCTTGACGAGCTAGCGGACTACACGGAGCATAGGATCTTGTTGATTCATATTCCACCGTAATACGATCAGGGTGAACGGTATGTAAAGGGGTTTGATCCGAGTTGTCCTAAGGTTGCTCCTTGGGCTCGGATTTGGTTGATATAACTTGTGTGTTATATGTGTGTGGTTACATGTATGTGTTTAAGTGTTACTGCATTATTCATTTATGCATGAGCGTCCTACGGGACTAACACTACGTCGACTATAGATCAACTTATATAAACATACATATGCGTTGTGATGACATGACGGTTACTTGATATAATACCATGATATTAATATTAAGTATATGGTAACCTAAGTAAAACACTTAGGGACGAGTCACGACATTGTCGGTCTCTAGAGCATGGATTTTGAACATGAATATAACCTAGATTACTTCTAGGTATGCGTGAGACCCATCGGGCGGCTAATTAATTATATTCTCCATAAGACTAAGAGCATATCTTAAACATTATGAGAGAGAGATGGTATGAGTTGAGTTGAGTTGAGTGGAGGAATCCCGGTAGTTTACGAACTACTTGGTTGCGCATTTGTGATCACTGAGGGGTTTCCTAATTGGATTCCGCTCCAGGTTATACCCAACGAGCCCAATCTGGATCGTGGGTCAGGTGGCTACGGCCTTTATATGGACGTCTTACGAGACATAAGAGAGTCAGGGACCTCCGGACCTCTGACGAAATGAGCACCTTTGTGTGTACGGGAGGACTACTGCCCATGGTGAGGTTATCGGGTTGTCCTAACATGACGCTCGACTGGTATTAATAATTAAACATGGTTTGATGGAGCCTACAAGGCTAAGGTAAATTAAATATGAAAACTGTACGCCACGGCGAATGTACATGGTACATATGGATGGGGCCTTGAAGGCCAGGTTAAATTGAATTAATAAAGGATGGTATACGCTACGGCGATTGTACATTGTACATCATATTGTGGTTGTTCGTTACGTTCGATATATAATTGTGGACTGCGTTATTAATTGAATGTTTGGATTGGATGGATGGTTGAATATCTATGAATATTTGGATGGATGTTTATGTATATTATACATGTTTATTACAGTATTGTTTATAACTGTAAATGGTAAAGCATGAAACCAATCTAATAATAAGATGGTTAATATGACAAGTGACCATTAGGGTCTAGGCCCGGCATACTCAGCGTCTATCGCTGATACTACACCATTTCAGGTTGTTGGTCATTGTCGAAGCCGAAGAGCAGGAGCAGGGTAATTGGAGTTTACTTTAGTTACCACACATGGAGTTTGTTTGTTTTAGCAATGAAGATGGTAAATGGTATTATGGTAAGGTTATGTATTTTCAGGTTTGGGTAGACGCTCACTTGTCGATGTATATGATTTATGGACTTAGTATGATGTATAGGAGTTTTCTCGTTATCACGGCGGTTAGTAGTTTGTTATGTTGGAAGTTGGATGTAGTTTGGCTTCGTTGCTCGCATGGGCGAGTAATGGCCGGTGACACCCGAGTGAGTTTTGTAATTGTTATTTATTTTCCGCTGTGAGACGTTTTATTTATTGCTACGTGAGAGATTATATCGTGTTTAAGGAGAGGGGTGTTACATCTCCCCTAACATCTCCCTCAGCATCTATCTCCTCTGAATCTTCAAACAATCCTAATTCCCAATCTTTTCTCACACAAAACTCACCTCAAGTTCCCACACAAAACTCTCCTCAAGTTCCCCCACAAAACTCTCCTCAAGCAGCCTCTCAAACCTCACAATCTTAAACTCATACGTCTAATACTCACTCTCATCTTTTTACCTCTACCCATCATGAAACTTGACAACAAATTTTTGATTCTCATCACTTTAATCCTCTCCCTCCTACCAACACTCACCCAATGCAAACCAGAACAAAAACAACTCTCTAAAACCCCTTCAAAGAACAGATGGAACCCATCAATTATCCGTTTCACATGACTAATACTATCCTTGATAGTCCCACTTCTAAACAGGCTCTTTCCCATCCCGAATGGATACAAGCAATGAAATTGGAATTAGAAGCTTTGAAGAGCAATAACACATGGACCCTTGTTCCTTATGAGCCAAACATGAACCCTTTGGGCGTAAAGTGAATTTTTAGAACCAAGAAAGGCTCTCAAGGTAACCTGGCCAAGAGGAAGGTGTAACATCCCTACCGTTAAACCTATACTTACCGTCTAATCATCCTGATAATCCTACTACGGCGCGGCGGAAATACTACTACTACGGCGGGTGATACAACGCCGCTAACCGCCCATACGGCTAGCTAGGCTTATACTACTTACAGTGACGGTCTGGTGCCTAAGTATACAGAGCTACTACATTGCATACCGAATACAAAAGATAACATTCTTACATTACCGGATCACCGAGTATTTAAAGTATTTAATTACATCCCTTTCCAATTTTCCCAAAAGAATGAGTTTCTACCAACTACTCATCTATACCAATTCTCCATCCTTTCAATATCCAAAAGGGTGTACCCCATGGTACACCGGCTAAACAAAAAGGCTCCTAGCCGTGTACAACTTAGTACATCGTTCAAGTCTATTAATTACATCAAAGAAGACATCAAAATCCCAACCAAGTCTTCACCCTTCTCGTGCACCTGAAAATATTAAAAACGGTGCCCCAAGGGGCTCAGCAAAAAGCTGCATATAAACTCCGCATATACCGAGTGCTAACTAGGGTACGCCGACTATTTAAGGTCGACTGTACATGCGGTTCATTAATTTCATACATACATGCTTTACATACATCATACAATCTGCTCAATACAATACATAATCCAAGGCAACAATACAATAGCATACACAATCCTTACCTTCACAAGGGTTAGCCAAATTATGCATCCGGGTTAATCGGAATGCTTTTTTTACTCTTTTACTCATTACACATTACTTACTCTTACTTACACTTACTTACTTTTCCATACTTATTACTCATTCTTACTTACTTACTTTTACTCATGTTAAGTCGGTATGACCTCCGGCCCGGGGACTACACCGTCCCACCACCAGGATTTACTCGACTCACCAATCCGGGATGCTACCCATTTAAGGGGTTTGGGCCGCGGACCAGTTTAAGAGTCAAGACTTGGATCCAACCTCTTGTGTCTCCGCATCCTCACGCGTGGCCGAAACTATATCGGACTTCTACTCATTCCAATTTAATTACCAATTTAAGTTAGATTGGTTAGCTTGTTAGGAATCAGTTAGAAGTCCAATCACAATCACATCCAGTCACAGTGCAATACATCATACATACACACACTCATATTCATCCATACATTTCATGAATTATACAAACTATGAATTAAAGAGAATATCCACACAAAGAGCAATCTCATGATAATCACAGGTAAGCATAATATATCCGATTCGTGCGTTTATCTTATTTGGTGATTAATTAGCACACAACACACACATCAGAGTAACCAAGGTAGCATACGGGGCATGAGGAATTCATACTGTTCACCATTGTACTCGTAACCGACTTTCCTCCGGTGTTCGCAGATCAAGTCCTATGACCTGCATACAATCGAGTGATTAATCTAACTATCATTAACTAAACCCGATTACTCTTATGTTTCCTAACCCATACTTACTACATCGTTACAATTCTAATACTTACATATGGTTTACTTACTCTTTATTACTTTTAAAACTTGTTTATATTCTTAATGACCTTTAACAATCCTTAATTAAGTCATAAATATCTTATACTATCATTACCATTCACTTCCTTTCCTTAATACCCATTTAATACACTTAATTTTACAACTTTTGGTTGGTCCGGAACCTTGTCCGGATCTTAAGTCCTGGACCAACACATGGTCATACTCTCGGCTGTTTTAATTGCTTGGTCCAGGTCCTCATACAGGACTTAAGTCCCGGACCAGAGGCAATGCAAACTCTCGGACAGTTTTTCATACATGGTCCGGGTCCTTATCCTTAAGGTAAGTCCCGGACCTCAAACTTACAAACTTACGACATGTTTTATTAGGGTGGTTCGGGTCCTTGTATGGGACTTAAGACCCGCGGACCACCACCTTACTTCACTCTCGGATACAAAATGCAGTACGGTCCGGGTCCTTGTCCATGGACTAAGTCCCGGACCAGCCCCTGTACATAGCAGATTTTAACATTTTCTTAATCTGTTACAAACCAAACTTTGCCTAATTGTAACACCCCAACTACAAATAACACACTTAACAATACTTGGCAGCGGAAAACATAACTCACACCCTCACTTAACTCTTTGGTGTTACACGCCGTTAGCCACCCACGTGGCTAACAAGGCTAACATACATACATCGTGCCGGTCTGATGGACTAAATTCCCGAGCAACTACACATAAATCCCGTTCCGTGTTCAACATCCATTATACACTTACATTACAACTGTACCGAGTATTTACTAACTAACGCCGATACAATTTCGGTCTTACTACACCTACAACACTTGCACAATTTGCATGAACGCCCACATACAACAACTACCCCGTCCTACTCTCGAACGGCTTCCAGATCTTGTACCTGAAAAGTATGGGAGCCCCCAAAGGGGGTCAGCACCTTTGCTGGTATGGTAATCCCGCAGCCCGCATGCTACCGGGCCACGCACAACTATTTGTCGTCTTAGCATGCGGTTTATTTATTTCAAACATGCACAAACTCACATACATATCATGATTATAAGCAAACAACCATTAATAGGGCACAAACACAAATTAACACACACACTCAATAACAGTACACTTCACTTTATAACATACTCAACTTAATTTCTCTCCTCTGAGAGGATATAACTTAACTTAGGGAATGCCGGGGTGATATAAGCCCGAGCACAACATACATACATTTCCTTTACTTGAGTGGCGGCCTCATATAGGACCGATCACAACATACATAATTTCCCCCTAACTCCAATAGTGATGAGGTAGGTAAGCCTTGGTTAAGCTTGTGGGTGGTTGTAATTCCAGGAGGAAGAACAACCGTAACATAACAAAGAGGGAGTCGAAGCAAACTTAGGCATCGACACCCTACCAACATTATACATAATTTCCCTCCTAGCCCGATATGGAGGTCGGGTAGGTAAGCTTTGGCTAAGCTAGTGGGAGGTCGAAATCCAATGAAGGAAAACAACCCTAACATACCAGGATGGGAGTTAATTCTCATATATGTATTAACTCCCAAACAACACGCGCGACCGGAACAACCGGATTCCTCTCCATACATAACATATACTTATTAGTTAGAGGTTCCCTTATGGAACTTACCACATACATACATCACATAGTGTTACTAACTCGGTTAGACACATAAGGGGTGTAATATCCCTTTTTAACGAACATGGATAACTGTATCTAGTAACAACAACAACATATCCAACAAGCCACATACATCACACATAATCACAACATACACTAACGCACGGATAGCCGTAGTTAGAACGTTCCCATGGGTCGGGACGTTTATTCTGAATACCGATCACTTATGTGAACCTAAGGTCGGTTAACTATTATTTAAAACATAACTAAGGTTAAGCGGTATCGGAATTAATTACGCCACAATAATGAATTACTGTAAACTCATTTCATGCTTTATCTTACAAGGTGGTAAACACACAGAAAAACACATTGGCATACAAGCCGGTGTAATCCGGTAGGACACAGGTTGCAAGAAAACCATACCTGTCACCGACGGTGCACTCTAATGTGCCATCACATGTTCCACGAAAATCCTTGAACAACTGGGAACATTATAACTATCTTTATTAACATCGGGGTAACATAATTATTTAACGACTAATGCGCCCATGATTAACCCCGTTCGGTAGTTTTATAACTTTACATTTTATTACAACTTTTCACCACTCAATTACCATTATAACTTACTTAACATATCCTTAACAACCTTATAACATCATCACTTATCAATCCCCATCATTGGGTATCATTTCCTACCCTTAAACAAAGTTTCTGCTCAAAATTACACTATGTCCGAACTTGTGTCCGAGCTTTGAAGTTCGGACACAAGCCGAGGCAAAAACCAAGGAAAATTTTAACCTGTCCGAACTTGTGTCCGAGCTTCCAAGTTCGGACACAAGTCGAGGCCAAAACTGAAGAAAAATTTACAGACGTCCGAACTTGTGTCCGGACATCGAAGGTCGGACACAAGTCGAGACTAAATAGCCTGGGAAAATTTTCGAGTGTCCGAACTTCCAAGTTCGGACGGAAGTTCGGACACAACTGAACCTTGGAAAATTTTATAAAACGACGGGGTATGTCTGAACTTCCAAGTCCGGACGGAAGTTCGGACGTGCCCAAAAACTTAGTTAAAAGAGGTGTTTTCATTCCAGAATTGCTCCTCTACTAAACCCACACTCACTTCTTGAAATCCCAAGTCATCTAGCACCATTATACTATAATCTTTGCACTCACTAACCCCAATATTCATCCACCATTACCAAGCCAATACTTCCCTCTATTCAACATTAAACATTCCCCTTGGAAAGTCTAAGTTCTCTCATCCATCAACCATCATCCAACACTCATTTTCTATGAGAATTTTGCCATAACCTCCCCATGAACTTACACATTCATCCTCATCAATTATCCTCAAAACACAACCTCTTCATTCCTAATCTAGCCACACCCTTTCAAGGGTCCTAAACAACACACAACATAATCACCAAAAATCCTCATGAACACAATATAAACACAACCTCAAAACATTTGGCTCTTAAGGCCCTCAACTCAACATTAATTCACAAACCACTTCTAACATCAGTTAAACACATTACAACACAGATTTAATCCACCATTTGGGTTCATTAATTTGTTTACCCATCCCAAACACTTAAAACAATTATAACAAGGTCTAAGGTAGTTTTCTTACCTTAATTTCACAAGTTTCCTCAATTCTCCTCTTGCTCCTCATCTTCTCCAAAATTGGTTAAGAGGGTATGGAGTTTCCAAACTCCATTCCAACATCCAAGAACACAAAACATACTTAATTAATCATCTAACCCCTTGGAATATCTCAATTCATTAAAAGGGCTAGAACACAAGTTAGGGTTTACCTTTTAGAAGTTTTTAAGAGGGATTCTCACCCTTGAATCAAGAAGGAAATCACTCCACCATTGAAGGGTCAATTTGGAGCTCAAGAACAAGAAGAAAAAGGTATCAAAAATGGTGAAAAATTGATTACACCAAGAGATGAAGGAAAAATGAGTTTTTCTTGGGAATCTTTACCTTGGAAGGAAAAGGAGACTACAAGCTTCTCATTGGTGCCATTTTCTCTTCAAATGGGGAAAACCCATGGAGGTCAACTTCATCCTTTTGAAATTTCGAAAGAGGATGATAGAGGAAGATGAGAGGAAGAAAATGTGATTTGTTTTTGATTTGGAGCTCAAATGGAGCTTGGGCATGGCATTGAAGTTAAAGAAGCCATGGAGAAAGGAGGAAAAAATCGGTGGCTTGGAGAGGGAGGGCCGGCTGGGAAGAAGAGAGAGAAAGAGAGGAAGAGAGAGAGGGAAAAAAGAAAATAAAGGAGGAGAGAGATGGGTGAGGGGTATTTGTGCCCTTTGTTATTTTGGTTCTATCTTGACTTAATTAACTAGTTAACTAGTCATGTGTGAGTGAGCTGTTTACATAATTAAAACCGGCCCACTAAAGTATACATGCTGGAGCATTTTTCGTTTTTTAACAGAAAACGCTAGTTTATTTACCCGGTTTAGCACTATTCACTAACCGGGACCGTTTTCCAGAATTTTCTCATTCCTTTAATTTTAAGGGCTATTAAACTCCCATTAATGTTTAATTATAGTTACAAAATCAACTATGATTTATACGGGGCCATTTAACTTTTTAAGTCGCGTTTTCGGGTTTTCTCGAAAAACGCGTTTTAAGACTCCGTTAGCGTTTTAACGCATTGTTTGGATCCGTTTCCTTCCGGAATTTTTCCCACATGTTCTTAATGTGTAATTAAGGTATAGAAATATATTATTACCCTTACGAAGGTTATGTACCTCCTAAAATAATTAAATACGTACTTTCACGTTTTGTGACTTTTACGCATTTTCTTTTTCTTTTTTGGTTTTCGTTTCTTCACCAATGATCTTAAGGACTTAGTTAGCCTTAGAAAATTATAATTATCCATTTAATTGACACATTAAGGTTTGGGGTATTTCAATCTACCCCCCTTAAAAGAACTTCGTCCTCGAAGTTCACACTTCCCACACATCATCGGTTTGGATACGGGGATTACTTGCAACATAAAACTTCCATAACAACATACTTTACATCACAACCTCGGACATGATGGTCCGGGTAACACATCCACATCCATACATATATAACACACTTACATAGTAGTCTCGGACTTGATGGTCCGGCTACCTTAACAACATTATACATACATAACAACCCTTAGACTCTTAGGTCTGGGTAACATAGCAACATTTAGACTCGTAGGTCTTGATAACACAACATCCTTTAGACACATAGTCTAGGTAACATAACACTTTCGGAATTCAATCACATTAGGACTCAAGGTCCAAAATAATAATTGCTACACATACCACACAACATGTCATAGCATGTATATCAACCAGAAATTCCTTTTCCATCTCTTCATGAGTTCGAGACCCATGTAGAGTACATATACACTGTGATCCCGCAGAACCGATCGCAATGGACACTCTGGTCCCCGTTCCTTTGGGAAGATCAAAACCAATTGCATTACATCCTAAAATATACTTCTCGTTTCACCGGTCCTAAAACAAGGCTCATCCGTCCTCAGCTCGTGAGCAAGTAGTAGGAAAATACCCTCTATGAGGTTAAGTATCATGAAATCCTTTATGGAAGGATACAAGTTGAAAATCCTCTACGAGGTCACATAAAGGTAGTCCTTCCTTTGAAAATACCACTTAAGAATCTCAAAAATATATATTGAAGTCTTGAAATACCAATTGAAAAATTTCAAAACCACCAATTTAAAATTCTTTTGAAAACGCAATACAACTCCAAGTTCAATTATTGTTAACTGCATTTTATTCTTAGCGTGGTTATTTGTGACCACTTATGGGGAGTTTCAAGCGTCATCCAACCCTGATGTGATCAGCATCAGTGTTGAACTATCCTTTCACTCCAGTTTGTGTTCGGTTTCCCTTGATCGCATGCAAATCAAGTTTCACCTCCCACTTCATTTTCAAACAACAACTAATTCAAGCATATACCATTTTCTATCTTCTAATCCATCTAGTCATGATCATTACATCTCCAAGGGATAGAACTCCGTCTATCGTTTATCTTCCAGATTTATTTTAAATCAAGTTACCTAGGGGATTAATTCTCACTAGGTTCTATGTCGGTTTCATACTTCTTCATAACTCACAATCCATATATACATACATATATCTATATATATTTTTCTATCAGAATATAATACACAATATTACATTTGGTATTATATGAACATATACTGTCGGGGTTTTAGTTCCCGGGGATTTTTTCTACTCCCTTATACTTATACTTCCACGTACATCCGTTAACACAATAACACACTTATCATAATGGTGTTCGCATCTTCTGTGAGCAGTTACCATAATTACACCATGAATGAATGTGTATGTTTATGTAACACACACACAATCATCAAAACAACTTATTTTGTGCTATGCACACCATAGTTCACGTACACTTGTACGGTAAAACACACTAAACGGTTTGCGCTCTACCCCCCTTAAAAGGGATTACGCCCACGTAATCAATCACTTAATCATTGGTTTTGAACATTCTACCGTCGTGAAGTGTTTTACCTCCACGCGGTTTATTATACAACATGTTCTGGTTTGAGGATCTTAGCCATATTGGCGGTTAGTCCCTAACCAAGAATTCTCACTAGAGTTTACTTTAACTTTTGACTGGTTTCGATTCTGGCCTGTGAGGCTTTTAGCATCATTAATTTGCCATTCACTCATGTTCACTATTGGCATTCAACATTTGCATGACTGGTTCACGAGTTTCTGCTGCGCAACTCTTATAACTTTAGGGCTTAGTTTGCCCCCATACATTATTCTTACTGTATTGTATATCTTCGATTATCACCTTCATCTTGGTAATAATGATTTCTCAACCGACGCGTGGTATCACTTACCATGAGCGAACTTGGTGAGTTACAGACTTACTATCCACTTCCATGATAACTCACTGTATTCCACAATAACTTACTTGATTTCTTCCGACTTATTGTCGGTTAAGTCTGAGCTACTACCTACTGTGTAGTACTCTGTCGATCATTTCCAACACTTGAGGTATATTCCATACCGATATTTAATAATCGTGCTACAGTAGTCACTTATGTCAACCAAGTACCTTTTGATTGGTACGACCGTGCTTGTCTTGTGCATCGGTTTATCACACCATAAGTCTTGTTCTTCTATCACATTTAACATTTCCAATTTCCTAGCTATCTCACTCGATCATTACCGTGCAAGCGCAATACCAAAACACTCAGTCCTACAGAGTGCAGAGGCGTAAACTCTTGATAGTAAATCTCTTATGCGATTGCAATAGGAATTCACACTGCTTTTCTTATCACATAGTATTAATTACTGGCTTATTGCCCAGTCTGTTTATCATCACTTACTTGTATGTTCATTGAGTTTCACTCATAACTGGTCTTATTTGCCACATTATTATTTAACAATACTTCTACAACGGTCGCTTACTGCGCACCGTGCTCTTACTCATTGCATAACATTAACTTATACTGCATCCGCTATTATATTAGCTTTCGCCATTACACTGTGTTTCGCCACTTGTTTGGCTGATTGCTTAGGACGCCATTCTTCGCACCCTTATGCTCCTTGAGCGTTGTTCATTACACATTTAGCATCACCCACCTATGGTGGTTGTTATTAGACTTTTTACTCATCCGGTCTCCACAACTGGTATAACACTTCTTTCGTAGTAACAACATGGTCAACTCTTAACACATTCCCTGAACCTAGTTCACATAACTACCGCTGTTGCGGTCTCACATATCACGAGGTATCCCCACTCTTAAAGTAGTGGTTCGTTATCCGCTTTACTTACTTATATAACATAAACTTTCGCAATCAGTAACATTTATTTAACACGCTTTACTTGTGGCTTATAAGCTTTATTGCCTCGAGCTCTGCTCATTGTAGGCTGTCCACACACATTTACTTTTCGAACAATATTTGCATTGAGCTCCATGACAACCCTTGCGTTGTTCCTTTCATGGTATGCCCCTTCAAGGATTGTCAGACTTCTTCCTGACGCCTTATGCTTAAACTGGGGGTAGTTTCAACCCTTGCGTTTCTGTCACGTTGTGCCGTTCAACCACTATTGATCTAAACACCCTTTTAAGGATATTTCCTGGGTGTTACTAGGTTATGCCATTACATCTGGCTTGCACCTATTGGTACGTTTAATTTACTACTTCCCCCCGCGTTCTTAGTGATATTGATATCTCTAGTGATCATCTCGGGAGTCATCCCGTTCATTGCACATCAACGTATCCATAGTAGGCATCTGCCTCACCATACTTAGGCTGGGTACTTACTTCAGCTATATGTTTCGTCCTCCCGGTTCCTTATGACATATCCCACGTCTTTACTTACTAACCAGTGCACTTCGCACTTGTTCACCTTTAACATTTCCTTAAAATGAATTTACTAATTTCCCTTAGTCTTCCTTAACTTGATTGGGTTCCTTTACTTCAACCATTGATGTAATCCATTGCTCTTGCTTGACTTTTACTTCGGACCGTAGTATGGAGTCGACTACTTCCCGTGTTCTAGACTCCACTCGTATACATACGTGGGGTATCCTGCTGATACATTGCTACTTACCCGTCTACCCATAAGAAGTTTGTCAGGCCCACAAGCTCCTATCGGAGTGCGGTCGTCCCACATTACTGTTGGTACACTCGTAGTGTCCGTCACACGCCTAGGTGAAGTATTCTGTTGTCAACTCCTCTTATTATCCTGTGATAATATGCATTCCATGCTTCCCGAACTTAATCAAGGGAAGTGTATCCACTGTTGTATTATTATGAACTCACTCCATTTCTCGGGTTGTTACCCTTGGGTTTACCGGTTCCCATCGGTTATTTAAATGTAACTGAGCAAAACTTACCCACCATGTGGCACTGAGGCCAGTGTAGGTCCTTTAGTTTGGTTTAAAAGAAAAAGAAGAATTGAAATAAAATGGGTTTGAAGGAAAATTTGGTTTTGAAAACGGTTTTGAAAATGAATTTAAGTTGAACGAAAAATTTCTCCTAGTTTCACAACGTTTCAAGCCTTATCCAAGTCTAGCTTCTTGCTGACTGGTGTATTTCCAATTACAGAGGTCAGGCTGCTAAGCCCTCCCACGGTTATGATGATCTCACTTAACTTCATGGTACTTTACTAGTACCGGTAGTTGTTTAAATTTTCCGTACAGTCTTGTTATAGCAGCACTTGCCATGGCAAGTGCGCCGTGCAATCTGTTTATCGGTTCAATTTACATTGGTTGCGGTACTGCTTTCACCCGCTTAACATCAGTGGCCTTGTTGGCCCTTGCTTGATCTTACAACCTTAGCAACAATCTTCTGGGTACTTCTCACTGTCTTCACATGATAATCATTAACTAGGGTGTTTTCCATCCTGGGAGACCCCTTTTTACTTAGTATCGTATCCGCCCCGTACTACGTTGTAGTTCCTTAATCGGTTGGTATACCGTTGGTGTATTAGTTAACATCTGCAGTCCCGTAGACACTCGTCTCGGGTTTCATTATCTCGCTCCTCGCCTGTTGCACGCTTGGTGCGTTGCAAGCTGGTTGTCCTCGACTGCTCCGCATGTCGACCCAGGGTGCTGGAAATTCCATTCTCTTGTGCATAAGATTCTTCACTTTTCGCTAACAAGAGCGGTTAATATTGTTAAAATGGAGACCGTCTTCGGGATCACACCTTTCGGGATCTACCGTATGACAGGTTCTCCGTACTTTAAGGACACTTAACAACAGCCAGATCGGGTATCCCCGAGTAAGAGAGGACTTTCATCTCTCTGGCGTTCCTTCTGAGTTAGAGAATAGGGTTTGTGGAGGGCGGGATGGATATCGTAGGTATCCAGTACACACTGGTATTCCCTAACTAGCGTACTTCTCACGCTATCACTCAACCCTTAACCCAAAGTACTAAACTCTTAACTCGGTACTTCCTAAGCTCGGTATTTCAGTCATCAGAGCGATACTTCGCTCTGATACCACTTTTTGTAACACCCCAACTACAAATAACACACTTAACAATACTTGGCAGCGGAAAACATAACTCACACCCTCACTTAACTCTTTGGTGTTACACGCCGTTAGCCACCCACGTGGCTAACAAGGCTAACATACATACATCGTGCCGGTCTGATGGACTAAATTCCCGAGCAACTACACATAAATCCCGTTCCGTGTTCAACATCCATTATACACTTACATTACAACTGTACCGAGTATTTACTAACTAACGCCGATACAATTTCGGTCTTACTACACCTACAACACTTGCACAATTTGCATGAACGCCCACATACAACAACTACCCCGTCCTACTCTCGAACGGCTTCCAGATCTTGTACCTGAAAAGTATGGGAGCCCCCAAAGGGGGTCAGCACCTTTGCTGGTATGGTAATCCCGCAGCCCGCATGCTACCGGGCCACGCACAACTATTTGTCGTCTTAGCATGCGGTTTATTTATTTCAAACATGCACAAACTCACATACATATCATGCTTATAAGCAAACAACCATTAATAGGGCACAAACACAAATTAACACACACACACTCAATAACAGTACACTTCACTTTATAACATACTCAACTTAATTTCTCTCCTCTGAGAGGATATAACTTAACTTAGGGAATGCCGGGGTGATATAAGCCCGAGCACAACATACATACATTTCCTTTACTTGAGTGGCGGCCTCATATAGGACCGATCACAACATACATAATTCCCCCTAACTCCAATAGTGATGAGGTAGGTAAGCCTTGGTTAAGCTTGTGGGTGGTTGTAATTCCAGGAGGAAGAACAACCGTAACATAACAAAGAGGGAGTCGAAGCAAACTTAGGCATCGACACCCTACCAACATTATACATAATTTCCCTCCTAGCCCGATATGGAGGTCGGGTAGGTAAGCTTTGGCTAAGCTAGTGGGAGGTCGAAATCCAATGAAGGAAAACAACCCTAACATACCAGGATGGAGTTAATTCTCATATATGTATTAACTCCCAAACAACACGCGCGACCGGAACAACCGGATTCCTCTCCATACATAACATATACTTATTAGTTAGAGGTTCCCTTATGGAACTTACCACATACATACATCACATAGTGTTACTAACTCGGTTAGACACATAAGGGGTGTAATATCCCTTTTTAACGAACATGGATAACTGTATCTAGTAACAACAACAACATATCCAACAAGCCACATACATCACACATAATCACAACATACACTAACGCACGGATAGCCGTAGTTAGAACGTTCCCATGGGTCGGGACGTTTATTCCAAATACCGATCACTTATGTGAACCTAAGGTCGGTTAACTATTATTTAACACATAACTAAGTTTAAGCGGTATCGGAATTAATTACGCCACAATAATGAATTACTGTAAACTCATTTCATGCTTTATCTTGCAAGGTGGTAAACACACAGAAAAACACATTGGCATACAAGCCGGTGTAATCCGGTAGGACACAGGTTGCAAGAAACCATACCTGTCACCGACGGTGCACTCTAATGTGCCATCACATGTTCCACGAAAATCCTTGAACAACTGGGAACATTATAACTATCTTTATTAACATCGGGGTAACATAATTATTTAACGACTAATGTGCCCATGATTAACCCCGTTCGGTAGTTTTATAACTTTACATTTTATTACAACTTTTCACCACTCAATTACCATTATAACTTACTTAACATATCCTTAACAACCTTATAACATCATCACTTATCAATCCCCATCATTGGGTATCATTTCCTACCCTTAAACAAAGTTTCTACTCAAAATTACACTATGTCCGAACTTGTGTCCGAGCTTTGAAGTTCGGACACAAGCCGAGGCAAAAACCAAGGAAAATTTTAACCTGTCCGAACTTGTGTCCGAGCTTCCAAGTTCGGACACAAGTCGAGGCCAAAACTGAAGAAAAATTTACAGACGTCCGAACTTGTGTCCGGACATCGAAGGTCGGACACAAGTCGAGACTAAATAGCCTGGGAAAATTTTGAGTGTCCGAACTTCCAAGTTCGGACGGAAGTTCGGACACAACTGAACCTCGGAAAATTTTATAAAACGACGGGGTATGTCCGAACTTCAAGTCCGGACGGAAGTTCGGACGTGCCCAAAAACTTAGTTAAAAGAGGTGTTTTCATTCAGAATTGCTCCTCTACTAAACCCACACTCACTTCTTGAAATCCCAAGTCATCTAGCACCATTATACTATAATCTTTGCACTCACTAACCCCATTATTCATCCACCATTACCAAGCCAATACTTCCCTCTATTCAAGATTAAACATTCCCCTTGGAAAGTCTAAGTTCTCTCATCCATCAACCATCATCCAACACTCATTTTCTACGAGAATTTTGCCATAACCTCCCCATGAACTTACACATTCATCCTCATCAATTATCCTCAAAACACAACCTCTTCATTCCTAATCTAGCCACACCCTTTCAAGGGTCCTAAACAACACACAACATAATCACCAAAAATCCTCATGAACACAATATAAACACAACCTCAAAACATTTGGCTCTTAAGGCCCTCAACTCAACATTAATTCACAAACCACTTCTAACATCAGTTAAACACATTACAACACAGATTTTAATCCACCATTTGGGTTCATTAATTTGTTTACCCATCCCAAACACTTAAAACAATTATAACAAGGTCTAAGGTAGTTTTCTTACCTTAATTTCACAAGTTTCCTCAATTCTCCTCTTGCTCCTCATCTTCTCCAAAATTGGTTAAGAGGGTATGGAGTTTCCAAACTCCATCCCAACATCCAAGAACACAAAACATACTTAATTAATCATCTAACCCCTTGGAATATCTCAATTCATTAAAGGGCTAGAACACAAGTTAAGGTTTACCTTTTAGAAGTTTTTAAGAGGGATTCTCACCCTTGAATCAAGAAGGAAATCACTCCACCATTGAAAGGTCAATTTGGAGCTCAAGAACAAGAAGAAAAACAAGGTATCAAAAATGGTGAAAAATTGATTACACCAAGAGATGAAGGAAAAATGAGTTTTTCTTGGGAATCTTTACCTTGGAAGGAAGAGGAGACTACAAGCTTCTCATTGGTGCCATTTTCTCTTCAAATGGGTAAAACCCATGGAGGTCAACTTCATCCTTTTGAAATTTCGAAAAGAGAGGATGATAGAGGAAGATGAGAGGAAGAAGAATATGTGATTTGTTTTTGATTTGGAGCTCAAATGGAGCTTGGGCATGGCATTGAAGTTAAAGAAGCCATGGGGAGAAAGGGGAGAAAAATCGGTGGTGGCTTGGAGAGGAAGAGGGAGCCGGCTGGGAAGAAAGAGAGGAAGAGAGGAAGAAAGAGAGGGAAAAAAGAAAATAAAGGAGGAGAGAGATGGGTGAGGGGTATTTGTGCCCTTTGTTATTTTGGTTCTATCTTGACTTAATTAACTAGTTAACTAGTCATGTGTGAGTGAGCTATTTACATAATTAAAACCGGCCCACTAAAGTATACATGCTGGAGCGTTTTTCGTTTTTTAACAGAAAACGCTAGTTTATTTACCCGGTTTAGCACTATTCACTAACGGGACCGTTTTCCAGAATTTTCTCATTCCTTTAATTTTAAGGGCTATTAAACTCCCATTAATGTTTAATTATAGTTACAAAATCAACTATGATTTATACGGGGCCATTTAACTGTTTAAGTCGCGTTTTCGGGTTTTCTCGAAAAACGCGTTTAAGACTCCGTTAGCGTTTTAACGCATTGTTTGGATCCGTTTCCTTCCGGAATTTTTCCCACATGTTCTTAATGTGTAATTAAGGTATAGAAATATATTTATAACCCTTACGAAGGTTATGTACCTCCTAAAATAATTAAATACGTACTTTCACGTTTTGTGACTTTTACACATTTTTTTCTTTTTTGGTTTTCGTTCTTCACCAATGATCTTAAGGACTTAGTTAGCCTTAGAAAATTATAATTATCCATTTAATTGACACATTAAGGTTTGGGGTATTTCACTAATTAATTCCCCATTGTTCATACACTTAGTCCCACATATTTTAGCACCTAATTAGCCCCCTAAACATGTTTAATTCCTTTACTAACCTATTACACCTTTTTACTAATTCACTCACATATTTCTATGTTCTCATTTCAGCACTTACATTTCCTTCCTTTAGTTGCATTATGCTACAGATTTTAACTCTCATCTTCTTCATCTTTAGCTCCCTCTTATAATGTCACTTCTAAATCTTACAATAAACTAGCTACCTCTCCTAAACTACCCACTAAACAGCTCCAATTAAAATCTGTTACATGGATATACTTTTACCTAGTTTTCTAGTTTTTAAGTGTTCTTGTCCTAGGTAAATTTTGACATAACCTCCCCTAAAATCTCTACATTCTCGCCACATCATTTACTCACATCTTGTTACCCAATTCACCTGTTTTCAATAACATCAATATACATAGCTCCCCACATATTAATACCAAACACTAAACACTTCTAAAATTCCTGCACACTACATTCAATTCCCATCTAGTTTGTGACAGTTTTTAAATGTCTTTCAAGCTTCAATAATAGTTTGGTTCCTCTTCCTCATTACACTACTACTCATTACCCTTTTCAATATACATTCAAAAGCTACTAAAATCTGTTACATAAAATATTTACAAGACTACACAAGTGAGTGTAATTACCTTGTTCCTCTTCTAGTTTTCTTTTCTTCTTCTTGCTTCTTTCTCCTTTCTTTCTTTTTCCTTCCCACCGGTTGTAAACCAAATTATCTAACACTACAACCCATACATACACACCACCATTTCAATACAAAAAAACTAACCCTTCGATTACATTAATGCTTTGAGGAAAATTTCTAGGGTTTAGGAATATATTACCTTGCAAGGGAGTAGATGAAGCTTAGAGGAGCTCAAGAACAATATTTCTACTCCTTCAAAGATGCCAAATCGGCTGGGAACAAAAGGAGCAAGGAGTTCAAAACTTGAAATCTTTATTTTGCAAATGAGAGCAAGAAAAGGAAGTGTTTTTGGATTTCTTTTTACCTTAAACCAAAGAGGAGAAGAAGGGCCTTCTAATGGTGGTCTTGAAACTCCAAAGCAAGCAAGAATACCCATGGAGATGAAAGTGTTGGTTTTCGAATTTTGAAAGGAGGAATATGTTCTCCTTGATGAGAGGATTCCAATGGTATAATTTTTGTAATTTTTGGTGGAGGTTCAAAGGGTTAACAAGAAGAGAGAAGATGAGGTTGGTGTGGGTTCTCTCATTTCTCCATTGCTGTCACCAGGAAGAAGAAGAAAGGAGCCAGAGAGGGGTGTGGGTGTTCTTTACGCAGAGAGTGAAGAAATGAGGGGATAGGAGAGAGAATGTGAGGTAGAGTAAGTTTGCTTTTTACTTTTTAATAGCTTTTGTCTTTTGCAAATAAAAAGGAAATTAAGAATGTGTGAGGGAAGAAAGAAATCGGCTGACACACAGCCCATTGCGGGTTTTAAAATTTATTTACAATAATGGACACACTAGTTTGGTTATTTATGTTTTTACCCCAGAACTTCCCGTTTTTTGACAGTTTTTACTATTTCCTTGTTTTATTGATTTTATTGGTTCTAGACCTTCACTAATGTTTATTAATGACTATTTAGTTGACCAAAATTGTTACGAGTCTATTTGACCCGCTTAAAGTCACGTTTTTCCAGTTTCTTCGAAAAACGTGCTTTAAGGTTCGTTAGTGTTTTTAATCCGTTTTAAGGATCCATTTTCTTCGGGATTTGTTCCCTCATGATTATTTAGACTTAATTAAGCTTCTAAAATACATATTAGGCTAATTAATCACTATTTTAATAACGGGGTATTTCAATCTACCCCCCTTAAGAAACTTTGCCCTCAAAGTTGCTCAAGGTTAATAGTTTAAGTAATTCTACTCATTAGGCAAACCAATTGCCATAATGTGCCTTACTACCACCTATGAGGTGTTTACTTCCTTCCACATTGCAAGCATACACGATTCAAGTACCATACACAATTCACATACATAATCCATCATTTTCAATTCATACCATTCCACAATATACCATTGCAATTCACCATACACATTACACAATACATCACACATCGTGCATACACATCCATACACTACACATTACACATACATACCAAACACACTTCGCACTACATGTGCCATCAAAATATATTACAATACCTACACACTATGCAATGCTCACCCGAAGCAATGCAAAAGCAAAAAGGCTCTACCCCCCTTAAAAGGGGTACGCCACGTACCCGTATCCACTAAATACTAGTCTATCTAGTCTATGAATAACTGTGGGTACTTTGCCTTCATGGCATCTTCCAACTCCCATGTCGCTTCTTCGACATCATGGTTTGACCATAGGACCTTCACCATTCGTATAGACTTATGGCGAGTGTCTCTGGTCTTCCTATCAAGGATTCTCACTGGGGTCTCGACATATCTCATGGTCGGCTCAATGGATAGTCTCTCGGGCTCTAGGACATGAGAAGGATCAGCAATATACTTCTTGAGTTGTGACACATAAAAGACATCATGGACACGCCCCAAGTCCCCAGGTAATGCTAACCTATAGGCTACGGATCCAACTCTCTCGGTGATAGTGTACGGCGCTACAAACTTTGGGCTCAGCTTGCCCTTCTGACCAAAACGGAATACGCCCTTCATAGGTGAAACGCGCAAGAACACTTGGTTGCCCATGGCGAACTCAAGGTCGCGTCGTCAACATCCGCATAGGATTCTGTCTATCTTGGGCTGCTTTCATGTTAGCTCGGATTTGTTGCACTTCCGCTTGAACTTGTTCTAAATACTCCGGTCCTATGATGACCTCTTCACTTGACTCATCCCAACACAAGGGTGTACGGCAAGGTCTACCGTATAAAGCTTGGAAAGGCGACATCTTAATCGAAGCATGATAGCTATTATTGTAAGAAAATTCGATAAGATGAAGCTTATCTAACCAACTCCCCTGAAAGTCTAAGGCACATGCTCTAAGCATGTCCTCCAGTGTCTGGATGGTCCTTTCTGTCTGACCGTCAGTCTGAGGATGGAAGGCGGTACTCAACTTCAATTCTGTACCAAACGCTTCCCGTGTAGCTCTCCAGTATCTCGAAAGAAATCTGGTGTCGCGGTCAGATACAATGGTCTTCGGGACTCCGTGATGTCTGATAATCTCCTTGTCGAATAGTTCTGCGAGCTTCACTACCTTCCAGGTGTCCTTCATCGGTATGAATCTGGCAACCTTGGTGAGGCGATCGACTACAACCCTGATCATGTTGAGTCCTCCCTGGCAGGTTGGAGTCCTACAATGAAATCCATGGAGATATCATGAAACTTCCACTCTAGAACTGGCATCGATTGTACCATTCTGCTCGGTCTACGATGTTCAAACTTTACTTTCTGGCATGTCAAGCATCTCAACACATACTCTGTCACATCTGATTTCATTCCTGACCACCAGAAGTACCTCTTCATGTCTTTGTACATCTTGGAGGCTCCTGGATGGACTGATAATGTCGAACTGTGTGACTCTCGCAGGATGCGATCCTTAGCTCAGTATTGCTTCGGGGACGCATAGCCTGCCATTTAGCCGAATCAGACCATCTTCATGCAACTTAAAGTCATATTTCTTCTTCTCAAATGTACCATCTGTGATCTTCTGTCTGATTTCGGTCAGGTAAGGGTCGCTCAACTGAGCGTCTCGCACCTCGTCAACCAAGCTAGAAGAAGCGAGTAGCGAATGGAGCGAGTGTGCTCGACGACTCAGGGCGTCGGCTACCACGTTTGTCTTCCCTTCCTTATACTGTAGGTCGATGTCGTAGTCTGAGAGAAACTCCATCCACCTTCTCTGTCTCAAGTTCAATTCTTTCTGCGTGAATACATACTGTAAGCTCTTGTGATCGGAGTAGATGGTGATGCTTACCCCATAGAGATAGTGTCGTCATATCTTCAAGGCGAAGACAATGGCTCCTAACTCTAAGTCATGTGTCGGGTAATTCTCCTCATGCTTTTTCAGCTGGCGGGAGGCATAAGCTACAACCTTGCCATGCTGCATGAGTACGCATCCCATTCCTTTGCCTGATGCATCACAATATACTTCAAATCCCTATGTGCCCTCTGGAAGAGTAAGGATGGGCGCTGAGGTCAATGAGTCCTTTAGGCTCTGAAATGATACTTCGCACTCGTCTGACCATACAAACGGTGCATCTTTCTTCATCAGTGTAGTCATGGGCTTAGCGACTTTCGAGAAGTCCTTTGCAAATCTCCGGTAATAACCGGCTAGACCAAGAAAGCTCCTAATGTCGGTAACAGTCTTGGGTCTAGGCCATGATCGTACAGCTTCTATCTTAGAATGGTCAACTGAGATACCCGCGCTCGAGATGACATGACCAAGGAATGATACCTGATCTAGCCAGAACTCGCATTTGGAGAACTTCGCATACAGCTGGTTCTCGTGCAGTGTCTCACGCACTTTCCTCAAATGAATTTCATGCTCTTCTGCTGATTTTGAGTATACCAGGATGTCATCAATAAATACCACAACTGAAGTGTCCAACTGCTCACTGAATAGTCGATTCATTAAATCCATGAACTTTGCTGGTGCGTTTGACAAACCAAATGGCATGACGGTGAATTCGTAGTGGCCATATCTAGTGCGGAATGCCGTTTTCTCGATGTCTTGCTCTCTGATAGCAATCTGATGATACCCAGAACGAAGGTCGATCTTGGAGAAGACTGAGGCTCCTTTTAGCTGGTCGAATAGGTCGTCGATGCATGGCAATGGGTATTTATTTTGACTGTGACCGCATTCAACTCGCGGTAGTCAATACAAAGTCGGAGACTACCGTCCTTCTTCTTCACAAAGAGGACCGGTGCTCCCCAGGGTGATACGCTCGGGCGTATAAACCCTTTGTCAAGAAGGTCTCGTAACTGCTCTTTCAACTCTGTCATTTCAGCGGGTGCCATGCGGTACGGTGCCCTAGCAATGGACCGGTACCTGGCAAGAGGTCAATCTCAAACTCTACCGCTCTCTGAGGTGGCATGCCGGGTAGATCCTTAGGGAATACGTCAGGAAATTCAGATACAAGTGGTACATCATCACTGAACTCTGGATCTCTCTCCAGGTCTTGTACATAACACAAATATACTTCATGGCCCTTTCTGAGCTCCCGGTACATAGCCATGGCGGAGATGACTGTGGTCGAAGGCTCTCTCGGTCTCTGGCGGTAAGATACCGTAACCCCAGAAGGACTCTTGAGTAGCAATCGATGCTCGGCGCAGAGGATTCTACCCTTGTGCCGCTCCAACCAATTCATTCCCCCAACCATTCATTCGATTATCAAGTCGAATCCCATCCATAAACTCGATGAAAGAGATGGGAAAATGTTTCACTTCTGATTGGATCGTGGATGCTTTGTAATACTTGGTACACTGTACTCGCTCCTTCGATGGGAGAGTAACCAAGAAGTCGTTAGCTCATCCGCATCTAGCCCCAACTTCTTCGTAAGAGATGGCGAAATGTAGGTGTGAGAGGCACCGGAGTCGAATAACACTGTGGCTTCAATGCCGTTCACTGGGAAGGTTCCCGTTAAGATGGTGCCACTTTTGCCGGCTTGTGCTTCGGTGAGGATACTCAGGTTACCTTCGGTACCGAGTCCACAACCTATTGAAGTCACAATTTCATAAGTATTGATGGTGGACACAAGTGGAATTCAAATCAACACTGCTCTTTATTGATAAACCACCATCATACATACCGTGTCTCTAATACACGTTACTAATACATTACATGATACTATGAATTTAATACTTCCTAAAGGTAAGGTTCAGGCGCCCTGGTTTCATGTGTGTGGCATTGATTATTGCCGATGGTGCCGTATTCAGCTTGATCTTGTTGATCCCATGATACAGCATCCTAGAGTTCCCACCCATGATTAGGACATCTCCCGATCTCAATACCAATTTCTGTGCGAGGTCCACACGCTTCTGCTCGCTATACATAAATACGGCGTCATCACCAATGGACCAAACACTACGGGCACTCCTTGTTCAAGAGATTCCGCTGTCTCGTCCTTATCTTGGTGTAACCAAGTCGTCCTTCTTTCTCATAGAATTTGACGATACAGAGGTCCGCTTCAGTGCGGGGATCGGATCATATTCGCATGTTGTGCAAGTTCTACTGCTTGTGTGACAAGTGTCTGAAATTCTGGAGGTACTGTCGGTGACGTCGCTCCGTCTTGTGTTCGTGTCTCCTGGTATGTCTTGGTATAAGGATTCCAATCCTTTCCCAAGCACATCATCTTCAACTTCACCTTCGCTCCACCGGGGAACTCGGGTGTATAAAATCCTCCTTGACCCGTTCCTAGCCCGTTGCATCGTCGAATGATTGAGATTTGTGCTTCGGGTGTCAGGTATCCCCTTAATAAAATCATACTGGTCGGATGACCTGACACTGCTCGCTGGAGTAGTGGTATATGGTGATGTCGGTCTCTTCTTGATTCAGGTTTACCGGTATCGGATAGCAGATACTAAAATTGCCTATGGTTTGTAATTCATCTACGGTGAGTACTAGTTTCAACCACTACATTTCATGCTCAATATACACTCCTATTCATTTACTCATGCATTCACTCAATCAATTACTTCAATATTTAGTCATGCTTCTCAAGGATTAAAGGTTTAGATTAATTACCTGGGCCGGACTTAGAACCGGACCCGTCACGGTCAATGACATGCAAGACAAGCTGCCTCTGGGGTGCGCCCCTCTGAGGACCCCGGGATCCCTGTCCCAGTGGTGCTGCTGGGCCGGTTGCATCGCCAGATGCAACCTCCTTGCCTTCCCTCTGTTGTAGCTTTGGAAGTTCCCTTTTGGCTTGGCATTCTACGGGCACATATTTGCTCTATGTCCCGGTTTCTGGCAGCTGTAGCACTTGATTTCTCTCCCATAGCAGTCCTTGTCGGGATGGTCTTGGTTGTGCACTTCCTGCACACATAAGTGCAGCCGTCGGAGAAGTTTTGGTGAAACCGGAGCAAGAACCTAAGGTTTAGAGAGTTAGCACATTGGTGCAGAATTACAAGGTATGATGATACTCATATAGATACGAATTAGGAATAGAAGTTTACCCTTAGGTGGGTGTGATCTCAATGGCTTCGCAGCCACCGGTGCAGAAGAACCTAGCTGAAGAATCTCAACCGGGTTGCCCTTCTCAGCATGGGCACTGCTCTCATTGGAGTTTCTTTTGGGTTTGCTTAAAAGAACTTTCCTTCTTCTTTTTCCAACTCTTCCTTGGTTCTGCTCCTCAGAACTGGTGTTTTTGTGTGTAGTTTGTGCTTCAGCGCGGGGTTTCTTCATCCCTCAATGGCAAAGTGATTCCCAACGCGAGAGAGAGCCACGTGATAACACTTTCCTGAAGTTTCAGGTATTGAAATGTATAAATCCCTAGGCTCCTAAGCAGCCTTCTCACGTAATTCCTCGGTCGGGATCCTAATCTATCATCAAGCTCTTCAAGTTCTGTCGAATTACCTTGTTACCGGAAAAGGGGGTGCGCTAAAGAGGGGAGAGAGAAAGAGAGATTCGTAACAACGCAATGCAATAGTGAGAATTCTGGAATACTGTTCGCGTGCCTTTTATTGAGGGGGTGAACCCCTATTTATAGTGTTTCCTACTGGCCTTTAGCCTATTACATTGTGCCAGGTTGGCACATAAATATCTTGGTAAGTCTACAAAATATCTGATAAATATCTTATGGACCTGTCACAGGCGACCGGCCGTATTCGTGCTCTATTTGGTGTATTTGGTGCCCGGTCGCAAACGACCGGACGCTTTTACGCTATATCTCGAATTCCTGGCGTCTGGTCATAAATGACCGATCGAAATGCTTCCTATGGCGACCGGTCACAGACGACCGGTCGTCCTCTATACCATGTTCTAGGGTTCTTGATGACCGGTCATGAATGACCGGTCGATGCTTGCGGCCTGCTTGGGCCTGGACAGAGACGCCCGGTCGTTGCCTTGGCCTCCCTTTTCCTTGCTCTTTGTTCCGTTGGGTTGTTGCTCTCTTTTTGGGTCTTTTGGGCGTATTTTCCCTCTTCATCAGTCCCACAAGTTCTACTTTTTGCGTCTTGTGAGGAAAGTAGAACTTAGAACCTGACTCTTTCGGCCGGATTGGAGGGTGAGGGTAAAAAATTTTGCTTTTTGCTTTCTCGTTGGGCCTTGCCTCTTCGTTTCCTGTCTCCCAGTCCCACAAGTTCCATCTTTTTCCCTCAGGCAAAAGGATGGGACTTACTATAGTCCGTGCGATGCGCGTGCGCCATGGCCGTGCCCCACACGCGCCTGCGTTCGTACGAAGTGGCCGTTGCAGAATTTTTATCGTCTCGCGCACGCCAGCCGTCACTGCAGAATGTGCAGAGTCTCTGCAATTTTCCTGCAAAAAGCGCCCTTTTGTTCGTTTTTATATTTTAAATATTTCGGAAATTGTGTTACCTCCTTTTAAAAGGTGTTGGGAGGGCAACGTTTTTCTCTTTCCTCCAATTCTCGCATTTCACAGACTTTCGAACTTTCTCTCTTTCGCTCCACTATTTCCGCTTTCTCTCTCTCCCTTCACTTTGCCTCTTCTTCCCTGCTCTACTTCGCTGTTTTAATGGCGTCTTCTAGTTCCAAATCATCCCGCGTTTCTGCTAAAAGTGCCATCGTGGGTTTCAAATCGGACGGGAAGTTTCGTCCGACACTCTTTAAACCAAAGTCCGCCTATTCCAGTAATCGAGAGCCGTTGCCTAGCATTCTTGATGTTAAGGCTCTCGATTCGCTTCTTGCGAATGTGGACGTTCCCACAGGAACCCAGGTTTTTCTTCCCTCTGAAGATTCGCATCCCATGGACGATTTTGGTCGTGGGTATGTCGTGTACTCCGACTTCTTTTTGCGTGGGATGACGGTTCCTCCCCACCCGTTCGTATTGGGGTTTCTAACTCGCCGCTGCTGTACGCTTGCTCAGCTTCACCCGAAAGCGGTGTGTCACCTCCATGCTTACATTGCTCTGTGCGCCGAGAAGGGGGTGGCGCTTTCCGCTACGGAGTTTGTTCAGTTCTTCACTAGCAGAGTCGATTCCAACAATTTAACCATATCCGGTCGGTCCGGATATTCGCTTTTTGAATACAAGAAGCTTGCTCAACGCTGGAACGCACGGTGGTTTGTCATCGTCCCACCTGCCGGGAGGTATCTCGGGGTCGCCTATTGCCCCTCGATTATCAGGGGCTCCCTGCATAGTCCCACGGTTCCGAAGTCGGAGCTCACCATGTCCCGAGCCCTGAAGGCGGTGGCTGACCTTCGTCCGAGCGTGGAGGACTTTTTTACCGGTCCACGCCTGGCCTCACTTACACATTCTGAGGGTGAGAGTCTTCCTCTCTCCTTCCTGCTCTTTTTATCGTTTTCTGCCTCGTCCTGGGCTTACCTATCTCCTTTTCGTCGCAGATTTTCCTCAGCTCGGGGCGAAGGTTGGCCCCTTTCACAGCTGGCAACTGGTGACCTTCAAGACCGGGGAAGGAAAGGTGGACTACTACGCCACCTTGGAAGCTGTGGAGGAGTCGTTCTTCGCGAGGAAGAGGCGGTCGTTGTTGGCCGGAAGCGGTCCGGGGAGGAAGCTGATCACCCGGTCAAGAAGCCGAGATCGGCAAAGGATGGGGAAGGGAGTTCCCCTCGGACTCCAGAGGCCCGGTCGCCTGATACTTCAAACCAACCAGGTACTTGGTACACTAGTCCAGGTTCCGGCCGTCGGGTATTTCTTCCTCTTACGCCCGGGTCAGATCTCAATCTTAGTCCGTGGGACGAGAGAGGGCGTGCATGTGCGGTCTTATCCTTCGTGTTCCACCTGTTTTTTTATTTACCTCTTCGTTCCCTTGGTCGTTACCTGCCGCTAATGTCTTGGCTCTGCTTTTCTTTACTTATCCACTCTTGCGTGTTTCTCTGCTTTGCAGCTCCCGAGGCTGAGAAAGCCAGGGCCAAGGGGGAGGCGGCCGGTCAGCCGCTCCCTACTCAGCATCGCCAGAAGACCCTTGGCTCGAAGGGTAGGATAAAGCATATGGCCAAGAGGACGAAAGCCTCCGACATAGTACATCTTGATGAGTCGGGTGCTTCAGATGCCGCCCCACAACAGGGGCCTTTGGGGGAGATCGCTCCTTCTGGGCCTGGGACTTCATTACCCGGGGGCGACGGCGGCGGTGCGGGCGTTACGCCGGGTGCGGCTCAGGGGGAGCCCGCGGACTCAGGGCTTCGCTCGAAGGCGAAGGAGGGTGTTGGTGCCTCCCCATCGTCCTCTCCTCCTCCGCCCGCTCGTGAGTCCTTCTGTGGCCCGTCTGCGAAGGATGGCTGGTGTTACCACCGTGGTCAGCCTTTTCCTGTGCTGTCCGTGACGGAGTCATCCTCCTATACCGAGCTGTGGAAGGAAGCCACCCGTATGTCCGGATCTCCTGATGGTCTCTTCGCCCCTCTGAAGACCACGACCGCGGCCAAAGAGAGGTTGAGGATCGGTGGGGGTGGAGCGGACGCCATTATGCGACACTCCTATTCCGCTGGAGGCCTCGCTTAAAAACCTCATGTGGCCGGGGATCTTCCGAGTGCGGCCTCATCCCTTCTTTAACTTTTTTGTTGTTGGCTGCTTCTTTTTCCTTTTTACTTTCTTTTGCTTATCATTTTATTTTGTGCAGACGGTGGCCTTTGCACAGGGTGTGGACTTGCACGTGCAATCTCTTTTCTCGAAGCTACGACGCCTGAGGAGAGCCGGGCCCGCAATGCTCAGGAGGAACTGAAGATAGAGCGATCCTCCAACAGCATCTTTGTTGACACCGTTCAAGAGGAGATCTCCAGGCGGGTGCGCGAGCAGACCGCGGATATAAGAAGGAGCTGGGCGATGCCCGCCGGTCGTATACAAAGCAGTGTGACGAGTACGAGGAGCAACTGAAAGGTTGCGTGAAGAGAACTTTTCCCTCAAGGGTCGGATCCGGTCGCTGGAGACGGAAGCTGCGTTTTTGAAAAGGTACGAAGTGAGTTTGCTGACCGGTCGTTTGCTTTTTCTGATTTGGAGTCCTTGGTGGGGCAGGCTCGGGTTTCCCACGACCGAGAGGTTGAGGGCCTTCGTGCCGAGAAGACCACTTTGACGCAGGAGAAGGCGTCGCTTATTGAGGGGAAGGCCAAACTTTCTCAAGAACTTCATTCTGCCTCCGAGGCGAATATTGTCCTGAAAGGGACCTGTCGTCCTCCGAGGCGAGACTGGCGGAGGTGGCCCGGGCGGGTGAGGTCCTGGCTTCCGAGAAAGAGAAGCTGTCTGTCGAGCTCCAGAGGTTGGCTGGCGAGCTTGCGGCTTGTAAGGAGCAACTGCTTTCCTCTGAAGAGAAAGCAAAGGTGTCGGGGGAGGAGTCCGCTAGGCTGCGGTTAGAAAACTCCGAGCTGGTGGCTTCGAGAGGTGATTCTTCGCCTCTTCGCTCGTTCCTTATTGTCTTACTCTTTTTTTTGACAAGGGGTTTCCTCCTTTCTTTTTTCCTACTTAGGCCGAGGCCTGGGAATCCCGTTGAGGGACTGGAGAAACTGAACCTGCGGATTGATGATCTTGAGGAGGAGTTGATTACCGCCAACGCTACCGGCCGCGGCCGGTATCGGGCTTGGGTCAGACGTTGGAGCAGCAGGTGGCCAGCCTCGAGGCTTACTCTCGGAAGGTGCGAGAGGACCTGCGGCAGCAGAGCACGAGGCTCGCTCACTTGAAGGAATCCTTCACCTCTCAATGCGGGAGGATGGTGAAGACCTGCCGTCAATTGTTTCGAGGTTCTTCGCGGGTAGGGGTGAGGTTATGGATGACGGTCTTTACCAGGAGTTATCCTTCAAGGGGGTTGCGCACAAGACCTCCTTTTATGAGGTTCTTGAGAAGTTCGGGCGCCTTCCCGGGGAGACGTGCCTTGTCCCTGGCCAGGCATCATTTCTGCCTCCCGGGAGTACTGCGAATCAGGGTGGGGTAGGCCTCCGGTCGTCTCCCGGGAAGTCCGGGTCCTCGGAGAGTGTTCAAGGGGCTGCTCCTGCGAATCTTGACGCTGTTTAGGAGGCTTAGATCAGAGGAAATTTAGATTAGTCTTAGTTATCGTCCGTTTCCATCTTGTTTGTTTTGATATTGTACATACTTTCAATGATTAATGGAATTACTTGCCAGTTATTTCGCTGGTTTATGCTATCTTTGTTTCGCGCGGCCCGGTCATTACGACCGGTCGCTTTTGATTGCGCGTGTTACCGATTGCCTTTTAGTTGATTCGTTTTTGCGGGCGAGACCGGTCATACTCGAGCGACCGGTCGCCACGCTTTTGTCTTAAGGACGTGACCCGGCCGTTTTTGACGACCGACCGTTCCCCGTCCTCGCCCGGTCGTTTTAGCGACCGGGCGCTTCTGTTTTTTTCTTTCCCATCCTTGCTTTTGGTAGCCAAGCGATGGTACTTGCGGTTATCTCCCTTTTTCCTTTTCCCGAGAGAGGGAGAAAGAGTTCGCCAGGGGAATTTAGCCGAGGTACGGTGTGGCGTCCCACACCTAATGATTCACCCATTACAGGCGACCAGAGCTCCTAGAGTTTCCGGAGATGGGTTTTCCGTTTTTGTTCTTGCTTGAGTGCGACAACTCATGGCAAGATTTTTCAGGGCATTGCATCCTGTAGGGCATTGCCCGGGTGTTTCTTTTCCAGGGCATTGCATCCTGTAGGGCATTGCCCGGTGTTTCTTTTCAGGGCATTGCATCCTGTAGGGCATTGCCCGGTGTTTCTTTTTCAGGGCATTGCATCCTGTAGGGCATTGCCCGGGTGTTTCTTTTAGCGTTCGAATCTTTCCAAAAAATTCCTTTATTGATGTTGTCAATGAGTTACATTGATTTTCATACATAGAACTTCTTGAGGCATTCCGCATGCCAGGAATGGGGCAGTTCGTATCCTTCGACATTTTTCAGGTGATATGAAGCTCGTCCAACCTTCTGATGGATGATGTAAGGACCTTCCCACTGGGGGTCGAGTTTCTTGGGCTGCTTAACCTCCCTTAGGACAAGCTCGCCGGGGATAAAGCTTCGTTCCCTGACCCTGCGGTTGAAGTACCTCTCGACTTTCCTCTTGTCTTTCACACCATCCGGCGGCCGCAACGGCTCTTTCTTCTTCCTCGAGAAGGTCTAGGCGGTCTTTTACCCCTTCGTTGTTGAGCCGCTCATCATAGGATTCGCAACGGACCGACGGGATCATAATCTCAGCTGGGACGACTGCCTCCAGGCCGTAAGTTAATCTGAAAGGTGTTTTCTCCCGTCGGTCCCTTTTCCGTCGTTCGGTAGGACCACAAGATTTGGTGTAATAGTTCGGCCCATTCCCCTTTTCGGCTTCCTAACTTTCTCTTTAAGGCTTTTATGATCTGTCCGTTTGCATTCTCTCGACCTGTCCGTTGGCCTGGGGGTGTGCCACCGATGCGAACCTTACCTCGATTTTCCATTGCTCACAAAACTCCTCCCTGAACCTGTCGCAATTGAACTGCGTCCCATTGTCAGTTATTATAATTCTTGGCAGCCCGAATCTACACACAATGTGCCTCCACACGAATTCTTGCGACCTCTTGGCTGTGATGGACACGGTTGGCATTGCCTCCACCCATTTTGTGAAATAATCAATAGCCACTATACGAACCTGAACCTCCCGGGAGATGCCTCTGGGAAAGGACCAATGATGTCCAGTCCCCACATTGCGAACGGGATCGGGGATAGTATGGCCTTTTGCACGGCCGGGGGGTTATGTATTTTGCTGCCGTGCTCCTGGCACTTAGTGCACTTTCGGATGTATTCCTTGCAGTGGCTTTGCATTCTCGGCCAGTAGTAGCCGAGTCTCATGATTTTGTGGGTCGTGGCTCTTTCCCCTTGGTGGTTTCCGCAAATCCCTTCATGTACTTCCTTTATAAGTTCAATTCCCTCTTCGTCCGTGACGCATCTGAGGGCGGGTCTGGCGAAAGACCTTTTGTAGAGGCGCCCCTCTTCAAAAAAGAATGACGCCGCTCGTCGCTTCAGGGTTCTGGCTTCTTTATCCTCCGGGGGCAATTTTCCTTCGAGGATGTACTCCACGATCGGGGTCATCCAAGATCTTCTGGCACGAGGGACTCGGCCGCCAGGACCTGTGCCTCGTCTACGCTTGGGCTGGTTTTTGTCTCCAACCACACTTACTTGGTATCCTTTCGGCCATGCTTGCTAATTTTGCTAGTGCGTCCGCTTCGGTGTTTTTTGCCCGAGGAAGGTGTTTCAGCTCACATCTCGAGAAGCTTGCCTTTAGCTCTTGAACCCTTAGCAAGTACCTCCAGAGCTTTTCTTCCTTTACTTCATATATGTTGTCGTGCTGGCGGGTGACCAGCAGGGAGTCTGAGTATACCTCCAGGTCTGTCGCACCTAGGGCGATGGCGACTTCTAGGCCTTGAATGAGAGCTTCGTACTCGGCCTCGTTGTTAGTTACTTCGAACTCCAGCCGGAAGGCGTAGTTGATGTCCCGTCCGTCGGGAGTCTGGACTACAATCCCCGCTCCCGCTCCCGTTTTGCACCGAGCGCCGTCTACCTGGATGATGAAGGGGGTGGGTGGCTTTCCCTCTTCTTGATCGAAGCTAGTCTCTGTTATGAAGTCCGCTAGGGCTTGAGCTTTGATCGCCGTCCGCGGTACAAAGTTGATCTCGTATTGGGTGAGTTCAACTGCCCAACTTACCATGCGTCCTGACGCATTGGGGTTGTTCGTTATTTGTTTCAACGGCCAGTTAGTCCTTACAAGGATTCGGTGTGATTGAAAGTACGGTCGTAGCTTCCGGGACGCCACCACTAGGGCCAGGAAGACCTTTTCAATATTGGTGTAGCGTCTTTCTACGGGAGTCAGGATTTTTCCTGTGTAGTAGACGGGGATCTCCTTCTTTTCGTCTTCCATGATCAGGACCGCTGCCACCGCCCAGGCCGATGCGGATAGGTAGAGATAGAGGTCTTGACCGGGCGTTGGGACTCCCAGCTTGGGTAACTCTCGAAGCATTTCTTTGATCTTCTCGAAGGCTTCCTTGCATTCTTGACTCCACTGGAACTTGCTGTTTTTCCTTAATGTGTTAAAAAACGGGATTGCCTTTTCTTGTAATTTTGAACAAAACCTGCTTAGGGCGGTGAGTCTCCCGTTAAGGGCCTGGACGTCCTTAATGCTCCTGGGGGGCTGAGGTCGAGAATCGCCTGGGTCTTTTCTGGGTCGACCTCTATTCCCCGCTGCCCCACGATGAAACCAAGGAATTTTCCTTTGGTGACTCCGAATACACATTTCTCCGGGTTTAGCTTGATTTGGAATTTGTCGAGCGTGGTGAATGTTTCCTCCAAGTCTTTCATGTGCTGTTCTTTGGACGGGCTTCTCACGACTATGTCATCCACATAAGCCTCCACATTTCGCGAGAGCTGCTCCCGGAACACTTTGTCTATCATTCGTTGGAAAGTTGCGCCAGCGTTTTTCAACCCGAATGGCATCACCTTATAGCAGAAAACTCCTGCCGAGGTGACGAAAGAAGTTTTCTCGGAGTCCTTCTCGTTCATCTTTATCTGGTTATACCCGGAGAATGCATCTAGGAAGCTCAGGACGGAGCTTTGGGCCGACGAGACGACCAGTCGGTCAATCGATGGCAACGGGTAAAAATCTTTGGGGCATGCCTTGTTCAGGTCGGTGAAGTCCACGCACATCCTCCATTTCCCATTAGATTTCTTTACCATAACTACGTTCGCCAGCCACTTGGGGTAAGACACTTCTCTGATAAAACCCGCCTGCAGGAGTCTTTGGACTTCTTCTCGAGCAGCCTGGTCCCTCTCGGCCCCGATCACCCTTCTTCTTTGGCGGATTGCTGGGTGTGTGGGGTCTACATTGAGGTCATGCTGGATAACGCCTGGGTCTATTCCGGGCATCTCTTCCGTGCTCCAGGCGAACGTGGCCCTTCTTTTTTCCAGGAATCTTGTTAGATGGACTTGTTCTTCGCTGTCAAAGGCATTTCCAATCTTGAAGGATTTGTTAGGGTCAGTTCGTAGCGGTACCTCTTTTGGAGATCAGCCGGGGTCTCGTACCGCTCCGTCGCTTCGTCGGGGAGGGGGAGTTTTCCCTTGAATTCCTTCTCAGACCCCACGGTTCTGACAGTCTCATTTCCTGGCAGGTTTTCCATGATCCGTACCTCGCATACCCGCGCGACTTTCTGGCTTCCTCTTACCGTGACGAGCTTCCCTGACCTGGTCAGGTACTTCATCTTCAGGTGGTGGGTGCTACAGATGGCTCTGAAGGCATTTATTCCCGGCCGCCCGAGGTACATATTGTACCCTGACAGCCCGGGAAGGATGAAGGCTGTCAATTCTTCCGTGCGTCTCTCATCCCCTTGTCCTAGGGTGATGGTGAAGTCGATGCTCCCTGTAGACTTGGCCGAGATCCCTCCTACGAAACCGCCCAACACAGCTGAATAAGGCTTGATCCTGTCTTCCGGGATCTCGAGTTTTTTCACCGCCTCGGCAGAAATGACGTTGGCACCCGCTCCGCTGTCGACCAGGATTCCTCCCATCATGCGGTCATTCACCTGAGCCCTTATGACCAGTGGGTCGTTATGCGGGTATAGGACTCCGTCTTCATCATCCTCAGTGAAATAGATCGGGGGGAGCTTTTGGTGTTTCGCATCCTTCTTGTCCGGGAGTTCTTGGTGAACTTCGTGGACGTGCCTTTTTCTTTCATTGGGGGTCAAGGGCCCTACTTCTGAGAATAGTCCTGTGAGCATTCTCAAGGAGGATTTTATTAGTTTTTTTTGTTTTGTTAGCATTGTTTTATTTGCGAACTTCAAGATACGTGAAACTTTATTGAGATGCAATCATTTATGTAAAAAACTTTAATAAGATAGCAACGAGTTACAGCCCCCTGCCGGGTACAGAGGTGATTCTTTCTTTCTAAAGGGGGGACTTCGCCCTCTATCTTAGAGAATTACCCTAGGCAATTTACAGACCTGTGATTACCCCGAAAGACTTGCTATGGTCTAACTCGGGGTGGACCTCTCCCTCCGGTTTGGGCCGAGAGGACTGGCTACCATGATGGTGCTTTTGCTGGCCTCCTCTTCCTTTCTTCTTGTTCTCCTCAATTATCCTTAGCTCCTTGGCGAGGTTCGCGCAGTTTATGGTTCTGTGGCTGCGGTGCCCGTGGTACTCACAGAAGGCCACCGGCACCTCTCCTGGGAAGGGCTTTCTTGGTGGGGGCAGAAGTCCCTCTCTCACGGCAGCGGCATACTTCCCTGGGTCTATAGATACCGTTGGGAAGGTTCTGGAGCTCGAGGCCTGTTGTCCCTGGGGGGCCGGGGTCTTAGAATAAGGCTTGTATCGGCTTCCCCCTTGGTGCGATCCTCCGGTCGCGACCGCCCCTCCTGTCTGGCTTCCCTTCTTCTCACCCGTGGCGGGGCTTTAAAGCTGTTGAGGAGCTCCTTAGCCTTATTCTCCGCGACTTCTGATTTAAGGAAGTCATGGATCATCTCAGCCAACTCACCATGCGACTTCGGCGCCCTGGTGGCTATTTTTCCAGCGAGGCGGGGTGGGCCAAGCCATTCCCGAAGGCCTTGATCAGTATCTTTTCGTCTATATCATCGATTTCGGCCACCTGCTTGTGGAACCGCTCGCTATATTCTTTCACGGTTTCCCCCTTCGCCTGCTTCACATCCATGAGCTCTATTGTTTCTCTTTTTACCCTTTTGCTGGCCGCAAAGTACTGCTGAACTCCTCGGTGAGTTGTTTGAAACTGGAGATCGACTGGGGTGGCCTAGACGAGATCCAGCTCAAGGCTCTCTTGGAGAGTGTCCCGGGAAATAAGTTGCACAGGGCGAGGGAGCTAATCCCCTGGGTGTTCATGGCGAACATGAATTCTTGATGTGCTGGGCCGGATCCCCAGTGCCGTCGTACTTCTCCACCGCCGGGGCGACGAAGTGGGGCGGAAGTTTAGCTCTGCGGATCTTCTCAGAGAAGGGGTACAGGCTCATGTCAATGGCATCGTCTTCTTCTTCTTCGAGGGTGATTAAGGCCTCTCCTCGGGTGCCTCTTTTCCCGTCATTGCTCCCGGCCGCATCCCGGCCCTTTAGGAGGTCTATCGCCTCTGACATCTCTTCCCACTTCCGTTGGAATTCTTCGTCCCTCTGCATCAACTCCTGTTGCAGGAGCTCGTTTCCTTCCACGATTTTCTTGTCGATTGATCTAGTGAGGCTTGCCAGCATGTTCTCCAAGTCCTTTTTGGAGATGGAGTCGTGGGTTGTCTCTGGTCCAGTGCTCCCGTCGTTGGTTTGGGGATTTTTCCTTGTTCTGGGTGCCATCTCCGTACCTAACCTGCAAAAAACACAATTTTGTTCTCAGATGTGTCGACTTCGTATGTTTTCCAAAGTTATTATTCCCGTTGTGGACTCGTGGTTGCTAGATCTGAGCTGTTCGTTTCCCACAGACGGCGCCAAATGAAATAGTATAAATCCCTAGGCTCCTAAGCAGCCTTCTCACGTAATTCCTCGGTCGGGATCCTAATCTATCATCAAGCTCTTCAAGTTCTGTCGAATTACCTTGTTACCGAGAAAGGGGGTGCGCTAAAGAGGGGAGAGAGAAAGAGAGATTCGTAACAACGCAATGCAATAGTGAGAATTCTGGAATACTGTTCGCGTGCCTTTTATTGAGGGGGTGAACCCCTATTTATAGTGTTTCCTACTGGCCTTTAGCCTATTACATTGTGCCAGGTTGGCACATAAATATCTTGGTAAGTCTACAAATATCTGATAACATCTTATGGACTTGTCACAGGCGACCGGCCGTATTCGTGCTCTATTTGGTGTATTTGGTGCCCGGTCGCAAACGACCGGACGCTTTTACGCTATATCTTGAATTCCTGGCGTCTGGTCATAAATGACCGATCGAAATGCTTCCTATGGCGACCGGTCACAGACGACCGGTCGTCCTCTATACCATGTTCTAGGGTTCTTGATGACCGGTCATGAATGACCGGTCGATGCTTGCGGCCTGCTTGGGCCTGGACAGAGACGCCCGGTCGTTGCCTTGGCCTCCCTTTTTCCTCGCTCTTGTGTTCCGTTGGGTTGTTGCTCTCTTTTTGGGTCTTTTAGGGCGTATTTCCCCTCTTCAGGTATTAGCCAGGATTCTTATTTAAAAAGAAGGTAAGGAAAGATTTAAGGAATTACAAGGGTACTAGGGTTTAACCGATATTTACCTAAGAGAGGTAAACCTGGTACTGCCCATACCGTACCGAAGGCGATGGCTCAGACCGCCATAGAAGCGATCGACCAACACCTGGCCGGTGTACCCAAGGTCGGGTAGTAGACGGAGAAGAGAGGTGAAGGTGCAGTAGTACTCATCGACAGACATCTTCTATGTCATTTTCAAAGCATCCAGCTCAAGTCTTTTTCGGGTTTTGACGTGTTCAGGATAGTATTTAGATCGGAGGAGGGCTATGAATACTCCCAGTCAATTGTGGGGTCATCAGTATGGTCGTGCTTGATTAGTTTCCACCAATCCATGGCTGTATCCTTAAGGTAGTAGGCGGCTAGTCTCACTCGAACTACAGTAGGACATTCGAGGGTTTCAAATGTGGTCTCCATTTCGGAGATGTAGGCCTCAAGTTTAGCAGGATCGCTCTCGCCTCTAAAGCACGGAGGACGGAGATCTGCGATAGCTTTTACCTAGTTTACTTCTCTGGGTGGAGGGGGAGGGATTGGTCCCGCTTGAGTCTGTTGATTTTGTTGGTTTTGTTGCATAGCAGTGATTACTTGAGGTAGCATTTGTGCTACCGTGGCGGCGACGATCTCAGCTATCGTTTGCGCGCCTGGTCCGTCATTGGCCCCTCCTCTAGGGCGACCTGGACCTCTTCCTGACATCTGAATAATTAACATCCACATTAGGCTTTGTACATGTGACCAAGGGGTCTTGAATTTAAATAAGGTATCGTTCCTAAGAATGTCAAGGGTATCCGTCGTTAACAACGGTAGTTCCTAATTAGGTTTCTAAGTATCCGTCTTAAGACGGTTGAAATCCTAACTCGGTAATCCCTATGCTCGGTAACTATGGACATCAGAGCGTAACTACGCTCTGATACCACTTTTTGTAACACCCCTACCGTTAATCCTATACTTACCGTCTAATCGTCCTGATAATCCTACTACGTCGCAGCGGAAATACTACGCAGCTAACCGCCCATACGGCTAGCTAGGCTTATACTACTTACAGTGACAGTCTGATGCCTAAGTATACCGAGCTACTACATTGCATACCGAATACAAAAGATAACATTCTTACATTACCGGATCACCGAGTATTTAAAGTATTTAATTACATCCCTTTCCAATTTTCCCAAAAGAATGAGTTTCTACCAACTACTCATCTATACCAATTCTCCATCCTTTCAATATCCAAAAGGGTGAACCCCATGGTACACCGGCTAAACAAAAAGGCTCTTAGCCGTGTACAACTTAGTACACCGTTCAAGTCTATTAATTACATCAAAGAAGACATCAAATCCCAACCAAGTCTTCACCCTTCTCATGCACCTGAAAATATTAAAAACGGTGCCCCAAGGGGCTCAGCAAAAAGCTGCATATAAACTCCGCATATACCGAGTGCTAACAAGGGTACGCCGACTATTTAAGGTCGACTGTACATGCGGTTCATTAATTTCATACATACATGCTTTACATACATTAAACAATCATGCTCAATACAATACATAATCCAAGGCAACAATACAATAGCATACACAATCCTTACCTTCACAAGGGTTAGCCAAATTACGCATCCGGGTTAATCGGAATGCTTTTTTTACTCTTTTACTCATTACACATTACTTACTCTTACTTACACTTACTTACTTTTCCATACTTATTACTCATTCTTACTTACTTACTTTTACTCATGTTAAGTCGGTATGACCTCCGGCCCGGGGACTACACCGTCCCACCACCGGGATTTACTTGACTCACCAATCCGGGATGCTACCCATTTAAGGGGTTTGGGCCGCGGACCAGTTCAAGAGTCAGGACTTGGATCCAACCTCTTGTGTCTCCGCATCCTCACGCGTGGACGAAACTATATCGGACTTCTACTCATTCCAATTTAATTACCAATTTAAGTTAGATTGGTTAGCTTGTTAGGAATCAGTTAGAAGTCCAATCACAATCACATCCAGTCACAGTGCAATACATCATACATACACACACTCATATTCATCCATACATTTCATGAATTATATAAACTATGAATTAAAGAAAATATCCAAACAAAGAGCAATCTCATGATAATCACAGGTAAGCATAATATATCCGATTCGTGTGTTTATCTTATTTGGTGATCAATTAGCACACAACACACAAATCAGAGTAACCAAGGTAGCATACGGGGCATGAGGAATTCATACCGTTCACCGTTGTACTCGTAACCGACTTTCCTCCGGTGTTCACAGATCAAGTCCTATGACATGCATACAATCGAGTGATTAATCTAACTATCATTAACTAAACCCGATTACTCTTACGTTTCCTAACCCATACTTACTACATCGTTACAATTCTTATACTTACATATGGTTTACTTACTCTTTATTACTTTTAAAACTTGTTTATATTCTTAATGACCTTTAAAAATCCTTAATTAAGTCCTAATTATCTTATACTATCATTACCATTCACTTCCTTACCTTAATACCTATTTAATACACTTAATTTTACAACTTTGGGTTGGTCCGGGACCTTGTCCGGATCTTAAGTCCCGGACCAACACATGGTCATACTCTCGGCTGTTTTAATTGCTTGGTCCGGGTCTTCATACAGGACTTGAGTCCCGGACCAGAGGCAATACAAACTCTTGGACAGTTTTTCATACACGGTCCGGGTCCTTATCCTTAAGGTAAGTCCCGGACCTCAAACTTACAAATTTACGGCATGTTTTATTAGGGTGGTCCGGGTCCTTGTATGGGACTTAAGTCCCGGACCACCACCTTACTTCACTCTCGGATACAAAATGCAGTACGGTCCGGGTCCTTGTCCATGGACTAAGTCCCGGACCAGCCCGTGTACATAGCAGATTTTAACATTTTCTTAATCTGTTACAAACCAAACTTTGCCTAATTAATTCCCCATTGTTCCTACACTTAGTCCCACATATTTTAGCACCTAATTAGCCCCCGAAACATGTTTAATTCCTTTACTAACCTATTACACCTTTTTTACTAATTCACTCACATATTTTCTATGTTCTCATTTCAGCACTTACATTTCCTTCCTTTAGTTGCATTATGCTACAGATTTTAACTCTCATCTTCTTCATCTTTAGCTCCCTCTTATAATGTCATTTCTAAAGCTTACAAAACGCTAGCTACCTCTCTTAAACTACCCACTAAACAGCTCCAATCAAAATCTGTTACAAGGATATACTTTTACCTAGTTTTCTAGTTTTTAAGTGTTCTTGTCCTAGGTAAATTTTGACATAACCTCCCCTAAAATCTCTACATTCTCGCCACATCATTTACTCACATCTTGTTACCCAATTCACCTGTTTTCAATAACATCAATATACATAGCTCCCATACATTAATACCAAACACTAAACACTTCTAAAATTCCTGCACACTACATTCAATTCCCATCTAGTTTGTGACAGTTTTTAAATGTCTTTCAAGCTTCAATAATAGTTTGGTTCCTCTTCCTCATTACACTACTACTCATTACCCTTTTCAATATACATTCAAAAGCTACTAAAATCTGTTACATAAAATATTTACAAGACTACACAAGTGAGTGTAATTACCTTGTTCCTCTTCTAGTTTTCTTTTCTTCTTCTTGCTTCTTTCTCTCTCTTTCTTTCTTTTTCCTTCCCACCGTTTGTAAACCAAATTATCTAACACTACAACCCATACATACACACCACCATTTCAATACCAAAAACTAACCCTTAGATTACATTAATGCTTTGAGGAAAATTTCTAGGGTTTAGGAATATATTACCTTGCAAGGGAGTAGATGAAGCTTAGAGGAGCTCAAGAACAATATTTATACTCCTTCAAAGATTCCAAAATCGGCTGGGAACAAAAGGAGCAAGGAGTTCAAAATTTGAAATCTTTATTTTGCACATGAGAGCAAGAAAAGGAAGTGTTTTTGGATTTCTTTTTACCTTAAACCAAAGAGGAGAAGAAGGGCCTTCTAATGGTGGTCTTGAAACTCCAAAGAAAGAATACCCATGGAGATGAAAGTGTTGGTTTTCGAATTTTGAAAGGAGGAATATGTTCTCCTTGATGAGAGGATTCCAGTGGTATATTTTTGTAATTTTTGGTGGAGGTTCAAAGGGTTAACAAGAGAGAGAAGATGAGGTTGGTGTGGGTTCTCTCATTTCTCCATTGCTGTCGCCAGGAAGAAGAAGAAAAGGAGCCAGAGAGGGGTGTGGGTGTTCTGTACGCAGAGAGTGAGGAAATGAGGGGATAGGAGAGAGAATGTGAGGTAGAGTAAGTTTGCTTTTTACTTTTTAATTGCTTTTGTGTCTTTTGCAAATAAAAAGGAAATTAAGAATGTGTGAGGGAAGAAATAAATCGGCTGACACACAGCCCCTTGTGGGTTTTAAAATTTTGTTTACAATATTGGACACACTAGTTTGGGTTATTTATGTTTTTACCCCACAACTTCCCTTTTTTGACAGTTTTTACTATTTCCTTGTTTTATTGATTTTATTGGTTCTAGACCTTCACTAATCTTTATTAATGACTATTTAGTTGACCAAAATTGTTACGAGTCTATTTGACCCGCTTAAAGTCACGTTTTCCTGGTTTCCTCGAAAAACGTGTTTTAAGGTTCGTTAGTGTTTTTAATCCGTTTAAAGGATCCTTTTTCTTTGGGATTTGTTCCCTCATGATTATTTAGACTTAATTAAACTTCTAAAATACTTATTAGCCTAATTAATCACTATTTTTAATTACGGGGTATTTCAGAAGGCCAGGTTGCTTGCTCAAGGATTTGGCGAAACGGAAGGGATTGATTATAATGAAACATTCAGCTCTGTTTTTAAGCAATCTACCATTCGTTTGATCCTCTCTATTGTTGTTTCTCACAATTGGCCCCTTAAGCAAACTGATGTTAAAAATGCCTTCCTCCATGGTGATTTGGAGGAAGTTGTGTACACTAAGCAACCCCCCGGTTTTGTCTATCCTACACTACCCAATCATGCTTCTAAACTTCAACAATCTCTCTATGGATTGATGCAATCCCTACGTGCCTGGTTTTTTTTATAATTATAGGCACAAGGCCCAAGAAGCCACAAGGGCATAACAATACAACGCTAGTAAAAGACAAAACCGTCATACCTATTAAGTGCTTCCAACCCTACATACCAAAGTAAGCTTACTTTTTTCCTCGCATGGCTACCTTCCTTAGACATGAAAACTTACTAAAACCTATGCGTCTATTCCTAGCAACCTTTCCAGACCTGCCCTTAGATGTGTTCCTTGAGCGCCTATCAGAGTTACCTTTTGACCTATCACTTGCATCTTGGCATCTCTTTCGATAACTTGCTATTTCTACTCACGAATGATTCATTCAAGGTTTGCAAGAGTGAGTCCCTCATCAGGGATGGAGCAACCAAGATCTTTCGCTACATTCAGTGTCTACCTAGCCGCCTCCTAAACATATGCCTCATCAGGATCTAGCTCCGACCTAAACAACCCTCTTCCTGGTTCGAACCCTAGGGGATATTCAGGGTCCTCAAAAAGACTCCCAAGACCAAAACCATCACCTCCTTCCTCCAATAACTGCGCCTGGGAATCACTAGGTACTGGCACCGTTAAGCTACGATGAGCACCCGCATCACCAGCACTAGCTCCACGATCTATCCTCAACTCCTCGCCGCTACCAATCTTGTCAACCCAATTTCCAACATCATCCGCTCTTAGCCTATCATTGCTAACGATATCATCAACAATCGGGTGCAGCTCTGGCCTCTTTCCTATGAGAGGCTTACGGATTGTGTTTGGCGCTTGTACTCCCATCTCCACTTTCTTCGAGTAACTCTTAAGGTCTTCTAGCATGCACGAACAAGGGGAGAAGGGGTGGCCTGCCCGACACCGGTAGGGCACCAGCCCAATCCCAAATCGTACGGCCAATAATTACCATTCCCCCAACCATACGATTGGCCCCACCACCCGTGTTGATCAACTTCGAACACGGAACGGTAGCCCAATATCCAACAAACAAGTAAGTTCACCATGAGTGTGCACTAAGAGCACTCCAACAGGTATTTTGTGTCCCATACGTCAGGTTACCTCCACCCGCTAATCCTTTACCATTATTTCCATCACACGCTGCACTCAAGTCCACTGTGGACACTCTTGCCTCCGAGACACAACACATGTTCCAGAAAGTGCCTCCTCGTGCACCACACCCCGATCACGACAACAACATTTAATGAATATACGAACGTGCCCATTCATCTTTCCCGAGACATTAACCCATTCTCTTACCTTCATAGCCGCTTCACCTACCACCACTTCCACGTCACTCGGCGGGATCGCCCCATCGTCACCACCAACACCTGCGACCCTACCCCCAACCTTTCCACTTTGTTGCGACTGGGGTGCGCTGGTATGTTCACCAACTGGCACACCTGAATCAAACTGACCAATTCTCTGAACATCGGAGCACGCCGTTGCGCCAGTAACAACCTTCTTCGTATATTTAGCCACACAAGCAAAAATCTTTTGACCCATAAACGTCCTTCCATGGATTTTCTACACCACCAGTTTAACTTGCTCAGCATTTGTCATCTTTATATTAGCAAACACTAACCTGTTGTAAGGCATTCGTTTCCGTGAGATGAAGATGGGTTCGATACCGTCATCCAAACGCAGCAACCAGCGAACAGCCCTAATATCGGCATCCTTGCTAGTATTAACGATGAACAGCGAGGAATTATCACATCATTCTCCACGTCCCCGTCATCCCCTGCTTCCTTCGAGTTATGTCCTCTCGCCGGTCCCGTCAGTGGCGGCCTTCTCACTAAGAATGATAACCTCCTACTATGCTTGAAGAAAAGGAGTGAATCTCTGCGCCGACGCAACACAAGCCGCGCCGCCCAATTTGACCCGCTGCCGTAGGTTGAAGGCGCCCAGGACGCCTGCCAATAGCCCCTACTGTGACGACCGCATCTGGATCTACAGCTTCTTTTCAATCGCCGTGCACTCTGCACAAGAACGCGTGACTGACATCTCCTCCGCGCTCGAGTCTTCTCGCGCCCCGTCGGCTCTCACGCCTCTCATGGCTTCTACGCCTTTTGGGCTCCTTGCGACTTCTGTGATTCTCGCGCTCTCTCCGCTCTCTACGCTCTTCTCTCATAATGGCTTTACATCTAATCCTTATGTGCCTGGTATGCCAAACTTAGTCAGTTTCTTGTAAATTTAGGGTTCACTGTCTCTTAGTCTGATTACTCTCTTTACTTTTACAATCAAGGAACTGATATTGTGTATATTTTAGTCTACATTGACAACATACTTCTAACAAGTTCCTCGACCCTACTTCTACAAAAACTTATATCCACTATCTCCTCCGCCTTTCCTATCACAGATTTTGGTGAACTAAGCTATTTTCAGGTGTGTGTCTCTCACACCTCTCAGGGCTTCAAACTGTCGCAAGAGCAACATATTAAAGAAATTTTGCACAAAACCAAAATGAGCCAGTCCAAGTTCACATCCACACCCATAGCAACCACTGGATACCTAGACACTTCTAATTCTCCAGCGGTTACAGATCCTACATTCTATCGCAGAATAGTTGGGAGCCTTCAATACTTGTCATTCACAAGGCCCGACATCACATTTGTAGTCAACCAAGTGTGCATATACATGTATAGTCCGAAAGAAATACATTGGAAATCAGTGAAACGAATTCTCAGATACCTCAATCACACCCAGAAGGTTGGGTTGTTTTTCTCCAGCTCAAACTCTGGCCCCCTCCATATTTTCACCCACTCTGATTGGGCAGGAATTGTTACCGACCAGCGCTCCACCACAGGTCTCCTCGTGTTCCTCGGGAATCACTTGATCACATGGGCCTCTCACAAACAAAGCATGGTGTCCAAATCCACTACTGAGGCACAGTATAAGGCTCTTACGACAGGAGCGGCGGAGGCAATATGGTTGCAGCAACTCGTGACATAACTGGGTCTCCGGCTTCGCTCCCCCCACGCTCTTCGGCAACAACTTAGGAGCGACTTTTCTCTCCTCAAATCCAGTACTCTATAGTCGCGTGAAGCATTTGGCGCTCGATTTTCACTTTGTTAGGGACAGAATCAAGAATGGATCTTTATGTGTAACTCATCTTCCTTCAAAAGAACAGTCGGTAGATTGTCTCACAAAAAACCTAAGTACACCCCTTTTTCTCAGTTGTCATTCACGCATGCCTTTAAGCTTTGCAACCAGTTTATCCTGAATCATGGTTCATCGGAGACTATAGTGTTCCTTTTGTTATCTTTCAACTGTTGTGATCGATGTTGATCGACTCCTTCAGAAATTACCGGTGCTTTCTACGGTTTCTAATTTTTCTGTGTTGGCAGCGACCAATTTCTTCTCGTCCGATATCCTTATCGGGAGGTCCTAGCCCAACACTTCTACCGGTTGTCCTGTACCTAATGCTTTTACCGGGCCAAAACCTCTTCATAGCTAAACATGGGTTTTTTCCGGTACCGTCAATCCTTTATTGTCGACAAGGCTTTGTTGCTTGCGGGTTGTACTTCCAGGGTCGGGGAAGCCACTGGTGGAACGCGAGCCTTTAATTACGGTCCAAAACCGTGTATAATTATGGTTCTGGACCGTAATCTACGCGGTCGTCATTAAAGATGGAGACGTCTTTAATTATGGTTTAAAACCATCTTATATCATTAATAGATCATTTAATTATATTTTAAAGGTTAGGGGTATTTCATTTGTATCTTATCAACCTAAATCCATCCATGAGTATTAAATCCCACCGGTGAACGTGTTTTTAATATGTAATTTATTGAAAATTTCGGCAGCATCTCCCTACAGTTCTTCAAATGCACGATATTATGATATTAATCAATAATATATGCATTCGAAGAACAATAAAGAGATACTGGTGAAATAATCAATAAAGTACATATTAAAAGCACATTCACACCCTAGGTGTGAGATTTAACAATCATGGACAGTCCCGATCGGGACTGCCGAAGATATACCTCTATTAGGTATATCTTGGGCGGATAACTATGTTTGGTAGTTTGTCAAATATTATATGTATATATATAAATCTTACCTCTGGTAGACGATTAGCCGATGCTAAGACGCTTGAGGTCGGAAGCCTAAATAAAGTCGTAGTCCTGATGCAAAAATGAAAAACGACAACATTAGAATTCATAAAAAAATCAAGGTTAAATGCTAGCTAAACCGCGGAAAAAAATTGACAGCATCTCCCCTATATTTCTAACGTCTCCAAATCAGTTTTATCAAAGTCAAATTCGCACGCACCATCTAGAACTGGTAACGTACATAAACTTATCTTCTTCTACTGTAAATGAAGTTTATGACCTTCTCTGCAGTACTTCAGATTGAAGGACTGAAACTAGTCATTCTAGAAGCATTAAAATACCGAAACTCATCTTATTCTTTTTGGTGGTTATAACAATAGCATTGTTGATTCCTGTCACAGCTTGTGAATCAAAGAGTGAGCATCTGGCATAGCAGATTGAGCAGTTGAAAATGAGCTATTTTCAGGAATCGGTAATATACTTGAACTTACTTTCCTTCCTGTGGCAGTTTTAAGTAGTAGCATTTTTAAAACTACACTATTATGTATTAATTGTAATACTAAATGCTAAGAATAAATAAATACAGCAGTTTACAGTTTGGTTTGCAAAATTACCGTTACTAAGCACCGAAGTGGGCAAGTAGTGTAGAAATCAGCCCACGAACTAGGTTGCAATTAACCTGTGAATCTGGGCACAAATATATGAAAAAAGTTTGAACATTTGCCATTACACTCTTAGGATTCGATAGAAACGAGGTTAGAACTTGCAATCGAAATGCATGTATATGAACAAAGTTAGAAAAAAACGACAATCAATCGATCGCATACCCAATACGCGATAGAGACGTCGACGGTGAGACCAGTGGTAGATGGGTGGTGACCGGCGGCGATGGGAGTGACAAAGGTGGTGGGAGCGACGACGGCGATGGCCGTTAGCAAGTTGACGGGAGAGAGGAGGCGATTTCAGTGAGGAAGATAGCGCGAAAAAGAAGAAGAGTTACTGTGAGTACAGTGTGCAGAGTAAACGGGCAATGTTTAAAAGGACTTTAGATTACGGTTTACATGTAAACCGTAATCTAAAGTCACACTTTAAATGACGGTTCCTAAAGAACCGTAATCTAAAGTGTAACGAAATTAAAAAAATAGCGCGAAAATTATTTGGCATATGCTGGGTTTCGAACTCAAGATCGATAATGTTGACTCATGTACCCACGGCCATTATGCCATGAGTCTTAGTCGATCAAACATAGGTAACACATTAATATAAAGTTTTTTTTAATCTAAAATACACTGGTAAAACGACGTCGTTAACTGTAATTTAGATTACGCGCGGAGTCAAAAAAATCAAATAATACGGGAAATATTTGGCGTCAGGTCAAAACGACGTCATTGATCATCAGTCGGAGGTAGGCGCGCCTTTTTTAGGACGGACTTTAGCTGACGGTTATTGGTAAAACCGTAATCTAAAGTCCGTTGACCGTAAAGCTCGCGTCAACACGGGACTTTAGATTACGGTTTCACTAATAACCGTCATCTAAAGTCCGTCCTAAAAAAAAGCGCGCCTACCTCCGATCGATTATTGATTACAGTTAATTCAATAAACGTCGTTAATTAATTCCGGCCTTCCTATTAATCACGGTGTCTGTTAAAGCCGTGATTAAACCACCGTCATTAAAGGCTCGCGTTCCACGAGTGCTCCCTTCTGGATTACCTATCTGAATTTTGTAAAAGGAGAAGGGAATCCTTCTGTCGGTAGATTGGAACTTCACTGGCGGTAAATTCTTAGACGGTGCTTAACCCGGTAGAACATACTGCCACATCAAGCTTCCGGTAGAACAGATTCCTTTATTCGTAGCTCCTCTCTATTTATTTGAGCTGATAGTCTTCTTTCTCCTTGATTCAAAGCGACTGGAAAATAGAGTTGAACTTCTGGATGTTGGAACCTTCCGGGAGAACTTTTGTATCCTCGCACCTTTGCGTCCCTTTCTTGATAAATATAGATTTTCCGGTGAAGATGTTGCTACCGGTGGAGATTTTGAAGTTGTTACCGGTCCAGATAGATGGAATTGTGACCGGTAAAGTTAGACAGGCAAAGCTTTCCAACTGGTTTTTACGAAATAGTCTTTCTCCTGCCCGAAGCACTTTCTGATCCTTCCGGTATTTCCTAGTCCCTTGGTTTTGGACAGACCATGTTCGGTAGAAAATGTCACGTCACCGGGCCCTCCAATCCTTTTATATCCAAAACTAATCCTGGTAACGACAGGGAATGGAAGATAGAGGCATTTTCAGTTGATGAAAAAATCTTGGAACTACTGTCGTGTATCCTTATCTGGCTGAAAATTTGGTGCTCATGGTAGCTCATACTCCTGCTATTACTTTGAGAGAAAATTTCTTGCTTTTTTGTTTCCTGCTTCTTTTATTCCGATTGACTTGTGAATACAAGTTCTGAAATTCTTTTACCCAGCCTCAATTATCCTTTCTACCTCCACTTCTTTTCGAATCTCATTTCTGCGGACGCTTCTTCCCCGCTCCGAGATACCGTTCGGGACCTCGGATTATGTTTCTAACGCGATTACTCAGCTTATTTCCGGTAGCTACACCAAGATGCCGTCCAGGCTGAAACCTGTAACAAATAACTAAGTACGCTGGCCACAGCGGTTGATCCCTCCAGAAGGTACTCAACACAGTTGCCTAATTAGGTTTGGATTTCATGGAGTCGGATGAGCTTGCAATTTCTTGTTGCTTCCGGGCCAACTATCCCCACCTGGTTTAACTGTACTGCACACCTCATTTTACTGCTCTTGAAGTTGAGTTCCTCGGGCTTATACTCAGCGTACCGGAAAAAGAATACACTAAGTTATAAGATGTTTAGCACCAAATGTGAAGACAAAAAAAGAAACTATAGAAAGTCCTAAACTGAATATTTAGATGTACAATAATATTTAGCAAGATACTGGAATGCCCGGTAATTTGGGTAAAAGTAAAGCCTATTGTGGAAGTCGTCTCTACGGTAGTATAGTACTACCATCTTATTTTTTGTTTCTCATCCGAAATATCTACCGATAGATTTAACCCAACATTTCTACCCGTTGTTTTACATCCAATCTTTGTGCCCAAAACATGGTTCTTCCGGTAGACTTATTATGCAGATGAGAAGTTACTACCGGTGGATGAGGGAGAACTGTTTACCGGTAAAGATGATTTTGATGACTGAAACTCTGGAGCAGTTACAGAGTATAGAACGTAAGGCATTAATGCTGTCTAATCTATTTAATTTAGAGGAATAAACTGCAGTAAGTTGCTGCTAAGATACATACCAAGCATTTTTGTGGAAAACAGATACAGTGAGTGCAAGAAAATAGGGGCCAATCAAAGAGCATAATTAAACATACTCTACGTATCTTATAAATAGAAGCAAAATTTGCAGAAATCCAAAGGAGTATTTGGTGGCTAAAGAACTGTCTGTATGGACTCATCCAATGGAAATTTAAGGTTTGACGGATTAAGCGCTTGTGTAACAGATATGAAATGGCGGCCTACAGCAAGCAAGCATAGCAGTACCTCCATAACGTAGATGGTTTTATTTTTTGCAAGATTGGGAGGAAGGAAATTTCAGAAAATGAAGCATGTTCAAGAAAAACTGTTGAAAAAAGACATTCTATAAATAGCATTAACAAATCACGCAAGATATGTACATACGAAGTTCAAAAACAGCACATAGATATAATTTTAACCTTGGCTATTGAAATGGTATAATTAGTCCCTCAAATCTCACAAACGAATAGAACACCGAGGATTATAGTGGTTCAGCCAATAATTCGGCCTACATCCACTTCTAGACAATTTCTTTATTCCTTTCCTTATGGTTACAATGCAAGAGAGCTATTCTAGAGTTTTCTCTCTCTTCTAATGTTGTGCCCCTTCTCAAATGAGCTCCTCTATCTCTATTTATAGACTTTTTCTAGGGTTCCTAGGCTTGCCAACCCGTCATATCTTACCAGGCTGTTACTATAAATATCTTATCCTGATTTCTACATCTTCCGTTTCTTAGCTATCCGACCGGGCACAGGCGCCCGGTCGCCATCTACTTCTTTTTCTTAGTTACTTGACTGGTCGGAGACGACCGGTCACTATCTTGGATTACTTTGTGGTTTCGGCGACCGGTCACAGGCGACCGGTCGTTCCCTTACACTTGCTCCATACTTTGCGACCAGTCGTGGCCGACCGGTCGCTACACGCTCTTTCTTTATTCCCTCTTCTTGGTGTGAACTTTCGGTGCTACCTCAGCCTCTTCACACCTTTTGGTACTTGACCATGTTTTCCCCTCTTCAGCGCCCGGTCACTGAATGCCCGGTCAAAGAGCGTGAGGTGCGGGATGCAGCGCCCGTTATAAGATCTAGCTTCTAAAGCAAGGGTCGGACAGGGCCCGGATCTGGTGCCTGGCGCCCAAACTGGAGCCTGAACAGGGTCTTGAAGAAGCCTGGGGTCTGAGTCGGGGCCTGGGGTCTGGGCCACCTTGGTTAATAAAACCAACCGGAAACTATGACATAATTGTGATCAGCTCGTGGAGTAAATATTATTAACTGAGTAAAGAGTCCTATATTCAGTTTCTCACTGCTTAATCATGTAGTAGTTTTAGTTTGAGAACTAACTTGCACCTCCTCTGTATTTATAATTAAACATTGGACTAACGATTAAAACTATTTACCATCTGATAAATTGTCATGACATCCCGTATGCGAGAGCCGCATGAACGAAGGGAAGGCTGTAAGGTCTATCATACAAAAAACCCACGGTCAGGCAACAATAAGCGGTCTCTTCGAAAGCCTCCATCATCCAGAAGCTATCATTATCCAATGATGCTGGCAATCTGATTCAGAGTACGATCAAGATCAAAAGCAAGTTTAGACCTGAAGAAAGTTTGAATTGATACAAAAAATCATCATCCGTTTTTCCTTCTTTCTCTATACACCAAAGGTAACCTTACTAATCTTACTTTACTGAAATTTTAGTAGCAGCAAGGGCGAGCTAGTAACAAATAGCATGTTGAATCACTGAATTGATAGCTTCCTGTTTAAATCTATCAGTTTCTCATATTAATAATCTCATACATCCGCTCTGAATTTCTCCTATTATTAGTACGGTAGTGATTAAAGAACCTGAAACTGCCATGATACTTTACAATGAAGACGATCATTCTACACGTGCCAGGATGTATTTGATCAGTGTTTAAATGTCAAACATATCATAAGTGCATGACCTGTTCAGAATGTTGTAAGTGCTATAAAGATCAGCCTAATTTTTCAATTTTCATTTTCTGTTTGGAAGGATCCATGTTTAAAAAGCATTTTTCAACATGCCTACCTTTTATATGCTTCTATTATGGGCTGCGAATGTAGTGCAATGTAGTGCAAAACCAGATTTTGATTGTTTTCCGTTCATGATGCTATATCATGTTTCGCAATATTGATCGTCATGCTGCACACTCTTCTTAAAATGAGTGTCTACTTCCTAGGTTGGCAGTTAGACAGCAGCAGTATATGACATGATTTACTTTTGAATCCCTGGTTACCTTTACTCTCAGCTGATCAATACGCAACAGACAAACTGGTACAACAAATCCTTAAACACTAGAAGGGTGTACCGCTGAAATCTGTTTTCTTAGAAACTGTGTTTATATTATCCAAATATATTATGTTGCTCAGGTAATTTGCTTCTGTTACTTCTGTTACCTCTGTTCTTCCTGATATAAAATTTCACTTCTGACTTGAAAAATGCTTAAACTTAGAAACACCTTAGATTACTATGTAAGCATGTTTGCATATAATTACATAAGAGAAAGATTTTGTTTCAGTCGGCTTATTTTTGTTGTAGAAGAAAATAGTTTCAACAGCTTTGTGCTAACTACTATATCCCTTGCACAATCCTGGTATATTATGACAGTTGCTTTTGGCTGGCTGTGATCTGACATGGGTCTGTTATATTTTTGGGGTTAACGAGCCCATCCTTCTAAATTCTGGTTTTACGGCCATGTTGTATTTGATATTCATACGTTTCCAGGTTACTAAAGTAATATACGCTGAAAGATCAATGTTTTTTGCCGCCAGGGAACTTGATCTCTATTCTAACAGCTACAATTTCAGGTCTCCAAATTAGCTGCTATTAATACTTTCTGTAACACCAAGCTCTGAAGAAAAACCGAGTTGTTCAACAACAAGGGTATTACTTGTGTCTGATTCAATTGGGTGTGGCTAAAGTCTTTGGCAACATCTTTTAGTCTGATTCAACAATAAAGAGGCAATGTTTAGGTATATCCCTGGAAGGTTGATCTACTTCCCCATATCTAAGCTGGTTGCAGTATGCACCATATATACTTTTTTGCATAAGTATGGTATAAAAGTGTTTCTTTTATGAACCCATGAATGCTAATAATTTTTTAAGAAAGTGCAAGTACTATTCCAGGGGATTGATCACCCCCTGAGGTATTAAGAAAGTATGAAAAAGAAGGCCATAGAGCTACCTTGGGTTGAGACTTATGCCCGGCAAAGTCGCCAAGAACTACAGACAACTGTGTCAGCAAAATTCAAAGGTATTATCAGAATCCATGGCGCTTTCATAGGCCTTATGATAAAAGAAACACCCGGGCTATGTCCCGTAGAAAGAAACACCCGGGCTATGTCCCGTAGAAAGAACACCTGGGCTATGTCCCGCAGGATGCAATGCCCTGAAACACCTTGGCTTGGGTTGTCGCACCCGGTCAAGAGTGAAAATAAAAGAAACCCATCTCTGGCTCCATCAGGAGCTCTGGTCGCCTGTAATGGGTGAATTATTAGGTGTGGGACGCCACACCGTACCTCGATCCAATACATTCTAAAAGAAACACTTTAGAAGGGTATGATCATAAGTACCATCCTTTGGCTACCACAAGCAAAGTTGGGAAATATATATTAAAAGGAAGTACCATTCTTTGGCTAACATAAGCAAAGATGGGAAAATATATTCTCTCTCTTCTCCCTTTCAGGAAATCATCGTCCTTTGGCTAGTATGAGCAAGGATTGCATTATTATATTATCTTACCCTTCAAAAGGGAATGGTTGGTCTTCTGCATGAAGACCTTATTATGGACTTCCGGACTTCTGGCATCCTTACATATTGTATATCAGAACATCAGGGGATTCATCCATCAAGATATATTATCTCGAAGATTTATGTCCTAGAATTTCCAATTTGTCAGATTCAGCAGAAAAGACACTTGTGGGACTTTTGATTGTACCAAATTGTACCAACTTTTTGTAAGTTCATTTTCCTTTGTAAAAGCTAAAGAAAAAGAACTTGTGGGACTAGGAGATAGGAGAAGGGAAAGGTAGAAGGCATGCAATTTTTTATCTTCTTCTTTGTAAGTTCCACTTTTTAAGTGTCAAAAAGTAGAACTTGTGGGACTGATGAAGAGGGCAAAAGTATGACGAGACAGAAGAACCAAGGTGGCCCAGACCCCAGGCCCCGACTCAGACCCCAGGCTTCTTCAAGACCCTGTTCAGGCTCCAGTTTGGGCGCCAGGCACCAGATCCGGGCCCTGTCCGACCCTTGCTTTAGAAGCTAGATCTTATAAACGGGCGCTGCATCCCGCACCTCACGCTCTTTGACCGGGCATTCAGTGACCGGGCGCTGAAGAGGGGAAAACATGGTCAAGTACCAAAAGGTGTGAAGAGGCTGAGGTAGCACCGAAAGTCCACACCAAGAAGAGGGAATAAAGAAAGAGCGTGTAGCGACCGGTCGGCCACGACTGGTCGCAAAGTATGGAGCAAGTGTAGGGAACGACCGGTCGCCTGTGACCGGTCGCCGAAACCGCAAAGTAATCCAAGATAGTGACCGTCGTCTCCGACCAGTCAAGTAACTAAGAAAAAGAAGTAGATGGCGACCGGGCGCCTGTGCCCGGTCAGCTAAGAAACGGAAAATGTAGAAATCAGGATAAGATATTTATAGTAACAGCCTGGTAAGATATGACGGGTTGGCAAGCCTAGGAACCCTAGAAAAAGTCTATAAATAGAGATAGAGGAGCTCATTTGAGAGGGGGCACAACATTAGAAGAGAGAGAAAACTCTAGAATAGCTCTCTTGCATTGTAACCATAAGGAAAGGAATAAAGAAATTGTCTAGAAGTGGATGTAGGCCGAATTATTGGCTGAACCACTATAATCCTCGGTGTTCTATTCGTTTGTGAGATTTGAGGGACTAATTATACCATTTCAGCTATATTAGCCATAACAGCATCAAGGAAAATGTAGACTACAAGCAAGACCAAGCAGAAATCTCGGCTCAGGTGAAGTAAAGTTATGTGCACACACTCCTCATTGAATTTATGCAGTTTCTTAGATTGAACATCATATAATCCAAGCTTATTAAAATTGCAAAACAAGACTGCCAGGAAAATCATAAGTTGAATTTATCACCACCACACCGTTCTCTGGAAGCAGTAACCCAAGCAAAAAAGTTTTCAACAACAAGCCAGTAAATACATGTTAAATTACTGCGATAGTTAAGCACTTGAATTAATACCAAAATTGATCAAGAGTAAATTAAAATAAAAGTAAGAGCCGCTTGTTAGTATACAGAAAAGTAACATATAACATTCCAGATTGGAACAGGTTTGAATCGAAATCAGAAATAGATGAAGTAACAGCAAGATCCGAACTAGCAAACACTAGGCTTTCACTAAACGCACCAGTAGTTGTTTCATTACTTTTCTATATTATGGCTTGCAACTGAGGCAGAACGAATGCAACAGCATATTAATTCAGAGCCAAATTATATTGGTTTTAGGGAAATTTTCCCGGGAACAAGCATTTCCCCTCATCATTTCCCATGCCCGGTTGAAATTGTTTGAATTGCCCTGGGACGAGTTTTTTTTTGTTGTGTATAGAAGCCGATAACGGCAGTAGCGGCTTCCGGATGCCGATAACGAGGGTGTCGGCTTCTTCACACATCGACACAGATGCCGATATCACCGATATCGGCTTCTTTGCATTTCCTCCCATTACCGAAATCTATAAACTAACACACATGCCGATACTCCCACTACCTCATTCCCATTTCTTAAAATTTCACTTTCTCCCACCCTTTCTAAACCAACAAATCCTCTCTTTTCCCTGGAGCAAAAATGAGCAGAGACGAATACCAGATTAGCCAACAAGGTCCATTGGAGTCGACGCCTTTCAGCCTGCAGACGACCCATATATCTGCAGCATATGAATCAAATGATCCGGTTAGTACATTCAATAATTATAAACTTGTACATTGCTTTATTAATGTGTTAATATTAGTAGTAATAATTGTACAGTCGACGGTTAGGCTAGGTTAGTTAGTAATAGTTTTTGTACTATAAATCTTAGTAATTATTATATTGAAAAGTTTAGCCATTTGTGAATGGTTTATTTATAACACATAGATTTGGTACATTATTTAATTAATAGTTGTTCAACCAAATGTTAATTACGGTAGGAAGATTTAGGGTAATTAGTCAATTTTATTTTAAGTTATGTAACACCCAATATATATACATAATTTTTGTAGGTAATATTTGTTAAACTAACCGTCACTTGTTGCACATTAACAAATCTTTGTAATTATTATATGCAAAGTTTATTCATTTGTAAATTGTTTATTTATAACACATAGATTTGGTAAATTATTTAATTAATAGTTGTCTAACTATTACGGTAGGAAGATTTAGGGTAATTAGTCAATTTTTTTTAAGTTATGTAACACACAATATATATACATTATGCAATGGGTAATATTTGTTAAAGTAACCGTCACTTCTTGCACATTAATAAATCTTTGTAATTATTATATGCAAAGTTTAGTCATTTGCAAATGGTTTATTTATAACAGATATATTTGGTAGATTATTTAATTATTAGTTGTGTAACTAATTGTTAATCACCGTAGGATGATTTATGGTAATTAGTTTTTTTATTTTTAAGTTATGTAACACACAATATACATTATTAATAAAATGCTATATTTTAGTAGATGATTGTGCTACGTTTAATTTATTATTAATATCCACCGATTGTTTTTATGATTATCTTATAGTCCTTGTCAACTTTGCAAATGTAGTTGAATTAGTTATTATAGTATTAATAACGGTAACATGTATATGTATGAAATTTAGAGATATGCACAGTACAAAAATAGGATCTTGAAAACCAGATCTTGTTGGAAGGGTGCGACACAGCTTCATGATTCTATCTTACCATATGTTGTTAGAGTTGGTTTCTTTGGTCCAGCGAATCTGAGGTTGAACAACTGCACGGGTATCATTAGTGCCTTGGTTGATAGATGGCGTCCTGAGACGCATACCTTTTTGATGCCCTTTGGAGAGGTCAGCATTACGTTGGAGGATGTGAATGTGTTATTTGGGCTCTCTACCGATGGGATCCCCGTTTGTGCATCTACTAGTGCTGTGGACGTGGATGCTGTATGTATGCAGCTTCTGGGTGATGCCCCCCCTTCTCGGAAGGGGAACCAGATACCTATGGCTTGGCTAGCTGAGAGATTCGTAGAGACAGATGCTGATTTTGGTCAGCGAGATGAGATCATACATCAGCAGCATGCCAGAGCGTACATTCTCAGACTCATTGGAGGGCTACTCTTCCCCAACTCTAATGGGGATAAAGTCGATGTCTCCTATTTGAGGCTGCTACAGGACTTCGACTACAGCGGTTCCCTGAGCTGGGGGTCTGCACTACTTGCACATTTCTATAGGGAGATGTGCAATGCTACGAAATTTGATACGAAATATCTGAATGGTTGTAGTAAGCTGCTTACAGTGTGGGCGTATGAGCGGTTTCCTGCGTTCAGACCACGACTCTCCCAAGATCGAATTAATCTGTCACCCCACCTTTCTCTTGCCCACAGGTAACAATATGTGTCTTATCGTATATAATTTAAAATTTGTTAAACTGTGGTACAAACCTCACCTGAATTGTGTTACAGATACAATGGTAAGCTGAATACAATTTCTGCATTAATGGCTCGACAAACGCTGGATTCAATTAGCATTTCTCCCACTGATGGAGAGGTAAGTTGCCACTAAAGTTTATTACAATTTCATTTTTCATAATTTGTATTCTAAATTTTATTATTTATTTGGAATATATGTAGTGGATATGGCAGCCATATGGTGATCGATCACCAAACCCTCAGCCCTTCGTTGTAGTGGTATTTATAATCCACTTCAACGTGATCGAGGGACATCAACCGGACCGTGTACTTCGCCAGTTTGGGGTCGATCAGCCCATCCCTGCCCCACCACTCGACTGTGACATGCTGCATGTAGTCACAAGAACTGGCAGGACAGATGCATCATGGTGTGAGATTTTTCGTGACCACATCCAGATGTGGAATAACAAACACTTGTACCAGATCCAAATCTCACAATTACCAAGAGGGTTCCCCTGGACAGGATGAGTGCGTATATGGTATGGTACCTGCAGCATACTGTGTTATGGTTCACCGAGCAGAGCAGGAGGAATGTTATTGTGGTAAGCACATTCTAATTTCGTTTTCTGTATTTGTTTGATATATAATATTTGTTTTACTTTATTTATTCTCTTCTTTCATTTGGTTTATCAGGCGTCAGGCTTGGAGCAGCTTCATCGGATTCCCGGTGATCAGGGTGTGAGAGAATATGCCTCACAACTGTCTCAGACGATATATGCAGATGATTACCATCGAACTAGGCATTTCTCGCAAGACTTCTCACAGCAGGCGCCTGAAAGGGTAGAGTTGCAGTACCCTCATTATGTGATCAACGACAACCCTGCTCCAAGAGCAGCCAGAAACCGGTCGTACAGTCAGAGACGAAGAGGGCCGCGTGACTGTGCACCCCCACCACCTCAAACAAATCAAGCTTCATCACAAGCTACTTTTGCGCTGGTTCCTTTTACTGCAGCTGAACAGCGTGGACAGCAACCACCTGGTACATTTCCTGAGTTCCAGCATTCTACATTTGGTCAGGTACCACATGATTTTGGTACACAGTTCGATGTAGGTTCTGGTTCTTCAAACCCTATGCCTGTTGCAGCTCCTTCACATGCTACACCTCCTTCACCTTATAGACCTTCTTTTGAGTCTGCTCCTACTAGATCACTGACTGATCAGGAAAATCAGGAGCTGCTTGATTTATGCAATCAAATAGTATACGACGATGGTCTCCTTGGGGGAGTGGCATGGGAAACGCTAGCTGGTACCTCCTCACAACAAGTGCAAACTGCTACTGCCCCATCATTTGATCCATCATCTTTGATCGAGGTTGCTCCTTCAGCTCCGTTGCAGCAGGCTACCCCCGCGCCATCTACACCAGTGGATGCAAGTACACCTGATGCTGATCCACAGAATGATGAAGTTAGGGGTATATGGCTGAGAGGATCAAACTCCCGATATAGGAACCGTAGGATTTACAACCCGGATTTCACCAGTCCTTAGTCTGTGAACCATTGTTACATTTATGTAGTCGGTTTTATGTTATGGTTATTTGTTGTTGAACTATGGTTCTGTGGTAAGTACTTTGGTAGACAATGGATGTCATTCGGCAGTTTTTTATTACGTAGTTTTTTGCTTTTGTTTTGGACTTTCACCATTTTATTGATTAGGTTGCTGCTGTCCGTTGGCCACCATTTTTGGACACAATGTTGTGTGTATGTAATACTACATACACACCAAATTTGGCGCACAACGTGAATCGTTTGCTAGTCCAAACTTTAAGTGCAAAGTAGCACCGTAGTGCAGTTTTTAAATATGCAGTTTTTTCCCGATTGGCTACTTTAGCCATTTTATTGATTAGGTTGCTGCTGTCCGTTGGCCACCATTTTTGGACACAATGTTGTGTGTATGTAATACTACATACACACCAAATTTGGCGCACAACGTGAATCGTTTGCTAGTCCAAACTTTAAGCGCAAAGTAGCACCGTAGTGCAGTTTTTAAATATGCAGTTTTTTCCCGGTTGGCTACTTTAGCCACTTTATTGATTAGGTTGCTGCTGTCCGTTGGCCACCATTTTTGGACACAATGTTGTGTGTATGTAATACTACATACACACCAAATTTGGCGCACAAAGTGAATCGTTTGCTTGTCCAAACTTTAGGCGCAAAGTAGCACCGTAGTGCAGTTTTTGAATATGCAGTTTTTTCCCGGTTGGCTACTTTAGCCACTTTATTGATTAGGTTGCTGCTGTCCGTTGGCCACCATTTTTGGACACAATGTTGTGTGTATGTAATACTACATACACACCAATTTGGCGCACAACGTGAATCGTTTGCTAGTCCAAACTTTAAGCGCAAAGTAGCACCGTAGTGAAGAGCAAGTAAGTGATTTAATCTTTCTTGAACTTTATCCCTTCTAAAATAGTAACCTGCACAAGTAATAACTTCAGATTAGATACCTACCCAATATAATAAAAGACGACTACATACAACTCTCTAGTTGTTACCTGTGTTGATGAGGTACTTTTTCCACTCCTTGTTTCCAAATCTTGTCTGAAAGTTTGAAGCAATATGACGCATACACAAGAAATGTTGGGCATAAGGTGGACGCCAGTACTGTTCTTCCCTCATGATCGACATTATAGCTCCAGCCCGATCCGTAATCACTGCCACATCATTCCTAGCTCCAATGACTACGGTACGAACACGGTCAAGAAAATATTTCCAGTCATCCCTTGACTCGCTAGCAACGATACCAAAGGCCATTGGTATTATCTTGTTGTTACCATCTTGGGCAACAGCAACCAATAGTTTAGTTTTGTACTTACCGTACAGGTGAGTAGCATCTATTTGTAGTAGAGGCTTCATATACTTGAAGGCATTAATGCAAGGCCCAAATGCCCAGAAACATCGCTTAAACCGCCTAACTTGAGTAGTCTGTGTTTCATCTTGAAACACAACAGTAGAATCTAGGTCGATATACGAATTAGGTATAAAATGTTTGATACTAATGAGATACCTGGGTAATTCAGTAAATGATTGTTCCCAATCACCGTAGACCCTTCTTATCGCTTCAGCACGGCCTAACCAAGCTTTCTTGTAGCTGATCTTCCTTTTATTTATGAACGGATAAGTTGAATCACGGTCTTCACTTGTAGTGCGGGGTTCTCCTTGACCCTTGGTATCATGACTTCAGCAATGAAATTGTAAGTCAGAACGACAGATTCATCTATGGCTGATGCGCATGTGTGATGACAATCCGTATGCCCATTCAATGGAATTCTTCAACAGGCAGCTCGAAATCTGAAATCATCTACTTCATGGCTACCTTTAGGCTGTGTATGACATGGAATTCTAGTCGTCTAAACTGCTTGGGCAACGAAATCTCCTGTTTTCTCGGGCAACGAATCTACGTTTCTCTCCAAGTGATACTGTTTTACTGCAGTCACAAGAACATTTTTATCAGCAATTCTTGCCCCACGACGAACTCCTGACCTGGCCTCCAGTATGGCAAACCACGTCGATCAATGTCTGATGGTATCTGGCTTATGGCCTGTAAATCCACTTGCGATGAGTACGGCGCTGAAGGAGTGTACGGTGTGGAGGGCCCAGCTTCATCAACTATGTCATCGTCATCCGGTAAATCTTCAGGCTCCATCTCAGAATCATCATCCGAACTCTGTAGATTTTCATCTTCGGCTTGTTGATGCTCGGAAAAATCATCATCGGTTTCATTGTCTTCCTCCGGAGAAGGTGTAGTTGCATGCTCGAACTCAATTAGCACAGCCACATTGTTCAGCAAATCTGAATTCTTGATGAAGTTTGATATCATCAGCTTCACCCGAGAATCGCTATTAATTTTGAGTGGAAGGTAGGAACAGGATGGAAATTTATTCTGCAACTTCCTGTAAACCATGTCGGTGATAACATAATCTCCCCCAAACTCCAAGTCGACAAGATTTTTGACACTATCTTTGAAGGATTGAAATGTGGAATGCTCGGAAATTTGTGTGTTGATGAATCTAGACCAATGAGGATGGATATGAAAATATATACCATCTGGATTGTATTTGAGCTCTGCATTGAGATAAAGAGTACATGGAATATCCATTTCATAACCCACAGGAAAGAGTGTATAGTGTGAAATTGTGTGGACTGAAGAACAAATTTTGATTCAGCTAGAGAAGAAAATGGGAAGCAACAATCAATTTTTGGACAAAATAACTTATTTGTAGTCAATACAACACTAGCCGATAACAGTATTATCGGCTTCTTTGCAAGTACTCCAACGGTCGAAATTTGATTTGTGAAGAAGCCGATAGTCTCGTTATCGGCATCTGGAAGCCGGTATAGCCGTTATCGGCATCTGTACACAACAAAAAAAACTCGTTCTCGGTCAATTCAAACAATATCAACCGTGATCGGGAAATGAAGAGAGGATTCGCACGCGGACGGGAATTTTTCCTTGGTTTTAGAAACATAGAAATTGCAGACAAGCAACAGCATCCTGTAAGGGATCAAAATCAGCAACATTATTCGTATAGAAAATGTCTATTACCTACTAGCCCTTGATTTAACTCCTCTGACTCTAATGAATGTCACCGGATTTTAATTGTAGAGATGTTACCTTGAGCCGGTAGAAGAGAGAGTTGATAGAGGGAGAGACCTTATTTGTGGTTCAACATGTTATACCAGGGAGTCTCTTGCTACTTTTGGTTTCCTTACTCTTTGTTCCTGGTGGATTGAGCTTGTAGCATTGCCCGAGACTGAACCGAGGTGTGGTCCGGTGACCGATTTGAAAGTCATCCGGTAGTGGATTAGAGTGCTACTGAAACCAGTTGCTCCCTTTCTTCGGTTTTCTGCCGATGCATGCTCCTGGGGAAAAACTGACTACCGGGACGCGCTTGCTTCCGAGAAAAACTAACTACCAGGCCGCGCTTGCTGCCGGCGCTTGCTGCCGGACGTGACACTGCTTCTTGGAGAAATTAGCTACCGGTAGGTACTGTTGCTTCTCCCTGTGGCAAAGGTACAACGACTTGGTTCGGATGCGGAGTCTGGAGATACTTCCCTGTTGCCCCCCTCTTCTCCAACTTTGAAATAGGAAATTGAAGTCCCGTGGAAATACTTGTGGAAGAATTCAACCGGAAACCGGATGTGAAACCTTGGAGATGAGAAGAAGATTCTCCTGATGTTGTCTCCGCTTGGAAATAGGGGATGAGGCACGAATTTGCTTCTTCGAGAGGAATTGGAGAACTGATTTTGCATTATCCATGGTCGGCTCTGATCATTGTTTCCCTGATGCATCTACCAGTCTGGTATTCTTTCTTTGCAGAGCCAGGATCATGAGTAGTCTTTTCCCTTCATTTCCTTAGGTTTCTTCGAGATGAGCTGATCCGTCGATGGATAAAGCAGTTTCGCTACGATAGAACAAATCAGTTTAGAGTACGATCGGCTCACTGTGACTAAGAAATCTGAATATCTCTTGGTAATTCCTTCGATTCCAGAGAAACGGATGCGAGCCTTAATTTCTCTCATCCTTCTTTAATTTTCCATTCTAAGCTCCATGGCGAACTTGTAAGGATTCTTTTGCGAGCTCAATGATTCGAACAAACCAAATGAGGTCTCCCTTATTCTTCCTTTCGATCTTCCAACTCCATGATCGTCGTTCGTTGACTTCATCGGCAATCAAGAACTGAGGGAACATGCTCACCTATTTTACCGATTCTGAGTCTTTTCATCGGTTGATTGGCCGTTCGTTTCCCACAGAATTTCGGTTGCATTACGAATTGGCAATATAAACTTTGCTTTAGATCAAAATAGTTGTCGTTGTGAATACGTGGTTTGCCCGATGAAATCCCCGAGCGCTGATGAATCTCTTGTTTTTAGATCTAGAGTATTTTTGTAGAGATTCGAAGTTCGTGGCCTCTGGTGGATCGATCGGCTTCATTGGCTTCCAAAATTAATCGATAATATCCCTCCACGAATTCTTCAATTATCGGGTGAATTTTTTGTTGATCTCCAAACATGGTTGAATCGTGGTTGGCTGAGGAACTGTTCGTTTCCCCGGATGGCGCCAAATAAAATGCTATCGAAGATATTGAGGATGCTCACACCAAGATGTAGCCAATAATGTGGTCTACGTCTAAGACAGGTAGTACAAATCTAGGGAGTATAAGAGTATTTTCTCTCTCTTCTAACTTGAGTCCCCTTTACGAATGAGCCCCCACGCCCCTATTTATAGACTTTTGGTAGTAAAACTGCAATGCAACTTGCTTGCCTATATGGCATAAGACTCGATTGTTGCTTCTATTTTTGGCCTCCAATGGTGTATATTAATTTTGGCACTAGCACAAGTGGAAGTGGTTAATGTCTACTTGTTGTTGATGACGATTTTCTTAGAAGATAAGTAGATTCAAGAAGAGATGTATAAAGTATAGATAAGAGGTTGTCTTGCACTTGTGTGTTCTTCCATGGGAGAAAGAGAGGAAGAAAATAAGAAGAAGAAGATGAGTGAAATCAGCATAGTGGGGAGGGGAAAGGAAAGTAGATAGTTTAAGTTCCAAGTTGGAAGAAGCGAAGAAAATAGAAGAAGCAAAATTTGAAATGATGACTTAAACACTATTCACAGCCATCCACCCTTAGATATTTAAAAGGGGTAGTTTGGTAATAAGGGGGTAATTAAGGAAGAAGGGTTTATGGCCTTAAGAGCTTTATTTGTTTGTTCATTAGGGTTCTCTCATGTGTTACATTATAATGTAGTTGATTGTCATGTCCCAAGGTGTATTTCTCTGTGTTTTTTTAGTGATTATAACACTCACAAGCCATTTTGACTATTTAAAATATGTTCTCAAATTCCCTCCTATTATTTGTGCTCTTAGATCATGTAATGACATATAACATGTTAAACCAACTCTATTGATTGATTTTTCTTTATAAGTACTCCCTCTTTAATTAGAGATTTCTTGTAATGTTTAGTACCCCTTTTTGGACTATATATTTATTTATATAAATATATTTTGAGATTCTATAATTCTTTGATGTTTTTAAAGCTCATTGGCCTTAATAGTTCAATAATTGATCCTTAAGCATTTCTATACTTATTATGGATATTTTAATCTCTCTTGCGAGTTGTGTCCCTCATCTTCTTTTGTATCCATCCAAGCTTCCAGGATCCTTCTTCTCTGTAAGAAGTTTAGAGAGTTCCTTTATGTGAGAGAAAATATAAGGGAGTTTTGTAGTCACATCTATAACTGGCTTGTGAGGTTTTAAGTTATATCCCTTGTGAGATTTTGAGTGTCTCATCTCTCTTTTGTAAGTGTAATTCACTCGCCACATATAATGAATTTTATTCATCACCGCCAGAGGAGGAGGCATAGTCGAACCACGTAAAATATTGTGTCCCGCTTCTCATTTTATTTTACTTTTTGTAGTCATCGTTATATTTATAGTTTATCCGCCCTATATCCATAACAGATAGTTTGATAAAATATCAAAGGAGCTTTTGTGTGATTCGGTGGAATTTCAAAAAGATCTTGGTGTTTGGGAGTTGAGAAATGTGGGAGGCAAGTTGGAAGTGTTGTTTTCTAAGTTCTGGCCTTGGAAAGATTCTCATGTATTTTTTGGTTAATTGGAAGGCCCAATTATATAGAAAAAAGCTTAGGCAAAATAGATAAGAGAGAATCTACGCAAAGAATATAACTTTACCTACTTTACTAACTCATTTATAGGGGGAGATTAATTATGGAATTTTAAGCTTGGTTGATTCTATATAAGTTTCACCATGATTTATTCCACTATTTTTGGCCTCCAATGGTGTATATTTTCTGCACCAGCACAAGGGGAAGTGGGTTGGTGTTCTACTTGCTTTGTTGATGAAGATTTTCTTAGAAGATAAGTAGATTCAAGAAGAGATGTAATAGTATAGATGAGAGGTTTGTCTTGCACTTGTGTGTTCTTCCATGGGAGAAAGAGAGGAATAAAATAAGAAGAAGAAGATGAGTGAAATTAGCATAGTGGGTGAGGAAAGAGAGTGGATAGTTTAAGTTCCCAAGGTTGGTAGAAGCAAATAGAAGAAGCAAATTTTGAAATTGATGACTTAAACACTATTCACCAGCCATCCACCCTTTGATTTTAAAAGGGTAGTTTGGTAATAAGGGGGTAATTAAGGAAGAATGGGTTTATGGCCTTAAGAGCTTTATTTGTTTATTCATTAGGGTTCTCTCATGTGTTAAATTATAACGTAGTTGATTGTCTAGTCCCAAGGTGTATTTCTTTGTGCTTTTTAGTGACTATTGAAGCGGTAACAGAGGTTACTCTCCCAACACAATTTCCACACCATGATGTATAGTGGTTCGGCCAATAATCCGGCCTACGTCCACTTCTAGACAGAGTGTTATTCATTCTTTGGTTACAACTCTAGAGAGCCTTTTGGGGTGGGCTCTCTCTTTTCTAACTTGAGTCCCTTACAAATGAGCCCCTCTACTCCTATTTATAGACTTTCTATCACTAGGTTTACCCTTTTGCCCTATACATGTGGTGGTGTTACATAAACATAACTATCAGTCCTTTTACGGGTCTCCGGACTGAAATACTGCTTCCGCATTGGACTAACTCTTCCGGACCGTCACTTTGATAATAATCCCTCCGGTAGTTACTCTATCGGTAGTGATTCTTTAGATAGCAACTCTTCCGGTAGCGGGTCCTCCGGTAGTAGGGCTTCCATCGATAGGCCTTCCGACAATTGGCCTCCGGTAGAGTCTCTTGGTAGATCCCTCCGCATCGGGGCCTTTCGGTAGCAGGCCTTCCGACAATTGGTCTCCGATAGTAGTCCTTCCGCTAGCAGGCCTTCGGTAGACACTTTAACCTTCCGCATGGTATATTTCATACCATTACATCAGTCCCACAAGTTCTACTTTTTAGCACTAAAAGTGGAACTTATAAAAGAAGATAAAATTTACACTTTGTACTCTTTTCTTTTCTACTATGTATCTCCTAGTCCCACAAGTTCTTTTTTCTTTTGCCTAAAAAGGAAATGAACTTAAAAACTTTAGGCTACATGAGAGCTTGTCTATCGGTCACCAAGAAAGTCCCACAGGTTCCGGGGTGATGGAGTCCCACTTGTTCTCCTGAGAAAAGGTCTCCGTCCCTTGACCGTGCCATAATAAGAAATCCAAAGATCTGGAATTCCGAAGAGCCATAATAATCCCAGAAGGCCATAATAATTCCCGAAGACCATAATAATCTCAAGAAGTCCGAGATAATAATAATAAATGGGATATTACTTCATAATCAGATTGCTGCTTGAATCACTTCATTCCTTGGGCCTGCATATCTAAATTTAACAGAGTAAAAGATATTCGTCTTTTGGGCTGCCCGGAGCGACCGGACTTCCCAAAAGTTTTTGTTAGTTAGAGCATATTAATCACGGGGATAGAAAACCCAAATACACAGCCTATAGGTTTTCTAGAGCAACCTGTCTAAGTACATGGATAGCACAAGTCTGAGTTGAACAAAAAGTAATTCCTAAAAATTCTATTGCTTCCCAAAAGTTGGAGATCCTGATAATGAATATTTTAGACTGCTCTTTTTGTTGTTTTTTTTTTTGCCAAGATCTCTTTTGGTAACCCCTTAGTTACACTTTCATGCTTTCACACTCTACCACTGTACACATGGTGAGATCGTCGATTTAACACTCTACCGACTTTGAGCCGGTGAGATCGTCGGATTAACACTCTACTGCCAGGACGCTGACAGTGAGATCGTCGGATGAATTACACTACCATCGTTGATGGTAGATCGTCGGATACAAAACACTCTCCCATGGCCAATGGTGAGGTCGTCGGATACGTTCTTTTTTTGTCTTTCTTTCTTTCTCTTCTCTTTTTTTTTTCTTCTCTTCCTTTTCTTTCCTTTCAAGACTCGCTGGTCTTCGTTTTAAGTAAATCAGAAATTGTTTTAAAATATTTCTCTTTTTTTGAAAACTAGAGGGTGATCAATCCTCTAGAGAAAGTTTCGTAAACTTCCAGCGGTTAAAAGAATATTCACAATGAAATATCAAAAATTGGTACCTCTTTTTTCGTACCGGTAGGACGTCAGACTGCTACCAGGGCCAAACAACTATCTCCGACGGTTACCCAATTATACTCCTCCGGAGGTAGTTTCCCTCATCGGAGACTAGCTTTCAGCCTCCCGACCCTTTACGAGAATTCTTCGCTACGTCTGGGTTGAAACTTTTCTCGCGGAAGATAAGACTTTATCATCCTTACCTTGAATTATTAAAATTTTCCCAAATGTTCTCAGCTCGCGTACAGGAACGGTGGGCAGTCTTCTACCGGAGTGAAGTAGTTCTGAAAACGTTCCACCGAATGACGTCTCCGGAGTGACAGCGTACTATATTCTTTTTGGAGATATTACCGGTCGCACTTGTAAACCAGGTGCAAAATATCATTCTTACTGGAAGGCTGCTTAAATATCCCTGGGAGCAGGCCTTTCTGCCGGGGGATTTTGATATCCCATCTACCGGTACCACTGGCGAGATACTCGAAGATTTTACCGGTTGAAATTTCAAGCTTGTTTTCCGCTTCCGGTGGAGATAGAAGCAACTTGCGGAGGTACTAATTTGTCACCGGTAAAAGGGAAGTTGTATAGAATTTTAATGTTTTTCTATCCTCACACCCACATTCCACCGAAAGATCCTTTGTTTATCGCAGCAGTGAAAATCGTCGGGTTCGTCCTAGCGGAGGCTCTTTCGGGAGACGAATTGCGCCGGGGTAGCATACTTATGGGAATCTATCAACAGTAATAACACCATGTCCCCCTTTCTACTGGAGACACTTGAAAACTTGCCTTTCTTAACCGAGGGGAGAGTAGAGATCTGTGATAATTTTGTTCGTTGGCTCATAATATGTCTGTGTTTCCTGGTACTCAAGTGAAGCTTTGCATGCGTGTATCTGATGGAGCAGGTGTTTCACTTTAAGCTGCATGGTCAGTTCTATCGAAGACGGTTGTGTTTCCTTCGGAAGACCCGTACCAGTGACGATGCTGCACATGCCGTGTCTAGGATTTTCCCCCGGTTTTCCAGCTGCCCGTGCTCCTAACGCCCTCTGGAGCAACAACTTTATCGTCTCCAGATATCACTGGTCGATTTCGTAAATAAACAATGGTGAAACGTCTTCCTTCGGACTCATATCTACCGCAGACGGTCGAGATATCACTGATGGGGTTGTTTCACATGTACGTTCTGTTCTATCCCAAAATAAGATAATCGGCTCTGTCTCTGTGCCTCCGGTAATAGCTTTTTTCCTCCGGAAGCCGAATGATAACCAGAGCATGAATTCTCCCAGGTCTAGCAGACTGTTTCCGAGTTTCGAACTATCAATGACTACCGATACCTCCACCAAACTGCTCATGCTTCTGGCTTCTTCCCCTCTTTATTCTTTTGCCGGTAGCAAATTTAACTACAGGGACCCGTACTGTGTTAGTCTTATCCGCCCACCGACAGACCTTGAACCGGTTATACTGAGTCCATGATTATCTTGAATTTGACGCTCTGACGTCATTAAACTGTAACTCCAAAGGCCCCATATGGATGACATATAGACTCAGCGTTTTCTGGAATGTATGGAATTTCCCTCAGCTCGGTATGTGCATGAATGAACTTGCACAGCAGCGACAGCAGCAATTCTCACAACAAAACATAAGGAAGAATGCAAGTTAGAAAGAATTTCATATTGTAGTAACTTTGATAGCGAGCATGTAACTGACTGGATATAGAAAGCAAAATAATTAACTAAAGTATCCTTTGTGCACCCGGTAAAACCGTGAATTGTGATGATTTCTTCCGGTAATATAATAAAGTCTCCGAGAAGTCGCTACCGGAGAGCTGCCGCTATTTGCTGACTATATAACTCATTATTGCGACATAAGACGTATTCAAATTCTCATAACAATACTCTTTAAAAGATGCGGACAGTTGACAGGATTTATAAATATTTATAGTTTATGCATGATTGAACTTCCTAAAACAGCGGTGGAAAAAACGTCGGAGACATGATTTATACCAATTTGGACTGGCAAAGATAGAAAACGCTTCACGTATTAAAAATTAAGCTGCTGCTACTGGACATTATCATGCAGCAGAAAAGGAAATGATAAGAATGCATTGGTCATATTCTTATCCCTGTAAATCGGTAGAAGATTCACTTATCTGTTTTCAGATCGTAATTAAGATCTCTCCCATGCTTCACCGGTAGATCTCCGTGATACCCCTCCGGTAATATGACATTTCGGAAACTCCTTCGACATCTTCACGCAGTTTCTTCCGGTAACCTTTGGAGATCAATTTCTTTTGACTGCTTAGGTCCGGCTTTTGGGAACCGAAGCCCTTCCTTAGTTGAGATGGTTCTGTTGAAAGAACCGTCTCCTATACCCTTGGTTTATGATTCAATTTTTGATGATGCATCTTCCGGGTTCAAGTTGCGGTTGTGGATCAACATTCTTGAATTGAATATGTCGTTCTTCCCTCTTTCGATCCTCCCATCTTTATTGAGACAAATCTTTTGCACTCTTCGTAAATTTTTGGTTTGAGAGCGAGTTTCGTCGATTCCTCCAACGACCGAGAATCAATTCTTCGCGAAAAAGCCAAATCGTTCATTATTCTCCAAATTGTGCGAGTTGTCCTCTGGCCCTCAGCGAGAGGTGTACAGACCTCGTAACCGCTTTTCGTTCTCTCTGTACTTCGACTGGTTAAGTTCTTTTGTAGACTAATCCTTCGATTCGATATGAACTTTGCTCAGCGATTTTCGATGAAGCTTGAAGATGAGTTTCTTGCTGTTTTTCACTATTCCTTGATCCGCGATCTGCCGCTCTTCAACATCGTTCGACATTGACTCGATTGTCATGTTGGATTTATTGTTGTGATCGTATCCAGTTTCAATCCACTGGATCGATGAAGAAGATATACATCATATCTTTTAAAAAACTTATTCTGCCATCGCTTCTTCCTCCATACTTCCAATTCGTCGGTCCTTTTCCAGGTGGTTACTCTGTCGGAAAGATGTGAATCCTGGCTTTGCTCATAGATGAGGATGTGATTCACAAGCTGGAGCAAGACTTCCGGATCATCTTTTAATCGCAAAATACTTTTAAGTATACATAAATTAATCCTCCAGATCTGAAGAGCGGTATGTTCTTATGTAAATCTCGATACGCCTCGCTTCTTTTCTTCCGGCGGATTTTTGAGATCTTGACTGCACAAATGAACTCCTCGGATGAACTTGAAGATTTCCTTCAATTCCATATGTTTGATCGAAAAGTTGCTCCCCGTCGTGTCTAGATCGTGGTTACCATTTCGGTTGTCCGTTTCCCACAGACGGCGCCAATGAAGCGGTAACAGAGGTTACTCTCCCAACACAATTTCCACACCATGATGTATAGTGGTTCGGCCAATAATCCGGCCTACGTCCACTTCTAGACAGAGCTGTTATTCATTCTTTGGTTTACAACTCTAGAGAGCCTTTTGGGGTGGGCTCTCTCTTTCTAACTTGAGTCCCTTACAAATGAGCCCTCTACTCCTATTTATAGACTTTCTATCACTAGGTTTACCCTTTTGCCCCTATACATGTGGTGGTGTTACATAAACATAACTATCAGTCCTTTTACGGGTCTCCGGACTGAAATACTGCTTCCGCATTGGACTAACTCTTCCGGACCGTCACTTTGATAATAATCCCTCCGGTAGTTACTCTATCGGTAGTGATTCTTTAGATAGCAACTCTTCCGGTAGCGGGTCCTCCGGTAGTAGGGCTTCCATCGATAGGCCTTCCGACAATTGGCCTCCGGTAGAGTCTCTTGGTAGATCCCTCCGCATCGGGGCCTTTCGGTAGCAGGCCTTCCGACAATTGGTCTCCGATAGTAGTCCTTCCGCTAGCAGGCCTTCGGTAGACACTTTAACCTTCCGCATGGTATATTTCATACCATTACAACTATAACACTCACAAGTCATGTTGACTATTCAAAATATGTTTTCAAATTCCCTCCTATTATTTGTGCTCTTAAATCATGTAATGGCATATTACATGTTAAACCAACTCTATTGGTTGATTTTTCTTTATAAGTACTCCCTCTTTAATCCAAGATTACATGTAATGTTTAGTAACCTTTTTGGACTATATATTTATTTATATAAATATATTTTGAGATTATATAATTCTTTGATGTTTTCAAAGCTCATTGGCCTTAATATTTCAATATTGATCCTTAAGCATTTCTATACTTATTATGGATATTTAACCTCCCTTGCGAGATTTGTGTGCCTCGTCTTCTTTTGTATCCTTCCAAGCTTCCAGGATCCTTCTTCTCTGTAAGAAGTTTAGAGTGTTCCTTTATTTGAGAAAAAATAAGAGAGTTTTGTAGTCACATCTACAACTGGCTTGTGAGGTTTTAAAAGTTATCTCCGTTGTGAGATTTTGAGTGTCTCGTCTCTCTTTTGTAATTTGTAATTCACTCCCCAGATATAATGAATTTTGTTCATCACCGCCAGAGGAGGAGGCATAGTCGAACCACGTAAAATAGTGTCCCGCTTCTCATTTTATTTTATTTTTTGTAGTCTATATATATATATATATATATATATATATATATATACACTTTATCCGCCCTATATCCATAACAGATAGTTTGATATAATATCAAAGGAGCTTTGTGTGATTTCGGTGGAATTTCGAAAAGATCTTGGTGTATGGGAGTTGCGAAATGTGGGAGGCAAGTTGGAAGTGTTGTTTTCTGAGTTTTGGCCTTGGAAGGATTCTCATGTATTTTTTGGTTAATTGAACTGCCCAGTTATATGGAAAAAGCTTAGGCAAAATAGATAATAGAGAATCTAAGGAAAGAATATAACTTTACCTATTTTCTTAACCCGGTTTTAAGCTGAGATTAATTATGAAATTTTAAGCTTGGTTGAATCTAGCTAAGCTTCACCATGGATTTTACCACTATTTTTGGCCTCCAATGGTATATATTTTCGGCACCAGCACAAGTGGGAAGTGGGTTGGTGTTCTACTTGCTTTGTTGATGAAGATTTCTTAGAAGAGAAGTAGATTCAAGAAGAGGTGTAAGAGTATAGATGAGAGGTTGTCTTGCACTTATGTGTTCTTCCATGGGAGAAAGAGAGAAGAAATAAGAAAAGAAGAAGAAGAAGATGACTGAAATCGGCATAATGGGTGAGGAAAGAGAGTAGATAGTTTAAGGGTGTGTTCACTTCGGGGTAATCAACAAAGGGAAACGGAATTATTTCCTTTGTGGTTGTTTGTTTTGTATTTTTATTGATTTTATTTCTCTTACTTCCAGTTTCAAAAACCCCCATATCCCTCTTTGGTGATTCCCCCCAAAATCCGAGGGAAAAGTATTCCCTTTTCTCCCTCTTATCCTTATCTTCATCTTTTACATAAACAAATATTAAAATATATGGTATATAATCTATATAAATACTAATATATGATACATAATTTTTATAAACATTAATATACAATATTATATCTAATAGAATATAATATATTTTAATTATAATTACATAAATATAAATATAAATATGGATATGGATATGGATAAGGATATAATATAATATATAATATAATATAATATAATATAATATATATATAATATAATATAATATAATATAATATAATATAATATAATATAATATAATATAATATATATATATAAAATATAAATATATAAATAGGATATGAATATGAGTATGAGTATAATATATATCATTTATAATTAAAAAAATATAAATGTAAATTTATAAATAATATTAATATAAATTGTTTATATTTGTAAAAATGAACAAATACTATATATATATATATAAATATTATTTATAATTTAACTACAATAAAATTCTAAAACAATAATATATATTATTGAGAATTCTATTCCGTTTCCATGTTGGAATCAAACAGACTTCTTGATTCGGGGGAATCTCTTTCCTTTCCTTTCCATTCCCTTTCCTGATTCCATTCCGTTTCCTCACCCCGAAGTGAACGCACCCTAAGTTCCCAAGGTTGGAAGAAGAAAAATCGAAGAAGAAGTAAAATCGAAGAAGCAAAATCGAAGAAGCAAAATTTGAAATTGATGACTTAAACACTATTCACCAGCCATCCACCCTTAGATATTTAGAATGTGTAGTTTGGTAATAAGGGGGTAATTAAGAAAGAAGGGGTTTATGGCCTTAAGAGCTTTATTTGTTTTAATCATTAGGGTTCTCTCATGTGTTAAATTATAATCTAGTTGATTGTCTTGTCCCACAGTGTATTTCTCTGTGTTTTTAGTAATTATAATACTCACACGTTATTTTGACTATTTAAAATATGTTCTCAAATTCCCTCCTATTATTTGTGCTCTAAGATCATGTAATGACATATTACATGTTAAACCAACACTATTTGTTGATTTTTTTATAAGTACTCCCTCTTTAATCCAATATTTCATGTAAGGTTTAATAACCCTTTTTGGACTATATATTTATTTATATAAATATATTTTGAGATTCTATAATTTTTTGATGTTTTTAAAGCTCATTAGCCTTAATAGTTCAATAACTGATCCTTAATCATATCTATACTTATTAGGGATATTTCAATCTCCCTTGCGAAATTTGAGTGCCTCGCTTCTTTTGTATCCATCCAAGTTTCTAGGATCCTTCTTCTTTGTAAGAAGTTTAGAGAGTTCCTTTATGTGAGAGAAAATATAAGAGAGTTTTGTAGTCACATCTATAACTGGCTTGTGAGGTTTGTGAAAGTTATCTCTCTTATGAGATTTTGAGTGCCTCGTCTCTCTTTTGTAAGTTGTATTTCACTCCCCACATATAATGAATTTTGTTCCTCAACGCTAGTGAATGAGGTATTGCCGAACCACGTAAATATTGTATCCCGTTTCTCATTTTATTTTATTTTTTGTAGTCATCGTATATACATATACTAACCTATTTATCTGCCCTCTATCCATAACAAAGAGTTTGATAAAATATCAAATGATTTTTTCTGTGATTTTGGCGGAATTTCGGTAAGATCTGGTGTATTGGAGTTGAGTAATGTGGAGGCAAGTTGGAAGTGCTGTTTTCTGAGTTCTGACCTTGGAAGGATTCTTATGTGTTTTTATTATATAGAAAAAGCTTAGGCAAAATAGATAAAAGAGAATCTAAGCAAATAATATAAATTTAAATATTTTTTTCACTGGGTTATAGGCTGAGATTAATTATGGAATTTTAACCCAATGTAAAGGAGGAATATTGAGAATTTTGAGAGTGGGAATCGGGTCGTATGGGTGAATGACCGATTTTATAAAATTTTGAATTTGGAACCTCCCATAATTCATAAATATATATTGGAAATTGAAAATTGAAAATTTCAACGAGGTTATGCGCTAAATACCATTCTCTGTAATGTGCTAAAATTTCATGACATTTTGACTTGATTTGGGTATTTTCCAGCGGACACAGAAAATTACAAAATGTTTGAATTTTTCTTTAAATTTTTTGGCTTAGGCTCCAAATTAATTTTGTCAAGTTTATAACTGTGTGTAGCCATGCTAACTATGTGACAATTTTATTTTAATGTGTGAAGGTCTTTCTTTCTATTTTAGGCAATTCTCTATTAATTTTTAAGAAAAATAGTTTAGAATATGAATTAAAAGCTATATTTCTAGAATAAAAAATATCTGAAATTATAAGAATGACTTTCCTTGAGAATATTTTGAGATGATGAACTAGCCTGATGAAAATAGAAGTTCCAAGAATATCCTTGGAAAATCTCAATTATGCACTTCGACCATTTTACCCTTGTCTTTGCTTTTGTGCTCTAGGTTCTTTCCCAAGAATCAAAATTTTAGGTATATTAGTTTTCTTAATACATGGTTAAGGTAGAGCTAACTATACCCTACCAATAATATGTTACCAACAACAAATATTTTCATCTATTTATTTGAGCTCAAAAATCAGATTTTTGACAAAATGAAACCAAATTGTGGGAAAAACATATTTAAGATATATGTATTCCCTTAGAAAAATACCCCTTTCACTAAAAATATTGTCTTAAGCCAATTTAAGAATCTTTTTCACCCCAAAAAATATCTTTTTCCCAGTAACTTGTTCAACTTAACTCTATCCATATTCATCGTAACACCAAAATCTGATATTTTAATTATCTTTCCACAATCATCTTTGTCACCCCAAATAGCTATGTTATATGAATTCCTTTTTCCACAATGATCTTGTCACAAGTGAATGAAATGTTATGACTTTAAACAACATATAGTCATCGCGAGTAAAATGAAGACAAGAATCAAACACACACAAGAAACAACTAGTGTCCTATTCTAATTGAGGATACACAAATCTCAATTTATAGAGATGGTACATAAGAAAATCCTAATATATATAATTTAATATACCCTAAGATGTTTTGTAATTTGTTTGTGTATCCGATTTCAAAAACTTGTTCGTTTTATGCCCTAAAAAGTTTGAAATTCACAATGTATCTCTACTTCATGAAATGACCTTGACTTTTTACCTCTATAGCACTGTAAATCAGATTTTAAGTTCACAATATGCCATTTTTTATTTTTAAGTATTTTATGAAAATTTCTAAAAAAATAATACAAAAATATAAATAATTACAAAAAATATTTAGAAAAATAATACAATAAAAATATTACTAAAAAAATAAGTAATTGAAATAAATTAATAATTCTTAAAATATTGAACACACAAAAAACTTTCAGACAAATATTTTTTTTCTTCTCATTGTTTACCTTACTTGATTGTTTATCTGTCTTATTTTTCATTAAAATATTTGTAGTTAAATTATATAATATATCTTGTATTGGATTAGTTTTGTTTATAGATTGATATATATATATATATGTTTATTACACAATTTTTAATCATTATCTAACTAAACTATGAATATTTTATTAGAAAAGAAGATTGATAAATAGTCATGAAAGAAAAAAGAACAAAGAGAAGAAAAATAAAATTTGTTAGAAGTTTTGTGTATTTTTAGTATTTCAGAATAATTAATTGTATATCGATTTTATATCTTTTTAGTTAATTTTTATAATTGTATTACTTTTAAATTTTTGTAATTATTTTTATCTTTGTAGTATTTTAATTTTTAAAATCCATAAACTTTCCCCAAATAAAAAAAAAGGTGTCATAATATGAACTTAAACATTATATGCAATCTTAGAGATAAAAAAGTCATTATTAAAGATGATATCATGTGTTTTTAAACTTTTTAGAAGCATAAAGAACCGAATCCGGGTACATAACAACTAGAAAAATGTAAGGGAATATTCATATTCCCTAATTTAAATAAATAATTTGTAAGTTACAGGTTCACATAAATATCAATTTATAACATAAATTCTTTTCTATCCCATTGTATTGGTAGGACATTTGGAAAAATAAAATAAAAATAATTATAAAAATTATAGGGAGAAAAAATAAACGATGAATTATCTCCAAAATGAAGAGAGTCTAAAATTGCTTGAGACTCTCGTTGTAAACCCAGGGTCTCTCTAGATGAACCAAGTGACTCGCCTTCTTTATTTCTTGATATGTAGCCTTGTCTCCTAGTTGTCTGCAGATTGAAAATTATAAAACCCTTATAATCGATTATTTGATATCCACAAAAAAGACTAAGGTACATCTCCATCTTATTAGAGATCACTTCAATCCCTGAAAAACAAGACGCGTAGTGTATATTTAATTGTCCTTTTGCATAAGTTATGACTACGTACCCTCATAAAGGGGCAGAGTATTACAATTTTTTTTATGAGTGACCGAAAGTTCAGCATTAAAATGATACTGAACTGAACCTTTATCGTAATTTGGTTGTGGCCATATCACAATATTCATATATATTTTGTATAAGTTACAATATTCATACATACATATTACAAAATAGTTGCAAGTATAGACCCAGTTCCATTTGTCATTCAACTATTTAAGAGAAGAAATATGAAGGCTGATATAGAACAACTCTTTTAAGGTCTTAGCATGCTCCTTTCTGATTATATTATCATATTCACCCCAAAGAAGATGAATTCTCTACGAAATATGTATGACGAACATACATTGGTCAAGGAAACAATGGATTATTTTTTTTGAGGGGGGAGGAAACAACATATAATAGTAGTCCATTGCATCGATATTTGTCCAAGAACAACATTTTACTAAGTTGGTAGTGGTGGACATATTGAAATACTATACTCTATAGTATTTACACTATAGTTTAGTATTAGTATTTCTTTCTTACTAAGTGTTGTAACAGTCCGGTTAGTGTATAAGTGTACGTTCTCTGTAGAGTATATATATATGCATAGATAGATAGATGCCAAAGTAAGACACATTGTAATACACAATCAAGAAGCATTCTCTCAAAATATAATGTTGTCAAAGATCTCTCTCTTGCCGATTTTCCATGGCAAAGCGATCCCCATTTTCTAAATGGTATCAGAGCCACAATTCGATCCGTTTCGTCTTCAAACTGCAGATCTTTAGTCTTTCTTGCTTTCTCCAACCATGAGCGAAAAGGTGAAGGGAGTCGAAACTGGAGCAGGAGAAACAATGAAATACCCCAAACCTTAATGTGTTAATTAATTAAGTAATTATTATTTTCTAAGGCTAATTAAGTCCTTAAGAATGTTTGTGAAGTAAGAGGAACCAAAAGTGAAATACCCAAAACCTTTATGTGTTAATTATTGTGTAATTATGAATTTATAAGGCTAATTAAGTCCTTAGGAGTTTTGGTGAAGAAAGTAGAAAGCAAGCAAAAGAAAAAGGAAAACGCGTAAAAGTCACAAAATGTAAAAACGCGTATTTAATTACTAGGAGGAATACAACATTGGAAAGGGTATTGGATGAATTTTAAAGGCTTAATAAGGCCTAAATAATATATGGGAACAATTCCCGAAGAAACGGATCCAAATAATGTGTTGAAACGCTAATAAAGCTTTTAGCGCACGTTTTTCGAGAAAACCCAAAAACGTGACTTTAAGTGGTCAAATGAACCTGTAAAAATTATAGTTCATCAAATAAATATAAATAAACACTAATGGAAGCTTAAGAGCCATTAAAATTAAAGAAACGAGAAAAATTCCGGAAAACGGCCCGGTTAGTGAATAGTGCTTAACCGGGTAAATTAACGAGCGTTTCGGTATATAACGCAAAACGCTCCAGCCTATATTATAACAGAGGGCCGGTTTTTACAGTATAAATCAGCTCTCTCACACTCTTGACTAGTTAGCTAGTTAAATAAGTCAAAAAACAATAAAGCAAAAAATGACTTATACCCCCACCCACACTCTCTCTCCTCTCATTTCTCTTTCTCCCCTCTCTTTCCTCTTATTTCTTCCTCCCAGCGATTTTCTCCTCCTCCCTCTGTTGCTGTCATTTTTGAACCTCTCCACCAACCACTCATGGCTTCTTCATCTTCTCTCCCTTGTACAAGCTCCATTAAGCTCAAATCACAAAAATAAATACATATTCTTCATCCTCTCATCATTCTCTATCTTCCTCTCTTTTCAAAATTCCAAAATGGAGAACTTCATCTCCATGGGGTTTTCCCATTTGGGGAGGAAAATGGCATCAAAGTAAAGCTTGGAGTCTCCTCTCTCTCCTAAGGTAAAAATCTTGAAGAAAAACTCACTTTCCCTCCATCTCTTGTTGTAGCCAATTTTTCCCATGTTGATACCTTGTTTTCTCCTGTTTTTGAGCTTCAATTCAACCCTCCAATGGTGGTGGAATTTCCCTTTTTGATTTAAGGGTGAGAACCCCTCTTAAAAAGCTCCAAAAGGTAAACCCTAACTATGATGTTTCAAGCCTTAATTGGATTAGTGTATTTCCAAGGGTTAGAATTTTAATTATGTGCTTTTTATGTAATTTGGGTGTGGGGATGGAGTTTGGTAACTCCATTGCCAACTTGACCGAAATTAAAGAGGAGGAGAGGAGAAGACTTGAACAAGGGGAAACTTATGAATTTAAGGTAAGAAAACTACCTTAATAACTATCTTGATTGTTTAAGAATTTGGGACGGGTTAATTGAATAATGAACCCAAAATATGGAAAATAATGTGTTTAGTTGATTTTGAGAAATTTGTGAAATTAATTGTGAATTAAAGGGCCTTGGAGCCAAGTTTTGAGTTTGTGTTTATATTTTGTTTATTGAGATTTTGGAGTTATGTTGTTGTTGATGGACTTTGAGGATTTATTATGTGCTGGTAGGACCCTTGTAAGGGTGTGGCTAGATTAGAATGAAAAGGATGAGAATTGGTGGTGAAAATGGATGTGTTAGGTTATGGGGAGGTTATGGCGAAATTTTTGTAGAAAATGAGTGTTGATGATGGCTTGGTGAATGGGGAGAACCTAGGTGTTTATAGTATTGAGTAGAGTGGATTAATAGCCTTGAAATGGTGAATGAAGGATGGGTTTGAAATATGCAAAATCTATAGCAAATGGCATATAAGGATATGTAGAAATTCTAGAAGTGAGTTGTTGTGCAAGCCTTAGGAAATGGAAGTTGAACTTGGGTTTTAGATTGTATATATCTAGGAATGAATTGGAATGGTCATTAAGTGATGTGGTAAGTTTGGTAGATGGTAAGAACTATCAAAAGGAAGTAGAAATGCACAAGTGATGCAAATACAAGAATGTGAAAATTGAAATTGTGAATTTGAGCAAGAATTGGTGGGGATTAACCAAGGATTGAATGTTTAAGAGCATGTTTTAAGGTGTTTATTTATTAGGAACTTTGTGAAAGTTTATGGAATGATTTGAGTTGATTAAGGGTTAATTTGTGGTTGAAAAATGTAGTTTTAACAGCTTTTTATCAGGGTCCGGACCTAGCCCTTGTATAAAGTCCCGGACCAAGCTTAAAACAAGCCGAAAGTGAGGTTTACAGGTGGTCCGGGACCTAGGTCCAGGACCAGGTCCCGGACCAATGTCAAAAAAGGCCGTGAGTACATTTCAGAGGTGGTCCGGGACCTTGGGTCCGGACCAAGTCCCGGACCAGAACAAAATGGCTTAAAATGTGTTTTAAAGTGTTCTAAAGGTGGTGGATTGATGGGTAATGGTTTTAGATGTTGTTAAGGGCTTGTTTGGTGACTTTTAAAGGTCCTAGGAAGTATAAACAAGTGTGAGAAATGAATGAGGAAGTTGTAAGTTTAAGCACACATGAACAAAACTAAGTATAACGGGATAACGGGGTTAAATACGGGAGTATTAGTTTTTCATACCGTAACACCCTAATGTTAATAAAAACATTTGAATGTTATCAGTGGAACAAGTGTGAACCAAGGAACGTGATGCCACACGGTAAAGTTAACCCTGGGTGAAAGGTATGGTTTTCTTGCAACCTGTGTCCTACCGGGTTACACCGGCTTGTATGCCAACTTGTTTTTCTGTGTGTTTGCCACCTTGCAAGATAAAGCATGAAATGAGTTTACAGTAATTCATTAATGTGGCATAAATAATTCCGATACCGTTTAGCCTTAATTATGTGTTAAACTGTAGCCAACCGACTCTAGGATCACATAAGAGATCGGTATTCAGATTAAACGTCCTAACCTACGGGAACGTTCTAACTACGGCTATCTGTGCGCTAGTTGTATATTGTGGTTGTGTGTGTTGTGTGTTGCCTTTCTTAGTATATCGTTATCTAACGAATGTTGTTGACCATGTTTGTCGAATGGGATGTTACATCCCTTGTGTGTGATTAATCAAGTTTGTAACACCAAATGGTGTCATGATGTGAAAGTTCCATAAAGGAACTTCTAACTAATATGTATATATTATGGGGGTGAGGAATCCGGGGTGTCCCGGTCGTGCACGTGTGTTTGGGAGTAGATGTCTACAGTTGCTCTAACTCCCTCTCTGTTATGTTATGGTTGTTTTCCTTCTTGGATTACAACCACCCACAAGCTTAACCAAGACTTACCTACCTCATTATTATTTGGGGCTAGGGGGAATTGTGTATGGTGTGATCGGGTCTATATTAACACTGACACATCTAAGTAATGTTATGTGGATTGGTGTGCTCGGGTCTATATTAAGACCGACACGTCTATGTAAAGTAAATATGTACGGTGTGCGGACCTATATTAAATCCGACACACCTTAAGTAAAGTGTATGTTCTCTAAGAAGAACGGTTGGTGTGTGTTGTGTACATGTTGTTACGGGATGTTGTGGTGATGTTGTGAAGTTGATAACCGAAATCAACCCAAATTTAATACAAGAAGTAATTAATTGTATCCCGATCAATTCAGTGAGTGTGGTTTAATATGAATTTAGTTCCTTTAAGGTAGAAACCCTCAAGGGTCAAGGAACACAGTAATTGGTCTAACAAGTGTTGGTGTGTTATCCCTCTGGTTGTATCCTATTGGTTGGTTGTGTGTGCTTATGTAATGCCCCAAATTTCTTAAACTGTGATTAGGGCCTTGCTTAACTGTAAACATTAGGAAACCCTAATTCCTAAAGATGGAGAAGGTTATAATTAGTTGGAAGTGCATGGTGAACGTTAGAAACTCTAGTTCCCGGAGTATCACCCGGTAAACCTTAGTTTCACAGGATTTCTGAAATTCCCGAAAATTACTGAATTCCTCAGGAACTGAGAGTGGTTATCAACCTTAGGAAGTGTGTTAGATACTTTTGAGAGTGTTTTGAGGAAAGAAACAATCATATCTTTCTTCTTTTAATATAAGACAATTTAGTTACATTTTTCAGTATTTAGTGGTTCTGGGCAAACGAGGCCTCGGAAGAGCTCAGAAGTGACCCGAGGAAATTCCTGAAACTTGATAACCCACACTAGTATTAACATACCCACATATATAGTCTTAATACCCATGAAAAGCTCAAGCCAAACATGGCCTAAGGTGGTGGCCGAAAATATCAAGGAAAGGAGAGAAAAATATATATCTCGGTTACTATTCACCACTATTCACACCTCCTTACTATTTGTAATGATGATCAAGGAAACTTGCTCCCTCCTTATCCATTCAAGGGCGGTTAGGCATGGATGGTTAGGATTGGTTTTTGACACTTGTCACAAATCAATGGCTAGGGGCAATTCTAGAAGTAATGATTATAAGTTAAAGGATAAGGATGAATTTTAGTATAAAGGGGGGGGGGGTGGAGGCCGGCCATGGTAGGTGAGCAAGGTGGCCATTCTTCTTCATCTACCTTGCTTCTCCCAAGCTAGAAACACCATTGGAGCTTAGGCAACAACACTCCTCCATTAGAAACACAAATCTAAGGTAGAAATTAAGCTAAAATCAAGGAAAAGGCAAGTTTAAGGGGTGGAAGCTAAACTCCAAGGTGGGAGACTTGGTTGGTGGAGATTTTGAGTTCAGGCAACTTATAATCAAGGAAGAAGAACACCAAAATGGCTAGGAGAGGACAGGTAACATCTATGCACATCATTTTCACATTTAAAGCTTATTTTCTTTCTTAAGACATTCTATTTGGTTACCTACGAATCCTATCTCCTATTTTCTTAACATTTTTACAGTAAACTAGGGATGAATAGTTAGTGATTATCCTAGAAAATCAAGTCGAAATAAGGTTGGGAAGTAGGAAAACTCTAAAGAACTTTGAAAATAGAGAAAAATGAGCTTTAAGCTTTTGGAATTACTTAGGTATGTTTCCGACATGGGTTTGAGCTAAAAGTTTGAGGGTAGTCTTGAATAGTGAATATATGGTTATGGTTGAAAAATCAAGTCGAATGGAGAAATTTAAGTCGGTTATACAAGGTAAAGAAGCTAAAAATGAGAAAATGTGCTTTAAGCCTTTCTGAGTGGTTGAATGGGTTTCCGAATTGATCTTGAGCTGAAACTTTGGGGAGACACTTGTGTTGTTGGTCGTGGATCATGGTTAAATATTTAGGCCGATAATCCCTTGGGAAGTTATTTAAGTTGATAAATAGTGATTTTGGTCAAAAATAAGAATTTAAGCTTTCTAAGGTGGTTTCTTGGAAATTGTTGGATTCTATAGTTTATTGAAGCTTAATGGTATTGTTATGATGTTATTAAGGTGATTTTACAAGTGGTTGAAACTTGATGTTGGATTACTTGTAATACCCCAACCCGAAATCCAATAAACTGAACGGCGATCACTCCCAAATAAAATACAACTGCAGCGGAAATAAATACAACCACCGGGCGGTATTACAATGCCGTTGGCCACCCTTGTGACCAACAAGGCTAAGTCCAAATACAATCCTCAAATGTCACGGTCTGGAATACAGATACAACCCGAGATACTAGGAATCAAACTCAAGGTAAATACTGAAATAAAATAATTAACTAATAGTAGACTCCCAAAGCTTGGTCTACCCCACCTACACTCAGTGTGGTGATCTTCTTAAACTTCAGGTACCTGAAAAATGGGGGGTGCCCCCAAAGGGGCTCAGCAAACAATGCTGGTATGGAAAACGTGCAGCCCATCGTCTACCGGGCCACACCAACTACTTGTCGAACACATGCAGTTCATTTTTATAAAGCTGTAAACAAGCATAATCTGATGATAACAAGTATCCAAACAAGGACAATAATGTCACATAGAACAAGACACAGAAGGTCAAGTTAGCTGAACTGAAATGTCTGATAGCTGTCGGGTCCACACAGTGGGACTGACGATGTATAAAAGTATATCAATATAGTGGAGGTATAGTGACCTCGTTATAGAGAAAGGTTGGGTATAAAAACCCCAGGAGATAACGTAGTTAAACCCTGAACTGAGAGGCGTGGGAAAATGAATCCCACTAGAGGAATGAAATCTTCCTCAAACTGAACTGATGGGCATTTGAATCCCGGGAGGAATAGAGTCTTCCTCCCAACTGAATGTTCCGTCGCGACGTAGTAGGAGACGACCTGAGACAGGTACAACTCCGTAGCATGCATGGCCAGATCCAACTGGGCTCCTCATTCTCGAAGTATATATTGTTAAGTGTCATATAAAGACGTTAAACAAGAACACAATGTGTATTGTCAATTATCACGTTTAGGATAATGACGTTGTTATAAAGTGAAGTTAGTGAGAGACTTGAGTACAAGTCCTCGGTATACTGAAGCGCAGGTATTTAATCCACTGGTATAGTAGTGTTTGTATGCGTGGGACATACACGTAGTAGTCAGCATCATTCACGCACATAAAATAATACAACAGCGCACAAGAGTAAACAACATTTTACATTAATTATCTTGGTCGTTATTTCAAACAACAGATAGCACACAAGCCGGTGTAATCCGTTAGAAAACAGGTTGCAAGAATCCCATACCGTTCACCGTAGGTTTGCAGTTGTATACCCGGTCAACGTCTGGTCAAACAAAGTCCTAGAATAGGATTAACTGAGAGGGTTAATTTATGTTACCCTTATATAATGATCCTATTGAATCTTTTAACAATCTCGTATTTGTTATTTCATGTGAGGTTTATTTCTTTTAATTACCTCATGATTTTATGTATAACTTATTTGTTATTCCTTTTTGATTTATTATAAATCCTTTAATGTACATACATGTATTCATATAATCATGTACTTTATTTGTTGTTTATTTTAATTGTCTAAGTGACATAACAACTTATAATTTCTTAACTATATTTAAATGTCTTACATGACATAATATTCTTATAATCCCATTATTCTCCTTTTAGTCATAAATTATCTTTTTGTTTTCCTTTAATTCCTTATAACTATATAAGCCATAGTTCTAATTCCATAATTCCTTTAATTAAAATTCTTTCTTCTAAATCCTCCAAATATCCATATAGGACCTATATTTATTTAAATCTAAATTATTCCCCTTGTATTTCGGTTATTTATAAATCAACCACATTAATTCATAAACTTTACACTTAAATTCTAATCTCTTTATATTATAGAGTTTTAACTTCTTATTTAGCTAAATTACATATTCACACTAATATTTTGGTATAGCTTTTAAATATTATAACTCTCAAAAATAGCAACTTAGCCCCTTAAATTCTCGGCATAATAATTATTTCCTATAATTACCATTTAACCACAAAACCTTATAAACTTTGCTTAATGCCTTATAAACTATAGTTTTTAATTTAATTCTCCATAAATGCCGAATTTATATATATAAATTCTTAAATTACCAAACTAACCCCAAAGTAATTCGGCTTTGTCATTTATTCTTCCTTAATTACACTTTCATCCCCAAACTTTATAATAGTTTCTTAATAACTTATAAACTAAAGTCTAAATATTTAATTCCCAAAATTTCGAAAGTGAGCCTAATAAATCTTTTAATTATGAATTCGCCACTAATAAATTCTAAACTTCCAACAACTTTTATAAATTACATAATAGCCCAAAACTTTATAAAGTGTTACTTTAACACATATTTAAATTATCTAAAATTCATAAACTTAATTCCTAACCTTATATTATATCATATTATTCCAAGAATACCCTTAACTCTCTCGGTTTTTATAATAAACACACTAAACTTTGTAAAAATTACATTTAAGCCACATAACTTAATTAATTAGCCATTTAAGCTCTAATAAATATTTTTAACTCACCAAACTTTATAGTATAAGTTTATATACCTAAGTAGCTCATTAAAATCTATTTAACACTTAGGTAATTCGGCCATATTTATTTAATGACCATATAGTATATAAAAGTGGGTTTATATGTCATAATAAATGTACATAAATTCATATGAGTCATATAACTTATGTAAAAATTATTGTAATGTCTTATATTGATTCTTAGCTCAAAATAAGCATTTTTGCCCTTGACATTTCGGCCTTAATTTATTTGTAACATAAATAAATTTTGTGACACAAAAATGTGTCTTAAGGTAAATATTTTCTATATATGTTATAGATTATATTTTTGGCATATAATACCATATAGTTTCGGTCTTATAAACCTAGGAGATGTACATAATTTTTGTATAATTTTTAGAAGCTTAACAAAGCTTATAACATAAAGATTTACTTAGTAACTACTTCTTAACAAAGGTGGTTAAGTGCTTGAACTCTTCTTGAATCTCCAAGCTTTCTCCAAGGTAATATTGATGCTCCACTTCGGTTATATGCAAGTGGTGAAGGAGTTTTAGGAGTTAGATCTTGAATAAAGATCTTAAGTAGATTTGTAAGTAGTTTTTACAAGATTTTACCTTAGACTTTTCTCCTTATGATTCGGCACTCCTAAGGTAGATGAAGAACAAAGTTTCCTTCATGAAAATGAAGAAGAAAGACCTTAGAAGAAGTAGAACTTGGTTACACATAAAAATGTGCTTTAAGGATTTTCAAGCATTAAACTACCTTAAGATAACCTTGAGATGCTCCTTGATTAATGTTGGTTTGGACAACCTCCTTGGAGAACTAATGGTGCCGAACACTCTTGTTATGCTAGGAAGAGTTTTGCTTCAAGACTTGCCAAGAAATGCTAGGAAATTACCTTAAAGATGAAGATAGAAGTTAAATCTCCATTAATGGACTTAAGAGCTTCAAAGGAAGAAGATGAAGCTAGAAGAGAGAGGAGGGAGCTTACCAAATTCGTGGATGAAGAGGGCAAGGAAGAATGAAGGCAACCGAATTGTATAAGGTAAGAATATGCATTTGGAATTTGATTTTGTTTGTCAATTTTTAATGTCAAATGACTTTACTTTTCCTTAGTTTATTACATGGTTTATTGGCTCAATAAATGCCCATTTCTCTGCATAACCGGCCATGTGATGTGTGACAAGGCAAGAGTTGGAAGAAATGATTATGAGCTAGAAGACAAGGTAAGAAAAGGTAAGGTATCTTCTTTTGATTTTTCTAAGTCTTGCTTGTCTTCTTCTCCTCTTGTAGCTGGACGATTTTAGGGACTGAATGGAGTATATGAACCGGCCATGAAGAGCCAAGGAACAAGCAAGGAAGGTTACTTGCTTAAGAAATCAAAGGCAAAAGAAAAAGGAATCTACTTTTTGCTTTTAGCATTTGTTTGTATCTAGCTCACATGGCCTTGTTCCATGACCTAATTTCGACAGCTCTCTGGTCAAATGAGACCTACATACTTTGGCATTAAGTAATATAACACATGGGAAGGTGAGTCACACATGTTCTTGCCTTTTACAAACTTTTAATGCAAATTTTTATACTAGTTTTTGCTCTTAAAATCGGCCCCTATAGAGAGCCTTGTTGACTAGTCACACCAACTGATTTAGAAGGTCATTTTAACCCTATTTAAGATTACCAATTCGTGGCATGTCAAAAACTACAAGGTAATTGCGTAAAACGCATTTTCGTGACACCCGAAGGTGTGTTTTTGTGCTCTAAGGAAATTTTGGGAAACCAATTGTTTTTATGAGTTCCAAGTGTTTGTAAACACTTATTATAGTAAATAAACATATACTAAGATGTTACATTGAGTTATATGGGGTTATATCAACCCGTGACATAATTTACGGGCCATCGGGACACTCCCGGGCCAAAAGGAGCGCTAAGAAATCCTCCTGTGGTTTTTGCTGAATTTTGAGAAACCACTTCGTGGGTTCTCTTTATAATGGTTAATAATGATTTAGGAACTCAAGGAATTAATTTTATAGGAGTTCGTGCCACCTCGGCACTCCTCCGGACTTTTCGTGCTTTAAGGGGCGTGCGTGAGCACTCCCGAGCGTTTTGCGTTTTTGACTGAATTTAGCTTAGGGAATATATTTTATATTCATATAATAATTGTATGACCATTTGGTTTGAATATTAGAGGGTCATACAAGGTCATGTTTGACCATATGCTTCTAAGGCGTTTTAGCGTTTATGGAGAAACGACTGTTTTTACGTAACGTTTTCATGCATGGGTTTGCATGCGTACGTGAAATGATTATATTTGGATTATATTCCATAAATAATGATTTAATAATATTATTTAGATTTGGGGTATTTCAATCTACCCCCCTTAAAAAGGACTTCGCCCCGAAGTCTCATATCTAAATATAAGGTTGTGGGGAATCAAGTTCCACTAAGTATCCACAACTCAATCTAGTTTTTAGGGATCAAGTCCCAAGTCTCTATATTCCTAAGTTCACAGTGTACATCAAACACAACAGGAACACTTTGGAACAATATAGTGTAATGTAATAACACAGTCACTTTTCATATTTAATAGTGCAGAGTAGTGCACATAAACTTTTCATTGTAGTGTAACAAAGTACACACCAACAAGTAGAAGTACAAGGTACATTCAAATACAGTGTTACACAAGAACACATACAAGACAAGGTGTCACTGAATATACTGAATAGTGTTACACAAGAACACTCACTGAATGCACAAGGTGCAACAAAACTGAATAGTGTTACACAAGAACACTCACTGAAATGTAACAAATGCATACTGAACTCACAAATGAAAAAGGCTCTACCCAATAAAAAAAAGAGGGGTACGCCCCCGTACCCTAGACTAAAGTGTCTAGTCGGTAAATAATGAGGGAAATTTCGCTCGCATATCTGCTTCTAATTCCCATGTGGCCTCTTCCACATCGTGGTTTGACCAAAGAACCTTTACTAAGCTCACAGATTTGTTTCGAGTATCTCGTGTCTTTCTGTCTAAGATTCGTTGCGGTGTTTCCACATACCGCATTGTTGGTTCTAAAGAGAGTGTCTCAGGTTGTAGAACATGAGAAGGATGAGGCATGTATTTCTTAAGCTGAGACACGTGAAAAACATTGTGTACTTTGCCCAACTCGGCTGGCAAATCAAGTCGATATGCCACAAGACCCACCCGCTCTATGATAGCGTAGGGTCCTACAAATTTCGGGCTTAGCTTGCCCTTTGCCCAAATCTGAATACACCCTTCATGGGTGATACTCGTAGAATACCTGGTCGCCAACGCGAACTCAAGGTCTCGTCGCCTCTCATCAGCATATGATTTCTGTCTGTCTTGTGCTGCTTTCATGTTACTTCTGATTTGTTGTACTTCTGCCTGGACTTGCTCTAAGTACTCAGGCCCAATGATGACGGTCTCACTAGACTCGTCCCAGCACAATGGTGTGCGACATGGTCTGCCATATAAGGCTTGGAAAGGTGACATCTGTATAGAGGCGTGATAGCTGTTATTGTATGCAAACTCGATGAGATGTAGTCTATCTATCCAGCTGCCCTGGAATCCAAGGCACATGCTCGTAGCATGTCCTCTAAGGTCTGAATAGTCCTCTCTGACTGTCCATCTGTCTGAGGATGAAATGCTGTGCTAAGCTTCAACTCAGTGCCAAGTGCCTCGCGAGTAGTTCGCCAGTATCGTGAGAGAAATCTAGTGTCGATCTGATCTGAAACAATAGTCTTAGGTACTCCATGATGTCTGATAATCTCCTGCTCAAATAGTTCTGCCAACTTTGGCACTTTCCAAGTGTCTTTCATCGAATAAACCTAGCAACCTTAGTCAGTCGATCAACAACAACCCAAATCATATTAAGGCCTCCTCTCGTAGGTGGTAGTCCCACCACGAAGTCCATGGAGATATCATAAAACTTCCACTCTGGAACTGGCATAGACTGTACCATACCTCCTGGTCGTCTATGTTCGAATTTCACTTTCTGACAAGTGAGACATCGAATCACATACTCTGTCACGTCGCCCTTCATACCACTCCACCAGAAATACCTCTTTAGATCTTTGTACATCTTAGAAGCTCCTGGATGGACAGATGTGGAAGAAGTGTGGGACTCTCGAAGAATATGCTCCTTAATATCTGTGCTGTCTCTGGGAATACACAATCTTCCTTCAATCTGATGAGTCCATCATCATGTAACTGGAACTCATCTTTTCCACCCTCAAATGTACCGTCAGACAACTTCTGACTGATCTCCATCATTCGCTGATCACTCTGCTGTGCTCTACGTATGTCGTCCATAAGACTCGAGCTAGCCACAATGGCATTTAGAGAATGTGCTCGTCGACTCAGTGCGTCTGCTACAACATTAGCTTTCCCTTCCTTGTACTGCAAATCAATATCATAATCCTTAAGAAATTCAACCCATCTTCTTTGTCTCATGTTTAACTCCTTCTGGGTGAATACATACTTCAAACTCTTGTGATCCGAATATACGGTCATCTGGACACCATACAGGTAGTGGCGCCAGATCTTCAATGCAAAAACAATAGCTCCAAGCTCCAAGTCATGTGTGGGATAATTTTCCTCATGTTTCTTCAACTGTCGGGAAGCGTAGGCGACTACCTTCCCATTCTGCATGAGTACACACCCTAATCCTCTGCCTGATGCATCACAGTAAACTTCATAACCCTCTGTGCCTTCAGGTATAGTCAAAACTGGTGCTGATGTCAAAGCATTCTTCAAAAGCTCGAATGAGGTCTCACATTCAGTAGTCCATGTGAAGGGTGCGTCCTTCTTCATTAAGCTGGTCATAGGTTTGGCTATTTTGGAGAAGTCTCTGACAAACCTTCTGTAGTATCCTGCTAAACCAAGGAAACTCCTGATGTCCGTAACGGTCTTTGGCCTAGGCCAAGTGCGAACTGCTTCTATCTTTGCTGGATCCACCGCGATCCCAGCATCTGAGATGACATGTCCTAGAAAGGAAACTCTGTCTAACCAAAACTCACATTTGGAGAACTTAGCATAAAGCTGGTTCTCCCTTAGGATCTCAAGTACATGTCGGAGGTGACTCTCGTGCTCTTCCTTAGACTTTGAATAGATGAGGATGTCATCGATGAATACAACCACGGTCTTATCCAACTGCTCTCTGAATAATCTGTTCATCAAATCCATGAAGACTGCAGGTGCATTTGACAAGCCAAAAGGCATAACCGTAAACTCATAGTGGCCATACCGTGTTCTGAAGGCTGTCTTTTCTATGTCTTGCTCCCTGATGGGTATCTGATGGTAGCCTGATCTCAAATCGATCTTCGAAAACACTTTTGCTCCTTTCAACTGATCAAACAAATCATCAATCCGTGGTAGTGGATATTTATTTTTCACTGATACTGCATTAAGCTCTCTGTAATCAATACATAAACGAAGGCTTCCATCCTTCTTCTTCACACAAAAGCACTGGTGCTCCCCAAGGAGATACGCTAGGTCGTATGTATCCCTTGTCCAATAAATCTTTCAGCTGCTCCTTCAGCTCAGCCATCTCTGCTGGTGCCATACGGTACGGTGCCTTAGCTATGGGACCGGTACCTGGTAGTAATTCGATGGAGAACTCTACCTCTCTGGATGGCGGTAAGCCTGGAAGTTCCTTTGGAAAAATATCTGGAAATTCCGACACCACTGGCATAGCTGGATCAAAGTCAGGGTCGTGCTCTACATTCTGAACATAGCATAGGTATACTTCCTTCTGCTTCCTGACGTGCTTGTACATGGACATAGCAGATATAACTTTTATAGACGGTGCTCTAGGGCTCTGACGGTAAGATACTGTCACTCCTGATGGGCTCTTAAGTAACAGTCTGCGCTCTGCACAAAGAATGCGGCCTCTGTGCCGCCCCAGCCAGTCCATCCCGGCTATAACATCGAATCCTAGACCTCTGAACTCAATAAGGTCAATAGGAAATTCCTCCTCCTTAATACTGATAGTGGCTCCTCTATAAAGACGAGTGCAACTGATCTTCTCCTTAGACGGGAGTGCCACCTTAAAATCAGGTAACTCTACTGCGTCTAGCCCCAACTTCCCCGCAAGCGTAGGCGAAACGAAAGTATGTGAGGCTCCGGAGTCGAACAGTACTAATGCATCCACTCCATTAACCGGAAAGGTACCAGTGAGGATCGCGCCGCCCTTGCTGGCCTCCTCCTCAGTAAGTATACTTAAGGCACCTTCCGTCTCCTTAGCACAACCTAATAACAGAATCTGAGTAAGTACTCTGATATATGATGGGGTCGACAAACATTCACTTTCATAACAATAATGCTTCACTGATGATATGATCTCCTTCCGGATGTCCAATAACAATTACAACACTAATACTTTCTAAAAGTCAAACTTAATCTTCCTGGTTTCATGTGAGTGGCGTTTATCACTGTCGAAGGTGCTGTGCTTAACTTAATCCTTTTAATTCCATGGTAAAGCAACCTTGACTTTCCACCCATTATTAAAACATCTCCTGAACTCAATATGATTTTCTTTGCAAGGTCCACACGCTTCTGCTCGCCATAAAGGAACTCTGCGTCATCTCCAATTGACAAGGACAATACTGGTATCCCCTGTTCAAGGGACCCTTTTGTTTCATCATTGTCCTGGTGTAGTCCTAAGCGGCCTCCTTCTTCATAGAAGTTGATGATGCATAGATCAGCCTTAGATTGGGAACTGGATCTTCTTCTAGCTGTTGAGCTGTAGTAATGCTTGCTTCTCCACAATTTGTAAAATTCCTCTGGGATTTTTGGCACTTGTGCTCCATCTCCATTTCTTGTATCCTGGTAGTTCTTGGTATAAGGATTCCAATCCTTCCCAAACACATCATTTTCAGCTTCATTTTTGATCCTCCTGGAAATTCTGGAGTGTAGAACCCTCCTGGTCCTGCTCCTAATTCTTGACATTTTCTGATGATTGCAATTTGTGTCTCCGGTGTTAGGTATCCTTTGAGTAATATCAAACCTGGTTGGATAACCTTACATTGTTCGTTCCCTGGTTCTTGCACTTTGATAATGGTTTCTTCCAGGGAGGGCGGTGAGGGGATAGGAAAGCATATCTTATAGCTTCCTACGTGGTTTAAATTTTTACTAGTGAGTCTTACTAATTCTTTCCTATGCAACTAGGCAATCGAGGCATGCAAGCACGCATTCACACATTCATTGCTCAATAACAGGTTCACATGGTTTAGAAATACCTGGGTTGGTAGAAGGACCAGCCTCATCTGAGCGGTCCATGACATGTAGGGCGGGTCCCGATGCTGGGCCTTTGCCCTTATATCCCTGAGCCTGGTTTGTTGGTGGAGGGCGAGTATCGCTAGCTCCATTCTTAGGGCCGGTGATTGCCTTTGCTCCCGGGCGGTAGTCCTGCTTCCGGGTTTCGGATGCACTCGAAGGCACGATGCCGAGTATCTGACAGTAGCGGCACATGACTTTCTCCCCCGGCAGTCTACGCCGGGGTGATCCTTCCCGCACTGTTTACAGTTGAAACGACGGACATACTTCTGGCCCGTGTTTGAGCCATGTCCAGAACCTAACACAATCAAGGTCAATTATACATCCCAAAGGTACTGAAGTAATCACAAAAGTCTCAAATTTAACTTAGAGTTCCTACCCTTAGATGGGTAGGTTTTCTGTGAAGTTGTTGCTCCGTGGGTTCCTGACTGGGGGCTCCCAGTAGTTTGGTTCCCCTTCCCTTGGTAGGACCCCTGTCCTTTCTGATAGGGCTTGTTCCTTCTGTTGGAGTTTCCCTGTTTGGCATCCTCACTGCCAGGTCCGTCCTTTCTTTTCTGGGAGCTCAAAGCATCCCTTCTTTTGCATGTAATCTCCACCACGGAGGCAGCATGATAACCTCCTGTAAACTGGTGGGGATGATTGGTCCCATCCCAAACTGAAGTCGAGGGCTCAGTCCCCCGTAGAACCGGTCACTAGAACTGGTCCGAGTAACCTATACCGGGTAGTAGCCGAAGTAGTGAAGTAAACTTGGCATAATACTCATCCACGGTCATTTTCCCCGTCTGCTCCAAGGCGTCGAACTCCCTAGTCTTCACCATTCTGGTGTGGGCCGGGTAGTATTTGCCTCTCAGTAGTGCAGTGTAATGTCCCCAAGTAAAAGCTGGGTCATCCAGGTGGTCGGCTTTCACCATGTTCCACCAATCTCTCGCTGCATCCTTCAGATAAAAGGCTGCAAGTCTTACTTTTTCCCTAGCTGGGACTGCAACAAGCGTCTCGAACGCTGTCTCCATCTCCATGATGTATGTCTCTAAGTGAGCAGGGTCAGTCTTGCCCCTTGAATGCAGTTGGCCTCAGATCAGCCAAACTCTTCACCCAGTCTCTCTCCCTGGGTGGTGGTGGTGGAGGTAGATGCTGCTGCTGTGCAACCCCCGCCTGTGCAAATGCCTGAGCAATTAAGGTAGCAATGTCTGCCAGCCTGATGTTGGCTCCTCATCAGCCTGTCCACGTCGTCCTCCTCTTCCTGACATCTGCAGGATGTTGAGGTATATTAGGCACTGTGGTCAAAATCATGGTCTTGGATAGTAGTCTAAGTAAAACTATCTTAAACTCTTTTCAATACTATCTCTCAACCCTTAATCTAAAATCATAGAAATCCTAATCTCGGTGTATCCTTGTATCCAGAGCGTAACTACGCTCTGATACCACTTTTTGTAATACCCCAACCTGAAATCCAATAAACTGAACGGCGATCACTCCCAAATAAAAATACAACTGCAGCGGAAATAAATACAACCACCGGGCGGTATTACAATGCCGTTGGCCACCCTTGTGACCAACAAGGCTAAGTCCAAATACAATCCTCAAATGTCACGGTCTGGAATACAGATACAACCCGAGATACTAGGAATCAAACTCAAGGTAAAGTACTGAAATAAAAATAATAACTAATAGTAGACTCCCAAAGCTTGGTCTACCCCACCTACACTCAGTGTGGTGATCTTCTTAAACTTCAGGTACCTGAAAAATGGGGGGGCCCCCAAAGGGGCTCAGCAAACAATGCTGGTATGGAAAACGTGCAGCCCATCGTCTATCGGGCCACACCAACTACTTGGTCGAACACATGCAGTTCATTTTTATAAAGCTGTAAACAAGCATAATCTGATGATAACAAGTATCCAAACAAGGACAATAATGTCACATAGAACAAGACACAGAAGGTCAAGTTAGCTGAACTGAAATGTCTGATAGCTGTCGGTCCACACAGTGGGACTGACAGATGTATAAAAGTATATCAATATAGTGGAGGTATAGTGACCTCGTTATAGAGAAAGGTTGGGTATAAAACCCCAGGAGATAACGTAGTAAACCCTGAACTGAGAGGCGTGAGAAAATGAATCCCACTAGAGGAATGAAATCTTCCTCAAACTGAACTGATGGGCATTTGAATCCCGGGAGGAATAGAGTCTTCCTCCCAACTGAATGTTCCGTCGCGACGTAGTAGGAGACGACCTGAGACAGGTACAACTCCCGTAGCATGTATGGCCAGATCCAACTGGGCTCCTCATTCTCGAAGTATATAATTGTTAAGTGTCATATAAAGACGTTAATCAAGAACACAATGTGTATTGTCAATTATCACGTTTAGGATAATGACGTTGTTATAAAGTGAAGTTAGTGAGAGACTCGAGTACAAGTCCTCGGTATACTGAAGCGCAGGTATTTAATCCACTGGTATAGTAGTGTTTGTATGCGTGGGACATACACGTAGTAGTCAGCATCATTCACGCACATAAAGTAATACAACAGCGCACAAGAGTAAACAACATTTTACATTAATTATCTTGGTCGTTATTTCAAACAACAGATAGCACACAGCCGGTGTAATCCGGTAGAAAACAGGTTGCAAGAATCCCATACCGTTCACCGTAGGTTTGCAGTTGAGTATACCCTGGTCAACGTCTGGTCAAACAAAGTCCTAGAACAGGATTAACTGAGAGGGTTAATTTATGTTACCCTTATATGATGATCCTATTGAATCTTTTAATAATCTCGTATTTGTTATTTCATGTGAGGTTTATTTCTTTTAATTACCTCATGATTTTATGTATAACTTATTTGTTATTCCCTTTTTGATTTATTATAAATCTTTTTAATGTACATACATGTATTCATATAATCATGTACTTTATTTGTTGTTTATTTTAATTGTCTAAGTGACATAACAACTTATAATCTTCTTAACTATATTTAAATGTCTTACAATGACATAATATTCTTATAATCCCATTATTCCCCTTTAGTCATAAATAATATCTTTTGTTTTCCTTTAACTTCCTTTTAACTATATAAGCCATAGTCTAATCCATAATTCCTTTAATAAAAAATTCTTTTTCTCTAAATCCTCCAAATATCCATATAGGTCCTATACTTATTTAAATCCAAATTATTCCCCTTGTATTTCGGTTATTTATAAATCAACCCTATTAATTCATAAACTTTACACTTAAATTCTAATCTCTTTATATTATAGAGTTTTAACTTCTTATTTAGCTAAATTACATATTCACACTAATATTTTGGGTATATAGCTTTTAATATTATAACTCTCAAAAATAGCAACTTAGCCCCTTAAATTCTCGGCAATAATAATTCATTTCCTATAATTACCATTTAACCACAAAACCTTATAAACTTTGCTTAATGCCTTATAAACTATAGTTTTAATTTCCATTCTCCATAAATGCCGAATTTATATATATAAATTCTTAAATTACCAAACTAACCCCAAAGTAATTCGGCTTTGTCATTTATTCTTCCTTAATTACACTTCCATCCCAAAACTTTATAATAGTTCTTAATAACTTATAAAACTAAAGTCTAAATATTTAATTCCTCAAAATTTCGAAAGTGAGCCTAATAAATCTTTTAATTATGAATTCGCCCACTAATAAATTCTAAACTTCCATAACAACTTTTATAAATTACATAATAGCCCAAAACTTTATAAAGGTTACTTTAACACATATTTAAATTATCTAAAATTCATAAATTTAATTCCTAACCTTATATATCATATATATTCCAAGAATACCCTTAACTCTCGGTTTTTATAATAACACACTAAACTTTGTAAAAATTACATTTAAGCCACATAACTTAATTAATTAGCCATTTAAGCTCTAATAAAATATTCTTAACTCACCAAACTTTATAGTATAAGTTTATATACCTAAGTAGCTCATTAAAATCTATATAACACTTAGGTAATTCGGCCATATTTATTTAATGACCAAATAGTATATAAAAGCGGGTTTATATGTCATAATAAATGTACATAAATTATGAGTCATATAACTTATGTAAAAATTATTGTAATGTCTTATATTGATTCTTAGCTCAAAAATAAGCATTTTTGCCCTTGACATTTCGGCCTTAATTTATTTGTAACATAAATAAATTTTATGACACAAAAATGTGTCTTAAGGTAAATATTTTCTATATATGTTATAGATTATATTTTTGGCATATAATACCATATAGTTTCGGTCTTATATAACCTAGGAGATGTACATAATTTTTGTATAATTTTTAGAAGCTTAACAAAGCTTATAACATAAAGATTTACTTAGTAACTTACTTCTTAATAAAGGTGGTTAAGTGCTTGAACTCTTCTTGAATCTCCAAGCTTTCTCCAAGGTAATATAGATGCTCCACTTCGGCTATATGCAAGTGGTGAAGGAGTTTTAGGAGTTAGATCTTGAATAAAGATCTTAAGTAGATTTGTAAGTATTTTTACAAGAGTTTACCTTAGACTTTTCTCCTTATGAATTCGGCACTCCTAAGGTAGATGAAGAACAAAGTTTCCTTCATGAAAATGAAGAAGGAAAGAACCTTAGAAGGAGTAGAACTTGGTTACACATAAAAATGTGCTTTAAGGATTTTCAAGCATTAAACTACCTTAAGATACCCTTGAGATGCTCCTTGGATTAATGTTGGTTTGGACAACCTCCTTGGAGAACTAATTGGTGCCGAACACTCCTTGTTATGCTAGGAAGAGTTTTGCTTCAAGACTTGCCAAGAAATGCTAGGAAATTACCTTAAAGGTGAAGATAGAAGTTAAATCTCCATTAATGGACTTAAGAGCTTCAAAGGAAGAAGATGAAGCTAGAAGAGAGAGGAGGGAGCTTACCAAATTCGTGGATGAAGAGGGCAAGGAGAGAATGAAGGCAACCGAATTGTATAAGGTAAGAATATGCATTTGGAATTTGATTTTTGCTTTGTCAATTTTTAATGTCAAATGACTTTACTTTTCCTTAGTTTATTACATGGTTTATTGGCTCAATAAATGCCCATGTTCTCTGCATAAAACCGGCCATGTGATGTGTGACAAGGCAAGAGTTGGAAAGAAATGATTATGAGCTAGAAGACAAGGTAAGAAAAGGTAAGGTATCTTCTTTTGATTTTTCTAAGTCTTGCTTGTCTTCTTCTCCTCTTGTAGCTGGACGATTTTAGGGACTGAATGGAGTATATGAACCGGCCATGAAGAGCTAAGGAACAAGCAAGGAAGGTTACTTGCTTAAGAAATCAAAAGGCACAAAGAAAAAGGAATCTACTTTTTGCTTTTAGCATTTGTTTGTATCTAGCTCACATGGCCTTGTTCCATGACCTAATTTCGACAGCTCTCTGGTCAAATGAGACCTACATACTTTGGCATTAAGTAATATAACACATGGGAAGGTGAGTCACCATGTTCTATGCCTTTTACAAACTTTTAATGCAATTTTTATACTAGTTTTTGCTCTTAAAATCGGCCCCTATAGAGAGCCTTGTTGACTAGTCACACCAACTTATTTAGAAGGTCATTTTAACCCTTTAAGATTACCAATTTGTGGCATGTCAAAAACTACAAGGTAATTGCGTAAAACGCATTTTCGTGACACCCGAAGGTGTGTTTTTGTGCTCTAAGGAAATTTTGGGAAACCAATTGTTCTTATGAGTTCCAAGTGTTTGTAAACATATTATAGTAAATAAACATATACTAAGATGTTACATTGAGTTATATGGGGTTATATCAACCCGTGACATAATTTACGGGCCATCGGGACACTCCCGGGCCAAAAGGAGCGCTAAGAAATCCTCCTTTGGTTTTTGCTGAATTTTGAGAAACCACTTCGTGGGTTCTCTTTATAATGGTTAATAATGATTTTAGGAACTCAAGGAATCAATTTTATAGGAGTTCGTGCCACCTCGGCACTCCTCCGGACTTTTCGTGCTTTAAGGGGCGTGCGTGAGCACTCCCGAGCGTTTTGCGTTTTTGACTGAATTTAGCTTAGGGAATATATTTATATATTCATATAATAATTGTATGACCATTTGGTTTGAATATTAGAGGTCATACAAGGTCATGTTTGACCATATGCTTCTAAGGCGTTTTAGCGTTTATGGAGAAACGACTGTTTTACGTAACGTTTTCATGCATGGGTTTGCATGCGTACGTGAAATGATTCAGATTTGGATTATATTCCATAAATAATGATCTAATAAATTATTTAGATTTGGGGTATTTCATTACTACTTGTGTTGCTTGTGCTTAAGCTGGTTTATGATATCTTACTCATGGTTTGTAAATGTGTTTAAGGATAACCTCTTGTGGTGGTGGTGGAAAGTATTGTGTGATGTTGATATCATGGTTATCCTAAGGCTATGCCTCTTGTGAGAGCCTTTAAGGCCAAGCCGAGATGTTCCGGCAACAATATAAGCTCCTACTAATGAATTGGAGCTGCCACTATGATCTACTCCTATTGGGCAGAAGTTTTCAATAGGGGGTGTGCACACTTAAGGACATAGGGGGTGGGGGTGGTGGACTTCATTTGGAAATATCTTGTATATGATATTAATTATCTCTTGATAATTCTTGGTACAGGTAAATGGTGTGTGAACTATTCTGATTTGTTATATTGTTAATACTTATTGAAAACAAAGGTTTTAAAGAGAAAGTAAGTTTTTACTGGGTGTGGTAGTGTTACTCAGTTTTTACTGATTTTATTTGTTTGTGTTCTCCTGTGTATATGAACTCTGCGTATTCAGGGTAACTGGGATGGTCACCTTCTCTGCACTGAGGACGAGTCCACCAATACCTTCTAATTTTTATGTTGTCTACTATAGAGAAGTATTGCCTGGGGTCACCGAGATAGTGTACGAGGAGTGGAACAAGAAGATTCAAGGATTTAGGCACCCGGAGAATGGTAGCAGGCAGTCTATCACTCATGATGTTTCCACTGTGTACGAGTATATGGAGATAGTCTCGTGTTAGATCCTAGTGATGTAATAGTCTTTTGATACCCCTTACTTTTGGTGTAAAATAGGTGTAGGAGAGCTAACAGTAGTATTGGATGGAAGGGGTCTTTTGGTACTAAGGTGTAAAGTGACAGGTTGTGTTCTTTTTTGGTAGTAGTAGAATAGCGTTGTAAGATAGCTAACATAGTGGTGGTGGTGGTAAGTAGCCTTACACTTACTAGTCTTTAGTGAGTGGTGGCGGTAACCCCTGGGGATAGTAATATGGGACCTTTTGTAAATTGACGCATGTATAATATAAACTAACGTTTATGATGCTACTTCAGTTATGGTATGTCTTTAAAAAAAAAAATGGCTAAGTATAATGGTGGTGGTAAACCGGGGCGTTACAGAGTGGTATCAGAGCTATAGGTTCTGAGGAAGGGGAAAAGTCGGGTTTGTTTAGGAAGCACGGTGACCCAGGCTTAGGTTTAGGAGTCTAAGCAGAACCATGTGGTTCTGAAAATATGATCTGCTGTGATATTTGTGTGTTGTGTGCTTGATTGATTATAGTTAACCATTTATACTGCAACTAACATATCTGTGTGTAGAATAATGGAGAGGGGAGAGGACAAAGTAGTGGAGAGGGGAGAGGATCGATGGATGAACTGAGAGAGTTGACACTGAGCATGGGAAGAATCTTGGAGCAGCATGAGGCTAGAGCTGAAACACCAAGGATTTCTCCCGAAGGATAGCAGCTATGAAACCAAGTACTTATTCGGGAGAAGAGGATCCGGTGATTCTGGAGGAGTGGATCAGAGAGTTTGACAAAATATTTGATATCATTGATTGCCCTGAAGAAAAGAAGGTAAGTGGGGCTGTATTTTATTTTAAAGGAGAAGCTGATCTGTGGTGGACTGCGGAGGAGGAGAGACTCAAGGAAATCCAGGTTTTGGATGGAATATGTTGAAGGATGCGATGAGGAAAAGATTTTATCCGGAGCATGTAAGGTTGCAAAAATATCAGGAATTTACTGGATTGAGGCAGCGGATGGATGATGTTAAAACTTACCATGCTAAGTTCGTGGAGCTTGCTAGATTTGCTCCGCATGTGGTACCTGATGAGACTGCTAAGGTTCAACGTTTCTTGGAAGGGTTAAATTGGGATTTACAAGAATATCTGAGTATAATACCTATAAGTACTTTACAAGAGGCATACGATAAAGCTGCTAATCTTTATAGGGTACAACAGAGGAGGAAGGAAGTACAAACGGGGCAGAAAAGGAGAATGGAGTCACGTAAGGCTGAGAATTTTGATAAGAGGACTAAAGTTGAGGTTAGACCAAGTGGGGGAGCCAGACCCAATAACTCGGGACGACGAATCAATGATAAAGGAACTAGATACTTTTATTGCAAGATATGTGGAAGGAATCATCCAGGTGAAGATTGTGAAGGAAGGTTGGTAAAGTGTTTTAACTGTGGGAAGCTAGGCCATAGGGCCTATGAGTGTAGGGTAAGAAGGATGGAAGGAGATACTAATCAAGTAGCCAGACCCGCTACAACTGGGAATTTTAACAACCAGAACAATCGTGTCAACCAAGGTGGAGCACAGCCGAATAATCAAAATGGACAGAGGAATAATTATAATGGTCCAAGAGGTAATATGGGTGGACAAGGGAATAATCAAGGGAAGCCAATGCAATATGGAAGTGGAAGTACACAGGAGGAGGCTATAATAATCAAGGGTATATCAACGTAATCAGCAAGACGAAGGCTGAATCTCAACAAGAAGGGGGCGTCATTACAGGTACTTTTCTAGTTCTTGGAACTAGTGCTAAAGTATTATTTGATTCCGGTGCAACCTGCTCTTTTATATCCTCTGAGTTCTTGAAGAAGGTAGGAGTAGTCCCTGATATAGAAGTTGAAATTTTTTTGTCTCTACATCCACGGGAAGAGTGGTAGGATGCACTAGAAAGATGGAAGGAGTAAAAATAACCATAGAGGGTAGAGAATTCGAGATGGATCTGGTAGAGTTTGATTTGAAGGATTTTGATATAATCTTGGGGATGGATTGGTTGAGTAAGCACAAGGGACACATAGATTGTGAAAAACAAAAGGTTAGCTTATGTGGGAAGAAAGGGAAGAGAGTGCCGTACACATGCGAAGGAGCCAAGCAAAGGGTAAAAGTCCTACCTGCCTTAAAGTTCTTAAAGGAGCCGCGAAAGGGAGAGCCAGTTTATATGTGTTATGTTCAAGAGGAAAAATCAGCGCAAGAACAGAAGTCATCCGCACTTGAGGATCTTCCAGTAGTCAGGGAATTTCCCGATGTTTTTCCAGAAGAAATTCCCGGACTTCCACCCGACCGTGAGATTGAGTTTACTATTGATTTAGTACCAGGAACAGCTCCAATTTCTAAGCACCCTTATAGGATGGCCCCGAATGAGATGAATGAGTTAAAGAAACAGTTAGAGGAACTTTTAGAAAAAGGTTATATACGACCGAGTGCCTCTCCGTGGGAGCCCCAGTATTGTTTGTAAGAAAGAAGGATGGAACTTTGCGTCTTTGCATTGATTACAGGGAATTGAATAACGTCACAATCAAGAATAAATATCCCTTTCCTAGGATTGATGACTTGTTCGACCAGCTACAAGGAGTGAAAGTATTTTCTAAGATTGATTTAAGGTCAGGCTATCATCAATTAAAGATAGTAGAAAAGGATATACCAAAAACAGCCTTTCGAACTAGGTATGGTCATTATGAGTTTGTGGTTATGCCATTTGGGCTAACAAATGCACCGGCAGTATTTATGGATTTAATGAATCGGGTATTCAGCCAATTCCTTGATAAGTTTGTAGTGGTATTTATTGATGACATATTGGTGTACTCAAAGGATGAGGAGCAACATGCTGATCATCTGCGACAAGTTCTACAGGTTTTAAGGGAGAAGAAGTTGTATGCTAAATTATCTAAGTGTGATTTTTGGCTCAAGGAAGTATCGTTTTTAGGACATGTGGTAACCGGAGATGGAATTTCGGTTGACCTGGCTAAAATTCAGGCTGTTAAGGATTGGCCCAGGCCAACGAATGTTCGAGAAGTTAGAAGTTTTCTTGGGTTAGCTGGATATTATAGGAAGTTTGTTCAAGATTTCGCTAAAATTGCAAGACCACTTACAAATCTGATGAAAAAGGAAGTGCGGTATAAGTGGGATGAAGATTGTGAAAAAGCTTTCCAGATTTTGAAGGAGAAGTTAACCACAGCACCAGTTCTTACGTTGCCCTGTGGTACAGAAGGGTTCGAAGTATATAATGACGCGTCTAAATATGGATTAGGGTGTGTGTTGATGCAAAATGGCAAGGTCATTGCCTATGCCTCTCGACAGTTGAAAAGCTATGAGACAAGGTACCCTACACATGATTTGGAACTTGCAGCTGTAGTTTTTGCCTTGAAAATTTGGAGGCATTATTTGTATGGAACTTCTTGTTAAATCTACACGGATCACAAGAGCTTGAAATTATTTTCACTCAAAAAGAGCTCAACATGAGGCAAAGGAGATGGTTGGAACTTATTAAGGATTATGACCTGGAGATTTTATACCATGAAGGCAAAGCCAACGTGGTGGCAGACGCTTTAAGTCGAAAGAGGAGTCACGAGGGAGAAGCTAATTGGATATTACATGATGAGTTGGTACAAGATTTCAAAAGGTTGAGTCTTGAGGTGGTAACGGCGGGAGAGGTGGATAGAGAAATTTTGGCTAGTATGAACGCGTTCCTCGACATTTACAAGGAAATTTTGCATCACCAGAAAGAGGATGAGAAACTACGGAAAATAAAGGAAAAAGTAGAAAAAGGAGATGCCCCAGATTTTAAGATTCATGGCGATGGTGGTTTGAGATTTCATGGGAGATGGTGTGTACCAGATTCATGTGGCGATTAAGAGGAGATTGATGCAGGAAGCTCATAACTCTGCATATTCCATACATCCGGGAGGAAATAAGTTGTATAAAGATTTGAAGAAAGGTTTTTGGTGGCCAGGCATGAAAAAGGAGATAGCTGAACATGTGTCGAAGTGTTTAACATGTCAAAAAGTTAAATTTGAGCATAAGAAAGCAGGAGGCATGTTGCAACCATTGGATATACCCATGTGGAAATGGGATTCGATATCTATGGATTTCATAGTGGGATTACCACCGACCAGAGGTGGGATGGATCAGATTTGGGTGATTGTAGATCGGTTGACCAAGACTACTAGATTAATTCCAATGAAGAGTACTTGGTCTATGGAACAGCTGGAAGCATATATTAAAAATGTGGTTAAGTATCATGGAGTCCCTATGGAAATTATTTCGGATAGAGATTCTAGGTTTATTTCAAGATTTTGGCAGCAATTCCAAAAAGCCATGGGAACGAAATTGAGCCTTAGTACAGCTTACCACCCACAGACCGATGGGCAGACAGAGAGAACTATCCAAACTCTAGAGGATATGTTACGGGCTTGTGCGATGGATTATCAAGGGTCATGGGGTGGGGTGACAAGTTGCACTTGATTGAATTTTCTTACAACAACAGTTACCACTCGAGTATCCATATGGCCCCGTATGAAGCTTTATATGGTAGAAAGTTTCGTACTCCATTGTGTTGGAATGATACGCAGGAGGTGGTTTTGGTAGGGCCTGAGTTAATAGAGGAGATGGCCCAGCAGGTTAAGAACATTCGGCAGAGATTGAAAGCCGCACAAGATAGGCAAAAGTCTTATGCTGATTTACATAGAAGGCCAGTTGAATTCAATGTGGGGGACAAGGTATTCCTGAAGGTTTCGCCCACTAAGAGCGTGGTACGATTTGGCAAGAAAGGAAAGCTTGCTCCTAAGTATATCGGTCCGTGTGAAGTATTGGAAAAGGTGGGGAATTTAGCTTATCGTTTAGCTTTACAGATGAATTTGGAAAGGGTTCACAATGTGTTCCATGTATCACAATTGAAGCGGTATGTTCCAGACGAGTCACATGTGTTGCAACCAAATGAAGTAGAGGTTGCACCTAATTTCACTTATGAGGAACACCCAATTAAAATTTTGGATCGTAAAACGAGGGAGACTCGAGGGAAGTCTGTAGATTTGGTTAAAGTTTTGTGGACTCATCATGGAGTTCAAGAAGCTACATGGGAACTGGAAAGCAAGATGAGAGCTCAACACCCAGAACTCTTTGATTAAGGTTAGCAATTAAAGTTTCAGGAGAAACTTTCTTTTTAGGGGGGGAGAGTCGTATGGTAAGTAGTGAATGTATATTAGTGTTTGTGGATGTTTATTGGTGATTGTGAATGTTGTTGGTGCCAAGAAATGGTTGGTAATACTTGAATGTTATTTTAGGAGTTGTTTTCTTAATGACTTCATATATGTGGTATCGTTGAATCTATGAATGATTTATATTGTGTGATGGATGGGATTGGTGTGTCTAAGGTTTTGTGCGATGTTGCTGAATCATTTGTGGTGGGTAAAGCTAAATGGGAATTATTGTGTGGAGTGTTGTTTTAATTTCTTGGAGTATGTGAACATATTGTTTGGTGTGATGAATTGAGCTTCGAGGATGAAGCTTTGTTTAACGGGGGGGAGGATGTAATGCCCCAAATTTCTTAAACTATGATTAGGGCCTTGCTTAACTGTAAACCTTAGGAAACCCTAATTCCTAAAGATGGAGAAGGTTATAGTTAGTTGGAAGTGCATGGTGAACGTAAGAAACTCTAGTTCCCGGAGTATCACCCGGTAAACCTTAGTTTCGCAGGATTTCTAAAATTCCTGAAAATTACTGAATTCCTCAGGAACTGAGAGTGGTTGTCAACCTTAGGAAGTGTGTTAGATACTTTTGAGAGTAATTTGAGGAAAGAAACAATCATATCTTTCTTCTTTTAATATAAGACAATTTAGTTACATTTTTCAGTATTTAGTGGTTCTGGGCAAACGAGGCCTCGGAAGAGCTCAGAAGTGACCCGAGGAAATTACTGAAACTTGATAACCCACACTAGTATTAACATACCCACATATATAGTCTTAATACCCATGAAAAGCTCAAGCCAAACATGGCCTAAGGTGGTGGCCGAAAATATCAAGGAGAGGAGAGAAAAATATCTCGGTTACTATTCACCACTATTCGCACCTCCTTACTATTTGTAATGATGATCAAGGCAACTTGCTCCCTCCTTATCCATTCAAGGGCGGTTAGGCATGGATGGTTAGGATTGGTTTTTGACACTTGTCACAAATCAATGGCTAGGGACAATTCTAGAAGTAATGATTATAAGTTAAAGGATAAGGATGAATTTTAGTATAAAGGGGGGGGGGGGTGGAGGTCGGCCATGGTAGGTGAGCAAGGTGGCCATTCTTCTTCATCTACCTTGCTTCTCCCAAGCTAGAGAAACACCATTGGAGCTTAGGCAATAACACTCCTCCATTAGAAACACAAATCTAAGGTAGAAATTAAGCTAAAATCAAGGAAAAATGCAAGTTTAAGGGGTGGAAGCTAAACTCCAAGGTGGGAGACTTGGTTGGTGGAGATTTTGAGTTCAATAAAATTATAATAAAGGATAAGAACACCCAAAATGGCTAGGAGAGGACAGGTAACATCTATGCACGTCATTTTCACCTTTAAAGCTTATTTTCTTTCTTAAGACATTCTATTTGGTTACCTACGAATCCTATCTCCTATTTTCTTAAATTTTTACAGTAAACTAGGGATGAATAGTTAGTGACTATCCTTGAAAATAAAGTAGAAATAAGGTTGGGAAGTAGGAAAACGCTAAAGAACTTTGAAAATGGAGAAAAATGAGCTTTAAGCTTTAGGAATTACTTAGGTATGTTTCCGACATGGGTTTGAGCTAAACGTTTGAGGGTAGTCTTGAATAGTGAATATATGGTTATGGGTGAAAAATCAAGTCGAATGGAGAAATTTAAGTCGGTTAGACAAGGTAAAGAAGCTAAAAATGAGAAAATGTGCTTTAAGCCTTTCTGAGTGGTTGAACGGGTTTCCGAATTTATCTTGAGCTGAAACTTTGGGGAGATACTTGTCTTGTTGGTCTTGGATCATGGTTAAATATTTATGCCAAGAATCCTTTAGGAAGTTATTTAAGTTGATAAATAGTGATTTTGGTCAACAATAAGAATTTAAGCTTTCTAAGGTGGTTTCTTGGAAATTGTTGGATTCTATAGTTTATTAAAGCTTGAATGGTATTTTTATGATGTTATTAAGGTGATTTACAAGTGGTTGAACTTGATGTGTGGATTACTACTTGTGTTGCTTGTGCTTAAGCTGGTTTATGATATCTTACTCATGGTTTGTAAATGTGTTAAAGATAACCTCTTGTGGTGGTGGTGGAAAGTATTGTGTGATGTTGATATCATGGTTATCCTAAGGCTATGCCTCTTGTGAGAGCCTTTAAGGCCAAGCCGATGTTCCGGCAACAATATAAGCTCCTACTAATGAATTGGAGCTGCCACTATGATCTACTCCTATTGGGCAGAAGTTTTCAATAGGGGGGTGTGCACACTTAAGGACATAGGGTGGGTGGTGGTGGACTTCATTTGGAAATATCTTGTATATGATATTAATTATCTCTTGATAATTCTTGGTACAGGTAAATGGGGTGTGAACTATTCTGATTTGTTATATTGTTAATACTTGTTGAAAACAAAGGTTTTAAAGAGAAAGTAAGTTTTTACGGGGTGTGGTAGTGTTACTCAGTTTTTACTGATTTTATTTGTTTGTGTTCTCCTGTGTATATGAACTCTGCGTATTCAGGGTAACTGGGATGGTCACCTTCTCTGCACTGAGGACGAGTCCACCGATACCTTCTATTTTTTATGTTTGTCACCTACCGTAGAAGTATTCAGCCTGGGGTCACCGAGATAGTGTACGAGGAGTGGAACAAGAAGATTCAAGGATTTAGGCACCCGGAGAATGGTAGCAGGCAGTCTATCACTCATGATGTTTCCACTGTGTACGAGTATATGGAGATAGTCTCGTGTTAGATCCTAGTGATGTAATAGTCTTTTGATACCCCTTACTTTTGGTGTAAAATAGGTGTAGGAGCTAACATAGTAGTTGGCTGGAAGGGGTCTTTTGGTACTAAGGTGTAAAGTGACGGGTTGGTTGTGTCACTCTTTTGGTAGTAGAACCGCGTTGTAAGATAGCTAACGTAGTGGTGGTGGTGGTAAGTAGCCTTACACTTACTAGTCTTTAGTGAGTGTGGCGGTAACCCCCGGGATAGTAATAGGGGACCTTTTGTAAATTGACGCATGTATAATATAAACTAACGTTTATGATGCTACTTCAGTTATGGTATGTCTTTAAGAAAAAAAAATGGCTAAGTATAATGGTGGTGGTAAACCGGGGCGTTACAGCTTATAAGCATGTTATGTGTTTATAGTTTTCTTGAATGGTTGAAATAAAATAAACTGCATGCTCACTCGACAATTAGTTGTGCGTGGCCTGGTAGCATGCGGGCTGTACGATTACCATACCAGCAAAGGTGATGACCCCCTTTGGGGGCCCCTATTACTTTACAGGTACAATGGAGCTGGCAGCCGTTCGAGAGTAGGGCGGGGTAGCTGTATATACATGGATAGTTATTAGTTGTTTATGTAGTTGTAAGAGATGTAAGACCGAAGTTTGATATCGGTAATCTTGTCCATCAGACCGGTACGTTGTGTATGTATTAGCTTTGTTAGCCACGTGGGTGGCTAACGTCGTGTAGCACCCAAGGATTAAGTTATGTGTTGAGTTTTAATTCCACTGCAACCGTTGTTAAGTATTTTATTTGTAGTTGGGGTGTTACAAACAAAGACCGACTTGAATGATCCGTTCTACCTCCACGCCAGTGATCATCCAGGATTAGTGCTGAGATATGTCTACAATGGCGGAGAAGGGTTCGCGGGCTGGAAACAAAAAATGCTCGTGGCACTCACGGCTAAAAACAAAGTCGGTTTCCTCGACCGGTCGATTACTGCTCCTGGCAAAGACGATCCGAATTTCCGATCTTGGCGCCGATGCAACAGCATGATTATATCGTGGTTGACTCAGTGCTTGGAGAAGAGTATAGGAGACAGCATAATTTTTTTCCCTTCCGCGGCGGATGCTTGGGAAAATTTGTGTTCAAGATATGAACAATCCAACTCGGCACAGATATACTCGTCAAAGAAAGATCTCAGCAAAATTGAACAGAATGGGGAAACAGTCGCAACGTTCTACACTAGGATTAAAAGGATTTGGGATCAATTGGATGCTATGGATGAAAATCCGTAGTGTACATGTAACGCCAAGGGAGAGTACGCGAAGAAGGCCCAGAAAGAAAAATTGATTCAGTTTCTCATGGGACTAGACGAGACCTACTCAAATGTCAAATCTAACATACTCCTTCGAGAGCGATTACCTTCTGTAGAAGAATCGTTTGCCATATTTAGCCATGAAGAAAGGCAAAGACAAGTGGGTTCAAAAAATGAACAGGGACAGGAAACCCTAGCTTTCCTCGCCGAGAAGAATAAGCTCAGTTCTTTCCAATCTGTGAGAAAACCCACTAAAGATCTGAGTAAGCAGTGTACAAAATGTCAAAAGAAGGGACATACAAGGGAAACCTGCTTCGAGGTAGTGGGTTATCCAGACTGGTGGAAAAAGAAAACGAGAACTCTGGCTGGAACGGTTACCGTTGAAGAAGACAAAGTTGGATCAGATCGCACGCGTCATCTAGTAGAACCGCGTTTGACAGCGCAAGAACTAAGCCAACTGAGAACTCTCCTAGCGAAGAACCAAACAGACACGCATCAGGCAGGAGAATATTGCAGCTTCGCAGGTAAGTACTATTGTAAACCTTATTGCTCCGTCTGTTTAACTAGCCAACAACAAGATGTACAATCGCATTCTTGGATCGTAGACTCAGGAGCTTTTGAACATATGTGTGGAAATAGGAGTCTTTTCATTGATCTAGTTAATTTGCCTGAGATTAGTGATATTACCATGCCTGATGGACACATACAAAAAGTATATCAACATGGTAGAGTTAGGCTAGGAAAGAAATTCATTCTGGAGAATGTTCTGTTTGTCGAAGCATTTGGTTTTAATCTTGTATCTGTTAGTAAATTAATTAGACAGATTAAACTGCCTCTTATATTCCATGAAAACTCATGCTATGTGCAGGACCATGAGAGCAAAGACACTTGGGTTATAGGCAAGACTGATAATGGGTTGTACTTTTCTAGAATGACAGCTTAGATCACTTGTATGATGGAAATGCTAAACAATGTGCACAGTTTTCCTGTCATAGTACAGAGAGCAAGAATTGTCCTAGGTTGTGGCATGCTAGATTAGGACACGTACCCTATTCCAAATTGGTACATCTAGGATTAATAAAAAGGGATAGTGTACAAGGTAGTATATCTTGTGATGTTTGCCACAAAGCCAGAGCTGCTAGGAAACCTTTTCCTGATTCTTCTATAAAAACAAAAAGATCTTTTGAACTTGTGCATATGGATGTATGGGGACCTTTCAAGGTTCCCACACATGATGGAAAAAGATATTTCTTGACTCTTGTTGATGACTATACCAGGTGTACATGGGTGCAGTTGATCATTACCAAATCTGACGCCTTTTATTTTCTCACATGTTTCATTAAGCTCATAGAAAGACAGTTCGAAACAAAAATTAAAATTGTTAGAAGTGATAACGCTTATGAGGTTGGAAACAGCAATGAAGGTGTTAAATTTTTCAGAGAAAATGGAATAATACATCAGACTTCTTGTGCTCACTCTCCACAACAAAATGGAGTTGTGGAGAGGAAACATAGATATTTGTTAGAAACAGCCCGTGCCTTGTTTTATCAATCCAATCTCGACCTTAGTTTCTGGAGGGAGTGCATTTTGTATGCTACTCACCTAATTAATAGGTTACCATCAAGAGTGATAAATGGGTTAACTCCTTTCGAGCTGTTATACAATAAGAAACCTGATTATAAATCCATGAAAACTTTTGGTTGCCTTTGCTACAAGACTGATGTGAGGAAATTTAAAGGAAAATTTGATACAAGAGGGTCTGCATGTATATACTTAGGAATAGCAGATAATAAGAAAGGATTTAAAGTTCTGTGTTTAGAGGACAAAACTGTCACTATTAGTAGGGACCTTACCTTCTTTGAAACTGAATTCCCACTGCACATGAAAGAGGTTCCTGACCACCAACCCACCTCTTCCACTGACCAAGGAAATGTTTGGTATGATAGTGATGAAGACATTCCCACATCTGAAAACATCAACATTAGAAACACCATCTCAACAGACACCCAAACTGTCCCTCCCACACAAGTGACCCAAACTGCCACTCCTGATGAGACCACTACAACTCTAAGAAGATCTAGTAGGGAAATCCCCCCCAGCCTACCTTGGAGATTATTTCCTAGGAGAAGCTAACATAGGAAATGAAACTGATGATTTTTTCAGTCAGATCCTGTGCGACAGATTACAAAGAGGTGAGGGTAATACCAGCCCCCCAATGAAAGTCTTGTTAGCCTGAAACCTGATAAAACCATCCCTGTTACAGCTTTGAGCGCCCAATCCCTTTCTGTCCACAAACATCTACAAACTATAAAGGAACCCAAGTCATACAAAATTGCTATGAAACACCCTGCTTGGGTCCAAGCAATGAAAGAAGAGTTTAAAGCTCTAAAGGAAAATAAGACATGGAGTATTGTAGACTTACCACCAGGTAGACATGTAGTTGGAAATAAGTGGGTCTTTAAACTGAAACTCAAATTTAATGGAGAGATAGAAAGGTACAAGGCAAGGTTAGTTGCCAAGGGATACACCCAAAAGTACGGTGAGGACTATTGGGAAACTTTCTCTCCGGTTGTCAAGATGACTACCATTAGAGTCCTTGTCAGTGTGGCTGTAAAAAGAGGCTGGAATATCAGTCAATTAGACATAAATAATGCTTTTTTACATGGAGATTTGCAGGAAGAAGTATATATGGAAGTACCGGATGGAATGAAGGATGTCTACAAAGGTAAGGTGTGCAAATTGCACAAATCTTTATATGGGCAGAAGCAAGCTTCACGCCAATGGTATGACAAGCTTTCTGTTTTCCTTAAACTTCATTGATATGTACAATCTGAAAGTGACTACCCACTCTTTATAAAGTTCAATGGCATGTCAAGAACGTTTTTAGGTGTGTATGTAGATGACATTATCGCCAGAGGGAATAACACAGCAGAGATCGACAGAATAAAGGAAGCACTCAACCAGCAGTTCAAAATCAAAGATCTGGGTAGTTTAAGTTACTTTCTTGGCATGGAGTTTCTGTACACTCCACAGGGAGTCATTCTACACCAATCCAAATATGCTCAAGAAATATTAGATGATTACTTAGCTCCTAATTCTAAACCTGCATTTGTTCCTTTACCCACAGGAAAGAAAGAGCACACACACACAGAGAAAAATCACAGCAACAGTTACAATTGGATGATCCTACCAGCTACAGACGCCTAGTTGGAAGACTGAACTTCCTCACAACAACTAGACCAGACTTGACATATCCAGTACACTATCTCAGCCAGTTCCTCAAAGAACCTTCTGAAGAACATATGCAGGCTGCTCTGCACCTCCTTTGCTATGTTAAAGGAACAAGAACCCAAGGTATATTTTTTAACAATCTCCCTGATCTGACCTTATCTGCCTACTGTGATGCAGATTGGGCAAGTTGCCTGTTAACTCGAAGATCAACCAGTGGATACATCATATTGCTGGGAGGGACAGCCATCAGCTGGAAGTCCAACAAACAGCACACTATCACCTTGTCCACTGCTGAAACTGAGTACTGGTCGATCAGGAGAGTTACCACTGAGTTAACCTGGCTCTCCCGCATACTCCACGAGCTAGGAGTCGAAGGAATAACTCCAATCACGGTCAACTGTGACAATAAGGCTACAATGTACATTGCCCAAAATCCAGTCTTCCATGAACGAACGAAGCACATCGAACTTGATTGCCACCTCGTTCGTGAGAAGATCAAATAAGGTCTGATAACCCTTTAATACATTCCTGGCAGTCACCAACTTGCAGACATTCTGACCAAACAAGGAACAGCTAAAGACTACAAGTTTTTCCTGGACAAAACCAGTCATCAAGAATCAGAAACAGCACAATCTGACAATCGTGGCTGACACTGTCTCATAACAAGATTTGATTAGTTGTATCTCCAACTGCTTTTCATCTTGAGGGGGAGTATTGAAATACTATACTCTATAGTATTTACACTATAGTTTAGTATTAGTATTTCTTTCTTACTAAGTGTTGTAACAGTCCGGTTAGTGTATAAGTGTACGTCTCTGTAGAGTATATATATATGCATAGATAGATAGATGCCAAAGTAAGACACACTGTAATACACAATCATGAAGCATTCTCTCAAAATATAATGTTTGTCAAAGATCTCTCTCTCTGCCGATTTTCCATGGCAAAGCGACTCCCCATTTTCTAAAGGACATGTGAGTAAAAAGCAAGCAATTACAGTATGTCATCAATAGGGTAAATTTGTTTATGGTCTCACCTGTGGAAAACTAGGCAGTACATAGTTCGTGTCTTTGACGATTAAAGCCTCTAGCAGGTCTTCCCTTTCCCTCCTCTTACTAAACATCATCTGCCACGGAGACCATAAAACGGTATTTAGAATGTTTGTACATATTGAAGAAATTTTGGAGCCAATCCCACCAGATATCAAAAATTTAAATCCATTACTACCTCATTTCCAGAATTATTGTTCCAATTACTTATAGATTACTTCTGTTTTTAATACACCAAAGTTAATTTTATAGATTTTAATTTTATAACACAAGTTTGAAAAATTATAAATATATTGTGAAATATAAATAAATAAAATAACTCATTTTAAATATCTCATGTTTTTTTCTCGAAAACTTACTCTTGATTTTCTTATTATTTTTTCCTTAAGGAGCAAGTTGTTTTTTTAAAACATTTCATTACTTACTTAAGTTCAAGATTACACTAGGAATATTTCCACACCATATAATTTCCTCCTTACCTCCTCTAGCTATGTTAGACAACATGTGGGCAGTAACATTATCCTTTCTAGGTAAATACTTACAAGAAAAACTATCAAAAGAGCCCCTAACATTCTTTACATCGTTCAAAATAACTCTACATCTTGTGCGACAGATTCAGTCTCATTCATATAACCAACAATCGGCAAACAATCAAAAACCATTCTAATCTTGCATATCCTAGCCTTAATCGCCACCTTGATCCCAAAAGTCATAGCCTTTGCCTCTACGACAATGGCCGAACCTGAAAACTAGTTCCCACTGACACCTGTCTTGATTGCGGCAAACAAAGAACACCCAAACCGCAACCATGAGCATCAAGGACAACACTTGCATCAATCAGTAATAAAACTTTACCACGCTGCCTAGCAAACTCGAGAAGCTTCCACAATGAAGGCACACCACTAGATTTACCCCGAATCCAACTATCAGTTAGGCGAATACTATCCCCATTTCCAACCAGTTTCCTCACCCCCTGTCGAACTAATCCAAGCTCGCCATGAAGTGCACACCATAAGACTAAGCCTAGACGCCAAATAAAGAGACAGGAAAATATTTTGCTTTCATGAATCTTCCAACAAGAAGATGTGGCAGGGTGAGAAACCTCTACACGTGCTTTGCCAAAAGGGCAAAATTAAAGGCACGTATGTCCCTAAACGTTAGTCCTCTTTCATTCTGTGAAGTACATAGATCATCCCATTTCTTCCAATGAAGACCATGTCCAGATATAGAACCATGCCACCAAAACCTAAAAATAATGCCACAAATCTCAGAAAGAAGAGTAGACTGCAGTGTAGCCGCCCCCATAACATAAGTCGGAATAGCTTAAAGAGCACTTTTCATCAAAACTCCTATTCCCACCCAGGACACAAGTTTGCTCCAACCATGAACCCTTTTTGCTACTCTATCACAAATATAAGATTAAACTTTGTCTTGTATTCCACCCAACCTTACTAGGAAAGCCCATGTATAATCCTAGATCATCAACCTCTCTAACTCCAAAGCACTTACCAATACTGCACCTAACAGAAACAAGAACCCCTTTAGAAAACATTAAGCCAGATTTATCAATATTAATGCACTGCCCAGTGTGGAGGGTGGTTTTTCGGTATGAGGGGGGTCTATCTAAATATGGTCTGACTGAGAAGCCTAGAACCTAGAAAATGCCATTCTGTGGAGGGTGGAAACCCGTTATTCTTGGCATCCCTCAAATACCTACTAAATCGTCCGTCTTTCCCAGAAAGCATAAAGGGGAGTGCAAATGTGCACTACACCCGCTTTCAATGGGCCCCACACGGACTGATGCCTCTATAAGGCAGATTTGACTAGAGTCGCCACCTAGTTTGACCTACGATACTAGGAAGGAAGGGAATGAGGGTTCTAAGAACCGTTGGTTGACTCTGATTGTTGCTTATGGATAGGGCTTATCTGATCATTACAGAGATTCTATTGTGGGTTCGCACTGGGTTACACCCCTTAGAAGTGGCAATGACCACGACTTCGGATTGGTGCCCGAGGAAACCTCGGTCTCCAATTGTCAGGATTGCCTTCTTTCAAACCTTTTTTAGAGAGATTCATTTAAAGCCAAGGATAGTATTAGGACAGAAAGAGAGAAAGAGTGGATGAGGCGAGCTTTTCTGTCAAACTAGCGTCCAGAAGAGGAACCAGTGAATTGGCTGAGTATGGAATGAAAGATTGGGAACATGCTGATGTTGAGGAAATGATTAAGATTGAAGTCTGATGGTTTAAAGTTTGTGGGAGCCGAAGAAGGTTTGAGTGTTTGAGAGATATGAAAGCCACCTTAGAGGGGGAAAAGAGTTTTGTTTGGAATGGGGTCGCACCCTAGATGGGCTGCCTACGTACTCAACACCCTGTTGAGATCAGACCTTACGTAGTTCACGGATTTTGGGGTTTTGGAAGTTTTGAAGGGTTTGAAGTTTTGGGTGTGAGAGATTAGTCTGTGAGACGCTCGGGTCTATGAGACGGTTGGATGGGATGGGATGTCAAGGCCTGTGAGACACTCGGGTCTGTGAGACGCTTGAATCTTAAAATGGTGGAGAAATTGAGATGTTCGAGAGTATGTGAGGCGCTCGGGCCTGTGAGACGTTAGAAGTTTGAGAGAAGCTAGAATTCGCAAGATGATTTGAATTTAAGGTGAATTGGAGTTTGAATGATGACTTGAGTATGTGAGGCAATTGGAATTGGGAGAGATCCTGGGTTTTTTGGGTTCGAGGTTCGAAAAGAGTTGAGGTTTTGGGATATTTCGGGATTTGAAATGAGATGATGATGGGTTGAGTTGTTTGGAGGAATGATTGTCAAAATCGTCTCCCTTAAAGTTTAAAACCGAAAAGTCATTTTTGTTGTAAAAGGGCGGATAATCCCGAGGGATTACCCTATGTACCTCCTCGAACACGACACTTAATTAATGGTAAGTGCCGAGGCTCGAAAGATGGGGCAATGAATTCATGCCGAAAATAGGATTTAGAAAGAAACACCATGAATGAGATGTTCTCGGTCAAACCCTAATAACGTCTCTAACTCCCGGGTTTTAAAACGTTTGAAACCGAAAACCTTGAAATCGAGCGGAAGGGAGTTAGGCGATTCTAAAATCCCGGCTGCAACTAGGAAGGCAGTTACATCCCTAGCACCCCGCCTTGTAAAAATGTAGACTGCAATTAGGGGAGGTTTGTCACCCTAATGCCCCGCCTAAAGAGATCCAGACTGCGACAAGGGATGTTACGACCCCAGTGCCCCGCCTCGGATTTTTATTTGGAGGAGAAACAAGTAATGTCTAACTAGGAAGAAAACGTTCTTTGAAGGTGTTAGACATCCTATGTTCCCCGAAAACAATTTATTTTGGGTTTGAAAACTAAGTTAGGAAACTTGTGAAGTTGTTCGGAATTCTCGATGAAGAAACACTGATTTTGAGAAATGATTTTAGGGGAAAACTTTCTGTATATGTGAGAAGAACTTTCTGCGTTTAAGAAGAGTTTTCTGTGATGTGAGAAGAGTTTTTCCTTTAAAAATCCACAAAATGGTTTCTTTTGAAAACTTGATGAAATTTGAATAAGGTGATTGTTTGAAATTTGAGAAGAGAGTTTTTGAAGTTTGGAGTTTGAATGGGATTTACACAGTCGAGTTTGAACTGGATGTGTGTGTAATTGGGTTTGAATTGAATGGAATCGGGTTTGGATTGAATGGAATCCGGTTTGAATTGAATTGAGTTGAATGAATTGGGTTTGAATTGAAATTGGGTTGGGGTTGGAAAACGGGTCGGGTCAAAGTTAAACCGGCTCAAAGTTGAATTGGGTCAAAGTTAAGATTGGTCAAAGTCAAAGTTTGGGATTGGTCCAAGTCAAAGTTTGGATTGGTCAAAGTTGGACCAGGTCAAAGATGGGTCAAGGTCAAAGTTCGGATTAGTCAAAGTTGGACCAGGTCAAAAGTTTGGTAAAGATCAAAGTTCGAATTGGTCAAAGCTAGGTCTAGGTCAACATTCAGATGGTCAAAGTTTGGGTTGGTCAACTTGGACTTCGTTTGGGTTTGGGCCAAAAAGGGTTTGGGCCTTAAAATGGGTTCGGGCCTTGAAGTGGGTTCGGGCCTCGAAATGGGCTTAGGCCTCGAAATGGGTGGGCCTCGAAATGGGCTTGGGCCTTGAAACTTGATTTGGGCCTTATTTGGATTGGGCCGAAATTGGGCCTGTTTGGATTGGGTGAAGTGCCCCCTTTTTTATGTGGGCTTTATTTGTGTTGGGCTGAAAAAATATTGTTGGGCTGATTTGTGAGATATTAACAAATGAGAGGAATTGATTTATTGGTTTGTTTATTAACTCTTGATTAGGGGTGTGTTGAAGGCGAAGGAGGATTCCACCCACATAAAACGAATGAGAGACCCGCTAGGCATGGGGTGGTTTCGCATCCTAAGCCTTCCTAGAATGGCCTTAAGGACCATTTTTTAAAGTTTTGTTCTTATATACATATAACGGTGGTTTAGATGTTTTCTGAAGCTATAGGAGATTACTGCCCCACGAAACGAATGAGAGATCCGTTAGGTGTGGAGCAATAATGCATCCGAAGCTTTTCTGTCAATGAAAGGGTCCTAGAGGGTGATAACTACGGCTTAGCTAAATAAATATCAATAAAGAGATTGCAATAACAAATGAAATAAAGATAACATGCTAAAATTGTTCACATGCAGAGAATGAATTAAATTACAAAAATAAATAAATCCAAAGACAACCAAAAGTAAGAACAATAAACAAATTACAAATTAATACAAACATAGATAACAATCTTAATTAAAGAGCTGCTATGGGGGGTCGCATCGACGCCGCCTCACTTGAGTTGACAGGATCAGCAAGAAGTGCACCAACCGTTACATATGTTTGAAGCGGAGACCCCGGTAGTCCAAGCCAAGATCCCGTTCCTTAGTCTTACTGTAGTTTCCCGTTTCACGAGCATTATGTACATGTCAAAAACACAACCAAAAGAGACAAAATGCATTAGTCAAAGAACGGAAGAGGGTTGGGATGTGTGCAATGGGATCATACGGCCCCTCTCAATGGGAGGAAAGGGGGCAATCTAATCATCTCCCACACCCCAACCGAGAACATAGAAACGAGTTTCAAACTGCCAACAAACGCTATGAATTGTAAAATAAATCATGCATTGGGGTTGCTACTCGAATTAATTCGTCATCTTAGATTATGACTCGACCAAAGTGTAGTATCAAAGATAAGGGTTATGAGTCATGTGGGATCATACCTAGAAGGGTTTATATCATTTCCCTCTAAGATGAGGAATTAATAAGGACCAACCAGCCATTGAGTGATTTATCTAACAATTATAGCATAGGGCAACTATCACTCTATTCATGTTCTTGCCTAAGCGCAAGGGACAAGTTATATGCTAGTCTCAAACAATTCCCAAACACATATCAAAGCGCAAGGAGCAATTAGCTATTGAAGGCAGTTAAATCATAGTAAAGGTCAAAGGATAGAATTTCCAAACCCATAGAAGGTAGGCCCGACGCACAAGGGTATAGTCCATTTGCATGATCTGAAACCAAGCTACAAATTTAGCCAGCACAACTCAAGCCAAGCGAAACCAGCCAAGTCTCATCATTTGTATATGTACCTCGGTGATGACACAGATAACATAGTAGTGAGCACACTGAATAGAATAACCAATAGTAATGAACAAATGCTTAACTCATATTAAGCTCTCAACCGACATCCATGTGCAAGTTATGTGCTGAGACAAATTATTTCCAAACCAAATTCAATGCGCAAGGGGGGAAATCTCACAATCAGCCAATCGTTATCCAGCCTAGGGATTCCAAATGGAACGAGTCAAACTCATCCCCGACCAGATTGTGTAGGTACTTCAGTCGTGCCACAAAGCAAGAGTTGTGAGCAGATTTAAACAATATCAATTGGTAACGAGCATGTGCACGAAGCAGACTATATTCCAAACCAACATGGATTACACAAGGGTGTAATCTTAAAAAGCCTAAACGCATGGTCTTCTGAGCCTTTCGATGAAGACACAAGGGACAATATTCAACCGCAACTAAAATCCAACATCAATAAGCCGCAAACAAGATAGAGAATCGAGCTCACCAGTGAAGTGGAGTTCCACCACACGGAGTAATCAAATGGCTGAGCGAAGAGTATATGCTGCCTACGGAGACAACAGATGGAACTCTCTCCGACCAAACCCCCTTCCGACTCCAACGAACGGACTCTTACGACAAGGAAGCTATACCACAGACAGACTGCGGAGGAGTAGTCGCCTCCAACGCAAAGCAAAGATCCTCTCCGAAGAACTAAAAGTCATTCGCCTCCGAAGCAAAGCAAAACCCCCTCCGAAGGGTTGGGAGTAATTATTCAAAAAGAAGGGTGAAGTTACATAAAAAGCCTTGTATAACTAAGAATATTCTAGAATGATGTAGGCCTACAGAAACGGTTATACACTGTAGAAGAGCCTATAAATAGAACCATAAGTTATGTAATAAGGTACGCTTTTCATCAATACAATACTTGGAACTCTCTTTGCAATCTGAGTCTGAGTGCGAGTTCGATACGATCTCATTTGGCGCCGTCTGTGGGAAACGAACGATAACCACGATTCAATCCACAAGAGTCACGGTTCTTGTCTTTTGTTCAAACATGGCACCACGATCAAGCAAAGGGAAGGGGAAGATGGCTGCGACCGGGGAGAGCTCATTCTCAAGGAAGACCTCACTGATCTGATGAGGAGTTTTGCGCAAGAAGTCAATGAGAAGATGGCTGAAAGCAATGAGCGGTTTCAGCAGGAACTGGCGGATAGAGATCTGGAGCACCAGAAGAAGATCGATGAGATGGCGAATGTAATCGAGGATCTAAAAGCGAAAAGCGGATCAAAAAGCGACGAAAGCCGGAAAGAGAAGTCACCACCGAAAGGTGCAGAGGAAGACCTCGTCGACATGTCGCTGTATCCCTTCACCGAAAACATTCGGAAGGCGAAGCTTCCACCGTTCTTTGTCGCTCCAGCAATAGAGAAGTACGACGGAACTGGAGATCCCGCTCAACATATCAAGAAGTTCATCTTTGCGATGAACACTCAGGGGATCAGTTCCCAGGCACTCTGCAATCTGTTTCCGGGAACACTTACCAAAAGAGCTCTAAATTGGATCTCTTCTCGGAAACCTCAATCCATCTCAAGTTTCAAACAACTTACAGAGGAATTCCAACTTTACTTCGCAGCAAGTAAAAAGATCCAGAGGATACGATTGAGTTGATGGATGTTAGGCAAAGAAGGGGAGAGACGGTGAAGGAATACAGCGAACGCTTCCATAAACAGGTGGCTGAAATAGACGATGTGGATGAGAAGATACTGGTGAAAGCTTTCGGAAATGGATTGGCGAATCCAAGGCTGGCAGGGAAAATTGCTACCAAAGCACCGCAAACTCACGGAGAGTTAGCGGAAATGCTGCACGATTTCTTGAAATCGGAGATTGCGGAGAATAAGGCGAAAGAACTGGCTAATAGCTTCAGGCCGCCTAATGAGAAGAGACAGGGAGGAGCGTCGTCTGTCGGCGCGAATTATGGGGAGACATCCGCTCCGAAACCTTGGGGAGCTAGGTACAAGCCCTATGGGAAGGATCTGGTCGCACCTACCCATTCTGGGGGTAGGACGACGTACGGAGCAAAGGTGATTTCTATCGCTCCAGGAAGGTACGCAGCTGCGGTAAGGGAAGGCTATCTTCCGCCTCCGAAGAAGCCTACCTCAGAGAGCACATTGGCGTTTTGTGAATTCCACGGGCACTACAGCCACAGAACGACCAATTGTGTAACATTATCAAGAGAACTGAACAAAATCGATGAGCAAGAAAGAAACAAGAAAAGCAGAAACAGGAAGCTCCCAAACAGCAAAAGAATAACAGCGACTATCAAAACCGATCTCGTTACGGGCATAACGGGGGTGGCATGAGGAATGAAGATCACCCTGAGCTAGACCATAGCAAATCTTTCGATTTTGGGGTCATAACTGGTTTATTCTCAGAAAAGGGGCCGTTCACGGCAAAAGAAAAGAAAAGGCACGTACACGAAGTCCATGAGAAGCTACCAGAGAAGAAAGTTCAGAAAGAGAGCCTTTACCACCTATCTACTTCACGGAAGAAGATGAAGAGGGAGTCTACTACCCCCACAATGACCCCCTCGTCATTCGAGCTCAAATCAATGATAGGATGGTGGGAAACATCCTTGTCGACAGCGGAGCGGGAGCAAACGTGATTTCCCTAGCGGCGTTCCGGAAGCTGGAAATCCCGGATGAAAAGGTCAAGCCGTTTACTGCTACTTTCGGAGGATTCATTGGGGGAATCACGGCTCAGGCCAGCGGCAGCGTCGATGTCACAATGACGTTAGGCCAAAAGGAAGATCGGAGAACAGAAAGGATAACCTTATATATCATGCGAGATCTGTCCGGATACAACGTCTATTTGGGGCGACCTGGGATCAATGCTTTCGGAGCTGTCTGTAGCACCTATTACTCAAGCTCAAATACTTGACAAGGGGCGGAAGGCTGGTGTCCATTCCTGGAAGCCAGAAAACAGCAAGGGTGTGCGAAGTCCGGATTACTGAGGATTTTCCGGAGGAAGACGTAGTCAAAGAGGTCGGCTCCAGTCGAGAGTACGAAGAAGGAGAAGCCAGGACAAGGATGTCTGGAGAAACCTCCGAAAAGGTGGTGGTACCGGCGGAACGGCCAAGAGAGGTACCCCTGAACTCCGATCCTTCTAAATTTTTTAAAATTGGAAATGCTTTTCTCCACGATGAGCAGATTCGCTTAATGAGATTTTTGGAAAAAAAAGAAAAACATTCGCCTGGAGCCCAAAGGACATGCCCGGAGTGGACGCCAGCGTTATCCAGCATAACTTGAACGTCGATCCGAAGTTTCCCGCCATCCGGCAGAGGAAGAGGATTATAGGAAGGGAAAGGGACGAGGCTGCGCGGACGGAGGTCGAAAGGTTGCTGGAGGCCGGCTTTATTAGGAAAGTCTTTTATCCAAAATGGCTATCAAATGTAGTTTTGGTTAAAAAAGCAAACGGAAAATGGAGGATGTGCGTGGATTTCACGGATTTGAATAAAGCTTGTCCGAAAGATTTTTATCCTTTACCTTCCATAGATAAGCTTGTAGCGGCAACGGCGCAGAGTAGTGTGATGAGTTTTTTGGATGCGTTTTCTGGGTATAACCAAATAATGATGAACAAAAATGACCAAGAGAAAACATCTTTTGTCACCTCAACTGGTATTTTTTGTTACAAGGTTATGCCGTTTGGACTGAAAAATGCAGGAGCGACCTTCCAGCGAATGATTGACGAGGTATTTCGGGGGCAGTTGTCTCGAAATGTGGAGGCATATGTGGATGATATAGTAGTGAGAAGCGATTCTATAGCTCAGCACATGGAAGACCTTGAGGAAACCTTCAATACCCTGGATAAATACAAAATCAAGTTAAATCCTGAAAAATGTGTCTTCGGAGTCACCCGGGGAAGTTTTTGGGGTTTTAGTCGGACAGAGAGGAATTGAAGTTGATCCGGAGAAAACCCAAGCAGTCCTCAACCTTCCACAACCGAGAAACATTAAAGACGTACAAGCCTTGAATGGGAGACTCACTGCCTTAAGCAGATTTTGCTCCAAACTCCAGGAAAAGTCTATTCCATTTTTTAATACCCTCCGCAAAAATAAAAAATTCCAGTGGGATACGGAGTGTATGGATGCCTTTGAGCAAATCAAGAAAATGCTTCAAGAACTTCCCAAACTCGGCGTTCCGACACCAGGCCAGGATCTATTCTTATACCTATCGGTCTCAGAGTGGGCAGTAGCGGCGGTATTAATCATGGAAGAGGAAAAGAAAGAAATCCCAGTCTATTTTACTGGAAAGATCTTAACTGCAGCGGAGACAAGATATTCCAATATTGAGAAGGTTTTGTTCGCCCTTGTGATTGCATCCAGGAAACTGAGACCGTATTTCCAGTCGCACCGAATCACCGTCCGAACTAATTGGCCCTTAAAGCAAATCGCCAATAACCCAAACGCCTCCGGAAGAATGATTACTTGGACGGTGGAGCTGACTCAATTTGAAATTCATTATGTTCCCCGGACAGCAATAAGAGCCCAAGCCCTGGTTGATTTTATCACCGAGGCAAGTTTTTTCCGTCAAGAAGAGCGAGAAGTCCCGTATAAGATGTGGGTGGATGGAGCTAGGTGTAAAACTGGTGCGGGGGTTGGAATCGTGATCCAGACTCCTGATGGAAGGAAAATGAATCATTCAATAAGGTTGGAATTCGAAATAACGAACAATGAAGCGGAATATGAGGCATTAGTGCACGGGCTGGAAATAGCCTGTGCCCTGGGGGTGACGGAGCTGGAAGTGCAATCTGATTCCTTGCTTGTAGCAAGGCAAAGTGAGAATATCTTTGAAACAAAGGAGGAAAAACTAAAACTTTACTTGATAAAGGTACAGGATCTAAGGGCAAGATTTACGAAGTGCAATCTCCGACACGTATCCAGAGACCAAAACTCGGGCCGATGTACTGGCTAAATTGGCAAGTATAGCGGAGGGAATACCGGAAGAAGTTCAGCTACAACTAAGGAAGCTCCCAAGTATAGAAGAAACGGAGACAATGGTAGTTGAGATACTAATTTGGGCGAATCATGGATGACTCCCATTGTCCGGTATATCCAAGAGGGGACACTACCAGAGGACGAAAAAGAGGCCAAAACGATAAAAAGAAGGGCAGCGTCGTTCTTTTTCGAAAACGGCCAACTCTATAAGCGATCTTTCGGTACCATCATTGAAGTGTTTGACGGAAAGTCAAGGGCTAGAGCTTGTCACCGAAGTCCATAATGGGGTATGCGGCAACCACCAAGGAGGAAGGGCAGTAATGCATAAAATATAAGGATGGGCTACTTCTGGCCGGCGATCCAGAAGATGTGCGGAGACTATGTCAAAAAATGCATGCAATGCCAGTTACATGGTCCAAGGGTTGGAAACCCACCTGCGGAAATGAAATCTATTACCTCTCCGATCCCCTTTGCGAAGTGGGGATTAGATATTGTCGGACCATTTCCAGAGGCTTCCCCCGGAAGGTATAAGTACTTGTATGTGGCGGTAGATTACTTCACCAAGTGGGTAGAAGCTCTTCCGGTGGTATAACTGCACGAAAAACAGAGGAGTTTGTTTGGAAGAACGTCGTATGTCGGTTTGGTATACCGAGGGTAATCATAACGGACAACGGTGCGCAGTTCAATTGCAAGAGCTTTAGAGATTTCTGCGAAGAGTGGAAGATTGGCCTGAGATTTGCCTCTGTAGCTCATCCACAAGCAAATGGCCAGGTAGAATACAATGGGCAAATCGTGAAAGCTCTAAGAAGAAAGTTGGAAGGAAAAAGAGGAAGGTGGGCGGAGGTTCTACCACAGGTTCTATGGTCTAATAGGACGACTGTCAAGGGACCAACCGGAGAAACCCCTTACAGATTGACATATGGTCTGGAAGCGGTGTACCTGCGGAAATCATGATACCATCAAAAAGAGTTGAGGGGTACAAGGAAGAAAGAACGATGAGGGCATCCGAGATGAGTTGGACGTCTTGGATGAAAGGCGGATGATCGCTGACTTAAGAAATCAAAGAGACAAGTTGAGAATCGAACGACATTTCAATAAAAAGGTAAGGGAACGGTCCTTCTCCGCAGGTGACTTGGTGCTCCGAGAAGTGAAACAACCGGCAAAGCTGCAACCGCAGTGGGAGGGCCCATATGTTGTTCAGGCTAAAACTGACCGAGCATCTTATAGGCTCCGAAATGTGGACGGAGACGATCTGCCACATTCCTGGCATGCGGAGTGTCTCAAGAAATTCTATGTTTAATATCTTCTTTCAACTGCAGGTTAAAGAGTCGCTTGGTAAAAAACGCGCAAAGAGTGGCAATAAAGCATTTTGCTTCATGATCTCAGTTATCTTGTTTTCAAAGCATGTTATCCGCCGATGATAATATATAAAGTTTCCAGACAAAACAAAAAGCATCGCAATTTCTCTCCGTCACAAAACAAGAAACAAAGGGTTTTTTCAAAAAGAAAGACAAAGAATGTATCCGACGATCTCACCATTGGCCATGGTAGAGTGATTTGTATCCGACGATCTACCATCAACGATGGTAGTGTAATTCATTCGACGATCTCACTGTCAGCGTCCTGGCAGTAGAGTGTTAATCCGACGATCTCACCGGCTCAAAGTCGGTAGAGTGTTAAATCGACGATCTCACCATGTGTACAGTGGTAGAGTGTGAAAGTGGAAAAGTGTAACTAAAAGGTTACTGAAACAAGAGACCCTCTACAAAAATGAAAGGCAACTTAAAAATTCTACATTAATGAAAGTCTCCAACTTTCGGGAGACCGGTCGCTCCGGTCATACCCGAAAGGTCTGGTTGGTATGATAAAAGAAAAAATGTTAATTACAAATATGAGAATACTCCGCAAAAAGGAAAAAGTTTATGTTGCAGGCTCTGAAGGGTCTTCCGCAAGCTTTTCGGACTCATGTGTTCGCTTCTGGAGGGTCGAGGTGCTTCCTTCGGAGTCTTCCTTCTCGCCTACCGGAGAAAGGGCGGCGTCACTCCGAGCCCGCGGCAACCGATCCCATAAAGGATGGGGCAAAACATGTATTCCCCGCAGGGCGTGAAAACCTTGCTAATTCCACATGATATCCGGTAGCACGGGCAAGCGCTTCAAACTCCAGGCTTTCATAAAGAGCTTCATCAACAGATTGCTGTCTCTCAGAGAAGAACTCCGACACGATCCGTTGGCTCTCTCCAGCAAACTTGCGACATTGAGAAGAGAGCGCCTCTTTAAGGCCTGAAACAGAGCGGTCCTCCGCTTGAAGTTCCGATCGTGTCTCCTTGAGGGCCCCCTTCAGCTTTGCAACCTGGTTCTCGTAGGAATGAGTAAGGCTCCGGTATCGATCTCTCTCCGACTCCGAAGTAATTAGCGACGCTTTAAGTACAGACACCTTTTTAAGCCAAAAGTCGGAGCTTCGAGCAGCCTCCGACGAAGGACTTGGATTTTCTGCGAAAAAATACAACGGGTTAGCAAAGAAAAAAAAACAAAGAAAACTTTCGAAGATATGAAAGTTACCGGAAGCCTTTTTCTTCTGAGCTTCCACCTCCGCCTCAAGCTCTTCAATCCGAAGAGCGGCTTCCGCAAGCTTCTGCCTCTCCGATTCAAGACTAGCTTGCGCCTCCGCCAGGTTCTTCCTCTCCGATTCAAGATCGGCTTGGAGACCATTTTGTTTGGCCTCAGCTGCTTCCAGAAGCTGGTTCTTTCTTTCCAGCTCAGATTCAAAGAAGATCGAAGATCCTCGGTGGACTTCTGGATCTCTTCAGCGACCCTCCGAAGGTCTTCAGCTTCCTCTTCCAGCACTCGCTTCTGATCTTCAAAAGAAGCCTGCAGCTTATTAACAGTATCCTCCTGATCGACGGAGGCAAGTTCTTGAATCTCCTCCCGGAGAGCGGTCTTTTCGGCTTCAAATCGAGCCTCTGCTCGCGCCAAAGCCTCTTGAGTCTTAGCCTTCTCTTCATCCGCAACCTTCTTATATCTCTCCGCACGGGCCCCATGGTAACGGAGAGCTTCGGAGGAGTATTGAGACTGGGTCTCCACGCATTGGGCCATCGCCATGGCCTAAAAGACAAGAGTATCAGAATAAAGCTGAAGGTTTTACAAGGATATGCAAAGGAAACAAACCTGAGTTAAAGCGCTCCAGAGGCGATCAAAAGCCACGTTCTCCGGAAGAGAATGGCGGACAATGGCGTCAGAACTACCCTCCCCAACCCGAAGTCTTTGCTTTAAGGGAGTCGGATGGGAGCCTGGGGCGAAAATGCCATTTTCATTGTTAGCTGCCTCGCAGCAGTAGACCAAAAGGTCTTGTACCTCATTCCCCGGACGAAGGGAATGCGAGGAACCGGATTTCCTCGGTGATAGCCCCAGTCCAATTTCGGAGAAGGACCGTAGACCGACGGATCGGCCCGCGGTGGAGGAGAAGATCTGTCCTCCGCATGCTTGCTCCTGGCTCTGGACGGAGGAGCCCCCAGAGAAGGGCCGTCGGATGAATCCGAGGAAGACTTTTCCTCCGCACCAACCTCGGCAATACCCTTGCCTTTACCGGGCGGAGCTTCGCGAGTCTTTTTTGCCTTTGGGGCTCCACCTTCTCTTATTGTAACACCGCGCACGGGTCGGCGCTCCCTTTCGGGCTCAGGATCTGCGGAGGGCGGAGCAGGGGCTGCAAAAAACAAAGTCATAAGTAATCAAACGGAAAACAAGAAATAAGCGAAGGGAAGGACAAAAGAGGCTGTGGAAAGGTATACCGGTGGAAAAAATGGAATCGGTATTTTGAGTTAAAGCTTCGTCTACGCAAAAAAAGCCATGCAGGTCAGGAAAGAGGGACGATATGGGAGTTAAATCCACATCTTTCTTAACTCTGCCCGGACTACAGGAAGGAGTAGATACGGAAGTACCTGTTTCCGAAGGAACAGTAGCAGGGGGGTCGGTTGAACCCGTTTCGGTAACATGCTTTTCCTTTCGTACTAATTTAATTTTACGCTGATCAACTTTTTTGGGCCCCTCGGGGGCTTTCCTCTTAGTGCCAGCAGTCTTGCTACCAGTGGGACTCCTACCAGAAGGAGCAGGCGGGGCTCCTTTTTTCTCTTCGGTAGCTCTATAATCAACAAGCTCCCAGTTGTAGCGGAGGGAAAATTTCCCCCCCATTTGAGCAAAAGCTGTGGTAAAAAAGAAGTAAGAAAACTAGCCGGAAACTAGTAAAGGAAAGAGAAACACAAGGAGAATACGTACGATCGATCTTCGCCCGAGTTTTGTTCAATCTCTCTTCGGAGAGAAAAGAAGGTGATGGGTGGAGCGCCGAAGAGCTCAACTTCTTGAGTATGTCTCCAACCGGAGACGGGTTTGCGGAAGAAGGTAGCGGAGAGCAAGCTGCCCCTTAGCTACGTCTCCGATGTGGGAGACTCCGATAAAAGTACCCCTCGGAGGGTAGAAAACAAACCAATTGGAGGACCAGCCACTCTCCGGGCTCACGCGTTTAAAAAAGGAGTACCCGGAAACAGCCAAGACAGAGATGTCCTCCTCCGTAGCAGTAGTGTTCACCCTGGTGGTGAAGAAGTTAACAAACTCCCGCGCATCAGGAGTAATATCGTTCTCTGCACAAACAGAGAGGAAGGCGTGCAAGCAACCCAGAGCATTAGGGTTCAGGTGGGCAAGAGTGCACTGCCGCGGGAGAGGAAACCAGGACAAAGGGGTGCGGGGGAAAGCGCAGACCGCGGTGAAGGTGCTCCCGATACACCACGAAACCATCTCCAAAGTAGTTGAAAGGGTGCGCCGTCGGCTCCGGCACACGAATCTTCGACCCCAGTGGGACTTGTATGCCTTTCATGAGCTTCTTTAAGTCTGTCACGGTGAGGCTGGAGCCGGTTCCCTGGCGAGGGTAGTCCCCACAGATATCTTCAGAAGGAACGGCAGGATCTTCGACGACGCACTTTTCCCCGTCGGTGAAAAGTGTCGACCCCGCCGGTGCTGGGACAGAGGAGCTTGGGTTTGACAGAGCCATTACAAGCAAGAGAGGTTGACAGAGTATGGACGATCGAGTAGAGGGAAAAGTGCGAAGGGAAAAGGAGCGCAAAAACGAAGAATCGGGAAGTTAAAGGGCAGGGAAGACGAAGGAGGACGGTTGCTGTGTAGAGAAAACGCAAGAGGATAAAGACACGAAGCAAGGAACGAGACAGGGAAGTTCAAAAGTTTGAGAGGATCAAAGCAGAGAAGTTCGAAAGTTTGAAAGAATAAGAAAAAGGGAGAGGGAAGAGAATGAGTTTAAATAGGCGGAAATTGGGCGCGCTCTACCCAAAGTAATCATGGCCTACTCCTGCAAATGTGTCAGGAAATAGTTACAGAAGACGAGGAGGCGGCGGTTGCAGCGAGGCACGTTGCTAGGCCTCCGCAAAGTCTCAAACGGTAGGAAATCTACAAAAGCAAAAGCACAACTCCGAAGACCCCTTCCCTTTTTTCCGAAAAGAAAAGAGGTCTTGTGGGACTAGGGGGAACGGAGCGGAGCGGGCCACCAAAATTTAAAAACAAGAAAGAGCAACAACGAAAAGATCTTTCCTTGCAGAACAAGAAAAGATCTTGTGGGACTGATGAAGTGGAGTTCCACCACGGAGTAATCAAATGGCTGAGCAAAGAGTATATGCTGCCTACGGAGACAACAGATGGAACTCTCTCTCGACCAAACCCCCTTCCGACTCCAACGAACGGACTCTTACGACAAGGAAGCTATACCACAGACAGACTGCGGAGGTAGTCGCCTCCAACGCAAAGCAAAGATCCTCTCCGAAGAACTAAAGTCATTCGCCTCCGAAGCAAGCAAAACCCCCTCCGAAGGGTTGGGAGTAATTATTCAAAAAGAAGGGTGAAGTTACATAAAAAGCCTTGTATAACTAAGAGAATATTCTAGAATATGTAGGCCTACAGAAACGGTTATACACTGTAGAAGAGCCTATAAATAGGAACCATAAGTTATGTAATAAGGTACGCTTTTTATCAATACAATACTTGGAGCTCTCTTTGCAATCTGAGTCTGAGTGCGAGTTCGATACGATCTCAACCAGCTCTAGCTCGACAAAACAAAATCAATAAACAAATCTGAACTAACCCGCTGAGCTAGGAGTCAAGATCAATTACCAAGTTAACAACTATATCACACCCGAATCACAGGTAATGCATTCTTAAATCTGAAACCAACAGCAATGAGCAAATTGAATGGGTCTCGCAAGTGGTTTGGCAAGGTCCAGTTTTAACCAAGTTCAGACCTTAGAACTGTTCAATAAACCAAAATCACATACTTACGACAATGTCACACCATCGAAACCACATATGCCCACTGGTCAGAAAATGACTGGATAAATATCCTTTTCACTCATCGTAAGCACGCAGAGGAGGGTAAAATGGACAAGAGAGGCAACTTCCAAAGTCAAACAAGAGAGATCCAGCAACTGAAACATGACTAATTAAAGGCCAGACTGATTTGAACTCTTCTTATGACTCACTCTGATTAACGATAAGCCAACCCAAAATAGAACGCAAACAACATTGCACTGCTAAATGTAAACAGCAAGCAGGTTAATATCAGTCATAAAAGACAGATACCCAAAGTTATCAGCAAATCGTCAATGGGCAAGCTGTTATACCAGATACTAAACTCGAAGCTTGACGAATGAAACCCATCAGTTTATTAAGCAGAGTAAAATAGCGTAAACAAAACGCATCAGTTAGAGCAAAGCATACGATCCATGAGATAGATCAAACCACACGAAACCTCGAGAGCTCGAATCCAGCGCTTGAAACACCGCCATTGATCAACCGAAGCCAAGCTCACTCTGAAACGGTGACCGATTTTCCTAACTTCTTTGCGGTTAGCACATCACGCAAGCTTGGGCTGGTCGCTAATGACACTGACGAGAGTGAAGAGATTAAGGCAAGAGCATGAAGGAGATACAAATGTTGGTGAATATCCAGCGAAGATCAGAATTTATGCTAGGTAGGTCTGGTCGAATGAATTAACTCAGGAGAAGATGAATCTAGTGTTGAGCAGAAAGTAGTGGTCATGTGCTCGAGTTAGGGTGGAGGACTTCCAAAAGAAATCGAGAAAGGGGGGAAGGATATGTGACGATTGATAGTTGGAAGATCGGGAGCCAAAATGAGGGTTGTCCTTTCGATCGATCGTAGGAGGATAAATTTGGGGATGGAAATCGCCTGAGCGTAAAAAAAATGTGGAAGAAGGGTGTGATTGGTCGGCTGTTGTCCATGGTTGAAGGAGAAAACTATCGAGAGCAGGGAGTGGAGTCTTGGCCGAAGGAGATCGACGAAGCGGGGAGAGTGGAAAAAAAAGACCTGGGATTGTTGCTGTCGATCAGTCACTTAGGGCACTAGGGTTTAGAAGATGGAAAGAGTTCTTAATGTGGGTTTGGGTGGGCTTTTTGAAACCATGGGCTGAAAATAGAGTGGGTTTAAGGAATTGGGCTAGGCCAGACTTCAACCAAGTGTGGATTGGGTTTGAAAGATGAAAATGAGTGTGTATAAATAGAAATGAAAATAAAAATACTAATGCTAATAGTAGAATAAAAAAAAATAAAATATAAGAAAAAGTGGATAGATGAATAAAAATAAAATAAGATAAAATAAATAAATAGAATATAAACAAAACAAAATAAGTAAATAAGTGAATAAACAAAAGGGGACGACCTTGAAACTGGACTATCGATGGAAATTCATTTTTGAAGAATTGTGTTTTTTTTAAATGTTTTGAAAAAGATTATAAAATGATGGTTTCGTCTTAGCACACACGTTAATATGTTTTGAAAAAAAGAAAGGCGACGACCCCTCTTATTATTTCAGAATTTGCTTTATGGGGTGAGAATTTTTGGTGTCTACAGATGGCTCTCCTTGATTCAATTCTGCAAGCCCTTGCAGAATTGGATCAAGGTTGACGGGACGCCAAAAATTCTCACTGCGGTTTATGATCTGTTCTTATGAACGCGGGTGCACGGGGACTTATGGCGGGCCCCAAGTTGCGGTGATTGATGGTATGAGGACTAATGACGGGCCTCAACTAGATCTCGGTGTCTAGCTCTAGGACTAATGACGGGCCTAGAATACGATCAAACAACCTATGCATGAGGACTAATGACGGCTCAACTAGAACTCGATGTCTAGCTCTAGGACTTATGACGGGCCTAGAATGCATCTTCGAAATGTATGAGGACTAATGACGGGCCTCAACTAGATCTCGGTGTCTAGCTCTAGGACTAATGACGGGCCTAGAATACAATCGGTATATTATGCATGAGGACTAATGACGGGCCTCAACTAGAACTCGGTGTCTAGCTCTAGGACTTATGACGGGCCTATAATGCATCTTCAAAATGTATGAGGACTAATGACGGGCCTCAACTAGAACTCGGCGTCTAGCTCTAGGACTAATGACGGGCCTAGAATACAATCGGAATAAGGGTTATGCATGAGGACTAATGACGGGCCTCAACTAGAACTCGGTGTCTAGCTCTAGGACTTATGACGGGCCTAGAATGCATCTTCGAAATGTATGAGGACTAATGACGGGCCTCAACTAGACTCGGCGTCTAGCTCTAGGACTAATGACGGGCCTAGAATACAATCGGAATAAGGGTTAGCATGAGGACTAATGACGGGCCTCAACTAGAACTCGGTGTCTAGCTCTAGGACTTATGACGGGCCTAGAATGCATCTTCGAAATGTATGAGGACTAATGACGGGCCTCAACTAGAACTCGGTCGCGTCTAGTCTAGGACTAATGACGGCCTAGAATACAATCGGAATAAGGGTTATGCATGAGGACTAATGACGGGCCTCAACTAGAACTCGATGTCTAGCTCTAGGACTTATGACGGGCCTAGAATGCAATTGAAAGTACGAAACTCGTTGTTTTGAGTGGTTGATTGAATGATGGTTCTGGCTGTGGATTGGTCCATGGTTTGATGCTTTTGGTTGCTTCCGTGAGGGATGTAATGGTCTAATGCTTTCGGTCGATGTCGCCTTTGACTTGGTCAGTGTGGGACTTTTGTTTTGGTCTTGTTTTTTGTAGTCTTGGCCCGATGTGCACTGTAGTCTCGGGATTTAATAGGACTCTTGGCTCCAGAGTTCGAGATGGCTCTGGTTTGACGTGTGATTCCCTTGTGAGCAACGACTCTAGGATGGTTGATGGGTCCGGGTTCGATATGATCTGAGGGCTCCGGTGTGACCGGATGGCTCCATTGATCTGTGGCTCCCTTGTGAGCAACGACTCTGGGATGGTTGATGGGTTCGGGTTCGATATGATCTGAGGGCTCCGGTATGATCGGATGGCTCCAGTTTGATATACGACTCCCTTGTGAGCAACGACTCTGGGATGGTTGATGAGTTTGGATTTGGATTAAGATTTTCGGGATGGTTGGTGGGTTTCGATTTGGATTGAGATTTTGGGCCGAGTGGCGGGTCGAAGTGATTTGTGTACTTTGATGTGGTTGTCAATTTTTGATTGTGGATGAATGGTTTTGGTATGGATTTTGAATCGAGTGGTGGATTGATTTGATTTATTATGGTTGATAGTTTTTTTTTTGTGGATGAATGGGTTTAGTACGGTCAGTTTCGGCTTCAGGTTCTTCGAGATGGCTCCGGGATAGCTCGGGATGACTCCAGGGAGGCTACGGGATGGCTTTATTTAGTTATAGTGGGAACAAAAGGGGAACTTTCTTTTAAGATGGTCGCACCCTGGGCGGGCTGCCTACGTACTCAATTCCATATTGAGATCAGACCTGACGTAGTTCGAAACTCTGTGAACAAGGTTTTGGTGAGGAAATGGCTTCTGTGTAGTCCTGAGGTCTCTATGACGGTCTCAATGTTTGAGGATGGCTCTCGCATGGCTCTAGTTTGGTTTGGGATATGGTGTTGATGAGGCCCGATGACTCTGGATGGCTCCGGGAAGATCGTCGTATGGCTCCGGATGGCCTCGGTTTTGATTTCTTTTGATTTTGAGTTGAGCTTCGATAGCGGGAAACTGAAGTCGACCTTCCACGAGACTAGGCATGGTTCTTACCAGTCGGATGTTGAAAATGAAGTGGTTATGATGCATGTAAATGCTAACTGCTAGAAGAGATGCAAAATGCATATGTGTTTTTTTTTTTTGAAGAGAAGGTACGATTCTATCTCTATTACTATGAGGTTTACGAATATAAGACATCTTCGGTTCGATCTTGAGTGATTGTTGAGCTTGAATGCATGAATCACTTTTCTCTCATGGAGGGACGCGGGTTAATCTCTCATGAGTATGGTCGTGTGTGCTAATGTCGTGATGATGCTCTCAATGCTCGGCGCAGTATTTTCCTTAGAATTTCTTTCGAGGTTCTGGACTTTCCGATCCTTACAAACTCCTCACCTATGAAGGGGTAGGCTGTTTATGTGTGGTGCTTTAATCAAAGAGTTGCTCGCACTCTGAAGACCTTGTGAGATAAGGTCACACTCATTCGCTCATGGTCCCTTTGGAAAGACGGGCATGTTGATGACAAGTACGAAACTTATGATTCATGTTCAGATCCGATACTTTCAGTAAACGCTCATCAACTGACGAGTCGGAGGTCTTTTATTGGGTTATAATGGGGCTGAGGGGTATGATGTATGTCACATGGGACTGGAGGGTTTTTTGGGAATTGTGGTGCTTTTGCAATATAGGATATGTTTCGCCTTCGCCATGGGTGGAATGATTGAACTGGTTTTGATAACCTTTATTCATTTCTATGGGACATCATTGGTCCTTTTGGTTTGGATTTCTCCTTCTTGCTTCTTCTGGTGTACGGTTTGAACCTTCTTCTCATTTTTGTTTTTTGAAATTGCATTTGGCTCCTCAACCTTCTCAAGCATTCTTTACTTTGTATTTGGCTTTCAGCTTCGAAGTTGCATTGACTTATCGATCTTCTTGAACATTTTTGATGTTCTTTTTGGCGTTTGACTATGGAGTTGCCTTGACTCAATGATTGCTTTGGACATTTTTGTTTTTTGTTCTTGGGAAAGATGGTAGGAGAGAGACCATGGCTCCGGCTCCTTCAATGTCCTCTATTGCAAGGGTAAGTATGTATATGTGAGTGGCATTTTGTGGAGATTTTTTTTTTTTTAAAAAAAAATTTCCTGAAAGGCTCAGCGGGGCTCACTAAAGAGTTATGTTCGGGAAAATTAAAGCTTTTTGGCCTTGTGGAGATTTTGATCCTAAGTGCCTCATCATTCTCGTTAGTCAATGATTGTTTTCTTACTATTCTCAGATCTTTGCATGAGTCACAGTTCGTATCCTGATTATCGACATTGATCTCACTCTGTATTGTGCCTCTCCATGTGCTAAAGGAATGCACATGTCGTTCATGGTTTTATCTCTATGGACTCGCTCTATCTTCCCTCATCGCTCAATGGATTGTCCAATGCCCTCATTTGAAATTCAAGAGAAAATACTGCTCTTCGCACACTACTCACTTGGTTCGTGGTGCTGATTTTGATTGGACCTTTGTATTCGTTGACGGGTCGAGAGTTTAGCGGTTCACGCACTCTATTCAAACAATCTCTCACGATTTTCCCAAAGATGTCATTTCGATATGGGAGTATGCAAATGTGATTATCTACCATGTGACGTATTGTGGTAATATGGAATTACTATGTATAGGATGCATGAAATGCTGAAAATGACGAATGAAGATGGCTGACTTTGGATTTTTACTGAATGTGTTTTTTTTTTTTGTGTTTTTCATTTTGGATGCAATGCATGCGTGGTAAGGCTACACCTAGTCTCGCTTGAGTCAAATTCAGTCCATGAAGCTCATTTCATTACTATTGGCCTTGAAGGGTGTAGCTGTCGGGGTTGCTGTCAGGTTAGTGAATCTCAAGCGAGGTTGGGCTGGTGATTGGCTCCTGGATTTTTGAATTTTTAGGGAGTGACAACTCCCGCATGGTGGCCCAATGATATGACGGAGACTGCATTTTTTGGGATTTTTTGGATGTATGATTTTTTGGATTTATGGGGAGTGACAACTCCCGCATGGTAGCCCCACTATATGATACACTTTGAGATTGGGAAAGGTTTGAGATCGATTTTCTTTTCTATCCCTCTGAGATCAGGCTTTGGCAGTCGAGATATGGGGATGAAAGATGGTGTATAGTGCAGTGACAATGAAACACATGATTATGCAATTTTTTCTGAGGTGGACAGGACTTGTATGTGTTTGACAAATTTGAACTGACCGAGAATACATGGGACTTTTTGTAATGAATGCAATGCATGCGATTGCCTTGTGCTCGGTTGCATTTGCTGGTTTGTTTATCTAGGGGATACCTCTGTAGATATCGTGAATTCTCACCCCATAAAGCAAAGTTGATGATGATAAAAACTGTGAGGAGTGTTCCTTATTCATTCTTCTCTTTATTCGTGCATGCCAAAAGAAACCAAGTTTAGAAAAATGATTTTGAAAACGCGTGTTTTCAAATGGTGGATTTTCTCAATGGGTTTTGACGCTCGGTCATCTCGCAATACAATAGGGAGTAGGGAACCCTATACATATTGATCTAAACAAATTCAAGGGGAATGTATAAACCCATACATGTAATCTATTCAGAAATGGACGAGAGAGAAAGAATCATAGGGGAAGAAGACCTATACATCATCAATCCTAAAAAGGTCATTAAAATGGGGAAGTGTTGAGCTGGACTTCTACTGAACTCTTCTGGTCCGTCTTGGGATTGTGGAAGATGCTCGCGCTCGGGCTCCTGGTTGGTTGCTCGCTCATCTTCGGGTTCTTGACCGCTGCTCGCTCATCTTCGGCTCTTGACCGGCTGCTTGTTCATTTTAAGGCTCTTGCAGCGGAGCGGTACTGTGATCAACAAAACGGGTTGGTGTGTTCTTCTGATTTTCAACATATGAACTCGAATCAGTGTTGCTGACCTTCATGTCGCTTGACTCGGGTTGGTACACCTCTGATTTTTATTTAAATGGTTGGTGTTAGTCTTCATGTTGCTTCGGTTAGCTCCACGGTTGGTGCGCCTCTGGCCTTCAGCTCGATCCGCTAGTTGATCTCATGTTGCTTTACTTGCTTCGTCGAGGGGAATGAGGGATATTTTTTAGAAAGGAAAGGTGAGTGATCGAGCACAAAATCTTATGTGAAAATCCACCACTGTTATGAAAACACGAAATGATTAGTACGCTCCACAGTAATGACCGCTGCTCTTGAAGGTGGGTTGAGCTTCAAAAATAGCGGGTTGCAACATGGGGACTAAATCATTATTTGGAATACGTTTGTGAAAATCAACTTTGAAAACTGTTTTCGAAAACCATTTTGAAATAATGTTGGCGAAGGATGTTGTTTGAATTCATTTGTAGAAAGTAGGTTTTTCGAAATCTATTTCTGAAAAAATTGTTTGGAAACAACACTTTAAAGAAGAAACCAAATTTTGAGTAAAATTTAGGTGGGATTCAAAATAAAACGAGCTAGTAAAACAGCTTTAAGAAATGTGCAAAAGAGAATTCGAACATTTTGTAGAATCAAACAGATGGGTTTAAGAAGTGGTTTGCAACATGTATAGCATAAAGTAAATCGTGGCTGTGTTTGATGTGGACTGTAAGTGTTAATGTGGGATAATCACTTTCCAGGCCAACTATGATTCCGTCCACCGGGGAACCATCGTTCCTTCCCTAATCATCTCTCGGGTTTTTTCTCTGCTATGTGGCCCTTTGCAGGGCCGTATAAAGAAGGCCCCTCATCGAGTGAGTAAGTTTCGAAAGGTCAGGATACCCGAAGTTATAAGGAAACATACGCCACGGCCAGTGATGCTCGACAACACCCCACTTTTCGGGAAACTCGGAGAAGTACTGCATGGGACGGGTCTCGTCACCTGCACAGTAGGTGTGTCTAAAGTCCAAATTATTCACTGACTAGTTTGCCATGTATGGGTTCCGGTAAATACGGGATCCTCTATGGACGTATAGCGTGACATTGGGCTTTAGAGACACACTGGGTGGTGCAATGAGGTCAATGAAGAACGAGCCATGCAATCTTCAGGGTAAGACAGAAGGGCGGTCAGACAGCGGCATACAAGGGGGTGACTACCATAAGCCCCTCTTAGACACCGGATAAGGCAGCTGGACACTGAAAGCTCATGGCTCGCTATATGCTGGCTTAGACTCGGGTAATGGAGGATATTTTTGGATTCATGAGCTTCAAGGCGTTAGTCGGAGACCATACCGCCTCGTGGGTTTGTTCACTGAGAGAGTGACCCAGTCATGGGAATCAACCGTGGACCGGTTGGGGATCCCGTGACATCGTGGATAAAACGGGTGACATAGAGGAATGCATGTCCTAAGCTACCCACCCAATGCACCCCCAATCATTAGCAAATAAGCAGAGAATCTGCACCACCCTAGTTACTAAGAGTTTTGTCTTGAGATTAGTGATTCCAAATGGTTGCTTATTACCCTAAAGGGAAGTTAGCTCATTCACACCTAAGTGGCTCTTTCTAATCATGAGCTAATTATTAACTCCAATTGTTGTAAGTTTGTTGAGGATCTAATAGTCCTAGCTGTCCTCAATCAGGCCCACACTCTGAGTGTGGAGTAGAGTAATCTAGAGGCTTGGAATGATCTCCTGAAGGTTTTGAAAGAAGTGGGGAAATCCTGACCAATTTGAATGGAGTTCAGTCTTTTCCTTGAGTTTGAGAAAAAATTACTCAAGTTTTCCCCAGCAGAGTCGCCATTCTGTGGAGGGTGATTTTTCGGTATGAGGGGGGTCTATCTAAATATGGTCTGACTGAGAAGCCTAGAACCTAGAAAATGCCATTCTGTGGAGGGTGGAAACCCGTTATTCTTGGCATCCCTCAAATACCTACTAAATCGTCCGTCTTTCCCAGAAAGCATAAAGGGGAGTGCAAGTGTGCACTACACCCGCTTTCAATGGGCCCCACGCGGACTGATGCCTCTATAAGGCAGATTTGACTAGAGTCGCCACCTAGTTTGACCTACGATACTAGGAAGGAAGGGAATGAGGGTTCTAAGAACCGTTGGTTGACTCTGATTGTTGCTTATGGATAGGGCTTATCTGATCATTACAGAGATTCTATTGTGGGTTCGCACTGGGTTACACCCCTTAGAAGTGGCAATGACCACGACTTCGGATTGGTGCCCGAGGAAACCTCGGTCTCCAATTGTCAGGATTGCCTTCTTTCAAAACCTTTTTTAGAGAGATTCATTTAAAGCCAAGGATAGTATTAGGACAGAAAGAGAGAAAGAGTGGATGAGGCGAGCTTTTCTGTCAAACTAGCGTCCAGAAGAGGAACCAGTGAATTCGGCTGAGTATGGAATGAAAGATTGGGAACATGCTGATGTTGAGGAAATGATTAAGATTGAAGTCTGATGGTTTAAAGTTTGTGGGAGCCGAAGAAGGTTTGAGTGTTTGAGAGATATGAAAGCCACCTTAGAGGGGGAAAAGAGTTTTTGTTTGGAATGGGGTCGCACCCTAGATGGGCTGCCTACGTACTCAACACCCTGTTGAGATCAGACCTTACGTAGTTCACGGATTTTGGGGTTTTGGAAGTTTTGAAGGGTTTGAAGTTTTGGGTGTGAGAGATTAGTCTGTGAGACGCTCGGGTCTATGAGACGGTTGGGATGGGATGGGATGTCAAGGCCTGTGAGACACTCGGGTCTGTGAGACGCTTGAATCTTAAAATGGTGGAGAAATTGAGATGTTTGAGTCTGTGAGGCGCTCGGGCCTGTGAGACGTTAGAAGTTTGAGAGAAGCTAGAATTCGCAAGATGATTTGAATTTAAGGTGAATTGGAGTTTGAATGATGACTTGAGTATGTGAGGCAATTGGAATTTGGGAGAGATCCTGGGTTTTTTGGGTTCGAGGTTCGAAAAGAGTTGAGGTTTTGGGATATTTCGGGATTTGAAATGAGATGATGATGGGTTGAGTTGTTTGGAGGAATGATTGTCAAAATCGTCTCCCTTAAAGTTTAAAACCGAAAAGTCATTTTTGTTGTAAAAGGGCGGATAATCCCGAGGGATTACCCTATGTACCTCCTCGAACACGACACTTAATTAATGGTAAGTGCCGAGGCTCGAAAGATGGGGCAATGAATTCATGTCGAAAATAGGATTTAGAAAGAAACACCATGAATGAGATGTTCTCGGTCAAACCCTAATAACGTCTCTAACTCCCGGGTTTTAAAACGTTTGAAACCGAAAACCTTGAAATCGAGCGGAAGGGAGTTAGGCGATTCTAAAATCCCGGCTGTAACTAGGAAGGCAGTTACATCCCTAGCACCCCACCTTGTAAAAATGTAGACTGCAATTAGGGGAGGTTTGTCACCCTAATTCCCCGCCTAAAGAGATCCAGACTGCGACAAGGGATGTTACGACCCCAGTGCCCCGCCTCGGATTTTTATTTGGAGGAGAAACAAGTAATGTCTAACTAGGAAGAAAACGTTCTTTGAAGGTGTTAGACATCCTATGTTCCCCGAAAACAATTTATTTTGGGTTTGAAAACTAAGTTAGGAAACTTGTGAAGTTGTTCGGAATTCTCGATGAAGAAACACTGATTTTGAGAAATGATTTTAGGGGAAAACTTTCTGTATATGTGAGAAGAACTTTCTGCGTTTAAGAAGAGTTTTCTGTGATGTGAGAAGAGTTTTTCCTTTAAAAATCCACAAAATGGTTTCTTTTGAAAACTTGATGAAATGTGAATAAGGTGATTGTTTGAAATTTGAGAAGAGAGTTTTTGAAGTTTGGAGTTTGAATGGGATTTACAAGTCGAGTTTGAACTGGATGTGTTGTAATTGGGTTTGAATTGAATGGAATCGGGTTTGGATTGAATGGAATCCGGTTTGAATTGAATTGAGTTGAATGAATTGGGTTTGAATTGAATTTGGGTTGGGGTTGGAAAACGGGTCGGGTCAAAGTTAAATCGGCTCAAAGTTGAATTGGGTCAAAGTTAAGATTGGTCAAAGTCAAAGTTTGGATTGGTCCAAGTCAAAGTTTGGATTGGTCAAAGTTGGACCAGGTCAAAGATGGGTCAAGGTCAAAGTTCGGATTAGTCAAAGTTGGACCAGGTCAAAAGTTTGGTCAAGATCAAAGTTCGAATTGGTCAAAGCTAGGTCTAGGTCAACATTCAGATGGTCAAAGTTTGGGTTTGGTCAAACTTGGACTTCGTTTGGGCTTTTGGGCCAAAAAGGGTTTGGGCCTTAAAATGGGTTCGGGCCTTGAAGTGGGTTCGGGCCTCGAAATGGGCTTGGGCCTCGAAATGGGCTTGGGCCTCGAAATGGGCTTGGGCCTTGAAACTTGATTTGGGCCTTATTTGGATTGGGCCGAAATTGGGCCTTGTTTGGATTGGGTGAAGTGCCCCCTTTTTTATGTGGGCTTTATTTGTGTTTGGGCTGAAAAAATATTGTTGGGCTGATTTGTGAGATATTAACAAATGAGAGGAATTGATTTATTGGTTTGTTTATTAACTCTTGATTAGGGGTGTGTTGAAGGCGAAGGAGGATTCCACCCACATAAAACGAATGAGAGACCCGCTAGGCATGGGGTGGTTTCGCATCCTAAGCCTTCCTAAATGGCCTTAAGGACCATTTTTTAAAGGTTTGTTCTTATATACATATAACGGTGGTTTAGATGTTTTCTGAAGCTATAGGAGATTACTGCCCCACGAAACGAATGAGAGATCCGTTAGGTGTGGAGCAATAATGCATCCGAAGCTTTTCTGTCAATGAAAGGGTCCTAGAGGGTGATAACTACGGCTTAGCTAAATAAATATCAATAAAGAGATTGCAATAACAAATGAAATAAAGATAACATGCTAAAATTGTTCACATGCAGAGAATGAATTAAATTACAAAAATAAATAAATCCAAAGACAACTAAAAGTAAGAACAATAAACAAATTACAAATTAATACAAACATAGATAACAATCTTAATTAAAGAGCTGCTATGGGGGGTCGCATCGACGCCGCCTCACTTGAGTTGACAGGATCAGCAAGAAGTGCACCAACCGTTACATATGTTTGAAGCGGAGACCCCGGTAGTCCAAGCCAAGATCCCGTTCCTTAGTCTTACAGTAGTTTCCCGTTTCACGAGCATTATGTACATGTCAAAAACACAACCAAAAGAGACAAATGCATTAGTCAAAGAACGGAAGAGGGTTGGGATGTGTGCAATGGGATCATACGGCCCCTCTCAATGGGAGGAAAGGGGGCAATCTAATCATCTCCCACACCCCAACCGAGAACATAGAAACGAGTTTCAAACTGCCAACAAACGCTATGAATTGTAAAATAAATCATGCATTGGGGTTGCTACTCGAATTAATTCGTCATCTTAGATTATGACTCGACCAAAGTGTAGTATCAAAGATAAGGGTTATGAGTCATGTGGGATCATACCTAGAAGGGTTTATATCATTTCCCTCTAAGATGAGGAATTAATAAGGACCAACCAGCCATTGAGTGATTTATCTAACAATTATAGCATAGGGCAACTATCACTCTATTCATGTTCTTGCCTAAGCGCAAGGGACAAGTTATATGCTAGTCTCAAACAATTCCCAAACACATATCAAAGCGCAAGGAGCAATTAGCTATTGAAGGCAGTTAAATCATAGTAAAGGTCAAAGGATAGAATTTCCAAACCCATAGAAGGTAGGCCCGACGCACAAGGGTATAGTCCATTTGCATGATCTGAAACCAAGCTACAAATTTAGCCAGCACAACTCAAGCCAAGCGAAACCAGCCAAGTCTCATCATTTGTATATGTACCTCGGTGATGACACAGATAACATAGTAGTGAGCATACTGAATTGAATAACCAATAGTAATGAACAAATGCTTAACTCATATTAAGCTCTCAACCGACATCCATGTGCAAGTTATGTGCTGAGACAAATTATTTCCAAACCAAATTCAATGCGCAAGGGGGGAAATCTCACAATCAGCCAATCGTTATCCAGCCTAGGGATTCCAAATGGAACGAGTCAAACTCATCCCAGACCAGATTGTGTAGGTACTTCAGTCGTGCCACAAAGCAAGAGTTGTGAGCAGATTTAAACAATATCAATTGGTAACGAGCATGTGCACGAAGCAGACTATATTCCAAACCAACATGGATTACACAAGGGTGTAATCTTAAAAAGCCTAAACGCATGGTCTTCTGAGCCTTTCGATGAAGACACAAGGGACAATATTCAACCGCAACTAAAATCCAACATCAATAAGCCGCAAATAAGATAGAGAATCGAGCTCACCAGCTCTAGCTCGACAAAACAAAATCAATAAACAAATCTGAACTAACCCGCTGAGCTAGGAGTCAAGATCAATTACCAAGTTAACAACTATATCACACCCGAATCACAGGTAATGCATTCTTAAATCTGAAACCATCAGCAATGAGCAAATTGAATGGGTCTCGCAAGTGGTTTGGCAAGGTCCAGTTTTAACCAAGTTCAGACCTCAGAACTGTTCAATAAACCAAAATCACATACTTACGACAATGTCACACCATCGAAACCACATATGCCCACTGGTCAGAAAATGACTGGATAAATATCCTTTTCACTCATCGTAAGCACGCAGAGGAGGGTAAAATGGACAAGAGAGGCAACTTCCAAAGTCAAACAAGAGAGATCCAGCAACTGAAACATGACTTAATTAAAGGCCAGACTGATTTGAACTCTTCTTATGACTCACTCTGATTAACGATAAGCCAAACCCAAAATAGAACGCAAACAACATTGCACTGCTAAATGTAAACAGCAAGCAGGTTAATATCAGTCATAAAAGACAGATACCCGAAGTTCATCAGCAAATCGTCAATGGGCAAGCTGTTATACCAGATACTAAACTCGAAGCTTGACGAATGAAACCCATCAGTTTATTAAGCAGAGTAAAATAGCGTAAACAAAACGCATCAGTTAGAGCAAAGCATACGAGCCATGAGATAGATCAAACCACACGAAACCTCGGGAGCTCGAATCCAGCGCTTGAAACACCGCCATTGATCAACCGAAGCCAAGCTCACTCTGAAACGGTGACCGATTTTCCTAACTTCTTTGCGGTTAGCACATCACGCAAGCTTGGGCTGGTCGCTAATGACACTGACGAGAGTGAAGAGATTAAGGCAAGAGCATGAAGGAGATACAAATGTTGGTGAATATCCAGCGAAGATCAGAATTTATGCTAGGTAGGTCTGGTCGAATGAATTAACTCAGGGAGAAGATGAATCTAGTGTTGAGCAGAAAGTAGTGGTCATGTGCTCGAGTTAGGGTGGAGGACTTCCAAAAGAAATCGAGAAAGGGGGGAAGGATATGTGACGATTGATAGTTGGAAGATCGGGAGCCAAAATGAGGGTTGTCCTTTCGATCGATCGTAGGAGGATAAATTTGGGGATGGAAATCGCCTGAGCGTAAAAAAAATGTGGAAGAAGAGGGTGAGATTGGTGTCGACTGTTGTCCATGGTTGAAGGAGAAAACTATCGAGAGCAGGGAGTGGAGTCTTGGCCGAAGGAGATCGACGAAGCGGGGAGAGTGGAAAAAAAAGACCTGGGATTGTTGCTGTCGATCAGTCACTTAGGGCACTAGGGTTTAGAAGATGGAAAGAGTTCTTAATGTGGGTTTGGGTGGGCTTTTTGAAACCATGGGCTGAAAATAGAGTGGGTTTAAGGAATTGGGCTAGGCCAGACTTCAACCAAGTGTGGATTGGGTTTGAAAGATGAAAATGAGTGTGTATAAATAGAAATGAAAATAAAAATACTAATGCTAATAGTAGAATAAAAAATAATAAAATATAAGAAAAAGTGGATAGATGAATAAAAATAAAATAAGATAAAATAATTAAATAGAATATAAACAAAACAAAATAAGATAGTAAAATAAGTGAATAAACAAAAGGGGACGACCTTGAAACTGGACTGTCGATGGAAATTCATTTTTTAAGAATTGTGTTTTTTTTGAAATGTTTTGAAAAAGATTATAAAATGATGGTTTCGTCTTAGCACGCACGTTAATATGTTTTGAAAAAAAGAAAGGCGACGACCCCTCTTATTATTTCAGAATTTGCTTTATGGGGTGAGAATTTTTGGTGTCTACACCCAGATGCTTCACTAAAGTCCTCCCGGATGCCTTTAATCTGATCAGCATCAGACACAAACGCCTTACCAAAGATGACACAATCATCAGCAAAAAACAAGCTATTAACTTCAAACCCACACCCCTTGACAGATGTACCCCTTGATATCCCAACACTAGCAACAACGTTGAGACTTGAAGACAAAACCTCCATACAACACAGAAACAAATAGGGTGAAAGAGGGTCACATTGACACAATCCCCTCTGTTGATATCCATTAATTAAAACCGCCATAGAAACAGATCGAAGTTAAACATGTACCAACCAATCTTACTCAAGTTTCATGAAAACCCATCGATTGTAGAACTTCTAATAGGAAAGACCACTTACTATGTTAAATGCTTTAGCCATGTTAACTTTTAGGGAAAAATGACCATGTAACCTTGCCTTAGATAACCTCATAGAATGTAGTAGCTCATGAGAAATCACAATGTTATCCATAATTAACCGCCCAAGGATAAAAGCAGCTTGATCCAAAGAAATAATATCATGCATAAAACCTTTAATCCGATTAGCTAGAACTTTAGACACAACTCGATATACAATATTGCAAAGCGAAATAGGGAAAAAGTCCTTCATCATACAAGCACCATATTTCTTGGGAATTAAAGCAATATGAGTATGATTGAGCCCTTGAGGGATGACATCAATATACAACACAGTCAAGTCAATTTCATCGAAATCATGGACAATCACATCCCAGCAGGAATTAAGAAAAATATCGTTGACCGCATTGGGCCCTATCGCTTTATTAGGATTCATCTACTTGAGAGCTACAATCACCTCCTCCTGGAAAAAAGATCTCCAAGCATCTGATTCATCTCAAGAGAATCCCGATTCTTTACACAAGCCAAATGATGAGGATTCAAGTCGCACCAATGTGAACAAGTTCTTGAAGAAACCATGGGTTATTGCTTCAATTTCATCCCAATCAGTACCAGAGTTCCCATATGTATCATACAACAGATGGATCAAATTCCTCCTCTAAAAAAGAAAGTTGTATTACGGTCACCCTCTGAAAGTCATTGCTGATGGGAACGCTACCTCTATCTGATCTCATCTCGAGCCAACAAAAAATTCAAGTCTTTACACATTGATATTCATCTCCAAAGACTTGCCTCAGTGGGAAATCAGTGTGCACTCGAGCCATCTCCTCCTTTAATTCATTAATTGCTAAATTCTCATCACGAATCTTCTTTTTTCCCCACATTTTAAAAAAAACTTAAAAACCTTTTCTAAATAGCCCATATCTCACAAAGTAGGCTTGGTTCAAACATCCTTACTATCTACAAGCACTCACCCTCTCAACATGCCTCAAACGTAAAGGGTGTGAACCCCTTCTCTGACCAGGTAGTTATGACAAGCTTAATTGGCCGGTGGTCTGATCTTGCCCATTAGAGATACATATTGTGTGTTGCGGGAAATAAGCCAGCCTCTCCTGATTACCTATAAATCTGTCCAAACGACTACGGACATTACCAGAACCCCAAATCTTATTTGTGTAAGTAAAACAACCCCTAACATAGCCAAGGTCTATCAGACCACAATCTTCCATGCAATCCTTGAAAGCTTGCATCCCTTGACAGCTTCTAATACCACGACCACTATGTTCATGATAAAACAAGAATTTATTTAAATCTCCACATAATAGCCACGGCCCATTCCCCCGATTGAAAAGATCACGAGTAAGCTGCCAAGTTCGCCAGCGCTCCTCATGACATGACCATCCATAAACTCAATTCCATCGCCATGGAGAACCACAACCCTGCTCAACCTAGCAATCAGTATGCCGTGAAGAGTATGAAGAGAGCCTAACCACTAGGTCCTCCTTCTAAAACGTAGCCACACCCCCACTTTTACCAATACAGTCAACAACAATCCCATGATATCCCCACAACCTCCTCTTTAAAAACTTGATTTATGCTGTAGAGAGCTTAGTTTTGGACATGAAGATCAAACTAGGTGATTCATCTTGGATCACGTCATGGGCTCATCGGACTGCTCGGGGATCAACCGGAGCCTACTAGTTAACCACTAGGCAACTCCTTGACTGCAAACCTTCAAAGACAGAGAAATAAGCACAATTGAAAACAAGAAGGGCTGCTTCAACCAAGAACTGACTGGCGAACAAGGTTGTCCGTTCATATCAAAGAAGAGAACCAACTCTAAATCAAACCCCCTCAACAGTAGCACAGGGACCAACACAATCAAATACTAGAATCGACTTTACTCCCCCAAACAGCAGGAATAGACATGCAAAAACACTAAATCTACAACACTCGCAAATCTGGACTAGAGGAAAATAGGGCAGAAGAAGAACAAGAGAAATACCTCCACACCAACACCTTAATCGAACAAGGAAAACTTAAAGAAGGAAAACCGCCTTCCACATAATCAGAGGCACAAACAACATTGGGACAGAGTCCAGTTGATACCACAGACTGTGGATTCACATCTTCGGCACCACGGTAGAGGAAAAATACTGACGAGGACCAACGTGCATGATCAATTGATCGAGTTGACCTCTGCCGAAGGAGGAAGAAGACCTCCACCAAAGGATTAATTCTCTTGATAAGCTACAACAATTATTCACATTCACACACACATCTCAATGATGTTTAAACCTTATGTAGAGTGATTAAAAGGAATATGGAAATTGAAAGTTAGATTCAACCATGATCTGGATTTGGAGTCGTGGGGCTATTGTGCTTGCTATCGAGTTGGAACTTGAAGGAGAGGGATGAGGGGGAGGGCCAAGCATGTATGAAATTGTGTAATCTTATAAATCCTGTGTGGTGGTTGGATAAGTTGAAGGCAAAGACAGCAGCGACGGTAGGACAACTACCGCCGCCTATGGGGACGATGACGCTCGATTTAATCTAGTCACTAACTTTGTCTTACAAGCCCCTTACTTCATAATAAAGAGCTACTTTGGATCTCCTTTTCTAATGTTCTTCACTACTGTCATATCAAGTTAAAGTTTAGTATAGACACCAAATAAGCTTTGTGTCACAAACAAGAGAATGAAGAGATCACCTAAAGAGAATGTAGCATTGCTCTTTGTAGGAGGTGATTTAGGGGAGATTTCAAACCCTGGAAATAAAATCTGGGTGACAACCCTCGTTAAGGCAATTGAGGGGCTACCCTCTAAGAACTTCTACCCTACACAATGGTGAGGTCGTCATTTGTTGTTGTGTGCTTCAATTTTTCTCAAAATAAAAGAGAATTCTCTCTGTATGAAAGGCACAGAAGCTATGCTAAGCTACTACATCACTAGCTACACAAGCATGGCCTCATGTCCTTTTTCTTCATAATTATATGTTCATTCATGCTTTGAAAGGATCCACCAGCTTCATTCTCTCTTTCACTTCAGCTGATCCAGCCCAGTTCCTTGTGAGCTGTATTATTTTTGTGGTCGGATTTGTTTTATGGTTCTTCTGATTTAATCATCTAGTCCCTAGTATCATTCTAGATATTTCTCAGTTTAATTTCTGTGAGTTCTTGGAGGTTGGTGAAGTAATCGAGCCCGTCTGAGTGATCATTTATGCCTATCTCTACTTATTGGTGGAGAGGTGTCGTAGTTATCTAGTCCATTTCTGTTCTTTTGCCGATTCTTAGGGGGACTAATAATACTCGACGTTAAATCATTGGTGCACATATGGCTTGTGTTTCTGTGATTCTAGTTTTTTTGTTTGCTTTATGATAGGTTGTTGTTGGTCAAGATGGACTGATAAAGATTTCAGATTTGTTATGTTTCCTAATTTCCAAGATCGGAATGTTGATTGTGTGTAGTTGCACGTGGGTTGTCATGGTCCTTCTATGAAGAATTTACTTTGCTGGGTTTTTCGACTAAGTCTTAGTGGTTTTATGACTTGTACTAATGGTAGAGGTGGGGGTTAGGGGTTGGATTATGTTTTGGTTTCTACAAGATAGTTTTATATTGCTCTCCTATTATCCTCTTTTGTTGTTAGTGAAGAACTTTCTCCCTGATGATCAAAAGTTAAGCCTTTTGTGTGATTATGGCTGGGAAAAGTGGAAGATATGTAGTTGGTTTTGGAAAGGAGATCGATATAGTAAGTGGATCAGCCACTCTTCTACAAGTAGTCTGGACAACATCTTGGCTCATGGCGATCACGTTTTCTAGTACAACTTAGATGATAGAGCTCAGATCATCTAAAAGCTTGACTAATCTACTGGAAGTTGATGTCAACCAAGATAAACATCAAAATGCAGGCAATTACAATTCTGACTAAGTTTTGATTTTTATCTCCCTTACTCCACGGCTATGAGTTTTTTCCTATTTTGAAGGAGTTCAAGACCATAAATGTTGTAACCAATGCTGATAAAGGTGTTGGTACTTTGATGGTAACACTAGGGAGTGGAAAACGGCCTTCAATCTGGATTTCAAGAATTGCCTTTAAGATGAATATAACCATTATCAAGACAAGTCAAATTGCATCGGAGCTTGCTTTCTTAGTGGGTAGCTTCTGCATATGTTTTGATATGGCTCAAAACGACATCTGGTTACTAGTCTCTTGGAAATCTCGTAGTAATAATCTTTATAGGTTGATGGTTTGTATTAGCATTAAGCTAAATTTTCCTAATTTTCAGCTTTTGGTTTGTATGTTAATCATTCAGAATGTCAAACTTGTGCACAAGGGTAGTATGTGGGATGATTATATCCTCCCTTTTTTGCACAACACTTTAAAGTGAAGAAAGAAGTATGTTCTTACTCTAGCAAAGTGATTGATTTATAAGCTCTATGCTCTCTGTGCTAGGATATAAGAAAGATCAAGTTTCAATAAAAACAAGGGCTTTGTGTCAAGCGTATTTGGAATATTGGTAGCAATGAATTATTGGAATTTTTAGTTTCAATCCTAAACCATTTCCAAGAATTAAATGTAAATAATAAAAAGAGGGTATTCCACAAGACCATTATTGGAATCATACCTATTAAATAGCCACAAGGATGTAAGTTTGAACTAATTATTTTTTTAGTGCTATTTATTTTTTTTATAATTAGAGGTGCGGAATTTCTAATTGATAAAATTTTGTATACTTAAATAAAAAATTACTATAAAAAATATAGATAATTATAAAAACATATTAAAATAACTGTAAAATTATAAATGATTTTAAATAGATGACTTTCAAGCTTTGGCACAATAATTGAGCAGAAAAAAGTAGCCATAAAATTATCTATTAAGAACAAAAGGGGATATTAAATATTATTAACTATTGTGTATTATTCAATTATTTTTAGAAAAGTAAAAAAAATTATTAAGCATAAAATAAAATATAGAATTTCATACACTTTGTTTAAACTATAATTTATATCAAAACAAAATTAAGCTTTCATAAATTAGAAAAGATTATGGCATTTTCCTAAATAAGTTATTAGTAATATATATCTTGCTTACAAGATTGTAGTTGTTGATGACTTTATACATAAAAATTGTACAGTCTATATATTAAGATATAAGTTGAATACTCTGGCTAGAATGATTTTATAAAATAGTAGATATTTTATGTCTTAGTGGCTCCATAAATATAATAAAAAATTAATTATAGAAATTTTTATTTATCAATAACCCCATAATTTTAAATCTCTGGTCGGGCCATGAGATCACTTATACAAATGTACTAAGCAAGAGTGTATGTTATTTGTTACCTGAAGATAGTCCCGGGTAAGATGATTACGAAATGAGAGCAAATTATGAGAGCTAATTCTCCGGAGGGACTCCAATCCGATTACCGACTTCGGTAGGAGCAGAGCTGAAAAGGACGGGGATCTTGTCCGTTCCAACACCTCCTTTTCAAGGGTCTCTGTCATGGCAACTGACGACCCTGTAATCACCAGTGCCTCGACTCTGTTGGGGTACAGCTCAGCCAACTTGAACGAGACAAACCCACCGTAGCTCCAACCTACCAAAGTGTACCTCTTGACCCCCAACTTGTGAAGGGCGGCCGCCATGCAATGGGCCTGGAAAGTGGAAGTCCTATCCGGGTTGTGAGTGGTGGACTTGCCAAAGAACAAGAGGTCTGGGATGTAAACGAAGTAATTCTTGATTAAGGCAAGAACCTAGGCAATAGAATAGGAAATAGTCAGGACAACTCTAGCTAGCAGAGCTGACATCAACTGATAGTGCGTGTATAATGTGTATAGAAATTATCCGGTAAGAACGTGCCCAAGAACGCTATAATTGTGTGACAGTTTAAGCCTAGAGTTCTCACCTGAAATTGCCAGTTGAAGATGCCGTCCGCTGTAAGGCCATGGACTAACACAACTCCGGCAAATTCTACTGTACAACCGGAAGCACATTGCATCATGCTTCCGGTATACACATGGAGAAAAAAAATCAACGTGGATATGTGACGTATTTGATATAGTTAAAAGATTTTCTCTTTTATTTTTAAAATTTAAAATTGAGTTTTTAATTAGTTAAACCTAGTAACTGTTCATAAAAGATTCTCAGTTTTTAAGAAAAATTTAGAAGTTTAAAACAAATAATTCTAAAAAATTTAGTAATTGTTAAAGTAAAAAATCTAAGTTTTAGAGGAAAATCCTGAAGTTTAAAACAAATATTTTTGAATTTTTTTATCTTTGAAACAAATTCTGAAAAATTTCAAACAAATGATTCTAAAAAATTTAGTAATCGTTAAAGTTAAAAAATCTCAGTTTTAGAAGAAAATCTGAAAGTTTAAAACAAATAATTCTAAAAAATTTATTAATTGTTTAGTAAAAAAATCTTAGTTTTAGAGAAAAATTATACTAATATTCCTTTATTATATAATTTTCCATAAACTAGTTTGAAATTTTAATATGAGCAAATTTTATAAACAACATATGATAAATTTTGAACAAATGGTTTAAAATTTTGAACAAATGGTTTACAATACTGAACAAATGGCTTAAAATGTTGAACAAAAGGTTTAAAATGTTGAACAAATGGTTTAAAATGTTGAACAATGTGTATTGCTAATAAGAACATATAATTGATGTTTCAAAATGGCGAAAAAATAATTTGAAAGAATCTAAGTTTTGGAGGAAATCTTGAAGTTTAAAAAAAATAATTCTGAAAATTTTATCTTCAAAAAAAAATTCTACAAAATTCCAAACAAATAATTTTAAAAAATTTAGTAACTGTTAAAGTTAAAAAATCTCGGTTTTAGAGGAAAATCCGAAAGTTTAAAACAAATAATTCTAAAAAATTTATTAATGATTAAAGTTTAAAACTCTCGGTTTTAGAGGAAAATTATATTAATATTCTTTTATTATATAATTTTCCATAAAAACTAGTTTGAAATTTTAATATGAGCATTATAAACAACAGAAAAATTTTGAACAAATGATTTAAAATGTTGAACAAATGGTTTAAACTATTGAATAAATGGTTTAAAATGTTGAACAAATGGTTTAAAATGTTGAACAACTGAAATACCCCAAACCTTGGTATGTTGTGTAAATGTTAAACTATGGTATTTAAAGGCTAAAAGTGCCTTAGAAACATAAATGAACCATTTAAACCATGGTAAAACACAATAAAACACTAAGACACGGTTTGAGCAAAAACATGCTCTAAGCTTGGAGTGAACTTGGTTAGGACCCAAAGATCCTACCAAGACTTGATAATATTTAATTATGATTTTATAAGGCTAATTAAGTCCTTAGGAAACCTTGGTGGACAATGAAACCAAACAAAACACAAATAAATACCTTAAGGTCAATATGGGCTAAAATGTGCTCTAAGCTTGGGATAAATTTGTATAAGACCTAATGGTCATACCTATACCTTATAAATATGTTAATGAACATATTAAATCAATTACTAAAGAAAACCAAGCTTGAAAACAAGTTAAAACACAAAATGTGCTTTAAGAAGTCTTAAAGCACGTTTTTGAAAAATTGTCTTGTAAATGAGTTTTGTATGGCTAGATGTCCATCATTACTCTTTAATTAACATGTGTACTATATAGTATCACATTTGGAAGTCTATATCAATGGGAAATCAAAAATTTCACTTCTAAGTGCCTTGTTTTTATGAATAGTAACTTTTATAAGCTAGTTTGTAACATATGTTGTTATAAGTAATTAAATTGGTCAACAAAGACTATTATACCCTTCTAAGTATATGGGGGCCGATTTTTATGAAGGTGAGTCACCACCATGTAAAAATCAATTAAGGAAAGGAAGGGTAGGAAGGTAAAAAGGAGAAAGTTACTTTATAATACAAATATCTTGTTAAAGCAAGTTCTATCTTCATTTCTCCTTTCCTTCTTCATTTCACACGTCTCCAACCTCCCTTCTTGCTCTCTTTTACGAGCTGCTACAGCAACACCAACACCACCATTGTTTTTCATCTTCCTTCACTTGTAACTTATGACTCCATGCTCCGAATTTAATTCCGAGACTACCGTTCTCTTAGTTGGAGCAAGCTCTACAACATTGTCTTTTCAAATCATCAAAACCACCATTTCGGTGCCAAGGAGAACTTCCATGGAAGGAGCTTGAGCTTATATTTTAATACCTTGTTGATCACCTTTGCTTCAAGGTAAGGAAAAACCAAAGAAAACTCCATTTCCTTCATTTTTGGTGTTGGCCGAAAATGCACCTAGTAATGGTGTCTTCTCTTGTCTTGTTTTAGCTTCATTTGAATCTTCCATGGACTAGGTGGAGTCCTCTCTTCATAGATATTCAAACTCCCTTCAAAGAACAAGGTAAAACAACTACATTAATGTCTTTGAAATAATGTAAACCTAGGGTTTACAATGAGATGAAGCATAAAGCTTATATACTCATTTCAATGTTGGTATATTGTTTAGTAGTTGACAAGGAAAGAAATGCCTTACCGGTTTAAGAGGAAACAAGAAAGAAGTTTGAGTGGAAAAGAGGTAAATATGCTATCTCAATGTGGTATAATGCCTTAGGAGAAATGAGCTTATAATGCTTGCTAAAACTACCTAAAGAGCAAATGGTGAATGACTTAGTAAGGTGTTCTCAAGGAGACTAGTAATGGAACATATGTCTTGGTGTGTGTAATTGCAGGTCAAAGGCTTATATATTGTGGAAATTCAGTGTTTAAGGTTTATGCAATTTAAGGGCCTAAGAGCCATGTTATTTAAGGGCCTAAGTGCCAAGCAATTTAAGTTAAGCACTATATTGTGATGTAGTGCTAAATGTGTGAAGTTTGTGTATAAAGATGTGTTTGATGGATTTTAGGTGTTCTTGAATGAAATAAGGTAAAAACCTAAGTGTTTGGATGTGAGTATACACAAGAGAAGCTATGGCCAAATTTGGGAAAATGTGTAAGAAGTTCTAAGTGTTTTAAGTAAACTTTGGTAAACTAAGGAGTTGATGGTAAGAAATGATGCTTGAAAGATGATGTTAAAATGAGGAGAAAGTATTTTGAGATAGTAGTTATTATGGGTATGAAACACCACTTGGGGACTAGGAGAAAACATTGTAAGTGTTAGGAATTTTGTGAAGATATAAGTAAAAGTTTAAGGAATTTTTGGGATGTTTCGAGAGGGTTTAAGTGTGCCCAAAAGATGTTAAAACTTGTGAGAAAACATGTGTAAAGCATAGGAAAAAATTGGGATGAATTTGGAGTTTAGAAAGAGGATAAAAGCACATTAGAAAATGGGTTCTGCAGTGGACCGCCCCTACGGACCGCCCCTGTGGAGAGGTCCAGTGCAGAGAAGTGAAAAAAAAATATACGTGTAGCATCTGTTGTGGTCCAGACCAGAAATGAAGAAAAAATTTTGTTTAAGGCTCCTAATGATGGGGGATTGAATGGTAATGGTTTTAGATGATGTTTAGGCCTTGTTTGGTGACTTTTAAAGGCCATTGGAAGTATAAACAAGTGTTAAGAGATTTGGTAAGAAAATTGGGTAACAAGTTGGTTAATGTTATAAGGTGAATCAAAGTGATATTTTGGTGTTAGAATATGCCTAAGTTAATGTGTGAAGTTTGGGTAATCAATGGATGAAGAGAACAAGTTGAACAAGGGTAGAAAAATGCAAATATAGCATTCTGTAGCTTGGGTCCAGGACTTGGTTAATGGTTAAAGTCCCGGACCATATATCAAAAACAGGCCGAGAGATGTTCCATGTTGTGGTCCGGGACTTGGGGTGAGTACAAGGTCCCGGACCACCCTATTTAAATTGGCCGAGAGTACTCCAATGTGTTGGTCCGGGACTTAAGGTAAGGACCAAGTCCCGGACCACTCTAAAAATGTTGTTTAAGGTTGGAAAATGATATCTAATGATGGAGATTGATGGATAATGATGTTATAAGGTTGTGTAGGACATGTTAGGTGAGTTATAAACGCAATTTGGTGGGTGGTGAAAAGTTGAAGTAAAATGAAAGAGTGAAACATGTTAAAAATGTAAGGGTATTTAATTAGTAAACGGGGTTAACTATGGTCATTCGACGTTACACAAACATATTACCCCAATGATAATGAAGGTAACTTTAATGTGCCAGTTGTTCGAGAATTGTTCGAGGAACGTAAGTGGACATGGTAAAATGGACTCCGGTGACAGGTATGGTTTTCTTGCAACCTGTGTCCTACCGGATTACACCGGCTTGTATGCCAACGTGTTTTTATGAGTGTTTCCACCTTGTAAGATTAAAACATGTAATGAGTTTATAGTAATTCATTTATGTGGCGCATCTGGTCTCCGATACCGTTTAACCTCAAATAAGTGTTGAACCTTAGCTAACTAGAACTAGGAACACGTGAGAGATCGGTATTCGGGGTTACGACCCAAACCTGGGAACGTTCTAACCACGGCTATGTGTGAGTTAGTTGGATATTGTTGTTGTATGCAAGTGTGTGAACCTCCCTTGTGTGCTTAACTCGGTTATGATACGAATGTGTGTGTGGTTGTGGTAGGCTCCATAATGGATCTCTAACTACTTATTTATAAGTATATGTACTAACGGGGGGTGAGGAGTCCGGTTGTTCCGGCCACGCGTGTGATGGACGGGAGTCGATGTCATATCCGGTTCGGCTCTCTTGGTGTATGTATAGGTTGTATTCCAATTTGGTTTCTACCTTCCCTTAGCTTATCCAAAGCTAGTTACTGACTCACGTCGGGCCACAGGGGCATACGAATGTTATTTCGGTGTGCTTGGGATTACTATATCCGACACACCTTGGGTTTAAGTTAACCGTTCGATATAACTGGACGGTAACGAGGTTGGTAACGAGCTTAGCATGAGATTGGCAATAATCTCTAGGCTCACTATGTATACTAACTATGGTGGAAGGTTCCTTGTGTGAACCAATCTTATGGTGTTATGAGTTGTTATTGTGCTAGGCAATTTCCCTTGCTATGCTATGATATGTTTATGTTAGATGTTTAAAATGAACTCGATGTTAACATGTGTACGTCGAAAGGAGAAAAGTTGTTGTGTTTGCTATGTGAGGAATGTGATATGTTGTAAGATATGGAGTGTATGGATCATGGAAATGATTCCCAGTTGTGACAAGAGGCGTTTAAGGATAACCCGATTTAAGGGTAAGTGTCGTCTATTAAGGAAGTAGCTCCGTTAGAGGAGGAACACTCTAGGGATAATGAATACCATGAGTGACTCATCAAGTAAGGATGTATTACCCGTTGTTGAGCCCATTGAGGCAAAATGTTTTGTGTTGTGTGTTTACAGTTGCATGCATGATTTAAATATAATCAAACGCATGCTAAGACGACAATTAGTTGTGCGTGGCCCGGTAGCATGTGGGCTGCGGGATTACCATACCAGCAAAGGTGCTGAGCCCCTTGGGGGCCACCCTTTCTCTTCTTTTCCTATTTCAGGTACAGAGAGCTGGAAGCCGTTCGAGAGTAGGACGGGGTAGTCATTGTACATGGGTATTCATTTAAGTGTATATTTACAGTAGGTGTAGTAAGACCGATATTGTTGTCGGCATCAGTTTATAATACTCGGTTTAGTTGAAAGGTGTATGTTTTGTTGTTGTGTTGAATGGAAGGGGATAATAAGTGTAGTTGCTCGGGAATTTAGCCCATCAGACCGGTAAATGTATATGGATTAGCCTTTTCCCCGTGGTGGCTAACGGCGTGTAACACCAACGAGTTAAGTAATGTGATGAGGATTGTATTTCCGCTGCCGTTTATTGTAAGTGTGTTAATGTTGGATGGGGTGTTACAAAAAGTGGTATCAGAGCGAAGTATCGCTCTGATGACTGAATTACCGAGCTTAGGAAGTACCGAGTTAAGATTTAAGTACTTTGGGTTAAGGGTTGAGTGATAGCGTGAGAGATACGCTAGATAGGAATTACCAGTGTGTACTGGGAACCTACAGTCTCCATCCCACCCCCCACAATCGTTGTATATACTTGGGAAACAACGCCAGAGAGATGGAAGTCCACTCGTACTCGGGAATACCCGATCTGGCTGTTATTAAATACCTCTAAAGGTACGGAGAACCTGTCATACGGTAGATCCCGAAAACTGGGAATCCCGGAGACGGTTTCCATTTGAAAAGTGTTAACCACATCTAATAGCGAAGAATGAAGAATTTTGTGTATAAGAGAATAGAATTTCTGGCAACCTGGGTCGACATGCTAAGCAGTCGAGAATAACCAACTTGCAACGCACCAACCGTGCAACAGGCAAGAAATGAATCAATAAAACCCGAGACGATTGTCTACGGGACCACAGTTGATAAATAATACACCAACGGTATACCAACCGACAAAGGAACTACAACGTAGTGCCCAAACAAGAGACAAGTCCCAGCAACCACGACAATACGTGGAACGGGCTACAAAGAGGATGCAATACTAAGTAAAAGGGGTCTCCCAGAGTGGAAAACACCCTAGTTAATGATTATCATATGAAGACAGTGAGAAGTTGAAGTTACCCAGAGAGTTATTATCGAGACAGTAAGATCAGTAAGGGCCAACAAGGCCACTGATGACAGTGCGGATAAAAACAATACCACAACCGGTACGTGTTAAACCGATAGCCAGTTAGCATGGCGCACTTGCCATAGCAAGTGCTGCTATAACAGGGCTGTTTGGGAAATTTATAACCACTACAAGTACTTGGTAAAGTACCATAAGGTTAAATGTGATCGTCATAACAGTGGAAGGGCCTGTTAGCCTAACCTCTGTAATTGTAAGTGCACCAGTCAGCAAGAAGCTAGACTTGGTTAAGGTAAGAAGATGTTGTGAAACCATAAAAATTTTCTTTCAAACTTAGATTTATTTCAAACCCTTTTCCTTTAAAACCAGATTTTCTTTCAAACCAATGCTTCTTTCTAACCTTCTTTCAAACCAAACCAGTAAAACCAAGGACAGTTGACAAGGATACAACAATGGATAAACTTTCCCTCGATTAAGTTCGGGAAGCATGGAATGAATATTGTCACGGGACAATATAAGGGAGTTGACAACAGAATACTTCACTTAGGCGTGTGACGGACACTACGAGTGTACCAACTAAATTGTGGGACGACCGCACTCCGATAGGAGCTTGTGGGCCTGACAGACCTACTTATGGGTTAGTTGGGTAGGTAGCAATGTATCATTATGGTACCCCACATATGTATACGAGTGGAGTCCGAAACACGGGAAGTAGTCGACTCCGCCTACGGTCAGCAGTATAAATCAAACAAGAGCTAGAGATTACAAGGAATGGTTGAAGTTAAGGAACTCAGTTAAGTTAACGAGACTAAAGGAATTATTGAATTCCTTTCAAGGAAATGTTTAAGAGTCAGGAGGTGCGAAGTGCACTAACTGAATGTAAGACATCTTGTATGACTTAAGGATCCTCAGGGATAAACGTGATAGCTGGAATGGTGACCCAGCCTAATGTGGACACATTAATGTGCAATGAACGGGATGAAACTCCCAAAATGAGTACCTACACTATCAGGAAATGTTGATCTTCACAGAAAAAGATAATAACCAGTGAAGAACGCAAAAAGGCGTGGCTAACGGAATGTACCCATGAGTGCAAGCCAGATGTAATGGCATATGTTAGTAACACCCGGGAGCAATCCTTGAGGGGTGTTTGGATTAAACATTGTTAGATGGAGCAATATAACAGAAACACAAGATTTGGAACAATTACCCGGATTAAACACTGAAGGTAAACCCACTTAAAAGTAGGACCCTAAGTTGCCAGAGAGATAACTTGGAAGGAATCGTGACAGTAAGGCTTATAAGCCACAACAACTTGTGATATGTAAATTTGATCGGTTGCAGAAGTATGTTACACAAGGAAATAGAGCGGAGAACGAACCACTGCTTTAAGAGTGGGGATACCTCTCGATATTGTGAAACCGCGAGAGCGGTAGTTGTGTGGACCAAGTTCAAGAAATATGTGGAGGATGGACCACGTTGTTATTACCCCAAGATGATTTAAATAAAATAATACGAAAAGAAGTGTTTGTACCAGTTGTGTACACAGGAAGAGTAATAAGTCTGATAGCAATCACCATAGGTGTGTGAAGCTAAATGTGTAGCGAACAACGCTCAAGGAACATAAAGGCTCAGGAAAAATAGTAGTATATTCAAAAATCAGTCAAATAAGTGGCCAGATAAACCCAGCGTAATAGCGGAAGCTAATATAATAGCGGATGCAGTATAAGTTGATGTTGTATAATGAGTAAGGATACGGTGCTCAATAAGCAACCGTTGTGTGAGTATTGTTAGATGATAAAATGGTGAGTGAGCAGAGTTATGAGTTAAACCCAGTGGAGGCACAACAGTAAGTGATAGCAAAGGAACCGAGCAGTAAGCCGGAAGCAAGTGTTATGTGATAAGAATTTCAGTGAAACACAGTGAAAATTCCATTGGCAATCGCATAAGAGATTTACTGTCAAGAGTTTACGCCTCTGCACTCTGTATGACTGAGTGTTTTGGTATTGCACTTGCGCAGTAATGATCAAGTGGGATAGCTAGGATTTGGGAAATGTTAATTGTGGTGGATGTAGGAAGAAACCTATAATACTATAATGATCAATGCATAAGAAATGCAAGGTCATACCAATGGAAAAGTACTTGTACGAAACCAAATGTGGAGGTATGATTAAGAATAAGTGATAACACTGGCACTAAATACCAAATGTCGGTATGAAATATACCCCATGTGTGGGAAATAACCGAGAGAGCACTACACATTAGGTAGTAGCTCAATCTCAACCGACAGTAAGTCGGTAGAAGCAAGTCAATCATTGTGAATTACATAGTAGTTACGCTGTAAGCTATTGGAGAAGTGGATGGAAAGTTTTGGAACTCACCGAATTCGCTCAGGGTAAGAGGTACCATGCGTCGGTTGAGAAACCATTGTTACCTAGATAAGGGTAATACATTAGAGATGCATAATACAGTAACAGTAACGAATGGGGCAAACTAGATCTATAATTACCAGAGTTGCGCAACAGAGGCCAGGGAGCCCATACACCAGATACTGAATATACATGGTGAATATGAATAAATGGCTAGTTGTCAATGCCTAAAAGCCTCACAGGCCAGGACCGAAACCGGTTATGAGTTACAACTCCAATGCGAATTCTTGGTTTAGGAACTAAACCGCTAATATGGTTAAGATCCTCTAATCAGAATCCATTGTGTAATGGACCGCGTGGAAGTTAAAACACTTCACGACGGCAGAACATTTTAAGCTAATGCTCAGTGATTGATTACGCGGGCGTAATCCCTTTTAAGGGGGGTAGAGCGTAAAGCCGCTTAGTGTATATTACCGTATAAGTATACATGATTTGTGTTGTGCATAGCACAAATAATTTGTTATGATGGTTGGCGCGTGTGTTATACAAACATACGCACTCATTTATGGTTAAATTGTGCTAATTGCGCACAGAAGATGCGAATACCATTGTGGGAAGTGTGTTTATTTTGTTAACAGTGGTGTGTGAGAGTACAAGTGGAAGGGAGTAAAGAAACTCCCGGGGAACTAAAACCCCGACGGTGCATAAATGTAAACCATGTATTGTATTTTGATAAAAATATATGTATATATATACAGTGTTGTGACTTATGAAGGGGTATGAGACCGACATAGAACCTAGTAAGAATTAAATTCCCTAGGTAACTTGAATTAAGTTGGATTTGGATGATGATTGATAGACGGAGTTCTATCCCTTGGAGATGTAATGATTATGACTAGAAGGATTTAAAGATAGAAAATGGGACATGCTTGAATTAGTTGTTGGTTGAGAATGAGGTGGGAGGTGAAACTTGACTATCATGAGATCAAGGGAAGCCGAACACAAATTGGGGTGGAAAGATAGTTCAACACTGATGCTGATCACATCAGGGTTGGATGACTCTTGAAGCTCCCTGTAAGTGGTCACAAACAACCATGTTAAGAAAAATACAAGGAGCATAAATTGGACTTGGAGTTGTGTGGTGTTTTCAAAAGGATTTTCAATTGGTGTTTTCAAACATCGATTAATATTTTGAATAAAAGATCTTCTTATACTTAACCTAGCAAAGAATATTTTTGTAGTACTTGCTCACGAGCTGAGGACGTATGAGCCTTTGTCTTCGGACCGGTGACATGAGAAGTGCATATGTTAAAAATTAAGTGAATGTTTTGATCTCCCAAAGGAACGGGGACCAGAAGGTGTCCATCGCGACCGGGTTCTGCGGGATCACAGTGTATATGTACTCAACGTGGGATTCGAACCCATGGAGAGATGGAAAAGGTATTTCTGTTTGATATACATGCTAAGACATGTTGTGTGGAATAAGTAATAAATATTATTTTAGACCTTGAGATCTAATGTGGGTGGGTTCTGAATTGATTGTGTTACCCGGGCCTACAAGTCCAAATGTGGTTATGTCACCCAGACCTAAGAGTCTGAGGGATATTATGTAAGTGCAAGTGTGGTGAAGGTACCCGGACCATTAAGTCCGAGGTTACCATGTGAGTATGATATTTTATGTATAATGTGGATATGTTGCCCGGACCATTAAGTCCGAGGTTGGATGTAAAGGGTGGTTGGTAATGGAAGTTTTATAGCTATAAGTAATCCCCGTATTCCAATCCAAGGATGCGAGGAAATGTGAACTTCGAGGACGAAGTTCTTTTAAGGGGGGTAGATTGAAATACCCCAAACCTTGGTATGTTGTGTAAATGTTAAACTATGGTATTTAAAGGCTAAAAGTGCCTTAGAAACATAAATGAACCATTTAAACCATGGTAAAACACAATAAAACACTAAGACACGGTTTGAGCAAAAACATGCTCTAAGCTTGGAGTGAACTTGGTTAGGACCCAAAGATCCTACCAAGACTTGATAATATTTAATTATGATTTTATAAGGCTAATTAAGTCCTTAGGAAACCTTGGTGGACAATGAAACCAAACAAAACACAAATAAATACCTTAAGGTCAATATGGGCTAAAAATGTGCTCTAAGCTTGGGATAAATTTGTATAAGACCTAATGGTCATACCTATACCTTATAAATATGTTAATGAACATATTAAATCAATTACTAAAGAAAACCAAGCTTGAAAACAAGTTAAAACACAAAATGTGCTTTAAGAAGTCTTAAAGCACGTTTTTGAAAAATTGTCTTGTAAATGAGTTTTGTATGGCTAGATGTCCATCATTACTCTTTAATTAACATGTGTACTATATAGTATCACATTTGGAAGTCTATATCAATGGGAAATCAAAAATTTCACTTCTAAGTGCCTTGTTTTATGAATAGTAACTTTTATAAGCTAGTTTGTAACATATGTTGTTATAAGTAATTAAATTGGTCAACAAAGACTATTATACCCTTCTAAGTATATGGGGGCCGATTTTTATGAAGGTGAGTCACCACCATGTAAAAATCAATTAAGGAAAGGAAGGGTAGGAAGGTAAAAAGGAGAAAGTTACTTTATAATACAAATATCTTGTTAAAGCAAGTTCTATCTTCATTTCTCCTTTCCTTCTTCATTTCACACGTCTCCAACCTCCCTTCTTGCTCTCTTTTACGAGCTGCTACAGCAACACCAACACCACCATGTTTTTCATCTTCCTTCACTTGTAACTTATGACTCCATGCTCCGAATTTAATTCCGAGACTACCGTTCTCTTAGTTGGAGCAAGCTCTACAACATTGTCTTTTCAAATCATCAAAACCACCATTTCGGTGCCAAGGAGAACTTCCATGGAAGGAGCTTGAGCTTATATTTTAATACCTTGTTGATCACCTTTGCTTCAAGGTAAGGAAAAACCAAAGAAAACTCCATTTCCTTCATTTTGGTGTTGGCCGAAAATGCACCTAGTAATGGTGTTTCTCTGTCTTGTTTTAGCTTCATTTGAATCTTCCATGGACTAGGTGGAGTCCTCTCTTCATAGATATTCAAACTCCCTTCAAAGAACAAGGTAAAACAACTACATTAATGTCTTTGAAATAATGTAAACCTAGGGTTTACAATGAGATGAAGCATAAAGCTTATATACTCATTTCAATGTTGGTATATTGTTTAGTAGTTGACAAGGAAAGAAATGCCTTACCGGTTTAAGAGGAAACAAGAAAGAAGTTTGAGTGGAAAAGAGGTAAATATGCTATCTCAATGTGGTATAATGCCTAGGAGAAATGAGCTTATAATGCTTGCTAAAACTACCTAAAGAGCAAATGGTGAATGACTAGTAAGGTGTTTCAAGGGACTAGTAATGGAACATATGTCTTGGGTGTGTAATTGCAGGTCAAAGGCTTATATATTGTGGAAATTCAGTGTTTAAGGTTTATGCAATTTAAGGGCCTAAGAGCCATGTTATTTAAGGGCCTAAGTGCCAAGCAATTTAAGTTAAGCACTATATTGTGATGTAGTGCTAAATGTGTGAAGTTTGTGCATAAAGATGTGTTTGATGGATTTTAGGTGTTCTTGAATGAATAAGGTAAAAACCTAAGTGTTTGGATGTGAGTATACACAAGAGAAGCTATGGCCAAATTTGGGAAAATGTGTAAGAAGTTCTAAGTGTTTAAGTAAACTTTGGTAAACTAAGGAGTTGATGGTAAGAAATGATGCTTGAAAGATGATGTTAAAATGAGGAGAAGTATTTTGAGATAGTAGTTATATGGGTATGAAACACCACTGGGGACAAGGAGAAAACATTGTAAGTGTTAGGAATTTTGTGAAGATATAAGTAAAGTTTAAGGAATTTTTGGGATGTTTCGAGAGGGTTTAAGTGTGCCCAAAAGATGTAAAACTTGTGAGAAAACATGTGTAAAGCATAGGAAAAAATTGGGATGAATTGGAGTTTAGAAAGAGGAGAAAAGCACAGAGAAAATGGGTTCTGCAGTGGACCCCCTACGGACCGCCCCTGTGGGGAGGTCCAGGCAGAGAAGTGAAAAAAAAAATTACGTGTAGCATCTGTTGGACCGCCCCTGGTACCGCCCCAGAGGGGCGGTCCAGACCAGAAATGAAGAAAAAATTTTGTTTAAGGCTCCTAATGATGGGGGATTGAATGGTAATGGTTTTAGATGATGTTTAGGCCTTGTTTGGTGACTTTTAAAGGCCATTGGAAGTATAAACAAGTGTTAAGAGATTTGGTAAGAAAATTGGGTAACAAGTTGGTTAATGTTATAAGGTGAATCAAAGTGATATTTTGGTGTTAGAATATGCCTAAGTTAATGTGTGAAGTTTGGGTAATCAATGGATGAAGAGAACAAGTTGAACAAGGGTAGAAAAATGCAAATATAGCATTCTGTAGCTTGGGTCCGGGACTTGGTTAATGGTTGAAGTCCCGGACCATATATCAAAAACAGGCCGAGAGATGTTCCATGTTGTGGTCCGGGACTTGGGGTGAGTACAAGGTCCCGGACCACCCTATTTAAATTGGCCGAGAGTACTCCAATGTGTTGGTCCGGGACTTAAGGTAAGGACCAAGTCCCAAACCACTCTAAAAATGTTGTTTAAGGTTGGAAAATGATATCTAATGATGGAGATTGATGGATAATGATGTTATAAGGTTGTGTAGGACATGTTAGGTGAGTTATAAACGCAATTTGGTGGGTGAAAAGTTGAAGTAAAATGAAAGAGTGAAACATGTTAAAAATGTAAGGGTATTTAATTAGTAAACGGGGTTAACTATGGTCATTCGACGTTACACAAACATATTACCCCAATTATAATGAAGGTAACTTTAATGTGCCAGTTGTTCGAGAATTGTTCGAGGAACGTAAGTGGACATGGTAAAATGGACTCCGGTGACAGGTATGGTTTTCTTGCAACCTGTGTCCTACCGGATTACACCGGCTTGTATGCCAACGTGTTTTTATGAGTGTTGCCACCTTGTAAGATTAAAACATGTAATGAGTTTATAGTAATTCATTTATGTGGCGCATCTGGTCTCCGATACCGTTTAACCTCAAATAAGTGTTGAACCTTAGCTAACTAGAACTAGGAACACGTGAGAGATCGGTATTCGGGGTTAACGACCCAAACCTTGGGAACGTTCTAACCACGGCTATGTGTGAGTTAGTTGGATATTGTTGTTGTATGCAAGTGTGTGAACCTCCCTTGTGTGCTTAACTCGGTTATGATACCGAATGGTGTGTGGTTGTGGTAGGCTCCATAATGGATCTCTAACTACTTATTTATAAGTATATATGTACTAACGGGGGGTGAGGAGTCCGGTTGTTCCGGCCACGCGTGTGATGGACGGGAGTCGATGTCATATCCGGTTCAGCTCTCTTGGTGTATGTATAGGTTGTATTCCAATTTGGTTTCTACCTTCCCTTAGCTTATCCAAAGCTAGTTACTGACTCACGTCGGGCCACAGGGGCATACGAATGTTATTTCGGTGTGCTTGGGATTACTATATCCGACACACCTTGGGTTTAAGTTAACCGTTCGATATAACTGGACGGTAACGAGGTTGGTAACGAGCTTAGCATGAGATTGGCAATAATCTCTAGGATCACTATGTATACTAACTATGGTGGAAGGTTCCTTGTGTGAACCAATCTTATGGTGTTATGAGTTGTTATTGTGCTAGGCAATTTCCCTTGCTATGCTATGATATGTTTATGTTAGATGTTCAAAATGAACTCGATGTTAACATGTGTACGTCGAAAGGAGAAAAGTGTTGTTGTGTTTGCTATGTGAGGAATGTGATATGTTGTAAGATATGGAGTGTATGGATCATGGAAATGATTCCCAGTTGTGACAAGAGGCGTTTAAGGATAACCCGATTTAAGGGTAAGTGTCGTCTATTAAGGAAGTAGCTCCGTTAGAGGAGGAACACTCTAGGGATAATGAATACCATGAGTGACTCATCAAGTAAGGATGTATTACCCGTTGTTGAGCCCATTGAGGCAAAATGTTTTGTGTTGTGTGTTTACAGTTGCATGCATGATTTAAATATAATCAAACGCATGCTAAGACGACAATTAGTTGTGCGTGGCCCGGTAGCATGTAGGCTGCGGGATTACCATACCAGCAAAGGTGCTGAGCCCCTTGGGGGCCACCCTTTCTCTTCTTTTCCTATTTCAGGTACAGAGAGCTGGAAGCCGTTCGAGAGTAGGACGGGGTAGTCATTGTACATGGGTATTCATTTAAGTGTATATTTACAGTAGGTGTAGTAAGACCGATATTGTTGTCGGCATCAGTTTATAAATACTCGGTTTAGTTGAAAGGTGTATGTTGTTGTTGTTGTTGTTGTTGTTGTTAATGGAAGGGGATAATAATGTGTAGTTGCTCGGGAATTTAGCCCATCAGACCGGTACAATGTATATGGATTAGCCTTGTTAGCCACGTGGGTGGCTAACGGCGTGTAACACCAACGAGTTAAGTAATGTGATGAGGATTGTATTTCCGCTGCCGTTTATTGTAAGTGTGTTAATGTTGGATGGGGTGTTACAACAACGTGTATTGCTAATAAGAACATGTAATTGATGTTTCAAAATGGAGAAAAAATAATTTGAGCAAATTTTAGTAAGAACATGAAATAATTTTGAACAAATGGTTTAAAATGTTGAACAACATGCATTGCTAATATGAACATGCAATTGATGTTCAGAAAAATGGCAAAAGAAATATAAATGGTATAATTATATTGACATTATTTTACGATAAATTTTAGGATGAACAACTAGTATCACATTTGTGAACAAGTTGTAAAAAATAATTGAACATATGGTTCAAAAAGATTGAACAACTAATTTTATATTTGAATATAAACTTTCACTTAAAAAAAGGAACAATAAAAGTAAATTTTGAACAATGTGTGTTAAAACTTGAACGAGTAGTACATAGTATCTGAACACATACTTGAAAGTTTTTAAAATGGTAATCCAAATTTAAACAGACAAATTGTATTAACATTTTTTCTCACCGGCGGCCAATTAGTTGAAGATTAAAGTAATGTGAGAAAAGTAAAATCTATCGTGTATTTGTAAAAAAGTGAAGAGATCGATGATTATATAGCTTACATGTGGTTACGACATTGAGAAGTTTCCATGATCCTTCATCATTCAATTAATTCTGTCGATTTATTCATCGTTGCCGTAGCGAAAATTTTTGGACTGATTTGAGTTTAATTTGAACTGACAGAGAGTAGAGTAGAAAAAAAGAGAGAAGAAGAACATTGATAATTGCGACAAGAACGAGAAGAAAAAAAAGAGAAGAACGATAATAAGAACGAGGAGAAAAAGAAAGAGAAAACGATCGATGATAGTTGCGACACGAACGTGTTTGTAAATATTTAAGAGTGATGAATCTTTAATTAGAATCGTAAATTGTTGAAATAATTTTAATTAGTGAAGTAGTTAAAATGATTTGTTTTGTATAATTCTAAAGAAAAAAATATGAAAATTAAAACTGTCACAAAATAGAAAATGCAACATCAGTGACCGGAAGCACGCTGCTATGTGCTTCCGGTTGTACAATAGACTCTTTGCACAACTCCAGGCTTGGACTTTGGCTTGGGCTCGGTGGGTTCTGTGATACGTGGTTTCATTGTTGGAGAAATATGTGACTACTTCTACCACATAGGTAGTGTACCTATCGTTTTGCGGGTATAGTGATTAAGTGGGGTTGTCGATCTCAGGGACCTCGTATAATTAATTGACAAATATTTAATTAACTGGGAAATTAAGTTAAACTAAAGAAAACAAGAAATATCACTTTTTCGGTTTTGAATGATTGATTAAAAAGAAACTAAACTGCAAGGAGAAATAGAATAATTAAAAAGATAAATAAACAAAGAGGGATTTAAAGAGTGGTGAATGTGATAAATAGAAAAGCGCACCCCGAGTTGTTTGCTTACCTATTCCTTTTATATCTGTTATTAAATCCTTCCTTTAATTTTCACTGCAATAACTCAGAAACTTTAATTAATTCATTAACGACTAAGTATAATGAACCCTAACCAATTGTTAGACCTAGCAGCAGACTAATGCTCTAGACCGGACACAATTGATTGCATAAAGAGCAGTTTCTATTGGAGTCTAATTAACCTATAGGCGGGATCATGCTTCTAGTTGTTAATTAGGTTCAACTTCCTTCGTCTCGTTATCTATCTCAGCTCTCGCATTTTAATAAGATAACTACAAGGGTTGTTCTAATTACTGGCCGAATAATTAAAACACTTGAAGGACAGGAATTGAACTGTTGCAGTTAACAAAGTTTGTTTGAAGAATCACATAACAGAACTTTGGAAATAGGTTTTCTTCCCAACCCGAGAAGCTAAAATAATTACTCACTCATAGTCATAAAAACAAACATAATGAATGAGACAGACATTATAACAGAGTAGAGTTTAAAAAGAAAGAACTCTATTTGGGGAAGTTGTTCCACTTCTGGGCTCGTCTCTGTGATTATGCCGACCTCAAAATGATGCTAAAAGGATAGAACGAAGAAAAACGAGCAAATCTTGGTCGCATCCGGGTCTAGTAGTCCGGACACAAACTCGGACGTGTCTTGTCCGGATCACCGTGGGTCGGACGCAGGGTCGGACGCGGCCAAAAGTACTGCAGATCGTCTTCTTCGTTTGGATTTCTGGAAAAAGGAAGAACTGGGCTATTTTGGTGATACGAAATGGTAAAAACGGAGTGGGTATGGTGTGTATGGCTGGAGAATGTGATTTGGATGGAGGATTTGTGGGAAATGGATGAACGTGAGTGGAATTGGAATTTGGGAGCTCTCTCTGTGGTGTTTGTTCTGCCCGTTTCCAGTGTGTTTTGCATCGTTGAAGTGCTGGGTATTTATAGAGCAGAAAACAAGTGTGAATCAGAGGATAGAAGGATAAGATTAGGTATGGTTGGTGAGCTGCTGAAGACATTGTGGACTGACGGTGGTCTTGGGCGGTGGTCACAGACGGCGCCGACTGAAGAATTTAGCAGAGAATGGTGTCAAAGTTGATCACGTAGAATTCTGAATTCGGGGCTGCTATTTCACACACGTCCGGACTTGCGTCCGGACCAGTCCCATTCGGACGTGTCTTGTCCGTACCAACGTCCGAGTCAGGTGATCCAGACGTGAGTCTTTTGTGTGTTGTCCGGGTGGGCGTCCGGGTCAGGTAGTCCGGACGTGTGCATTTCCTCCTCGTCTTGTCCTGCAAACTTTGACTGGCTCTAGATTCTTCGTTCGGACTCCGTTTTGGTCCCCGTTTGTTGCGTTAGAAAGCTCATGAGATTATCTATTCATTTTTATAGCTTTTTCCTACATTTAACACATATAATACATCAGTTCATATCAAAACATAAATCTAGGAAAAACGTAAGATAAGTGAGAAATATTACTTAAAATACTGCAAATTATAAGGTAATTAAATCCCTAAAAGTCTATATATTTCGCGCTTATCAAACTTCCTCACACTTATCTTTTGCTTGTCCTCAAGCAAATAAAGAACAGACTTTCTCTAAGGTCACAGTATCAAACTCCGGGATTCAACAATCGTAGAAGGAAATCAATCTAAATGGCAATCAAAAGAATAATCCTGCTCTTAGATGTAGGTTTTTGTAGACAGTGAAACTGAAAATTTTTAATAAGAGCATGGATAAGTTAGATTGTAAAAATTGAACATAGATTAGCTCGGAACCTTCCACCAATTTTTTTTCTCTAACCTTTGGATGACAAGGGGTGTGAAGTAACACCTTATTCCGTGACACCTTTCAACACCACGTACTCATGATCAAAATATGAAAAATTGCGACAATCATTCAGTATTAAGAGTTTTGCATGTTCATTTTTTTTTCTTGTTCGCACAATTTGTTTCATCCCCCAAACTTTTCTCTTCACCCATGTAGCGGCTTTGGGCCTTCTATCCCAGATCACAAGACCTTAGGTAGATGGGTGATGAGGCACCCCAAGGACTTAATAACCGAATGAAGAGGCTTGTTTTGGTTCAGAAAACTTCATTATATGATCAGAGGAGTACCTTGCCTTATCCTTTCCATACCAAACTTCCACTTAGTCCCATGATTACCGAGCTAAGGTAGTTCAATTTCCACAATCAGCTTATCCACCAGATTTTAGTGAAAATGGATTTAATTAAAAAAATTGATACATACAAACAGCGTCAAGCAGAACGATTCTTGAGGTTGTCATCAGGCTTGATTTCAAAAACTTCCACAAAAAATTTTAGCCCGAAAATTCAACATGTATTGGCATTTAGAGAAGCTTACTATCATAATTAGAGAACAATAAAAATCAAGTGTGGCATTAGGTACTACTGGCATATTTTCAGGGAAAGGTCTAAACTTCCTCACACTTAAGAGGAGCAATGTCCTCATTGTTCATAAAATAATCAAGAAAAGACCTTTCAAAATATGCCAGACTCATGAAGGATTCATTTAGGACTCTATGGACTTAATCAATCAACAGTTAAAGAACGAGTGGCTGAACATAAATATTAAAAATAAAGGAGCTGAGACTCCCCTGATATCGTGAGATTGAGGAAGGTGCCCTTCCTCACACTTAAAGCATTGGCGGTAGGGTCGATGATCCTCACACTTGAGTTTAAGTAAGGGTTCAGCTGGGAGTGATTGCAACAAACGGTTTACCTACACACACTGTCAAATACCAAAATAACGCCAGGAAGCGTTGCGTTAATAGCACAAGTACAATCACCTCCTTCCTCTTCTTTCTTCTTCTTTTTTTTCTTTTTATATATATATAACTATATATTAGAGAGAAATATATGCGTAGCTTAAAACATAAATTGAAAAGTACCCCTGGGTTGCCTCCCAGTCAGCTGCCCTCTTTATAGTCATTGGCTGGACTTTGTGGAGTAGCTAACCTGCAATTGGATCTTTAAGAGATTTCATATGTAGCAGCTTGATCCAGTGTAGTACCCAGAAATTTCTTGACTCTTGACCCATTGACTTTAAATGTTTCCCCCTTTGCATTGGCGAGTTCAATCGCACCGAATGGGGAAATGCTAATAATAGGGTAAGGTCCTGACCAGTATGATTTCAGCTTACCTGGGAAGAATTGAGCCTGGAGTTGAAAAGCAGGACTTGGTCCCCCACCTTAAATTCTCGATTGGCAATCATCTTGTCATGCCAGCGCTTGGTACGTTCCTTATATATTACAGCATTCTCGTAAGATTCGTTCCTGAGTTCCTCCAACTCTGTCAACTGGAACTTGCGTTTATCACCGGCTTGCTGTAGGTCAAAATTAAGAGCTTTCAAGGCCCAATATGACTTGTATTCATTCCACAGGCAAGTGGCATGCCTTCCCAAAAACCAACTTGTAGGGAGACATGCCAATTGGTGTCTTGAAAGCAGTGCGGTAGGCCAGAGCGCTTCATCTAATCTAAGTGACCAATCCTTACGAGAAGAGTTCACCGTCTTTTGTAAGATCCACTTGAGCTCTCGGTTTGTCACTTCGGCCTGCCCATTTGTTTGAGGATGGTAGGGTAAGGCAACCTTATGTCGAACCCCATACTTCTTTAATAGTGCTTCAAACTGGCGGTTACAGAAATGGGAGCCACCGTCACTGATTATGGCTCGAGGAACACCGAATCGAGTGAAAATATTTTTCTTGAGGAACTTCACAACAGTTTTAGCATCATTAGTAGAACAGGCAAGGGCTTCCGCCCATTTTGAAACATAATCAACAGCTACTAAGATGTAAAGATTACCGAAAGAGTTTGGGAAGGGACCCATAAAATCAATACCCCAGACGTCAAATAGCTCAACTTCTAACATGTTATTCAGTGGTAGCTCATTCGACGAGATAGATTACCTTGCCTTTGACACCGATCACATGTCGAAACAAAGCATGACAATCCTTGTGAAGGGTGTTCCAGAAAAAACCTGATTCTAGTATTTTTGCGGCGGTTCGAGTGGCGCCATGATGTCCACCGGCTTCTCTGGAATGGCAATAGAGGAGAATGTTTCTGACCTCTGACTTCTGGACGCATCTCCTAATGATTCCATCTGCACAGACTTTAAACAGATAAGGGTCATCCCAAAAATAATGTTTGACAATGGAAAAGAACCTCTTCTTCTGCTGATAAGTCATATCAGCTGGAACAATCTTTCTAACAAGGTAGTTAGCGATATCAGCAAACCATGGATCCTCAACATCTTCTGCTGCAAATGCTGACTCATCAGGGAAGGACTCGTTGATGGGAGTCCCATCATCAGATGCCTCCATTCTGGACAGATGATCAGCTACCACATTTTGTGTTCCCTTCTTGTCCCTGATCTCAATATCAAATTCTTGCAATAGGAGAATCCACCTAATTAACCTGGGTTTTGACTCTGCCTTAGCAAACAAATACTTAAGAGCAGAGTGGTCAGTATGTACAATAATTTTACCACCCAGTAAATAAGATCGAAACTTATCTAGAGCAAAAACTACAGCTAGTAATTCTTTTTCTGTGGTTGCATAATTTTTCTGGGCATCATTCAAAGTTCGACTTGCATAATATACTACCCGAAGAATTTTATCAATCTTCTGACATAAAACGGCTCCCACAGCGTAATCACTAGCGTCACACATTATCTCAAAAGGGAGTGACCAATCAGGAGACACAACGACGGGTGCAGAAATTAGCTTTTCTTTTAATAAATTAAAAGCTTTCAGACATTCTTCAGAAAAATGGAACTTAACATCTTTTGCAAGTAGATCACACAGAGGTTTAGAGATTTTGGAAAAATCTTTAATGAATCTTCTAAAAAACCTGCGTGTCCAAGAAAACTACGAATATCTCTAACAGAAGCTGGTGGTGGGAGCTTTTCAATTACCTCGACTTTAGCCCGGTCTACCTCAATACCTTTTGAAGAAATCTTGTGGCCCAGGACGATTCCTTCTCGAACCATGAAGTGGCATTTTTCCCAATTTAACACCAGATTGGTTTCTTCACACCTAGACAGTACAAGATCAAGGTTTTCTAGACAAGATTCAAATGTTAGACCATAAACAGAAAAGTCATCCATAAAAACCTCAATGCACTTCTCAATATAGTCAGCAAAGATAGCCATCATACAACGTTGAAACGTGGTAGGAGCATTACATAATCCAAATGGCATTCTTTTATAACTATAGGTTCCATAAGGACAGGTAAAGGTTGTCTTATCCTGATCCTCAGGAGCGATAGGGATTTGAAAGTAACCAGAATAGCCATCCAGAAAGCAGTAGTAATCATGTCCAGCTAGTCTTTCCAACATTTGATCAATGAAAGGTAAGGGAAAATGGTCCTTACGGGTGACGTCATTTAATTTCCTATAATCAATACAAACCCGCCACCCTGTAGTGGGGCGCTGGGTAATCAACTCACCCTTTTCATTAGGAATCACAGTTATTCCTCCCTTCTTTGGTACTACCTAAACTGGACTTACCCATTTACTGTCCGAAATAGGGTAAATAATGCCTGCATCGAGTAGTTTGATTACCTCTTTCTTAACTACCTCTTTTAGGACTGGGTTAAGACGACGCTGAGGCTGAGCCAATGGTCGGTAGTTATCTTCCATATAGATTCGGTGAGAACACAACTGAGGACTGATTCCTTTAATATCTGCTATCGACCAACCAATAGCTGATGTATGATTGCGCAATACCTCCAGTAGTTGCTTCTCTTGAGTTCTTGTCAAGTCAGAAGAGATTATAATAGGTAATTCTGATGGTTCGTTAAGAAAGGAATATTTCAAGTGAGAGGGAAGAGGTTTCATCTCCACTGTAGGAGGTTTCTCAATAGATGGTCTTGGTCGGTCAGCACTCCGCTCGACTTTTTCAAATTTCTGCTGGTACTTGTGGAAGTGTGGCTGCCTTTTATTTAACTCCTCAGCCATGAGGGCCATATCTGGATCCTCATCATCAGCTTCACAAGATTCCATGAGACATCTTTCCAGGATTTCCTCTTCTTCCCTGCTTAAAATAGTTTCATGTACTAAAGAGTCAACAACATCTACTGAAAAGGATTGAACAGCGGCAGATGCTTCATGTTTGCGTGTCATGTCGAAAACAACCTGCTCATCATGAAATCTTAGAATAAATCTTCCTCCTTCAACATCAATGAGAGTGCGGGCAGTTCTCATAAACGGTCTACCCAAAATTAGTGGTACATCTGTATCTTCCTCCATATCAATGATGATAAAATCAGCAGGGAAAATAAATTTATCGATAGAAACTACCAGTCATCAACTTTTCCTTTAGGATAAATTAGGAACGGTCTGCTAGTTTAATTGAACAAAGTGGAACACATTGACCTACCCTATTTTCTTGAAAATAGATAAAGGCATCAAATTAATACTTGCTCCTAAATCACATAAACCGTTACCACAATCCACCTTCTCGATAGCGCATGGAATGATGGGAAGACCTGGATCTCCTAACTTGGGTGGCAGTTTCTTCAGGAGAACTGCAGATACTCTTTCTGTCAATTTGACTGTGTCAGACTCTAGCAAAGAACGCCTGTTAGACAAAATATCCTTCATAAATTTAGCATACATAGGCATTTGAGACAAAGCATCAGAAAAAGGGATGTTAATAGTTAATTTCTTAAAGATATTAAGAAATTTCCCATATTGCTCGTCCATGTTCTTTTTCTTTAGTCTGTTAGGGAATGGAATAGGAGGATTATAAGAGAGTTGAGAAGGTTTAATAGTGAGAGATTCAGGAGACTCCTTCTCCTTGGGATTTGTTGTTTCCTCCACTTCAGGTTGAGATTCAGCTGGCTTATTAAAATCTTCTTCAATTCTGGAACATCAGAAACTAGTTCCTTGCCGCTTCTCAGAGTTACTGCTTTTGCATGCTCCCTTGGGTTAGGGTCAGGCTGACTGGGAAGTGACCCCGTCGGTCGCTGTGCCAGCTGTTGTGAAATTTGACTCATTTGCCTCTCTAGGCTCAGGTTGATAGAAGCTTGATCAGCGTTTTAGCGGCTTGTTCAGAAAGTTTAGCTTCTATTTCGGCAATCCTGGAGTTTGTAGTTTGGCCTTGTTTAAGGATTTCTGCCAGCATATTCTCAATTTTACCACTGCCTCCTTGAGAATTTTGGGATTGCTCCTGCTGTCTAAAGTAAGGTGGTCTATTTTGGTTGAACCCAAAATTACCTATAGACTGATCATTACCCCTCCATGGAGGTTGTTGATTGTTCCTCCAATTATTCTGATTGAAATTGTTAGGATAGGGTTACCTGGTCTGTTGTTGATCGATTTTAACTCTTCGGGGTTACCTGCATAGCTAGGACCTTCACAGTTGAACGTTTCGTGGGCTCCTCCACAATTCTCACAGCAAGGATTCAGGAAAGGCGAAGAAGTAGCTGCCTTCGCGGTTTGCTGTTGCGTCTGGTTTACAGCTAACTTTCCACAACTTTAGTAAGAGCTGTTAGTTGAGCGGATAAATGATCCTGTGGGGGAATATTATACATACCTGCTTTTGGCTCACCTCTCCCCTTGTTCTTGCACCACTGTCTGGTACTAGCGGTCATGGTGTCCAAAAGCTCCATCGCTTCATCCCCAGTTCTTGCCATAAAGTTTCCTCCAGATGAGGAACTTAGTACCATCTTGTTTGAATCATTCAATCCCTTAAAGAACGACAGTACTAGTTCTTCGCTACTCATACCATGGTGTGGGCATTGAATCTGCAGCTCCTTGAATCTATCCCAAGAGTCATACAGGGACTCACCTGGTTCTTGACAAAAGTTTGTGATTTCAGCGATCTTCTCCCTTGTCTTTGACGGTGGATAGTACTTCGCCAGGAACTTGTTTGCCAAGTCAGCCCAAGTGTGGATGCTACCCGGTTGCAGACTCCTTAGCCACCTGGACGCTCCGTCTTTCAGAGAATAGGGGAACAGCTGTAGACGAATGCGCTCATTCAGGTTCCCCGTCTTGTTGAATGTATTGCAGAAGTCCAGGAATGCAGAGATGTGGTGTGGGGCATCATCTGAGTCAAGCCGCTGAATTGTCCCTGGTGGTACAAAGTGGTGATGAAGCTCGTCTTGAATTGCCAGGCGTCGAGCTCAGTTGCGTCACTTGAGGGAGGACGATAGCAGAGGATCGTCCTTCTACTGATGGTTGCTGGTACTCCCCCAGAGTTTGTCTGGTCGTCATGGCAAACTGTAGTTGTCGCCTGCTGTGGAGAACTCTTTCGATCTCTGGCTGAAATTCAGCTATAGGCTCCTGCAGATCGAGTCCGACGCATAAGACGAGTTGGTATGAATATGGAAAAACTAGATTAACTATATACGTGGCAAAAATAAAGAGAAAATAACAGACAAAAAAAATAAAAAAAAAAATGAAAAATTTAACTTATCCCAATTAAATAATAATTGTCAATTAACCGTGCCGGAGGTCCCCGGCAACGGCGCCAAAAACTTGATGGAGAAATATGTGACTACTTCTACCACATAGGCAGTGTACCTATCGTTTTGCGGGTATAGTGATTAAATGGGGTTGTCGATCTCAGGGACCTCGTATAATTAATTGACAAATATTTGATTAACTGGGAAATTAAGTTAAACTAAAGAAAACAGGAAATATCACTTTTTCGGTTTTGATGATTGATTAAAAAAAACTAAACTGCAAGGAAAATAGAAAATTAAAATAAATAAACAAGAGGGATTTAAAGAGTGGTGAATGTGATAAATAGAAAAGCGCACCCCGGGTTGTTTGCTTACCTATTCCTTTTATATCTGTTACTAAATTCTTCCTTTAATTTTACTGCAATAACTCAGAAACTTTAATTAATTCATTAACGACTAAGTATAATGAATCCTAACCAATTGTTAGACCTAGCAGCAGACTAATGCTCTAGACCGGACACAATTAATCGCATAAAGAGCAGTTTCTATTGGAGTCTAATTAACCTATAGGCGGATCACTTCTAGCTGTTAATTAGGTTCAACTTCCTTCGTCTCGTTATATCTCAGCTCTCGCATTTTAATAAATAACTACAAGGGTTGTTAATTACTGGCCAAATAATTAAAACACTTGAAGGACAGGAATTGAACTGTTGCAGTTAACAAATTTATTTGAAGAATACATAACAGAATTTGGAAATAGGTTTGCTTCCCAACCCGGGAAGCTAAAATAATTACTCACTCATAGTCATAAAAACAAACATAATGAATGAGACAGACATTATAACAGAGTAGAGTTTAAAAAGAAAGAACTCTATTTGGGGAGAGTTGTTCCACTTCTGGGCTCGTCTCGTGATTATGCCGACCTCAAAATGATGCTAAAAGGATAGAACGAAGAAAAACGAGCAAACAGACAAATCTTGGTCGCGTCCGGGTCTAGTAGTCCAGACACAAACTCGGACGTGTCTTGTCCGGATCACCATGGGTCGGACGCAGGGTCAGACGCGGCCAAAAGTACTGCAGATCATCTTCTTCGTTTGGATTTCTGGAAAAAGGAAGAACTGGGCTATTATGGTGATACAAAATGGTAAAAAACGGAGTGGGTATGGTGTGTTGGTTGGAGAATGTGATTTGGATGGAGGATTTGTGGGAAATGGATGAACGTGAGTGGAATTGGAATTTGGGAGCTCTCTCTATGGTGTTTGTTCTGCCCGTTTCCAAAGTGTTTTGCATCGTTGAAGTGCTGGGTATTTAGAGCAGAAAACAAGTGTGAATCAGAGGATAGAAGGATAAAATTAGGTATGGTTGGTGAGCTGCTGAAGACATTGTGGACTGACGGTGGTCTTGGGCGGTGGTCACAGACGGCGCCGACTGAAGAATTTAGCAGAGAATGGTGTCAAAGTTGGTCGCGTAGAATTCTGAATTCGGGGCTGCTATTTCACACGCGTCCGGACTTGCGTCCGGACCAGTCCCATCCGGACGTGTCTTGTCCGTACAATGTCCGAGTTAGGTGATCCGGACGTGAGTCTTTGTGTGTTGTCCGGTGGCGTCTGATAAGTGTGAAATATATATACTTTTAACGGTTTATTATTTAATATTCGTAATGAATTGGCTTATATTTCACACTTATATTATGATTTTTCTAATATTTATATTTAAATGAGAGCTGATATATTTTATTTGTCAAATGCAGGAAAATATCTCAAAATGAATATACATGTATACATATGTATAATATATACATAATGCTCACGTACGGTGATATGCTTAGTATAATGAGGCTGTTCCATTTGGAAATAAAAGAAAGAGGCATTGCAATTCAATGGGCTGGCCGATATTCATGTTGTTGAAAGTTGACATGGAAAGAAAAATAAAACATGGGCTGGCACGTTGGGCTACAGCAAACACAAATAGATTATAGAGCTATGTTGTATGTGAAAAGATGAGGGGAATCTATCTTTTAAAGAAGATAGATATATTCTCGCAGGAGGGCGGAGAACAATATGATTCTGGAGTACACCATTGGCTAGCAGACGTCCCTGACCCTGACTACAAACTCCAGACCAATCTCCTCTCGCTGCGACAGACCACCATCACCGCGCCGCACTGTTTCATTCCCTGCCAATTACCCTCGTTCCAGCCTTCATCCGTGACCACCCGCACCTGTCCAACATTTATCGTATCGTCACCATCACCCATCCATAATAACAAATTCATCCATACATTCACCACACTCCCTCGTCAAATTCGTACACCGTCCTTCCGATTTAATTATCGGCCTTCACAGATCATCATACCCCACCAAAATCAGACCGAGGCAGTTTTGAACGAAGAACTGAGTGGAGTGTCTAAACTGAATTATTCCTGCTTTAATTATTAGTTGTTTAATGTTATTCATGTCTTTGTTGTTTACGTTACGAACCATGAGTGAGTAGTTTTATTTAGTTCCCGAGTTGGGGAAGCGAAACCTGTTTCGTAGAATTTTATCATGTAATTATTTCACTACTTTTTATTAATGCAGTAGTTTAATTTTGTTCTTCATGCGCTTTGATTCTCTAGCTAATTATCAAAGTTACTGTAGTTTCTAATCAAAATGCGGTGTGAGATTAGTTAACAAGACATAGGAAGTTAAAACCGGATAACGACTAGAAGCATGACCCCGCCTATAGGTTAATCTGTCTCCAATATAAACTGTTCTTAAAGCGATTGATTTGTTTCCGAATTAGAGCATCAGTCTGCTGCTAGTTCTTTCAGTCAATTAGAATCATCGTACATGACCGGTCGATGAAATTTATAGTTTCTGAGTTTATTGCAATGTCAGTGAAATTGTTATTTAATAGGATTTGAAGAAATAGGTTAGCAGAACAACCCGGGGAGCGCCTTTTATTTATCACATTAATCACCTTTTTGAAAATTATTTCAGTTTATTATTTGTTAATTATTTTATTTCTTTTTGTTAGTTTAGTTACGATTAGATTAATTAAGTAAAACCTGAAAAAGTGACGTTTCCTGTTTTCTTAGTTTAGTTTTCTCGGTTAGTAAATAAATTGTCAATTAATTGAACGAGGTCCCTGAGATCGACAACCCCACTCAATTCACTATTCCGCAAAACGATAGGTACACTGCCTAGGTAGAGATAGTAACATATTTCTGCTAATAAGTTTTTGGCGCCGTTGTCGGGGACCTCTGACACGGTTAATTGACATATTTATTTTTTGATTGAGATTTTATTCTAGTTTTCCTTCTTTTATTTTCAGATTATTTTTTCATTTTGATTTATTTCTTACGTACAAACTTTCCGTTCGAATTCAATTCCCTACTTATTAGGCGAGAAAGGCGACTCCGCCTAAGTATTGCCTTTTTAAAACTGGATAATCCAGTCAATTATAAAAAAAACAAACTTTCCGTTGGAATTCAATTCTGTTAGTATTAGGTGCGATTTGTGCTTACGTGTATTTTTCCTTATTCATTACTTTTTTTATTATTATTTTTGTTTTATCTCTTTGATGCATCAATTTAGAATACGTACTTCTTTTAGTTCACTTTCTTTGAAGTTAGTATTAGGCTAGAGTTAAGTACTTTTAGGATTTAATTAGGTTTCCGATAATTTATTCTACGTTTGATTTGTTTTCAAGATTTTGGTGTTTCGTTTTTTTTTTTCATTTTATCTTTATCTTTGTTATTTTATTTCCTTCTCGTTTTATTTATTTTGTTCTCGTTTTTTTATTTTTTTTATTTATTTGTTATTAGTTTTAGCAATTCTCTTTATATTTGTTTTCCGGAGAATTTCAGAATGGCAGACAGGCAAACATTGTGTGATATCAGCAACCGTCCGGAGAAGACCTTCTGCTATTGTTCTCCCACAAGTTTACACCAGCTGAATTAGATTTCTGGCAATTCAAAACGAGTTACATTACCACACTTTACCACCAGGGGCAATTCAGGGGCTAGACTCGGATGATGCCACATCATATTTCTTCATTCTTAGAATTTTGTGGTCATTCATTATAAAACAGGAAATTTGAACGAGCGCATCCGTCTTCAATTGTTTCCCTATTCTTTGAGAGATGGAGCCTCCAGGTGGTTGAGAAGTCTACAACCTCGTAGCGTTCGTACCTGGGCTGATCTAGCAAGCAAGTTCCTGGCCAAATATTATCCACCGTCCAAGACCAGAGAAAAGATCTGGTGAGATTAATAACTTTTGTCATGAACCAGGTGAGTCACTTTTATGATTCATGGGTAGATTCAAAGAACTCCAAATTGCATGTCCACACCACGGTATGAGTATAGAGACCTTGTTTTGTCATTCTTTAATGGTTTAAGGACTCTAATAAGCTTTTTGCTAAATTCTGCTTTGGAGGAAATTTTATGAGTAAGACAGGTGCAGAAGCAATTGAGCTTCTGGATTCGATGACCGAGAGCACCAGACAGTGGTGGTAAGAACAAGGGGATGAGATGCCAAGAAAGAGGTCGGACTTTATTTTGCCCCCGCGGATCATCTATCTGCTCAATTGACTGTATAGCAAAAGCTGTGAGAAGCTCACTCTTGGTCAGACGCAGCAACCAGTGACAGTGAAGCAGCAGCACTATTCTTCCCAATACCCTGACACCTTGTTGTGTATTTATGGAGGAGCTACGAGACTTTACAACTGCGAGGACCTGTAGTGGTAATCCAGAAGAGGTAAATTCTATAAACAAACCGACCAGGTAACTCTTTCCTAATGCTTATGGTCAAAATAGTTGGAGAAATAATCAGCAGTCTCAGTGGCGAGGTAATGATCGTCTATGGGCAAAATTCTTATAATTCAGAATAGTAGACAATCTCATTTAAGACAGAGCAGAACAAGTTCAGGATCCCCAGGAAGGAGGAAACAGCAAGATCGAGAGCATGTTTGCAGAATTGCTGAAATAGGCCAGGCTACTAATTCCAGAATGGCAGACTTGGAGGCCAAGTTGTTGATCAAGCCTACATAACCAGAGTGTAGAGAGGCAGGATTGAGTCAAAATGTCACAGCAGTTAGCACAAATGCAAGCAGGGTCACTTCCAATCAACCGAAACCAATCCGGTAGAACATTGTAAATCAGTAACATGACGCGGGAGAAGCGACCGGAACCTAGTGCCCCTGAAGCTGCAAAAGAAAGTTCATGCATGAAATTTTAGAAGTTGAGGACTCCGACAGCAAAGTAGAAAAATCCAAGGAGGAGGAGGTCCTGAGACTCAACCTACTTTATTTTCTTTTTCGATTCTCGAATTGCATTAATAAAATCATTGCCATACCTGTTCCAGTTTTAATGAGTGATTATGAAGCAATTTGAGAAATTTTTTGAGCTTCATGGAAGCATTGACTGCTAAGTATCTTTTGAATATATTTGTACTAGGATGCCCAATTTTGCTAAATTTTTGAAGAATCCCAGATTTGATAAGCATAATTTGCAGGAGGAGACAGTGTAGTTAACAGAGACAGTCTTAGAAGTCCTTCTGAAGAAGCTCCCTCCCAAGCTGGTGATCCTGGACCCCATCATACCTTGCTCTATTGAAAAGGTAGATTGCGGCAAAGGTTTGTGCGATTTAGGTGCTAGCATCAACTTAATGCTTTATCAGTTTTTAATAAAACTAGGAGTTGGTCAATGTTCTCCTACTTCCATTCGATTGCATTGGCTGACCGTTCCATAGTTTATCCAAGGGTAAGGTAAGGTAGGACCTAATAGTGACAGTAGGTAATTTTCTTTTCCTGCTGATTTCATCGTTGTGGACATGGAGGAGGATTCAGAAGTACCTATTTTTAGGTAGACCTTTTATGCGCACTGATCGTATTTTAATAGATGCAGAAGAAGGGAAATAATATTGCGATACCAAAATGAGCAGGTCTCTTTTGATTGACTCTAATAAGAGAAATCTTGCAGGAGTTCAGTTTTGTTCTGGTATAGCTATTGTTGACTCAATGCAGGAGATTAGGAGATTGGATGAGAGAGAGCCTAAGGTGCCTCAAACTTTTCAAAGATCACCAAGACATGTAAGAAAACTGAGGTGCGAGTCAAGAGAAACGTTCTTCTGCTACCTGCATGAATGAGGCGCCGAACAAAAGTAAGGATATATTTATTTTGTTTGTCCTGATGACTCTCATGATGGAGTGTACAACCCAAACGAATATGGCAAAAGAAAAAAGTTGAAAAAGTTTGGCGGGTTAAGCGGATCCTACAACCAAAAAGAAGATGTCTAGTGGATCCTGGTAAGCGTAATCCTCCTGATTCAACATGTTGCAATGGAATGACGTAGTCGAGGGAAAGTCTAGCCAAAGACTATAAAAAAGGGCGGCTGACTGGGAGGCAACCCAGTGGTAGGTTTAGCTTCCAGTTTCTTTTGATTTGTAGTACTTTTATTTTTATTGGGTTCCTTGTTATCCCGTTTACTCACTCCGAGGTTCGAATGCCTGTGCGTTTAACGAGATGCTTTTAGCATCAATTCTCGTTGTTTTTCTGAGATGCTTGCAGGTGTGGTGACCATAGCGACTCCAAGGCTGGACACTTGCTTCACAACAAGTGTGAGGAAGATTTATACCCCGGTGAAGGACTTAAGTGTGAGGAAGGTACCCTTCCTCAATCTGAAGATTTCCCCTGGTGAATGACCTAAGTGTGAGGAAGGTGCCCTTCCTCAATCTAAAGATATCAGGGGAGTTTTCGTGTCCTTTCATTTTTGTTTCAGTCTAGATTATGCTTTGCATGAATCAAGTCCATGAGATCTTCCCTTGATGAGTTTGCAATATTTAGAAAGTCCTTTCTTGGTTTTAACTTGGAACAATGAGGACATTGCTTCTCTTAAGTGTGAGGAAGAGGAGTGCTTTCTAAATATTGCCATTGCGCTTAATGCCACGCCTATTTGTTGTCCTCTTATTTTGAAAAATTTTTTAAGCGCCAATAAATATTGAATCTTCAGGTGAAAATTTCTGTTGAGGTTTTGAAAATAAGCCTGATGGCCACCTCAAGAATCTTTCAGCTTTTGGCTGTTTGTATGTATAGTTTTAGTCAAACTGAATCTATTTTCACTGAAATTTGGTGGATTATCTGATTATGAAAACTAAATTAGTTTAGTTTGGGATCTTGGGAATGATGTGAAAGTTTGGAATGAAAAGGATAAGGCAAGGTACTCCGCTGATCTGAATTGAAAATTTCGAACCTAAAAACAGGCCTCTTCATTCGGTATAAGTCCTTGGGGTGCTCATCACCCATCTACCTAAGGTCTTGTGATCTGGGATAGAAGGCCCAAAGCCGCTACATGGGTGAAGAGAAAAGTCTGAGGGGATTAATTGAATATGCAAATGGAAAAATAGAATGTTGAGGAAAAGGAACTTTGAAAAGTTAAAAGTGTATTTCAATTTTGCTTATTCTGATCATGAGTACGTGGTGTTGAAAGGTATCACGGAATAAGGCGTTGCTTCACACCCCTTGTCATCCAAAGGTAGAGGAAGAAACGGTGAAGATCCCAACTATACTATGTTTAGTTTCTAAATCTAATTTCATGCTTTTAACTCCACTCTTTTTCACTGTTGCGAAAACCTACAGCTTAGAGCAGAACTATCTTTTGATTGTCATTTTGTTGTTTTCCATCGGCAGTTGTTAGATCCTAGTTTTCGATACTACGGTGTTTTAAAAGGAGACATATTCTATATTTGCTTGAGGACAGCAAAAGTAAGTGTGAGGAAGTTTGAGATGTGAAATATATATACTTTTAACGGTTTATTTTTTTAATATTCGTAATGAATTGGCTTATTTCACACTTATTATGATTTTTTCTAATATTATATTTAGATGAGAGCTGATATTTTTTTTGTCAATGCAGGAAAAATCTCAAAATGAATATACATGTATACATATATGTTTATACATATATACATAATTGCTCACGTACGGTGATATGCTTAGTATAATGAGGCTGTTCCATTTGGAAATAAAAGAAAGAGGCATTGCAATTCAATGGGCTGGCCGATATTCATGTTGTTGAAAGTTGACATGGAAAGAAAAATAAAACATGGGCTGGCACGTTGGGCTACAGCAAACACAAATAGAAATTATAGAGCTATGTTTATGTGAAAAAGATGAGGGGAATCTATCTTTTAAAGAAGATAGATATATTCTCGCAGGAGGGCGGAGAACAATATGATTCTGGAGTACACCATTGGCTAGCAGACGTCCCTGACCCTGACTACAAAACTCCAGACCAATCTCCTCTCGCTGCGACAGACCACCATCACCGCGCCGCACTGTTTCATTCCCTGCCAATTACCCTCGTTCCAGCCTTCATCCGTGACCACCCGCACCTGTCCAACATTTATATCGTATCGTCACATCACCCATCCATAATAACAAATTCATCCATACATTCACCACACTCCCTCGTCAAATTCGTACACCGTCCTTCTGATTTAATTATCGGCCTTCACAGATCATCATACCCCACCAAAATCAGACCGAGGTAGTTTTGAAACGAAGAACTGAGTGGAGTGTCTAAACTGAATTATTTCCTGCTTTAATTATTAGTTTGTTTAATGTTATTCATCGTCTTTGTTGTTTACGTTATGAACCATGAGTGAGTAGTTTTATTTAGTTCCCCGGTTGGGGAAGCGAACCTGTTTCGTAGAATTTTATCATGTAATTATTTCACTACTTTTTATTAATGCAGTAGTTTAATTCTTGTTCTTCATGCGCTTTGATTCTCTAGCTAATTATCAAAGTTACGTTTGTAGTTTTCTAATCAAAATGCGGTGTTGAGATTAGTTAACAAGACATAGGAAGTTAAACCGGATTAACGACTAGAAGCATGACCCCGCCTATAGGTTAATCTGTCTCCAATATAAACTGTTCTTAAAGCGATTGATTTGTTTCCGAATTAGAGCATCAGTCTGCTGCTAGTTCTTTCAGTCAATTAGAATTCATCGTACATGACCCGGTCGATGAATTATTTATAGTTTCTGAGTTTATTGCAATGTCAGTGAAATTGTTATTTAATAGGATTTGAAGAAATAGGTTAGCAGAACAACCCGGGGAGCGCCTTTTATTTATCACATTAATCACCTTTAATTTTCATATTATTCCAGTTTATTGTTTGTTAATTATTTTATTTCTTTTTGTTAGTTTAGTTACGATTAGATTAATTAAGTAAAACCTGAAAAAGTGACGTTTCCTGGATTCTTAGTTTAGTTTTCTCGGTTAGTAAATAAATTGTCAATTAATTGAACGAGGTCCCTGAGATCGACAACCCACTCAATTCACTATTCCACAAAACGATAGGTACGCTGCCTAGGTAGAGATAGTAACATATTTCTGCTAACAGCGTCCGGGTCAGGTAGTCCGGACGTGTGCATTTCCTCCTCGTCTTGTCCTGCAAACTTTGACTGGCTCTAGATTCTTCGTTCGGACTCCGTTTTGGTCCCCGTTTGTTGCGTTAGAAAGCTCATGAGATTATCTATTCATTTATATAGCTTTTTTCTACATTTAACACATATAATACATCAGTTCATATCAAAACATAAATCTAGGAAAAACGTAAGATAAGTGAGAAATATTACTTAAAATACTGCAAATTATAAGGTAATTAAATCCCTAAAAGTCTATATATTTCACGCTTATCATTCATCCCACATCGAGAGTGGGCAAAACAAAGGGGCACTTCCTTTGTTATAAAAGGAAATGCTCACCTCACTTCTTAACTTATCCCAACAATTAGTAACTTCTTCTGAATGCTAAATTGTAATCTCTTCTCTCTATATCTCTTAAAGTATAAATAAGAGATTTCTGGTAGTGTCCAAGGAAGTAGGCAAAATTGGCTGAACCTCGTAAAATTCCGATGTCTCTTTTATAGCTTTATTTAGCAGCTATTGTGGATAATTTTGTAGTGCTTTATTGTGCTAAGAAATTATAGTCAGGAAATTCTGTCTAAGGAAGTGGTTCTTAAGCGGGACCATTGTGACCCTACCACGACCTGGGAATTTTCCTGTACGGAGTGATTTTCTAGTACAATAATTTACTCTCTTACCCAGTCGCTTCCGAAACAAGTGGTATCAGAGCCAAGGTTCTGTCTTAGTATGCTCTGTGGTTGCAGCTAGGCTGATCTTCCACATCAGAAAAGAGTTCCCTAGATTGGTTGATACGACGAAGTGCTACAAAATAAAAATTGGAGCAGAAATGACAGAAATCAAATCAAAGACCCCGGAGACACGTCATCAACTTCTTCGTCATCGATTTGGACAAGAATGTGATGACTAATGCTAAGTTTTCGGTGGAGACATTTGATGGTGTGGGCCATTTCGGTATGTGGCAATGCGAAGTCCAAGACACTCTCTTTTAGCAAGGTCTTGACATCGCCATTGAAGAGCCAAGGTCGGAAGACGTTCAAGAGAAGGAATGGGAGGCGATGAATCGAGCAGCTTGTGGTACAATTCGCTCCTGCCTGTCGAGAGAACAAAAATATGCGTTCTCTAAAAAAAATCTGCATGGAAATTGTGGAAGGCATTGGAGGAAAAATTCATGAAGAAGAGCAGTCAGAATAAGCTTTTTATGAAGAAAACGGTATTCCGCTTTTTGTATGTTTCGGGGGCCACAATGAATAACCACATCACCAGTTTCAATCAACTAGTAGCTGATTTGGTAAACTTGGATGTGACATTCAAGGATGAAGACTTGGCCTTAATGTTATTGGGATCTCTTCCTGATGAGTATGAGTTTCTGGAAACAACTCTACTCCATGGGAAGGACGATGTCTTTGAAGGATGTCACTACAACACTGTACAACCATGAATTGAGAAGAAAAGAAAAGAGGGCTGGTACTGATGAAGCAGTAGAAGCATTAGTGATGAGAGATCGTTCTTCCGCTCAGAGAAAGGGGAAGAAAGGATGGTCAAAACCGAAATCCAAGCTTGGCAAAGATGAGTGCACCCTTTGTCGAGAAAAGGGACATTGGAAGAAGGACTGTCCAAAACAGAAGAAAGACAAGGCTGTTCAAGACGCATGTGTAGCTGAATATGACAGCGATGGAACAGGACTATCATTGGTGGCATCGACTTCAACAATTAACTAGGATGAGTGGATTCTGGATTCAGGAGCAACCTACCATATGTCACCCATTCGAGATTGGTTCTTTGATTACAAAGAACTAAAGGGTGGAACCGTTTTGATGGGAGACAATAGCCCATGCAAAACAATTGGTATATGCTCAATCAAGTTGAAGAACCATGAAGGATCAAACAGAGTTTTAAGAGAAGTTGGCATGTTCCAAACTTGACCAAAAATCTCATTTCTCTGGGACAATTGGAGTCGAAAGGATTTCATGGGCCGCTAAAGATGGAGTTCTAAAGGTCGTTTCCAGAGCACTGACGGTGATAAAAGGCACCAGAAGGAGCAATCTGTATTACTATGAGGGGAGTACAGTAGTAGGAACAACAGCAGTTGTGTTGGCTCCCAAGGAGAACGGTGACTCTCAGTTGTGGCACATGCGACTGGGGCATGCTGGAGAGAAATCCTTACAGATTCTTGCAAAGCAGGGATTGCTGAAAGGTGTGAAGGCTTGCAAGTTAGAATTTTGTGAGCATTGTGTTCTCAGGAAGCAAAAGAGGTTGAAGTTTGGCAGTGCCATCCATAATACGAAAGTATTTTGGATTATGTCCATTCTGAGTTTGGGACCCCAAGACGCCTTCCTTGGGTGGGAACCGCTACTATGTGACCTTCGTAGATGATTTTTTCGAAGGGTTTGGGTGTATGCCATGAAGACTAAGGATGAAGTGATGAGGATCTTCCTAACATGGAAGAAGACGGTCGAGACGCAAACAGGTCGAAGGATCAAGTATCTCCGGACAGATAATGGGGGAGAATATAAGAGTGATCCATTCTTGAAGATTTGCAAAGACGCGGGAATTGTCCAACACTTCACAGTCAGGGAAACACCGCAACAGAATGGAATGACAGAGCGAATGAACCGAACATTGCTGGAGAAGGTTCGGTGCATGTTGTCAAATACTGGGCTGGGCAGAGGCGGTAACATATTGCAGTCATATTGTGAACCGGTTACCGTCATCGGCTATTGGTGGAAAGACACCGCTTGAGGCATGGTCTGGAAAACCAACTAATGATTATAGTTCTTTGTGAGTGTTTGGTTCTGTGGCTTACTATCATGTGAAGGAATCAAAATTAGACCCAAGGGCAAAGAAGGCTCTATTTATGGGGATTGCGTTTGGGGTAAAAGGATACCGGTTGTGGTGTCTAGAAGCAAAGAAGACAATCATTAGCAGAGATATTACCTTTGATGAATCTGCGTTGTGGCAGAAGGTGACAGTAGACTCCGTCAAGACGGAGGGAACTCAGAAGCAGGTGGAGAAAGCACCAAAGCAGGTGGAGTTCGAGGAGACATTGCTAAACCCATTGGTTGGAGATGATAGTGACTCTCAAGGAGTAGATGAGTCAAATGAGGAAGCTCCAACAATAGAATCAGATCCGATTGCAGAAGAAAGACCCAGAAGAGAGATCCGTAAACCTGCTCGTTATGCGGATATGGTGGCTTATGCACTTCCAGTTGTAGATGAAGGGGTACCACCGATCTTTCAAGAAGCAAATCAAAACTCGGAAAGTAAGGAGTGGAAAGGTGCCACGGAAGAAGAGATGAATTCTCTTCACAAGAACAACACGTGGAAGTTGGCACAACTACCAAAGGGCAAGAAGGCAATTGGTTACAAATGGGTGTTTGCAAAGAAAGAAGGAACTTCAGGTGAAAACAGTGTCCGCTACAAGGCTAGGTTGGTGGCCAAAGGGTACGCACAGAAGAAGGGAATTGATTACCATGAGGTATTTTCTCCAGTAGTGAAACATTCCTTCATTAGAATTCTGTTGGCGTTAGTAGCTGAGCTGAATTTGGAATTAGCCCAACTTGTTGTGAAGACCGCGTTCTTACATGGCGAGCTGGAGGAAGAGATCTATATGACTCAACCAGAAGGATTTAAGGTTCGTGGTAAAGAAGATTGGGTTTGTAAGTTGAACAAATCATTGTACGGGCTGAAGTAGTCTCCAAGGCAATGGTACAAACGATTTGATTTGTTTATGAAAGGGCAGAGGTACACAAGAATCAAATATGACCACTGTGTATATTTGCACAAGCTGCATGATGGGCATCTACCTACTCTTGTACGTTGATGACATGCTAATAGCTTCAAAGAATCAGTCAGATATTGATAGATTGAAGGCTCAGTTAGCTCAAGAGTTTGAGATGAAAGACTTGGGAGAAGCCAAGAAGATTCTCGGGATGGAGATTAGCAGAGACAGAAGGAATGGCAAGCTTTGTTTGTCAAGCAATATGAAGAAGGTGCTACAACGTTTTGGTATTAACGACAATACAAAACCTGTGAGTATCCCGCTTGCTCCTCATTTGAAGCTTCGTGTCCAATTATCTCCAAAGACTAAAGAAGATAGAGACTATATGGCTAGAGTCCCATATGCAGAAGCAGTTGGTAGCTTAATGTATGCCATGGTGTGTACAAGGCCCGACATTTCACAAGCAGTTGGAGTTGTGAGCATATATATGCATGATCCTGGCAGAGATCATTGACAAGCTGTGAAATGGATTTTACGATATATTCAAGGTACTGTGGATATTGGTCTACTATTTGAGAAGGATGTTGCAGGTGGTCCAAATGTGGTTGGATATTGTGATTCCGACTATACTGGTGATATGGATAAGCGACGATCTACTACTGGTTACTTGTTTACTTTAGCAAAGGCACTAGTAAGTTGAAAATCTACCTTGCAGTCTACAGTTGCTTTGTCTACGACTGAGGCGGAGTACATGGCTCTGACAAGGGCTGTGAAGGAAGGTATTTGGCTTCATGGGTTTCTTAAAGACTTGGGAGTTGGTCAGAGGCACATCACGGTGCACTGTGACAGTCAAAGTGCTATTCATTTAGCAAAGAATCAAGTCTATCATGCAAGGATGAAGGATATTGATGTTGCTATCACTTTGTGCGGGAGATACTCGAAGAAGGATATTCTTGTTCAGAAAATCCGGACGACTGAGAATCCTGCAGACATGATGACCAAGGTGGTGACCGCAGTCAAGTTCAAACATTGCTTGGACTTGACCAACATCCTGCATATTGAAGTGGCGCCTAGGCAAGCGCAATTGTAGACACTACCAAGTAGGTTTGTAAGAGAGTTTATTTTGGTTAGTGGGATAAACCAAGGTGGAGAATTGTGAGACGTGGTTTCATCCGACATCGAGAGTGGGCAAAACAAAGGGGCACTTCCTTTGTTATAAAAGGAATGCTCACCTCACTTCTTAACTCATCCCAACAATTAGTAACTTCTTCTGAATGCTAAATTGTAATCTTCTCTTTATATCTCTTAAAGTATAAATAAGAGATTTCTGGTAGTGTCCGAGGAAGTAGGCAAAATTGGCTGAACCATGTAAAATTCCGGTGTCCCTTTTATAGCTTTATTTAGCAGCTATTGTGGGAAATTTTGTAGTTCTTTATTGTGCTAAGAAATTACATCAGGAAATTCTATCTAAGGAAGTGGTTCTTAAGCGGGACCATTGTGACCCTACCACGATGTGGAAATTTTCCTGTACAGAGTGATTTTCTAGTACAATAATTTACTCTCTTACCCAGTCGCTTCCGCAACAGGTTCGAGCTTCTTGATAGTTTCAGAAGGGACCCAGATGCGCATAGCCGTGCCAGGCTCCAGCTCTACCTGTAAAGTAGTTACTTTCCCTACTGTCTTCATTAACCCATGGATAAATGACTCAAAGGTAGCTACGAAGTTCACCATACTTTGTCCACGCAGGGAGAAAGGCTAGAAATGGAGAGGTGACAAGTCTTGTAATATCCCAATTATGAATGTCTTAAATAGGTAGGTCATCGCATCCGAGTATAAACCTCGTCTTAGTGTCGTGGCAGGGGAAGCAACAAGTGATGGACTATGTCGGCAAGCTCCCAAAGAAGAGCCCGGGCTGGGCCAAGCACGAGACGTTCGAAGTCGTTCGCGTCATTGATTTATCACTAGAACACTAGTGGTGAGCTCCTCCTTATCTCGTCTCTTTTGTTTGTTTTCCCTTTATTTTTATAATTATCTTTGATAAACCGCGCTGGATTCACAGGCTGGCCCCTTTGGATGCGCACCGATTCCAGACAGACACCTACATTACACTACAAGCAATCATAAGATAGAGAATTAAAGTGAAGATAAATCAGGAGTAAAGAGAATTTCGCGTAATTCAGCACAATTACCGCTCGTCGGTCTAGAAGGGAGAGAGGAGAAGAAATGAATTGTTGTGAACGTGTTGGATGAGAGAGCTTTGTTTGATGCGATGGGCTGGATGAGAGACGAGGGGTTTGTACCGGCCGGGGAAACGTGGGCAGCCATTACAAATGTTTCTATTATCCAAAATCTATATGAACAACATTCCCTTTGGTTTTTACATCCGCCGATTAGAACCATCCGTGTGAGCGCGGCTGCAGAGGTTATACGCAGGCTGCTAGTAAAAGACAAAAAATAATTCTTTACAAAAGTCAGGAGGTCGATATATGTAGTTTTTAATTTTTTTTGCAATCTAATAGTTACGGGTTATTAGTGCAGTTTTCAATAAACCATCCCAAATTAAACATTTTTTCAATTTTACATGTGTGTCTTTTTTTTTAGATTAATTTCATTCCCCGTTCTATTGTTTTTTCTATTTTTATTTTCATTGTTTAAATGGTAATATTACATTTGTTTGTTTTATTATTATTGTTTTGACAATAAAGGTTGTATTTTCAAAATCTTGTTTATTTCTATTATAATTAATTAACATGGAAATACCTTATAAGTTTTATTAGATAATTTAAAATTAAAATATGTTTTACTAAAATAGTAGTATGATTTGAACATTTTACTAAATGTTTAAAAACATTTCTATAGCATGACAATTTATTATATACTAAAAGAATATACATTTTGTATAAAACTTAACACAAATAAATTTATTTATCAAAAGCATACATATTTATCCAAATACAAAATAATCTTTTCAAAAATGTTGAAATTGTGATTATTTATTTACGATTATAATTAAAATTACATTAAAATATAACACTAAAATAATTGTAAAATTATATGAAAATTAAAATAATCAAATTAAATTATTTGTTAACTTGTCACTTGTATTTGGTTAATCTATCACTTGTACTTTGTTAACTTATCTATTGTATTTTGTTAACATGTCACTTATATTTCGTTAACTTATCACTTTATTTTGTTAACCTGTTACTGGTATTTCATTAACCATTTTGAAATTTTGCATCTAAATAATATATATCTTATAAATTTGACTTATACAAGTTGATATGATTCAGAGTTCGAAGGTAAATGTAAGCGTTAAGCAATTCAGTTGGGCAGTTGATTATGTACCAACGGCTTACCAGACTTTTGTTATGTGTGTTCATGGATTGTTGGCTTGTAAGATGCAATGAATAAGAATCTTAACAACAAGCAATTTCAGGAGCTCTACAGAAAGCGTATTATTGCATGCTTGTTGTATCAAGACGGTGTTCTTATCAAGTTGACAGAAAAATGACAACAAAGGCATCGAGTTACATTCAGAAAAAAAAATGAAGAAAAGGGAGGTCAGAAGAAGAAAAAATATAGATCACAAGAAGCACATGGTGAAAAATCTGATTAGAAGAATGTAATGGTATAGAAAATACCATGAGGAAAGACTTCCAAAAGCTAAAGAAGAGGATGTGTGGAAGATTGAGTCCCGGGGCGGCTGTCCCAGGAAATATCGGCTGAAGCGAGACTCCAACTTAGGCTTGGATGAAATGTTCAAACATGCCCGAATTTCACCTCTAGGCCCCATCCCCAGGCCCCGTCTCCACCGTAGCCGAATTGGGGAAAACACTATCCATTGCTATAATTTTTGGTGAAAAAAAACATCAACTAGTTCTATTATAAAAAAAACATATTCTTATTGCTTATCTATATGGAGTGTGGCTCATATGTTGCACAGAGAATGCGCAGGACTGCTGCAATAAACTAAATGCTTTGTTGAGAAATAAAAAAATACTACCTTTTACAGGGAAAAAAATACGATTTACTTTTAGGTCGTCTTATTCCTCCTCGTCACGATTCATGCTCTTACTTCCTCCTTCTCATTCCCGATTCATACTCTCACTTCCTCCTCCCCATTCCCGATTCATGCTCTCACTTCTTCCTCCCCATTCCCGATTCATGCTCTTACTTCCTCCTCACCCAAAATTTGTGAAACCACAGTCGATTCCTCATTCGAGTCAACACTAATCTCACCCCGTTCTTCACCAATTCTTTGAATTAACAGGGCCAGTTTGTGGTGTTTTGCTAATGCATTTTAAGTTGTATATGAAACCCAACATGTAAATTTGAAATGAAGAAATGTTTTCTATCAATCTTAAATGCTGGTAAATGTTGCTTTGAAAATTGTTAACATGTAACATGAAAATCGTTAACCTGTAACATGAAAATTCTTAACCTAACGCATGTAAATGGTTAACGTATCGCATGTAAATGGTTAACCTGTCAATCATAAATGGTTAACCTATCGCATGTAAATTGTTAACCTGTTACATACAAATGGTTAACCTGTCGCATATAAATGGTTAACCTGTCGCATGTAAATGGCTAACCTGTCAATCATAATTGGTTAACCTGTTGAATTTAAATGGTTAACCTGTCGCATGTAAATGGTTAACCTGTCAATCATAAATGGTTAACTTGTCGCATGTAATTTTTTTTGATAATTAGGGCTTAAAGCCATTTTATTAAAAAGGTGAGTGGCATATATCGGGCCTCATTAAAACCTCCTTAGGAAAAACCGAATGGGAAAAAACTAGGAAGGAAAAAGAGTACCCGCCAACTCAAAATACAACCTAGAGCACACTCCGGGGAATGCCCCGAGCAAACACCAACTGAAACACCCCAAACCTTGATATGTTGTTTAGAGGTTAAAATAAGATATAAGGAGGCTAAAACATGCCTTAGAAATGTTGGGAAACAATTTAGACCAAAGAAAACACAAGGAAACACCATAAGAGCAATTTAAGCAAAAATGTGCTCTAAGCTTGGAGTAACTTTGGGTAACACCCAAATATCATTCTTAGACTTTAGTAACATGCTAATGGACATTTTAAATCAATTACCAAAGAAAACCAAGCTCAAAAACAAGTTAAAACACAAATTGTGCTTTAAGGACTCTTAAAGCACATTTTTGAAAAATTGTCTTAGAAAGGGGTTTTATGTGGCTAAATGCCCATTATTACTCCTTAATCAACTTTTGTACTACTTAGTATCACATTAGGAAGTCTAAATCAATGGGAAATCAAAAATGTCACAAATATGTGCAGTAATTTGTGAATAGTAACCAAATAGTGCCTAGTTTAGTCTTTAGTCAACTAAGTTTAATTAATTGGTCAAACAAGACCATGACTAGCCTTAATTAACAAGGGGGCCGGTTTTCTAAGGGGGTGAGTCACCACATGAGTAATCAAGATTGTAAAAGAAGAGGGAAAAGAAGATTAGTTACTATTTGCTTTTAAGAAACAAAATATCTCCTTATACTTACCTCTCTCCTCCTTTCTTCATTTCTTCTTCTTCCCACCGATTTCACCATCTTCTTCTCTTCTTCTTTCACGTAAGAACAGCCCCCATGCTAGCTTGACCTTGCTTTGACCATAACTTACTCATTTTAACTCCAAAATCAAAACCAAGCACATATATCTCTTAGTTAGCTCAAGCTCTTCCTTTCTATCTTTCCAAAACTTCAAGAGCTTCATTTTAGTGCCAAGGAAAACCTCCATTAGAGGAGGAAATATAAGCTTGAGGAGTCCATTAGCTTCTCCACTCTCTTAAGGTAAGGAAAATGTAAGAAAAACTAGGTTTCCACCACCTTTTCTCCATTACCGAAAATTACACTCACGGGGCTTTATTTTTATGCCTTGTTCTAGCTTGTTTTCTATTCTCCAAGGGCTATAGGAGGTCCTTCTTGATTCATATCCAAGCTTACCTTAAGACTTCAAGGTAAAATATTCATTTTAAAATCTTAAAACACATTTTTAACCTAGGGTTTACTCCTTAAGGTTAGTGTATTATTTAGCACTCATTGGAGTCATTGGATATTGATTAGAACATTGGCAAGGAGAAATAAATTGGTGACTGAGATTGTCCAAGAAAAAAACTTAAGGACGAAAGCTTGTGGAGCTTGTAAAAGAACAAGGTTAATGTCTTACCTTAAGGTGTTTTAATGCATTAAGGGATGGGATTTAGATATGTGATAAGTTTAGTTTAGAGTTTACATTAGGTAAGGGTTATAATACCTAGGAGAAACAAATGATTATATTTGAAAACTTGTGACTAAGGAGCAAATGAGAAAGGAGATAGTTAAACAATGTCAAGGTGAATTATAAGAACATTTATGTTGCAATGGGAGCCTTATTGTATGTATTTGCAGGTCAAAGGCTATATATATTGAGGAAATTTAGTGCTTAAGATTTATGCATTTAAGGGCCTAAGAGCCAAGTCATTTAAGGGCCTAAGTGCCAAGCAATTTAAGTTTATGCACTATATTGTGATGTAGTGTAGTTTGGGTGTATATTGTGTGCTAAGATGGTGTATTAAGGATTTGAGTGTTTATGATTGTTTAAGGGTGAAGAACCTAAGTGCTTGGGTGTAACAATATGCTAGGGAAACCATGTCAAAATTTGGTGAAGAAACTTGGTGTTTACGATGTTCTAAGGAGATTTATTGACTAAGGAAGTGCTAGGAAACTTTAGGAGTTGTTTTGATGGAAAAGACTGAGTTTAAGGTGTAATTGAGAATTAGAATGACCTAGGTATGCCTAGGAGGAACTAGGGTTTACAATGGTGATATTTGGGCACCAAGACCATGATAAGAGAGGTTAGGAAACTTGTGTAAAGTTTGAAGGAAATAAGTGTAAAACCTTGGAATGACTTAGGAGAGAACTAGTGTCTATTACCTTGAGAAAGTGTTGGTAAAGGGACTAAGGATGAAAGATGATGTTTATGGAGTGGACAAATTGCTAAGGAGGGAACATTTTGGCTAGTTGAAGTTCTAGGTAAATTACATGTTGGGAAGGTAAGTAGTTAAATGCTAAGTGTTAGGAATTTATGAAAGAAATGAGTAAATTGTTAAGAGGATCTTTGGAGGGTGATTTAATGAGTTTGGTGGATGTTTCAAGGTGTGGTTAAAGTGCCAAATGAGGTTAGAACATGTTAGAATATGTAAGGTGAAGTGTGGAGTCAAATGTACATTTTTAAACAAGGGTCTGGAGCAGACCGACCTTGGGGACCGGACTTTGCAAGGTCGGTCGAGCCCAGTTTACCCAGCCAGAAAGCTCTCTGGAATGGACTGACCTTGGGGACCGGACTTTCAAGGTCGGTTGGGCCTAAATTTTGTATATGGAATAAGTCTCTGGAATGGACCGACCTTGTGGACCGAACTTACAAGGTCGACAAGGTCGGTGGTGGGTAGAATTTTCAGACGGTAATGTGTTCTGGAATGGACCGACCTTGGGACCGGACTTAGCAAGGTCAGTCGTAGTGTAAATTTTCAAACCCGGATGTCACCGAAATGGACCGACCTTGGGTAAGGTCGGTCGGTAAGGTCGGTCGACCCAAAACTTATAAAAAAAACTTTAAATTCTAAAGATGTTAATTGGTATTAGGGTATGCCATTAAGAGGGTAATGATGATTAGGAAGATAAGGACCTAGGGGATTAAGTTAAGTTAAAGCTTTAAATGTTAAGGTTAAGTTTGTAAGATTAAGTTGTAAGAACTTAAGGGGTTTTAAGTGGGGATCATTAAGTGTTAAGTAAGTTAAGTAAGTTAAGTAGTTAAGTAGTGTATAAGTAATTAATAATCTAAGTTGGATGAAATTTTAGGATTTGAAAGTTTGGAATCGGAAGAGAATTAAGCGATCGGGGCAACCGACGGTGAACGGTACAGTTTTCTTGTGACCTGCTTGCTAACGAGGTGTCCCTCGGCTTGTGTGCAATTTGTTTATGTGTGCCGACTAAACAAGATAAAGCATGCAACCGGTTATATTGTACTTATTGTGTGTGTGTTGATTTACACTAACACATGAGACTTGAGGTTAGTTACTAACAAAGTTTAGTACAATTTGGAATGAGATGAAGAATTATGTTGCTTAATAGTTGGTTAATACCCGAGAAGGTTTAACTAACACTTGGTTATAAGGACTTCACTAACTGGAACTTAAGGGGGGAGTGAGGAATCCGGGACTGACTTCGGTCATGCATGTTAAGGAAAGGGGGTCGGTATCTGAATCAGATCCGACTTCCGCTTAAGGACTTGTCTTCGGACTTGTTGCCTAGGGTCGAATGTCGGCTCAGCTACATTGGATTTTCAGTCCAAGGTAGGAGGCATTAAGATGGTGTGATATGATCGCCTAAATCCTAAATTTTAAGATAAGTTGTTGTTTCAACCAATGGAGTTAATAGCTCATTGGCTAGGGTTGCTTTGGCCCGACAAATAAACATTGAGATAAGATACAACCATTTCTATTTAAAGAACGGTTTGTATACTGAGATTAAGATAAGGATAAGACTGAGGTAAGTTAAGATGGACTGAGGATAAGTGGAATTGGAACTTGGGGAGTTTACTGACTAACTCACTTGTTAAGAGAACACTTTAAGTCGTTCACTGTGTGTGAACTATGCTTGTTCATTTGTGGATTGATGTTTTATTGCACTTCATATTATGACTGTGTATCTATTCAATCTCCATGCTATCGACAATTAGTCGTTGTAGCCCCGTTAGCTTGGGGGCCATGAGAGGATCGTACCAGCAAATTGCTGACCCCCTCGGGGGCTAATTTTATTTTGCAGGTAAGCGTCCCATGAAGAGTCACCCTGAGAGTAGGGGCGGTTAGACTTAGGGTTTATTTTTTAGCACGGGTTGCGCTTGTGTACCCGTCTGTAAATGTTTAAACTTGTGAAGAAATACGTGGGTTGTTGCGATACTTATAAACTCGGTCGGTATGTATGTTTTTGGATTTGTGGTTGTAAATGTTTAAGGATCGGAATTTCCTGCTGTTCAGACCGTAGCAAGGTCCTGGTGATGGTTTATTTCCGCAGCGATGTTATATTTATGTTGTTAAGTTTGCGATAACCACGAATGGCTTAGGACGGGGTGCTACAAAAAGTGGTATCAGAGCGTAGTTATGCTCTGATCAAGAAATACCAGACATAGGTAACCACCGAGTTAGGATATGAGTTAAGACATAAGTTGTGGGTTAAGGGTGTGATTTGTTAGAGTGAGTAGAGTCAGATGACCACTATTAAGAGTGGATCGTCTTTACCGTCTACGGACGGTATAAAATTCGTGAACCGAAACCGTGGTGAATACAAACCTAATGTGAGTTGTGCTTGTTCAGATGGCAGGACGTCCTAGAGGAGGCCGAGGCCGTGGCCGAGGAGACGAGTCTACTGAGATACCGAGAGGGTAGACGATCGCAGAGATCGTGGCTGCCGCGTTAGGGCACATGGGCTATCAGCCTAGTGTTGGCGCACCACCTCCACCGCCACAGCCCCGGGAACCAAATTGGGTGAAGAGTCTGGCTGACCTTCAACCCGCACACTTTAAGGGGGAGACTGATCCCGCCAAGCTTGAGGCGTACATCTCTCAGCTGTAGACCGCCTTCGAGACCCTTGATGTCCCCGCTGAGATCAAGGTGCGTCTGGCTGCATTCTATCTGAAAGGGGCAGCAGACGATTGGTGGAAGCTGGTGAGGGCCGAGCATGTGGCTAATCCAGAGTTCGGCTGGGAGCAGTACACCGCCCTACTACGAGCCAAGTACTATCCCACCCATGTCTAGACGAAGAAGCGCTTGCAGTTGGATGCGCTAAAGAAGACGGACAAGATGACGGTGGACGAGTATTACTCAGAGTCCACCGCCTTGCTTCGTCTTCTGCCGGGTCTAGGGTATTCAGACCATATACTGGTGGACCGCTTCTATGGCGGGCTTAACCATCGACTCCGCTACGGCATGGGGCCGACGAGTTATACTACCTTGCAGGAGTGCTATCATGCCACTGCTAAGGTTGAGATAACCGTCCAGCTGAGGGACGAGGACAATGCTAAGAGGAAGTGTGCCGGGAAGAGCATAGAGAACCAAGGGCAAGGTGGGTACTGTGGAGGGTGATTTTTCGGTATGGGGGGTCTATCTAAATATGGTCTGACTGAAAAGCCAAGACCCTAGAAAATGTCATTCTGTGTAGGGTCAAAACCCATTTTCATGGTAGCCCTCAAATACCTACTTTATCGTCCGTCTTTCCTAAAAAGCATAAGTAAGAGTGCAAGTGTGCACTACACCCGCTCTCAATGGGCTTCACGCGGACTTATGCCTCTATAAGGCAAAATTGACTAGAGTCGCCACCTAGTTTGACCTAAGGAACTAGGAAGGGAGGAGAAGGGTTCTAAGAACCGATAATTGACTCTGATTATTTATTGCCTATGGATAGGACTTATCTGATCAAGCCAGAGATTCTATGTTGGGTTCGCACTGGGTTACACCACTTAGAAGTGGCAACGACCACGACTTCGGATTGGTGCCCGAGGAAACCTCAGTCTCCAATTATCGGGATTGCCTTCTTTCAAAACCTTTTAGAGAGATTAATTTCAAAGAGCCACAAGGATAGGATTAGGACGGGAAAAGAGAAAGAGAGGGGATGAGGCAAGCTTGGAGTTTTATGGTTTGAAGTTTGTAGGAACCAAGAGAGAAAGGTTTGAGTGGTTAGAGAGGTATGAGAAACACCTTAGAGTGGGAAAATGGTTTTTTGATTGGAATGGGGTCGCACCCTATGTGGGCTGCCTACGTACTCAACTCCCTGTTGAGATCAGACCTTACGTAGTTCACGGGATTTAGGATTTTGGAAATTTTGGGGTTTTAAGGTATTTAAGAGGTGTGTGAGAGGTTGGTCTGTGAGACATTCAGGTCTATGAGATATTCAAAGTCTGTGGGACGCTCGGGTCTGTGAGACGTTTGAATCTTAAAATGGTGGAGGGATTGATATGTTCGAGTCTGTGAGGCGCTCGGGCCTATGAGACTTTAGAAGTTTATAAGAAATTAGAATTTGGGAGATGACTCGAGTTTAATGTGAGTTGGAGTTTGAATGATGATTTGAAGTTTTGAAGATGATTTGAGTATGAAATGATTTGGAGTTTTGAAGATGATTTGAGTGTGTGAGGCAATTGGAATTTTGGAGAGATCCTAGGGTTTTTAAATTTGAGGTTCGAAATCGGTTGAGGAAAATCATTTTGTTGTAAAAGGGCGGATAATCCCGAGGGATTACCCTGTGTACCCCCTCGAACACGACACTTAATTAATGGTAAGTGTCAAGGCTCGAAAGATGGGGCAATGAATTTATGTCGAAATATAGGATTTAGAGAGAAGTACCATGAATGGGATACTCTCAGTCAAACCCTAATAACGTCTCTAACTCCCGGGTTTTAAAACGGTGAAAACCGAACACATTGAAATCGAGTGGAAGGGAGTTAGACGATTCTGAAATCCCGGCTGTAACTAAGAAGACAGTTACATCCCTAGCACCCTGCCTCGTAAAATCAAGGTTGTGATTAGGGGAGGTTTGTCACCCTAATGCCCCGCCTAAAGAGATCCAGACTGCGGCAAGGGAGGTTATGACCCCAGTGCCCCGCCTCGGATTTTTATTTTGGGAAGGGAGACAAGTGATGTTCTAACCATGGATGAAATATTTTGAAGGGGTTAGACATTTCTTGCTCCCCGAAAACGGTTGATTTGAGTTATAAACTGAGTTGGAAAACTTTTGAAGTTGTTCGGAATTCTCTATAAAGAAACACTGATTTTGAGAAATGTTTTTAGGAGAAAACTTTCTGTATATGTAAGAAGAACTTTCTGCAGTTGAGAAGAGTTTTCTGTGATGTGAGAAGAGTTTTTCCTTTTAAAATTCCACAAAATGGTTTCTTTGAAAACTTTAATAAAATGATGGTTTCAAATTCTTTTTGGGTTTTTGGATTTTGAAAGGAATTTATAAGTGAGTGCGGAATGAATGAAATGTATTTGGGTTTGAGCTGAATTGAGCTAGATGAAACAGGTTTGAATTGAATTGGAGTTCAGTTTGGATTGAGGTTCAGGCTTGAACTAGATTGGATTTCGAATTGGGTCAAAGTTGGGTCAAGGTCAGCGTTTTTTGGTCAAGGTCAACACCTTTTGGTCAAGGTCAACGTTTTTTGGTCAAGGTCAAAACTGGGTCAAGGTCGACGTTTTTTGGTCAAGGTTTGTCTTTTGGTCAAGGTCAACGTTTTTCGGTCAAGGTCAACATTCGGGTCAAGTTTTTATACTTGTGGACTTGGTTTGATTTTTGGTTTTATTCTTATAGACTTGATTTGATCTTTGTGGGTTCGGTTTTGGGCCAGCTTTGAATTGGGCCGGACTGGGTTTTGGGCTGGATTTGAGTTAGGCTTGGGCTTTGAATTGGGCTGGGCTTTGAATTGGGCTGGGCTTTGGGCCGTGTACTCAGGCTTTGGGCCGTGGACTTGGGCATTGGGCCGTGGACTTGGGCTTTGGGCCGTGGACTTGGGCTTTGGGCCGTGGACTTGGGCTTTGGGCCGTGGACTTGAGCTTTGGGCCGTAGACTTGGGCTATGGGTCGTGGACTTGGGTTTTGGGCCGTCGACTTGGGTTTTGGGCCGTGGACTTGGGCTTTGGGCCAGTATGGATAGTGTTTGGATTGGGCCGATGGGCCTGGACAGGATTTCGGAGTTGGGCCTCAGCTTTGGACATTCATTTGCAAAACTTGATTCTGAACAATGAAATTCTGAATTGATTTTTTAGGATGAATTTTTGATAACTGAATAAAATGAAGTAACATTTTGAGTGACAATTCTAATTTTGGAATGAGGTGGGGGTTGAAAATTTTGGAAGGATTAACGAATGAGAAGACTTTAAGCTAACTGAAACGAGAATGAATTTTGAATTTATTGCTTTTCTCTCTTTTTTTTTCGGTAAAGTTTTTTAATGAAATTAAGGGGTGGTTTGGGATAGGATTTACAAGTGTGGAAGGTATTATTCCCCACAAAGCAAATAGAAATGATCTAGCTGTGAGGTACCTTCAAGGTTTAACAGGTCTTCAAAGTTTGGAAGGTATTAATCCCCACAAAGCAAATAGAAATGAGCTAGCTGTGAGGTACCTTCCAAGACTTATCATAAATGGGTGACCTAGAAGGCTATCTAGGGTTTAATAAATAAATATATATATAAAGCAACAAATCAAAAGATTGCAACAAAGTTGTAATATACCAAGCATGTACATGTAAAGCACAGGTAACAAGTCAAAGTTGTTAAAACTACTAATCAAACTTAAAAGGACCACTTCTGTTTTTATAGCCATTAGAGACCAATTAAGGAAGCTAACCAACGGCTTCCAATTCGAACAATGAAGAGTGTGAAGTTCAATTAAGGAGTATTCTCTGTCAAAAGGCATTACGGCTTCCAATTCGAACAAAGAAGTGCCACCAAACCCCGTTTCAGCCATGGGTAATTCACAAAGGAAAGCTCATCCACTGTATTCCTTGTGTCCTTTTCTCATTTTCTTTTGATCTGAAGAGCAGATTGGCTCAAACTAGCGTTAGCTAAAAAACGAGATCCCTGCAAGAGAAACGCATGACAGAGACAAAACCACCAAATACAAATTAGTATATAGGGTACACTACTAGAAAAAACGGATTTACCTACGGACATTTCCGTGGGTAAGTCGTAGGTATTCAATTATACCCACGGAATACCTACGGAAACATTATGTGGGTAAACACCTCGTGGGTAAGCTAATTACCCACCAAAAATATTTCCCGTGGGTAATCACCTACGAAATACCTACGGCCTTTCTTGTCGGTAAATACCTACGGAAGAGTCCGTGGGTAAATACCTACGGAATACCCTCGAAATACCATCGAATATCATGTTCGTATGCCACGTGGATACCAACGGAATACTTACGGAATGATCCCGTGGGTATTTTACCCACAGAATACCTACGGGTATGCACTTCATATATACCCACGGTATACCTACGGACAATAATACCCACGGTACTTTCCCGTAGGTATTATCCACAGATTACCCACGGACAAGTGTTTTGCTACCCTTTGTAGTTTAGCCACGGAATGCCTACGGACAAGTTTACCATCGGGTGTTTCCGTGGGTATTCCGTGGGTAAATATGTGACATTTTTTTTAAAAAAAAAAATATAATACATTGCTTACAACCAAATATATCCAAAACAGAAGATTGTCAACCACAGTTTTATTTCACCAGCCTTTTCAGTAAACCCAAGCCAATAGACATACATATCCATGATACACAAAAAATCTACTCAAACTAAATAACTACAATGTTTAGTACCCAATTTATTTTTGTTTGCCCTGGCTCATCTCAGTCTTCAATCCATACGGGATGAGTGAGGCTGCCTACAATCCATACAATCCCTATATACAGGAGCTGTTATAGAGCTGATGGTCAGTATTCTGGAACACAACCTTATTATACTGTCTCGCCGTATCGAACTCGGTCTTCCTCTCCTCTGGTTATTCCCGTTGCCATGCAGTCTAGGCCTGATGATGTTGCTAGCAGTTCAGTGGATGTTTCATTTGAAACAGTCCCCTCTTCCACCTCATCGGCTTCTAAACATGGGCAGTCTTCCTCATCTGTAACATTGGCTAAAAATCCATCAAAGATAGCACATGGTCATTCACTGTCTATAGCAAAGGCATCGGATGGTTCTAGAGTTAATTCTGGAACCAATCAGCGTGTTATGTCTTACCGTGGTAACTCAGTTGGCAACCATGGAGCTTCATTTACCCCACAGAGTGTTAATAAGTTCACGTGGAAGAGTTCCTTCTCAGCAGAATCAGATGAAGATGTCCCTCCTTCTGAGCAGTGGCTTATCTGACTTTGGATCTAATGCCAATGGGCGAGATGTTGGAGACAATAATTGGTCCAAGTATTAACAGCGAAGACCAGTACTGAATGATTCAAATGGAGTCCCTGATTTATTGTCCGAGCAGAACCGGCCAGAACCAATAGATCAAAGAATCAGTTAGTAGTGAGAGCCTATACTAAATATTTATACTCTTTCACACATCCAACACAAACTTCTACATGAATTAAACGTCCAAAAATTCAAAGTATATATGATCTTAGCAAATAAATTGGTCCAAATATTTATACTCTTTCACACATCCAACACAAACTTCTACATGAATTACACCTCCAAAAATTCAAGAGAATAATGTGGTTTCATAAGACATACCAAAGTAGTCACGCAGAATAGCTCACCAGCACCTTCGCAATCTGAAGCTGTGATAATTGGAGTCGATATCCAAACAAAACCATTTTCTTGAAAGAACTGATGTGTAGCATATGCCAATGCGTTTCTCACTCTAGCAACCTAAAAACAACTTAGACAACAAAAGAAAATGTAACTATGAGTCCTGACATAATAATCCTTGATCATCAGGTTATTAAATAAATTCCAGCAGGAATTTGATTTTGCAATAAGGATCCACCAGATGAAGGTTTTACAAACATAAAAAATATCAGCCAAATACAAGAACATCAAAGAAAAATAGAGCTTCCAACACAAAAAGTTAAATCTGTATAATTATAGAAAAAACCATCATACTGCCCCGAAAGTATTCGTCCTCGGTCGCATATGAGCAGAGGCGGAGCTAGAAATATAAGTTGAGGGGGTCAAAGACAGAATTATAAAAAATTAGGCGGGGTTTTTACTAAATTTTTCTAAAAAAAAATTTTTTACACTATAAATTTATATAATTTAACAAAGTTAGGGGGTGTTTTGCTCCCTCCAGATTGTATAGGAAATGAAGGATCACTCTTTCCAATCTGAAATTAGTACAGCATAGGGAAAAACAGGTCAAAGACCATAAAAATTCAGACATTCAAAATGGTTAATTACAAAATGAGGAACGTACAGATGTACGTCATGTACTTCATGTTCACTTACAAAGGTGAGAAGTCAACTGATGATCAGGATATGTACATCATGTTCACTTACCAGGTTTTATGAAACCCGAGAGACCAAAATCTGTGGCCTTCAGTGGTTTATCGTCTTTGGTTGATTTAAACAGAAAGTTCTGGAAACAAAACGTTTTCAAAATAAAGGACTAGCAAACCAAAATTCAAAAACAAGGTGTGGATGAAACTAACTAGAGAGCAGAAAGGATTACTTCTGGTTTCATGTCGCGGTGTACCAGACCATGCAAATGACTTTCAGCTGCAACTTTCAACATTTGACAAGATTATAGAAACACAGTTACCAAGCAAGAAGTATAAAAACAGAATAGAAACTACACTTTGGTCATATAAAAAGACAACTGCTTAGCATATGCATTATAGATCTAACATACTACTTTTGCAAGTCAACCATTTCGAATTCGCACTAGTTCATACATCCACTGTCTGTCAACCCTCGTCATATTCTTCTACGAAAAGAGAAAATTAAACAAAGAAAAAAAAATGGAGTTTCTTTAACTTGCACGCTCAGATTAAAAAGGAGGGGTCCGAACATCATTAGGATGAAGTAGAGTTGTTGAGTTACTTGTCCAGTACTACTACTACTACTAGTCGGTAGTAGAAGTAGTCGGTATTAGTGGTAGTGGTAGAAGAAGTAGTAGTGGTAGTAGTTGGTCATAGAAGTAGTAGTCGTAGTAGTCGGTTGTAGTAGTAGTTGGTGGTGGCGGAGGTGGTGGTGGTTGTGGTGGTAGTGGTAGTGGTGGTGGTAGTGGTCGGGTTTAGTGGTAGTAGTGGTCGTTTTTAGTGGTAATAGTGGTGGTGGTGGGGGTAGTGGTCAGGTTTAGTGGTAGTAGTGGTCGGGTTTAGTGGTAATAGTGGTCGGTAGTAGTGGTAGTTTTCTGAAGTAGTGGTAGTTTTCGGTAGTAGTGGTAGTAGTGGTTGGGTTTAGTGGTAATAGTGGTCGGTTATAGTGGTCGGTAGTAGTGGTAGTGATGGTAGTGGTAGTAGTAGTCGGTAGTAGTAGTAGTCGATAGTAATAGTAGTAGTAGTAGTAGTAGTAGTAATAATAATAATAATAGTTAGTCGTATTAGTAGTTGGTGGTAGTAGTATAAAAAATTGGAAAACAAAAAAACAGTAAGATTTACCTGCAGTCAAATTGTAGAAATTGCCTTCGTGAGCTTCACCTTCTTCAAACTACAAACTCTGCTGAAAAAGTTTAAAAACAAAGATTAATAAAACTAAAGACCACTATGAAATAGAACTAAGCTAAAAATTATCACACTTCAGATTTTAGCAATATCCAATAGAACTAGTGACATGACAAGTTTTAAGCAAAAAAGCACTTCTATATAAATTGCAAAAAGCAACAGAAAACTTAGCATAAAGACCATTGCAATAATGCCCAACCTCTGACTTTTTAAAAATTGCATAAAGATGCAATCTGATGTATAAAATCAAACCATAAATAATATTGCAAATTAAGTCAAAATTCAGATCATGAACATGGTCCACAAACCCGTAAAATAATGGGATCATAATCTTATTTAGCAATCAGCTCTATTCTTGCCTTTGATACATAATATAATCATCTTTTCTAGCTAACTAGGCTTGATTTACAGCAGTGGAAAGGAGAAGAAGATGGGTTAATTGCATGCCCACATTTCAGTAACAAAATAGTAGTAGTAAGTAGTATTAAGTGCAAATACATCGATGATGAAACTAGCTAGAACCAGGCGGGATAAGATTGCATTGTCTCAACAGTTTTAGCAAAAATATTTGGTTTCCATAGTGCTTTAACAGACACTTAATTAGAGCGGTAGAAATACCCAGAGAATTGTGCAGAGAATAAAATAGGAGCACTGTGATTTGATCAGAAAGTGTAGAAATATTAAGTACAGCATGGTAGAAAAATCAGAGATCAAGGCTCAAGAGCAAAACACAAACATGTTCAATCATGTTCCTACGGTGTCCATCAAAGCCAAACATAATCAGGTTTGGACATGCCAGAAAAAGCTGGAGCATAAGTAGAAAGCTGAAGCAAAAGTAGCATTATTTTTCTGGAAAGTACTGAAATAAGTGTCATTTTCCAACAGTGAAAATTAGAGGAAAAAGGCAAAAATAAAGAGTTTGCTAAATTAACCAGTAGTATGTACAAAGAGAGGCAACAACCAGAAGCTTTTCCATTTTCCACAAGGTATAGCACCTTATCCTTACCTTCTGCTAACCGGTCATCCCCCTTTTATAGCAACCAAAACATACTTGTTTTTGAAAGTAATGCAAGAGATGCCATGTAGCAGCTAAAATGTGCAGAGATATGATGCCAGAAAGGTAGGTAACTTTGAGCATATATCTGAAAGTTTGAACTTTTTGTAACAGGTTTTGTGAATGCAACAAAAACAGAAGTGATTAAAGTTTGAATACCACTATCTTCTTCAGTTTGTAAACAAGATTGAAGTTCACAAAAACAGAAATGTAGGTAACATTGGCAATTAGTATTTTGGTCTTTTGTGATTAAAGTTTGAATACCACTATCAAAGGGTAACTGTGACTGGAAACGTGGAAGCTGATACACTGATCAAGAGGCTTCACAAATCAGGCAAACAGGCGGAGCTATGTTTAGAGAAATCAGCAAATAAGATGAAGCAAGAGAAAGCTCCTGCTGCAGAAAGCTTGAAAAAAGGTGATGATCAGAAGAAGAAGAAGAAACCACAGCAGGAGTCACTAAAAGCAAAAAGGGACGAGGAAGCTGGTGATGATGATCATACAGAAAGCAAGAAGACGAATAATAAGAAATCTTCAGATGGTGATCATCAAAAACAGGCTGACAATAACAAGAAGCCAATTGAAGAAGAAGAAAACGAACAGGACAGTGGAAAGAAGAAGCATTCTGCGCTAATGAAAGTGGCGATTAATGTATATTTTTTTCAATAAAACCTGTAACAGAGTCAATATTAGGAGGGCGATTGGTCAAAATTGAAGAAAAAACCCTTGACTACGTTGATCAATTCACAAGTATAGGAGCTATTACAAACATAGGAAGTAAAAAAAAGAACTGTTCAAAGACTACAAGCATTCTGCGCTACAGGAATGAAACAACCAGTTGTGATATTAGTTGCTGACTACTATTCAAACAAAACATCCTGAACTTCGTTTCTTCTTTCAAATTTTGTCGTTCTTATTCTTTCTTGTCCTTAACAAACTCCACTACAGCTGCTGCTTAAAATAAAACAACCAATTGTGATATTAATTATGCAGGTAGAAACATGAAGCTATATAGCATGGTGTAATATTTACGTAGGTACCATCCAATTTTTACTAAATAGAGAAAGATGCTAAAAACGCTTGATGAGTTCTCTTCTCTATACTTAGACCTCTACTTCCTGTAATGTACATCTAAGGCTGGGCTGCAAACATATTCTCTTCTATTCTATCTATTCTATCTACTATCTCTCTTATTCTGTAATCTGTACTGCTTCTATCTCTTTTATGTTTCTCTTTTTCTCCCCCTGGTCGAGCGCAGGTTGCAGCAGCTACATATATATCTCTACTACTACTATTTACTAGCGCAGGCAGAGAAGAAGACAGAACAGATAGAGACATGATGAATTTCTCTCAACGGTAAGCAGTGAGAAACGAGAAGTTGGTCTGAATAAAGCCTGATAATCTCTCCAACTTGAGCAATTCCACCCTGCTAGCTAGCTTGCTTGCTTGTTCCCCATACTACTACAGATACTGCATACAATACACAAGAGGAGCAGGAAGAGGAGTATATACAACTATTACAAATTAATTTCAAACTCCTGATTTCCTACAGCTACTAGCTAGGTAGCTACTTTTTTGTTATTTATACCAACGACTATTATAAGTAATCATTAGCTAGTTAATATTCTACAAATTATAAATATAACTCCGAAAATGGTTGGAGTGGAGATATTTTGATCTCCGAAGAAACTCTAACCATATCAGTGGTTGTCAATCAAATAAAGTAATTGAGTTTTTGATTTCGTCATCTTCCTTCTCCTCATGACACTAATAATAAGGTTTTCTTGTGTGTGTTGAAGTCATAATTAAGTTTTGTTTGACACATCTTGGCTTGGCTTTTTCACACACTAAAGTAATATAAACAATCAGCAGCGCCTCGACTTTGATGTGTTTCTGTTTTACTAGCTAGCTTCTAGATATTTCTTTTCTGGCTCTCCCACACCCTCAGTAGTCTTCTCTTCTCATCCAATAAACCCTACCCTACACTACAATATATATACAATTATCTGACCTTTAATTCTTTGACGAAACGAAAGAGCACCTGATCTCACAATTACTCCTTCATTCTTCACCCACATGTATATAATTAATCAGTAAGCTCGTTCTCTTGACCCCGACCACTGTTTGTTACTTTTACTCCAATCAATCAGACTTTGCCATATATACATGTAGCTTTTAATTAATGTTCTTCATACTATCTCATTCTTTCATTTTATAATAATCTGATCATCCATCTTTGATCCCTCTTTTTTCAGCATCTCTCTCTCAATCCACCTATACATATATATAGTGCAAGAACCTTTTTCTATTATATATCAATCCATGGTTCATCACCACCAACAACAAGAAAAACCAGTACTGGTGAGTACTGATGACCATAACAATTACAAATCATCATCGACTCAGCACATGGCGGCTTCCATGTCAAGAAACTACTAGCTCACATGCGAAGACACACAGACGGTCATCCACTCACCGACACAACAATTTGAACAGAGCTTTAAGTGACCAATTAGGGCTCTAATCTCAAACAAAGAAAAGAAACAGAAAACAAACCCAGCGGATACACACCTGCTCAAAAACCTATATGTCGATTTCTAGGGTTCTAGCTACAAGAAGAGAGGAAAAAAACTTTAAGCGACAAAACAGGAGAAGAATGACTTACTTGTTTACCAGAGACCAGCAAATTCTTCAGGCGACACCACTTGCTTCTTCAGTTTAGGGAGCAGCCGAACGGCACCAAGTATCGAGACAAAATCGATTCGAGTTTGGGTTTAGGTGTGCGATTGTAAGCTGCGAGATAAATTTGCAGAAAGAAGGAGGGAAGGGCGACGGGAGAAGCAGATTACAGGAGAAGGGGAAGCTGATTTCGTAGAGCGGGAGTTGATAATTTCGTAGAGTGACGAGGCAACGGGAGAAGAGAATTGAAGTATTAGAAACTTGCAGAGAAAACAAATATCAGTAAACAAAACGCAGTCGTTTTGGGTATATATTACCTACGCTATGTTCCGTGGGTATATACCCACGGTAATTTCCGTGGGTAAATGCGGCCTAAAAACGCAACCAACTATCGGGATGAGAAACGCTTTCGTTTTAAGTATATTTTACCTACGGTATGTTCCGTGGGTAAATACCTACGGTAATTTCCGTGGGTAAATGTGGCCTAAAACGCAACCAACTACCGAGAGGAGAAACGATGTCGTTTTGGTAATGCTTTACCTACGGAATAATCCGTGGGTAAATGTGGCCTAAAAACTCAACCAAATTCCTGGAATGGGTAACGTTGTCGTTTTGGTAAAATTTTACCTACGGTATTTTCCGTGGGTAAATACCTACGGGATATTCCGTGGGTAAATATGGCCTAAGTACGCAGCCAATTACCGAGACGAGAAACGCTGTCGTTTTGGTAATATTTTACCTACGGAATATTCCGTGGGTAAATAGCTACGGGAAATTCCGTGGGTAAATGTGGCCTAAGTACGCAGCCAATTACCGAGATGAGAGACGCTGTCGTTTTGGTAATATTTTACCTACGGAATATTCCGTGGGTAAATAGCTACGGGAAATTCTGTGGGTAAATGTGGCCTAAGTACGCAGCCAATTACCGGGATGGGAAACGCTGTCGTTTTGGTAATATTTTACCTACGGTATTGTCCGTGGGTAAATACCTACGGGATTTTCCGTGGGTAAATGTGGCCCAAGTACACAATGTATTACCGGGAATAGAAACGTTGTCGTTTTGCTAATATTTACCTACGGGGGCTTTGTGGGTATATTTTACCAACAATTTACCCACGGATAAAGACCGTGGTTATTTTTCGCGCCACTTAGCACGGTCTCCCGCGAGACTGCCCACGCCATATACCTACGGAATAGTCCGTGGGTATAATTTTCCGTAGGTAAGCCGTAGTTATTTTGTTGGGAAACTTTTCCTTCACTATACCGTAGGTATTTCGTAGGTAAAGGGTGGGTATTTACCTACGGTAGCATGTCGTGGGTAATTTTCCGTGGGTAAACATTAACTTTCTAGTAGTGGTAATCGAATGAACAAAGGGGCAATGGTATAAATATTTGCCAACAGAAACTCCAGCTGATTTTCTAAACCCATGAGAAGCTGTCTTGGAGCCCCGGGGTTTACAAGCCCACTCCATGTGCAAAGTCCAACTCGATCGGGTCTCTAAGGGTATGTACCTCGGACAATAAAAGAAACAGGAGGCAATTCAGATTTTCTTGTTAACATCAAATCTAGTGGTTAGAGGTGCAATAGCGCCCAAAGAATAATCACAGAACGAACATGATTAAAAAAAACATGGGTCATATGAACAAACCAGAAGACCCTGAAATCAAAACCAGCCTCACAATAGATGTTACGAAATAAGTCACCGATCCGTGGGCCATAAGGCCAACGTCGGCAGCATGCAAGATATTCAAAAGCCATCAGACAAATATCAGTTAGCTAGCAAATCTGTAAATCAACCATGGACCTTGGTTCAGCGAACAAGTGCATCGAAAGAAATAGACAAACCCCGATTTCGAATCCAACGTCGTTGGGAGATGACCACCACCTAGATGCAGCTAGTATTTGCTGAAAAATTATTTCGCGGTTCCAACATGAAATCAAAGATACATGAGGTAACATTTTCATAAATTAAATCAGAACACAGTAGAAATTCAGAGGGATAGAGAAAAGCCGCCAATTCAAAGTAAAGTAATTAAGAATCCAGATTGGAGCCATCGGGAGTGAAGAAATGAAGAGCAAACATGGAAATCCCTTTTTTGCCAGTTTAAAGGGATGAAGAAGGCTGAGCTAGTACGCTCCTTATTCGTAAGCTGGGATTGCAAATCTCGCGAATGAAGGTGAATATGGTGAGCGGTAATGCGGAGGGATTGAGAGTGGCGGATGATTTGAGTAGGTCTTGATGTTGGGAACGGATGGAGAAGAAGAGGATCGAAAAAAAATTATTCAGACCTCTGACCTTTTTTGGGAGAAGGAAGAAGATGATTGAGGGAGGACGACGACTGATGGAGAACAAATAAGATCAGTTGTCGGCCCCCTGTTCTAGTTACTGTAGTTGTTGTTTTATAGAGATAGGATTAGGGTTTTTTAGGACAGATGTTGGGTCAAGGGTTCAATTTGGATCGTTTTTCCTGGGTCAAATATGAGACTGAGTTTGGTATGTTTCAAAACCGAACCGAAAACAAATAAAACCTTCTGGTCATGCCCATATTCGAACACAGGTCGTTCACTATAAAGCATTAACCGGTTGAGCTACGGTGGAATTCAATCTATAAATGTAGGAATTAGAAATAATCCTTTAAGCGAGCTGTATGAAAACAAAAATGCCACCATTGTCCAGTCGTGAAGCTGTTGCTTCACCAATGAACATGTTAACCAATTATGCTACTTAGAACTCAATGTACAAATGATAGATGAAAATACAAATGCTATACTTCGAACTGAAAATCTTTAAAACGCTAGTGTTTACAATGTAAATATACAGTAAGCTGAAAGAATTTATCTAGTAAAATAGATTGTTTTCTTCGTATGAGCCATGAAATTATAGAATGTAAATAATACAGTACAAAAATAATAAAATATAAAACAAATGAAATATCATAATAATAAGTACTGAAATAATGAAATAGTACTAATATGATGAAAAAAAAAAAACGAGTGAATGTAATAAAAATGAAGACTGAATTAGATATGTACGAGTCGCGGTAAATAAAATAAAATAACAAGTAACAAAATAAAATAAGATAAGATAAAAGGAGGCTAATCGATAAGAAACAAAATGAAGTACGCAAATAGAAATAATAATAGTAAAGGCCGCATAAAATGATATAAATAACAATGAAAATGATGATGATAGAATAAAAGTAAATGCTAGATGGCAATAAATATGATAAAATGAATATGTAACCAAACGAAAATAAAAGGATAACTGGATAAATAAACAAATACGCAATAATAAGATAAGTGAATAAAACAAAAGGGTCAGGTTTAAAACCGTATTGTCGTTGGAAATTCATTTTCAAAGAATTGTTTTTATGAAATGCTTGTAAACGATTATAAAATGATGGTTTCGTTTTGGCACACACGCTAATATGTTTTGAAAAGAAAGGCGACGACCCTCTTATTCGATTCATTATTTCATAATTTGCTTTATGGGGTGAGAATTTTTGGTGTCTACAGATGGCTCCCCTTGATTCAATTCTGCAAGCTTACAGAATTGGATCAAGGTTGAGTGGGCGCCAAAAATTCTCACTACAGTTTTGTGGTGCTTGGGATGCGACTGTGAGTGTATGAATGTGATTCAAAGTACGAGGACTTATGACGAGCCTCAGTTAGACCTCTTGACATCTAACCCTAGGACTTATGACGAGCCTAGGATACTAACAATCCGATTTGGTTTAGGGTGCACGAGGGCTTAGGAGTTCCTCAACTGGACCTCTGATATCCAGTCCTAGGGCTTATGACGGCCTAGAATGCGATTGAGAGTACTAGGACTTAGGAGTGCCTCAACTAGACCTCTTGATATCTAGCTATAGGACTTATGACGAGCCTATATACTAACAACCTGATTTGGTTTAAGGCACGAGGGCTTAGGAGTGCGTCAACTGGACCTCTTGATATCCAGTCCTAGGGCTTATGACGGGCCTAGAATGCAATTAAGAGTACGAGGACTTAGGAGTGCCTCAACTAGACCTCTTGATATCTAGCTATAGACTTAGACGAGCCTATAATACTAACAACCCGATTTGGTTTAAGGTGCCTGAGGGCTTAGAGTGCCTCAACTGGACCTCTTGATATCTATCCTAGGGCTTATGACGGGCCTAGAATGCGATTGAGAGTACAAGGTTAGGAGTGCCTCACTACCTCTTGATATCTAGATATAGGACTTTATGAGCCTATAATACTAACAACCCATTTGGTTTAAGGTGCACGAGGGCTTAGGAGTGCCTCACTGGACCTCATGATATCCAGTCCTAGGGCTTATGACGGGCCTAGAATGCGATTGAGAGTACGAGGACTTAGGAGTGCCTCAACTAGACCTCTTGATATCTAGCTATAGGACTTATGACGAGCCTATAATACTAACAACCCAATGGTTAGGTGCACGAGGGCTTAGGAGTGCCTCAACTGGACCTCTTGATATCCAGTCCTAGGGCTTATGATGGGCCTAGAATGCGATTGAGAGTACGAGGACTTCGGAGTGCCTCAACTAGACCTCTTGATATCTAGCTATAGGACTTATGACGAGCCTATAATACTCGATGGAGTTGTACGAAACTCGCTGATCTGGGTGGTTGATTGAAGGATGATTTTGATTGTGGATTGGTTCGGGATTGATGCCTTTCGGTGGTTTTCGTGAAGGATGTGATAGTCGAATGTTTTTTGTCGATGTGGCCCTTGACTTTGTCAGTGTGGGACTTGTGCTCTGGTTTGTGCTTGACAGTCTCGCCCGATTGCACTATAGTTTCGAATTTGGTAGGACTCTTGGCTCTAGAGTTTCGAGATGGCTCCGGTATGGCTCTTGAGTTTTTGGTTTTTTGATTGGTCTTTAGTGGATGGTTTTTTTTAGAAAGAGTGACTTTGGGAACTCAACGGTTTTTATATGATTGGATGGCTTCGATATGATCTGAGGGCTCCGATGTGATCGGATGGCTCCGGTGCGGTCAGATGGCTCTAGTTTGATGTGTGACTCCCTTGTGAGCAATGACTCTGGGATGGTTGGTGGGTTTTGACTCGAATGAGGATTTTCAGGATTGTTGGTGGGTTTTGATATGGGTGAAGATTTTCGGGATGGTTGGTGGGTTTCAATTTGTTTTGGATTTTGAGTCGAATGGTGGGTTGATGTGATTGGTGGATTGTGTTGTGTTTGACGTATTTTGATGTGGTAGATATGTTTTGTTGTGGTTGATAACTTCTTGGTCATGGATGGATGGCTTCAGTCCGGTTATGACTTTAGGGTTCTCTCATGATGGATCCAGGGTAGCTCGGGATGGCTCCGGGAAGGGCTACAAGATGGCTCTATTTGGTGATAATGAGGAACAAAGGGGCATTTTTCTTTTGAGGTGGTCGCACCCTGGGCGGGCTGCCTACATACTCAATTTCGTATTGAGATCAGACCATACGTAGTTCGAAACTCTGTAGGCAAGGCCCTGGTGACGAAATGGTTCCGATATGGATTTGAGGTGGCTTCCGTATTATTCTCGGACTGTTGGGATGACCCCTGTGTAATTCCAAGGATGGTTTCAATGTCGAATGATGGTTCCCGTACGGCTCTAGTTTGGCTTTGGGAAGGCGCCAATGAGGCTCCAGTATGACAGTGGATGGCTCCAGAACAGTGTTCGTGTGGCTCCAGATGGCTCCAGTTTTTTATTTCTTTTAACCAAAAGTTACGCTTCAACAACTGCAACTGAAGTCCACCTTCAGCGAGACTAGTCATAGTTCTTACCGGTTGGATGTTGGAGATGAAGTGATTATGATGCGTGCAAATACTAATTGCTAGAAGAGATGCAAAATGCATATGCAATTTTTGGAGAAAAGGTATGGCCCTATCTCTATTAATACGTGGTTTACGAATATAAAACATCTTCGGTTCGATCTTGAGTGATTGTTGAATTGGAATGTGTGAATCACTTTCCTCTCATGGAGGGATGCGGGTCAATCTCTTGTGAGTATAGCTGTGTGTGCTAATGGTGTAATGATACTCTCAATGCTCGGAGCAGTATTTTCCTTAGAATTTCTTTCGAGGTTCTGGACTTTCCGATCCTTACAAATTCCTCACCTGCAACGGGGTAGGCTGTTTATGTGTGGTGCTTATCAAAGATTCGCTCACACTCTGAAGACCTTGTGCCGTAAGATCACACTCATTCACTCATGGTCCCTTTGGTATGACGGGACATGTTGATAACAAGCACGGAGCTTATGGTTCATGTTTCAAATCTGATACTTTCAGTTAACGGTCATCGACTAACGAGTCAGAGGTCTTTTATTGGGTTATAATGAGGCTGAGGGGTATGATGTATGTCACGTGGGACTGGAGGATTTATTTGGGAATTATGGAGCTTTTGTGCAACAGAGGATATGTTTCGCCTTTGCCATGGGTGGAATGATTAGACGGGTTTCAATAACCATTTATTGGTTTCTACGGGACATCATTGGTCCTTCCGATTTGGATTTCTCCTCCTTGCCTCTTCTGGTGTTCGGTTTGAACTTTCTTCTCATTTTTTTTGAAATTGCAGTTGGCTCATCAACTTTCTCAAGTGTTCTCTACTTTGTATTTTGGCTTTCAGCTTTGGGGTTGTATTGACTCACTGATCTTCTTGTACAATTTTGATGTTCTTTTTGGTGTTTGGCTTTGGAGTTGCATTGACTCACTGATTTCTTTGAACATTTCATTTGTTGTTTTTTGTGAAATATGGTGGGGGGAGACCATGGCTTCGGCTCGTTCGTAATCCTCTATTGCAAAGGTAGGTAAGTATATGTATGTGAGTTGGTCTGTTGTGGAGTTTTCTTTTTTGTAGAAAAAGTTTTTCATGAAAGGCTCAACAGGGCTCGCTAAGGGATTATGTACAGGGTATTCAAAGCTTTTTAGTTTTGTGGAGATTTTGTTCCTAAGTGCCTCTTCATTCTCATTAGTCAATGATTGTTTTCCAACTACATCTCGGATCTTTGCATGAATCACAGTTCGTATCCTATTTATCGACATCGATCTCACTACGAGTTGTGCCTCTCAATGTGCTGAAGGAATGCACATGTCGCTCGTGGTTTTACCTCCATGGAATCTCTTTACCTTCCTTCATCGCTCATCGGATTGTCCAGCATCCTCATTTGAAATTCAAGGGAAAATACCGCTTTTCGCATGCTACTCACTTTGTTGTGGTGCTGATTTTGATCAAACCCTTGTGTGAATTGACGGGTCGAGAGTTTAGTGATTCAAGCATTTTGTTCAATTAATCTCTCAAGATTTTCCCCAAAGATGTCGTTTCAATACGAGAGTATGCAAGTGCAACTATCTACAATGCAATCTATTGTGGTAATATGGAATTACTATGTATAGGATGCACGAAATGCTGAAAGTGATAATGAAGATGGTTGACTTGAATTTTGACCGGATGTTTTGTGTGTGTTTTTTTTTGTTTTTGGATGCAATGAGTGGTAAGGCTACACCTAGTGTCGCTTGAGTCGGTTCCAGTTGATAGTCCACGAAGCTCATCCCGTCACGATTGGCCCTGAAGGTGGTCGAGTTGTGCTGGTTGTTGTCGAAGAGGTAATTCTCGAGTGAGGTTGGGTTGGTGATTGGCTCTTGGATTTTGGGACTTTTAGGGAGTGACAACTCCCGCATGGTGACCCACTGATATTACACACTCTTTCCTTTTTGGTCACTGATGTGCATGGTGATTCTAGTTGGGAGAGGTTTGAACTTGGTCTTCTTTTCTATCTTCTGAGATCGGGCTTTTGGCGGTTAAGATATTAGGATGAAAGCTGGTGTGTGGTGTGGTGAAGATGGAACACGTGATTATGCATATTTTGAGGTAGACAAGACTCGTGAATGATTGATAGATTTGAAATGACTAGAAGTGCGAGTAATTTTTTTTTTTCATGAATGCAATGCATGTGTTTTGCTTTGTGCTCGGTTATATTTGTTGGTGTGCTTATTCAGGGGATGCCTTCTGTAGATACCATGAATTTTCACCCCATAAAGCAAGATTTATGAATGATATATAACTGTGAGGGGTCGTTCCTTATTCGTTCTTTTCATTATACGTGCATGCCAAAAGAAACCAAGTTTGGAAAAACAATTTTGAAAGCGCGTGTTTTCAAAGTAGCTGATTTTCACAATATGGATTTTGACGCTCGGTCATTCGCAGATAAAATAGGGAGTGAGGAACCCTATACACATTGATCTAAATAAATTCAAAGGGAATGTATAAACCTATACATGCAGTCTATTCAGAAATTGACAAGAAAGAAAAGAATGCTAGAGGAAAACCTATACATCAATTCTAAAAGTCAATAAATGGGGGATTTTTGAGCTAAACTTCTTTTGAACTCTTCTGGTCCGTCTTGGGGCTTCTGATCGACTGCTTGCGTTCGGACTCCTGATTGGTCGCTCACCCATCTTTGTGCTCTTGACCGGCAGCTCGGTCGTCTTCGGCTCTGGTCTGACTACTCACTTGTCTTCGGGCTCGTGACTGGCTACTCACTCGTCTTCGGGCTCTTGGCCGGCTGTTCGCTTGTCTTCAAAATGTTGCAACAAAGTGGTGTTGCGACCAAACGGGTTGATGTTTTTCTGAATTTTGACAGTTTGAACTCGAACAAGCATCGCTAGTCTTCATGTTGCCGGACTCGGGTTGGTACGCCTCTGATTTTCGGCTTGAACCGCTGTTGTTAATCTTCATGTGCTCCACTTGCTCTGACGAGGGGAATGAAGGATATTTTTTTAGAAAGGAAAGGTGAATGATCGAGCACAAAATCTTATGTGAAAATCTACCACTTTTGTGAAAACACGAAATGACTAGTACGCTCCACGGTAATGACCGCTGCTCTTGAAGGTGAGAAGAACTTCAAAAATAGCGGGTCACAACATGGGGACTAAATCATTCATTTTGAAATACGTTTGTGAAAATCAACTTTGAAAATTGTTTTCGAAAACTATTTTGAAACAATGTTGGTGAAAAATGTTGTTTGAAATTCGTTTGTAGAAAGTAGGTTTTTGAAAATCTATTTTTGAAAATTGTTTTGGAAATAACATTTAGTGAAATAGGGTTTTCAATGATGAAGTGACGGGTCTTGAAACCCCAAATGTTTATGAGTAGAATTTAGGTAGGATTCTAAATTGAACGAGCTCGTAAAATAGCTTTAGGAGATATGCAAAAGAGAATTTCGAACGTTTTGAAACAAATTGGTTTGAAGAAGTGATTTGCACACATGTATAGCATAAAGTAAATCATGGCTATTGTTTGATGTGGAGTTGTAAGTGTTAATGTTGGGATAATCACTTTCGAGGTCAATTATGATTCTGTCTCACCGGGGGAACCATCGTCCCTTCACTGTCATCTCTCGGGATTTTTTCTCTGTTATGCCCTTGTGAGGCACGTTATAAAGAAAGTCCGGAGTGCTTAAGTTCGAAAGGTCAGGACACCCGATGATTAGGAAACATACGCCACGGCCAGTGATGATCTGACAACACGCTCACTTTTTGGGAAACTCGGGGAAGTACTGCATGGGAACGGGTCTCTCTTCATCTGCACGGTCAAGTGTGTCTAAAGTCCAAATTATTCACTGACTACGTTGTGCCATGTATGGGTATCCGGTAAATACAGGATCCTCTATGGATGTATAGTGTGACATTGGGCTTTAAAGACACCTGTGGTGCAGAGGAACAATGGAGAACTGAGCCCATGCAATCTTCAGGGTAAGGCAGAAGGGTGGTCAGACAGGCGGCATACAAGGGGGTGACTTCCATAAACCCGTCTTAGACATCGGACCAGGTAGCTGGACACTGAAGGCTCAAGGTTCACTACATGTTGGCTTCGACTCGGATGATGGAGGATATTTTGGATCATGAGCTCAAGGCGTTGGTCGTAGACCGTACCGCCTCGTGGGTTTGTTCACTGAGAGAGTGACCCTAGCTCATGGGGAATCAACCGTGGACCGGTTGGGGATCCCATGACATCGTGGGTAAATCGGGTGACACAGAGGAATGCATGTCCTAAGCTACCCACCCCATGCACCCCACAATCGCAATATAAATATGAAAGCAGTAAATAAACCAAATGAAGTTAGCACCAACCTATGTACTAAGTGTTTTATCTTGAGATTAGTGATTCCAAATTGGTTGTTCATTAACCTAAAGGGAAGTTAGCTTCATTCACACCTAAGTGTCTCTTTCTAATCGTGAGCTAACTATTAACCCAATTGTTGTAATATTTGTTGAGGATCTATCAAGTCCTAACTTTCCTCATCAGGTACACACTCAAAGTGTGGAGTAGAATAATACTAAAGGCTTTGAAATGAATCTCTTGAAGGTTTTGAAAAAAAGTGGGGAAGTCCCGACAATTTTGAATGGAGTTCAGTCTTGCTTGAGTTTGAGAAAAACTTAGTCAAGTTTTCCCCAACAGAGTCGCCATTCTGTGGAGGGTGATTTTTCAGTATGGGGGGTCTATCTAAACATGGTCTGACTGAAAAGCCAAGACCCTAGAAAATGCCATTCTGTGGAGGGTCAAAGCCCGTTATTCATGGCAGCCCTCAAATACCTACTTTATCGTCCGTCTTTCCCAGAAAGCATAAGGAAGCGTGCAAGTGTGCACTACACCCGCTCTCAATGGGCTCCACACGGACTTATGCCACTATAAGGCAGAATTGACCAGAGTCGCCGCCTAGTTTGACCTAAGGAACTAGAAAGGGAGAAGAAGGATTCTAAGAACCGTTAATTGACTCTGATTATTTATTGCATATGGATAGGACTTATCTGATCAAGCCAGAGATTCTATGTTGGGTTCGCACTGGGTTACACCCCTTAGAAGTGGCAACGACCACGACTTCGTATTGGTGCCCGAGGAAACCTCGGTCTTCAATTATCGGGATTGCCTTCTTTCAAAACCTTTTAGAGAGATTCATTTCAAAGATTCACAAGGATATGATTAGGACGGGAAGAGAGAAAGAGAGGGGATGAGGCGAGCTTGGAGTTTTATGGTTTGAAGTTTGTGGGAACCGAAGAAGGTTTGAGTGGTTAGAGAGGTATGAGAAACACCTTAGAGTGGGAAAATGGTTTTTTGATTGGAATAGGGTCGCACCCTATGTGGGCTGCCTACGTACTCAACTCCCTGTTGAGATCAGACCTTACGTAGTTCAGGGGATTTAGGGTTTTGGAGATTTTGGGGTTTTGAGGTATTTAAGAGGTGTTTGAGAGGTTGGTCTGTGAGACATTCGGGTCTATGAGACATTCAAAGTCTGTGAGACGCTCGGGTCTGTGAGACGTTTGAATCTTAAAATGGTGGAGGGATTGATATGTTCGAGTCTGTGAGGCACTCGGGCCTATGAGACTTTAGAAGTTTATAAGAAATTAGAATTTGGGAGATGACTCGTGTTTAATGCGAGTTGGAGTTTGAATGATGATTTGAGTATGAAGTGATTTGAAGTTTTGAAGATGATTTGAGTATGAAATGATTTGGAGTTTTGAAGATGATTTGAGTGTGTGAGGCAATTGCAATTTTGGAGAGATCCTAGGTTTTTTAAATTTGAGGTTCGAAAACGGTTGAGGAAATCATTTTGTTGTAAAAGGGCGGATAATCCCGAGGGATTACCCTATGTACCCCCTCGAACACGACACTTAATTAATGGGAAGTGTCGAGGCTCGAAAGATGGGGCAATGAATTTATGTCGAAATATAGGATTTAGAGAGAAGTAGCATGAATGGGATACTCTCAGTCAAACCCTAATAACGTCTCTAACTCCCGGGTTTTAAAACAGTGAAAACCGAACACATTGAAATTGAGTGGAAGGGAGTTAGACGATTCTGAAATCCCGGCTGCAACTAGGAAGACAGTTACATCCCTAGCACCCCCGCCTCGTAAAAATCTAGGCTGCGATTAGGGAAGGTTTGTCACCTTAATGCCCCGCTAAAGAGATCCGAAACTGCGACAAGGTAGGTTATGACCCCAGTGCCCCGCCTCGGATTTTATTTTGGGAAGGGAGACAAGTGATGTTCTAACCATGGAGGAAATATTTTGAAGGGGTTAGACATTTCTTGCTCCCCGAAAATGGTTGATTTAAGTTAAAAACTAAGTTAGAAAACTTTTGAAGTTGTTCGAAATTCTGTAAAGAAACACTGATTTTGAGAAATGTTTCTAGGAGAAAACTTTCTGTATATGTAAGAAGAACTTTCTGCAGTTGAGAAGAGTTTTCTGTGATGTGAGAAGAGTTTTTCCTTTTAAAATTCCACAAAATGGTTTCTCTTTGAAAACTTGAATAAAATGATGGTTTGAAATTCTTTTTGGGTTTTTGGATTTTGAAAGGAATTTATAAGTGAGTGCGGATTGAATGAAATGTATTTGGGTTTGAGATGAATTGAGCTAGATGAAACAGGTTTGAATTGAATTGGAGTTCGGTTTGGATTGAGGTTCAGGCTTGAACTAGATTGGATTTCAAATTGGGTCAAAGTTGGGTCAAGGTCAACGTTTTTTGGTCAAGGTCAACACCTTTTGGTCAAGGTCAAATCAACATTTTTGGTCAAGGTCAAAACTGGGTCAAGGTCAACGTTTTTGGTCAAGGTTTGACTTATGGTCAAGGTCAATGTTTTTCGGTCAAGGTCAACATTCGGGTCAAGTTTTCATTCTTGTGGACTTGGTTTGATTTTTGGTTTGATTCTTATAGACTTGATTTGATCTTTGTGGGTTTGGTTTTGGGCCAGCTTTGAATTGGGCCGGACTGGGTATTGGGCTGGATTTAAGTTAGGCTTGGGCTTTAAATTGAGTTGGGCTTTGAATTTGGGTGGGCTTTGGGCCGTGGATTCGGGCTTTGGGCCGTGGACTTGGGCTTTGGGCCGTGGACTTGAGCTTTGGGCTAGACTTGGGCTTTGGGTCGTGGACTTGGGTTTTGGGCCGTGGATTTGGGTTTTGGGCCGTGGACTTGGGCTTTGGGCCAGTATGGATAGTGTTTGGATTGGGCCGATGGGCCTGGACAGGATTTCGGGGTTGTGCCTCAGCTTTGGACATTCATTTGCAAAACTTGATTCCGAACAATGAAATTCTGAATTGATTTTTTTGGATGAATTTTTGATAGCAGAATAAAATGAAGTAACATTTTGAGAGACAATTCTAATTTTGGAATGAGGTCAGGGGTTGAAAATTTTGGAAGGATTAACGAATGAGAAGACTTTAAGCTAACTGAAACGAGAATGAATTTTGAATTTATTGCTTTTTCTCTCTTTTTTTTGGGTAAAGTTTTTTAATGAAATTAAGGGGTGGTTTGGGATAAGCTTTACAAGTGTGGATGGTATTATTCCCCACAAAGCAAATAGAAATGAGCTAGTTGTGAGGTACCTTCGAGGCTTAACAGGTCTTCAAAGTTTGGAAGGTATTAATCCCCACAAAGCAAATAGAAATGAGCTAGCTGTGAGGTACCTTCCAACACTTATCATAAATGGGTGACCTAGAAGGCTATCTAGGGTTTAATAAATAAATAGATATATAAAGCAACGAATCAAAAGATTGCAACAAAGCTGTAATATACCAAGCATGTACATGTAAAGCGCAGGTAACAAGTCAAAGTTGTTAAAACTGCTAATCAAACTTAAAAGGACCACTTCTGTTTTATTGCCATTAGAGACCAATTAAGGAAGCTAACCAACGGCTTCCAATTCGAACAATGAAGAGCATGAAGTTCAATTATGGAGTATTCGCCATCAAAAGGCATTACGGCTTCCAATTCGAACAAAGAAGTGCCACCAAACCCCGTTTCAGCCATGGGTAATTCTCAAAGGAAAGCTCATCCATTGTATTCCTTGTGTCCTTTTCTCATTTTCTTTTGATCTGAAGAGCAGATTGGCTCCCACCAACGTTAGCTAAAAAAAACGAGATCCCTGCAAGAGAAACGCATGACAGAGAGAAAACCATCGAATACAAATTAGTATATAGGGTAATCGAATGAACAAAAGGGCAATGGTATAAATATTTGCCAACAGAAACTCCAGCTGATTTTCTAAACCCATGAGAAGCAGTCTTGGAGCCCTGGGGTTTACAAGCCAACTCCATGTGCAAAGTCCAGCTCGGGTCTCTAAGGGTATGTACCTCGGACAATAAAAGAAACAGAAGGTAATTCAGATTTTCTTGTTAACATCAAATCTAGTGGTCAGAGGTGCAATAGCGCCCAAAGAATAATCAAAGAACGAACGTGATTAAAAAACACATCGGTCATATGAACCAACCAGAAGAACCTGAAATCAAAACCAGCCTCACAATAGATGTTACGAAATAAGTCACCGATCCGTGGGCCATAAGGCCAACGTCGGCAGCAGGCAAGATATTCAACAGCCATCAGACAAATATCAGTTAGCTAGCGAATCTGTAAATCAACCATGGACCTTGGTTCAGCGAACAAGTGCATCGAAAGAAATAGACAGACCCCGATTTCGAATCCAACGTCGTTGGGAGTTGACCACCACCTGGATCCAGCTGGTATTTGCTGAAAAATTGTTTCGCGGTTCCAAACATGAAATCAAAGATACATGAGGTAACATTTTCATAAATTAAATCAGAACACAGCAGAAATTCAGAGGGAAGTAGAGAAAAGCATCCCAAATTCAAAGTAAAGTAATTGAGAACTCCAGATTGGAGCCATCGGGAGTGAAGAAATGAAGAGCAAAACATGGAACTCCCTTTTTCGCCAGTTTAAAGGGGATGAAGAAGGCGGAGCTTGTACGCTCCTTGTTCGTAAGCTGGGATTGCAAAATCTCCGCGAATGAAGGTGGAATATGGTGAGGCGGTAAATGCAGAGGGATTGAGAGTGGCGGATGATTTGAGTATGGTCTTGATGTTGGGAACGGATGGAGAAAGAAGAGGATCGAAAAAAATTAATCAGACACGGCTGGCCTTTTTTGGGAAGAAGGAAGAAGATGATTGAGGGAGGAAGGCGACTGATGGAGAACGAAGAAGATTTGAGTTGTCGGCCCCCTGTTCTAGTTACTGTAGTTGTTGTTTTATAGAGGAGAGGATTAGGGTTTTTTAGGGCAGATGTTGGGTCAAGGGTTCAATTTGGATCATTTTTTACCGGTCAAATATGAGACTGAGTTTGGTATGTTTCAAAACCGAACAGAAAAAAATAAAACCTTCTGGTCATGCCCAGATTTGAACACAGGTCGTTCACTATAAAGCATGTTAACCAGTTGAGCTACGGTGGAATTCAATCTATAAATGTAGGAATTAGAAATAATCCTTTTAAGCGAGCTGTATGAAAACAAAAACGCCACCATTGTCCAGTCGTGGACCTGTTGCTTCACCAATGAACATGTTAACCAATTATGCTGACTCATAACTCAATGTACAAATGATAGATGAAAATACAAATGCTATACTTCGAACTGAAAATCTTTAAAAACGCTAGTGTTTACAATGTAAATATACAGTAAGCTAAAAGAATTTAATCTAGTAAAATAGATTGTTTTCTTCGTATGAGCCATGAAATTATAGAATGTAAATAATAAAGTACAAAACATCATAAAATATAAAACAAATGAAATATCATAATAATAAGTACATGAAATAAAGAAATAGTACAAATATGATGAAAAAGAAAAAACAAGCGAATGTAATAAAAATGAAGACTGAATTAGATATGTACGAGTCGCGGTAAATAAGATAAAATAAACAAGTAGCAAAATAAAATAAGATAAGATAAAGGAGGCTTAATCAGATAAGAAACAAAATGAAGTAATACGTAAATAGAAATAATAATAGTAAAGACCGCATAAAATGATATAAATAACAATGAAAATGATGATGATAGAATAAAAAGTAAATGCTAGAAGACAATAAATATTATAAAATTAATATGTAACAAAACGAAAATAAAAGGATAACTGGATAAATAAACAAATAAGCAATAATAAGATAAGTGAATAAAAACAAAAGGGACAGGTTTAAAACCGTATTGTCGTTGGAAATTCATTTTCAAAGAATTGTTTTTATGAAATGCTTTGTAAACGATTATAAAATGATGGTTTCGTTTTGGCACACACGCTAATATGTTTTGAAAAAGAAAGGCGACAACCCCACTTATTCTATTCATTATTTCACAATTTGCTTTATGGGGTGAGAATTTTTGGTGTCTATAGGTACAAGAAACAGAAGTACCAGCCTCAGGCCCAGAAAGGTCAGAAGAATAAGATGGAGACGGAGAAGGCTACTGAAGGGCCACTGAAGTTGACCTATGCTATAGCTGCAAAGCCCCTGCGCTCTAAGGTGCCAAAGGGTAAGGAGATACACTTAAGTGAATTAAGAATCGTTAAGTAACTGTTGAGACACAAGTACTAATATCTAATGTAATCAGGATCTGAGACTGGTAAGGGAGCCGGTGGTGGCTACCAGCGACGCTACATCTGTCAGTGGTGTCACAAGGACCACCCCGGGCTCGATTGCAAGGGGAACAAGGTTGAGTGCAACTATTGTGGGGTATACGGGTACCGAGCATACTAGTGCTTCCGGAACCCCGAGAGCAGAGCCTACAGGCCTGAGATGAAGGGCAAGGGCAAGACCGATCAGGGAGCTGGATCTGACGGTCAGAAGAGAGCGCAGCAAGCTGCAGACAAGAACCCACAGGTAGTCCAGAAGTAGGGACCCACACTACACATTGTGGACCGGGACGATGAGGGTGAACCCTCATCGAGACCAGGTACCGCCATAAACCATTAAGTAATAAAATTGCCTGCTTACCGCATTTCATGCATGCTTGGTGAATAATTGAGTTAGATGAGAATAAGTTGAGATTAGAACTTAAGTAAAACATAACCTATTACCACCTTAGGAAACTTCAACATTTGCTATCCCATACCTTCAACACCTAACCCGGAAGACACCGACATCGAGACCCGAGACTTTCCAACAGAACAATGTCAGGTAATCCGCCCAGGTATGATTTTATTAAGGGGGGTACCTGACACCCGAAGCACAAATAGCCATCATCAAGAGATGCAGTCAGTTAGGAATGGGACCGGGAGGTTTTTATACACCGGAGTACATAGGAGGAGCAAGGATGAAGTTAAAGATGATGAGCCTAGGCAAGGATTGGAATCTGTATGCCAAGACGTACCAAACCACAAGAGCACGATGAAAGCTTACCCGATCCCAGACATACAAGCAGACCTTTGCATTGTAAACTTCTACGAGAAGGATGGGCAACTCGGATTACATCAGGATAAGGACGAGACAACCGAGTCTATCGAGAGAGGGATCCCCGTAGTGTCTTAGTCCATTGGGGACGACGCTGAATTTTTATACGGCGGGCAGAAGCGTGCGGACCGTGCTAATAAGATAGTACTTAAGTCTGGGGATGTATTAGTTATGGGAGGAGAGTCAAGAATGTTGTATCATGGGATTAAGAGAATTAAGCTAAATACAACACCGTCAGCAGTGATTAATGCAACGCATATGAGACCAGGACGGTTAAAACTAACCTTTAGACAATATTAGCCATGTAATGCTTTAGTATGAGATAAGGAAGGAGATGTAAGAAGGAAGCGCATGATGTAAAAAGGATGGTTATTAATTAAATAACAGTGTTGTTCATATTAATTGTTACGGCTCTTGTTATACCATCATTACTCATGAAGCTTGTGAAATACAATTAGGTTATGGACTCGGTACGGAAAGTGCGCTAAGCATACTTAAAGAGGCACAGGCCGACGCAAGAGGTACTATCCTCACCGGCACCTTTCCGATCAATGGGATTGAGGCATCAATTCTCTTCACTCAGGGGCCTCGCATACCTTTATCTCAGCATCGTTTGCGAGAAGGTTGGGGCCAGATGCTGATGAGCTACCCGACTTCACGGTTACGCTCCCGTCTAAGGAGAAGGTTCGTTGTACTCGCTACTACCGAGGAGCCATTATCAAAATTAAGGGGGAAGACTTTCTAGTCACATTTATTGAGTTCAGGGATTTGGGATTTGATGTTATCATCGGGATGAACTGGTTGGAGCGGCACAAGGGTCGTATCCTATGCGCCGAGGACCGACTGCTACTCAGGAGTCCGTCTGGGGTAACCATATCATACCGCAGAGGTTCAGAGAGCCTTCGACCAAGATCATCTCCGCCATGGCAATGTATAAGGAACTGAGGAGGAAGGAAGAAGTGTACCTCTGCTATGTCCAGGACATAGAGAGAGACCCCGAGTTCGACCCCGACTTACCAGTAGTGTCGGAGTTCCCCGATCTCTTTCCACGGGAACTGCCCGGCATGCCACCCACTCGGGAGGTAGAGTTCACCATCGAGCTGCTACCAGGAACCGGACCTATAGCCAAGGCACCATACCGCATGGCTGCGGCGGAAATGAACGAGTTGAAGGAACAGTTGCGAGATTTGTTAGACAAAGGTTCATAAGACTTCGTGTTTCACCATGGGGAGCGCCAGTCCTCTTTGTGAAGAAGAAGGATGGTAGTCTCCGCCTCTGCATCGACTACAGAGAGTTGAATGCAGTGACCGTGAAGAATAGGTATCCACTACCCCGCATTGATGATTTGTTCGATCAGTTGAAGGGGGCATCAGTGTTTTCCAAGATTGATCTCAGATCGGGGTATCATCAGATAGCCATTAAGGAGGGAGATATTGATAAGACGACATTTCGGACACGATACGGCCACTATGAATTTACAGTGATGTCGTTCGATTTGTCGAACGCACCAGCAAAGTTTATGGATCTGATGAACCGCTTGTTCCGGGAGCAGCTGGACAAGTCGGTAGTGGTATTTATCGATGACATTTTGATATATTCAAAGTCTAGAACAGAACATGAGAAACATCTGAGGAAGGTATTAGAGATACTGAGGGAGAACCAGCTTTACGCCAAGTTCTCCAAATGTGAGTTTTGGCTTTACCAGGTCTCTTTCCTGGGTCATGTCATCTCAGATGCTGGGATCTCTGTAGATCCAGCTAAGATTGATGCTGTACGCACCTGGCCAAGACCGAAGATAGTTACCGACATTAGGAGCTTCCTTGGTTTGGCGGGTTACTATCGGTGGTTTTTAAGGATTTCAGCAAGGTCGTGAAGCCGATGACCAGTCTGATGAAGAAAGATGCACCGTTCGTGTGGACGGATGATGAGAGTTCGTTTCAAAGTTTGAAGGACTCACTGACCACCGCACCGGTTCTGACCATTCCAGATGGTACGGAGGGCTTTGAGGTTTACTGTGACGCATCCGATAGAGGCTTGGGTTGCGTGCTCATGTAACATGGCAAGGTGGTGGCATATGCCTCATGCCAATTGAAGAAACATGAGGAGAACTACCCCACGCATGACTTAGAGCTGGGAGCTGTAGTCTTCGCTTTGAAGATATGGCGCCACTACTTATACGGGGTTATTGTGACGATCTACACCGATCATAAGAGTTTAAAATATATATTCACTCAAAAGGAGTTGAATCTTTGACAGAGAAGATGGTTAGAATTTTTGAAGGACTATGATATTGACCTCCAGTACAAAGAAGGGAAGGCCAATGTTGTAGCTGATGCCCTGAGTCGTCGAGCACACTCACTCCATTCGCTAGTTTCTTTCTCCAGCTTGGTTGATGAGGTGCGAGAGGCTCATAGGACAGATGAGTATATGAGGGAGGTCAGACAAAAGCTGACAGATGGTACCTTTGAGAGGCAGAAATATGACTTCAGACTTCATGATAATGATTTGATCAGACTTAAGGGCCGGTTATGCATCCCGCGCAGCAGCACAGATCTGAAGGAGCACATACTTAGAGAGTCACACTGTTCTTCAGTTTCCATCCATTTGGGAGCCTCTAAGATGTATAAAGACATTAAGAGATACTTCTGGTGGTCGGGGATGAAGACAGATGTTACCGAGTTCGTCTTGAGGTGTCTCACATGCCAGAAGGTAAAATTCGAGCACCGACGACCGGGTGGAATGGTACAGTCGATGCCAGTTCCGGAGTGAAAGTTTCATGATATCTCCATGGACTTCGTAGTCAGACTCCCACCTGCTAGGGGAGGTCTGAACATGATATGGGTGGTGGTGGATCGCCTTACCAAAGTAGCCCGATTCATACCGATGAAGGATACTTGGAAGGAAACAAAATTAGCTGAGTTATTTGAGAAAGAAATTATGAGGCACCACGAGATACCGAAGACCATAGTGTCAGATAGAGATACCAGATTCCTTTCGAGGCACTGGAGAGCTACACGAGAAGCATTGGGTACAGAATTGAAATTGAGTACCGCGTTCCATCCTCAGACAGATGGTCAGACTGAGCTTACGATTCAGACACTCGAGGACATGCTGAGGGCGTGCGCCTTAGACTTCCAGGGCAGTTGGATTGACAAGTTGCATCTGATCGAGTTCTCATACAATAAGTTATCATGCTTCGATCAAGATGGTGCCTTTTCAAGCGTTGTACGGTAGACCATGTCGTACACCGCTCTGCTGGGATGAGTCGAGTGAGACGGTCATTATAGGACCAGAATATTTAGAACAAGTTAAGGCTGAAGTTCAGCAGATCAGGGAGAATATGAAAGCTGCTCAAGATAGGCAGAAGTCGTATGCTGATGTTGGACGACGAGACCTAGAGTTCGCAGTGGGTGACCGGGTATTTTTGCGGGTATCACCGATGAAGGGTGTATTTAGATTTGGGCAGAAGGGCAAGCTGAGCCCGAAATTTGTTGGTCCTTATGAGATTTCGGAGCGGGTGGGCCCGGTTTCTTACAGGTTAGATCTGCCTGCTGAGTTGGGTAAAGTGCGTGATATTTTCCATGTTTCAGAGCTAAAGAAATACATACACCACCCCTCCCATGTGTTAGAGCCTGAGAGATTGACATTAGAACCGAATATGAGATCAGTGGAGGTTCCTCAGAGATCTTGGATAGTAAGACAAGACACTCGCCATAAGTAAGTGCGACTGGTGAAGGTTCTCTGGTCTAACCAGGATGTCGAAGAGGCGACGTGGGAATTAGAGGATAAGATGAGATCGAAGTACCCTTCGTTGTTTACCGACTAGATTGTCTGTATAGGGTACGGGGCGTACCCCTTTTTAAGGGGGGTTGAGCTTCCTCGCTTTTGAGTTAGTAAACGAACATGTTTATCGTTTGTTTGGTTTGTGTAAGATGTGATTTTGTGTAAGTTGTTACACCTTGTGGTAAGTTTAAGATATGTATAGTACTTATGTATTGTAATTGTGGTTGACCTTTGAGTCTTGAGATGTGTGAATGTGAATATAAGATGTGGTGTTAAGATTAAGGAAATTGAGTATTGTGAGTGATTAAGAACATAGGTGAACTTTGGGGGCAAAGTTCTTTTAAGGGGGTAGATTGAAATACCCCAAATCTTGATATGGTGTTTAGAGGTTAAAATAAGATATAAGGAGGCTAAAACATGCCTTAGAAATGTTGGGAAACAATTTAGACCAAAGAAAACACAAGGAAACACCAAAAGAGCAATTTAAGCAAAAATGTGCTCTAAGCTTGGAGTAACTTTGGGTAACACCCAAATATCATTCTTAGACTTAAGTAACATGCTAATGGACATGTTAAATCAATTACCAAAGAAAACCAATCTCAAAAACAAGTTAAAACACAAATTGTGCTTTAAGGACTCTTAAAGCACATTTTTGAAACATTGTCTTACAAAGGGGTTTTATGTGGCTAAATGCCCATGATTACTCCTTAATCAACTTGTGTACTACTTAGTATCACATTAGGAAGTCTAAATCTATGGGAAATAAAAAATTTCACAAATATGTGCACTACTTTGTGAATAGTAACCAAATAGTGCCTAGTTTAGTCTTTAGTCAACTTAGTTTAATTAATTGGTCAAACAAGACCATGACTAGCCTTAATTAACAAGGGGGCCAGTTTTCTAAGGGGGTGAGTCACCACATGAGTAAGCAAGATTGTAAAAGAAGAGGGAAAAGAAGATTAGTTACTATTTGCTTTTAAGAAACAAAATATCTCCTTATACTTACCTCTCTCCTCCTTTCTTCATTTCTTCTTCTTCCCACCGATTTCACCATCTTCTTCTATTCTTCTTTCACGTAAGAACAGCCCTAATGCTAGCTTGACCTTGCTTTGACCATAACTTACTCATTTTAACTCCAAAATCAAAACCTAGCACATATATCTCTTAGCAAGCTCAAGCTCTTCCTTTCTATCTTTCCAAAACTTTAAGAGCTTCATTTTGGTGCCAAGGCAAACCGCCATTAGAGGAGGAAATATAAGCTTGAGGTGTCCATTAGCTTCTCCACTCTCTTAAGGTAAGGAAAATGTAAGAAAAACTAGGTTTCTACCACCGTTTCTCCATTACCGAAAATTACACTCATGGGGATTTATTTTTATGCCTTGTTCTAGCTTGTTTTCTATTCTCCAAGGGCTAGAGTAGGTCCTTCTTAATTCATATCCAAGCTTACCTTAAGACTTCAAGGTAAAATATTCATTTTAATACCTTAAAACACATTTTTAACCTTGGGTTTACTCCTTAAGGTTAGTGTATTATTTAGCACTCATTGGAGTCATTGGATATTGATTATAACATTGGCAAGGAGAAATAAATTGGTGACCGAGATTGTCCAAGAAAAAACTTAAGGAGGAAAGTTTGTGGAGCTTGTAAAAGAACAAGGTAAATGTCTTACCTTAAGGTGTTTTAATGCATTAAGGGATGGGATTTAGATATGTGATAAGTTTAGTTTAGAGTTTACATTATGTAAGGGTTATAAAACCTAGGAGAAACAAATGATTATATTTGAAAACTTGTGACTAAGGAGCAAATGAGAAAGGAGATAGTTAAACAGTGTCAAGGTGAATTATAAGAACATTTATGTTGCAATGGGAGCCTTGTTGTATGTATTTTTAGGTCAAAGGCTGTATATATTGAGGAAATTCAGTGTTTAAGATTTATGCATTTAAGGGCCTAAGAGCCAAGTCATTTAAGGGCCTAAGTGCCAAGCAATTTAAGTTTATGCACTATATTGTGATGTAGTGTAGTTTGGTTGTATATTGTGTGCTAAGATGGTGTATTAAGGATTTGAGTGTTTATGATTGATTAAGGGTGAAGAACCTAAGTGCTTGGGTGTAACAATATGCTAGGGAAACCATGTCAAAATTTGGTGAAGAAACTTGGTGTTTAAGATGTTCTAAGGAGATTTATTGACTAAGGAAGTGCTAGGAAACTTTAGGAGTTGTTTTGATGGAAAAGAGTGAGTTTAAGGTGTTCTTGAGAATTAGAATGACCTAGGTATGCCTAGGAGGAACTAGGGTTTACAATGGTGAAATTTGGGCACCAAGACCATGATAAGAGAGGTTAGGAAACTTGTGTAAAGTTTGAAGGAAATAAGTGTAAAACCTTGGAATGACTTAGGAGAGAACTAGTGTCTATTACCTTGAGAAAGTGTTGGTAAAGGGACTAAGGATGAAAGATGATGTTTATGAAGTGGACAAATTGCTAAGGAGGGAACATTTTGGCTAGTTGAAGTTCTAGGTAAATTACATGTTGGGAAGGTAAGTAGTTAAATGCTAAGTGTTAGGAATTTATGAAAGAAATGAGTAAATTGTTAAAGAGGATCTTTGGAGGGTGATTTAATAAGTTTGGTGGATGTTTCAAGGTGTGGTTAAAGTGCCAAATGAGGTTAGAACATGTTAGAATATGTAAGGTGAAGTTTGGAGTCAAATGTACATTTTTAAACAAGGGTCTAGAGCAGAATGACCTTGGGGACCGGACTTGCAAGGTCGGTCGAGCCCAGTTTACCCAGCCAGAAAGCTCTCTGGAATGGACCGACCTTTGGGACCGGACTTGCAAGGTCGGTCGGGCCTGAATTTTGTATACGGAATAAGTCTTTGGAATGGACCGACCTTGTGGACCGAACTTGCAAGGTCGGTCGGGGTAGAATTTTCAGACGGTAATGTGTTCTGGAATGGACCGACCTTGGGACCGGACTTAGCAAGGTCGGTCATAGTGTAAATTTTCAAACCCGGATGTCACTGGAATGGACCGACCTTGGGTAAGGTCGGTCGACCCAAAACTTATAAAAAAAAACTTTAAATTCTAAAGATGTTAATTGGTATAAGGGTATGCCATTAAGAGGGTAATGATGATTAGGAAGATAAGGACCTAGGGGATTAAGTTAAGTTAAAGCTTTAAATGTTAAGGTTAAGTTTGTAAGATTAAGTTGTAAGAACTTAAGAGGTGTTAAGTGGGGATCATTAAGGGTTAAGTAAGTTAAGTAGTTAAGTAGTGTATAAGTAATTAATAATCTAAGCTGGATGATATTTTAGGATTTGAAAGTTTGGAATCAGAAGAGAATTAAACGACCGGGGCAACCGACGGTGAACGGTACAGTTTTCTTGTGACCTGCTTGCTAACGAGGTGTCCCTCGGCTTGTGTGCTATTTGTTTATGTGTGCCGACTAAACAAGATAAAGCATGCAACCGGTTATATTGTACTTATTGTGTGTGTTGATTTACACTAACACATGAGACTTGAGGTTAGTTACTAACAAAGTTTAGTACGATTTGGAATGAGATGAAGAATTATGTTGTTTAACAATTGGTTAATACCCGAGAAGGTTTAACTAACACTTGGTTATAAGGACTTCACTAACTGGAACTTAAGGGGGAGTGAGGAATCCGGGACTGACTCCGTTCATGCATGTTAAGGAAAGGGGGTCGGTATCTGAATCAGATCCGACTTCCGCTTAAGGACTTGTCTTCGGACTTGTTGCCTAGGGTCGAATGTCGGCTCAGCTACATTGGATTTCCAGTCCAAGGTAGGAGGCATTAAGATGGTGCGATAGGATCACCTAAATCCTAAATTTTAAGATAAGTTGTTGTTTCAACCAATGGAGTTAATAGCTCATTGGCTAGGGTTGCTTTGACCCGACAAAATAAACATTGAGATAACATACAACCATTTCTATTTAAAGAACGGTTTGTATACTAAGATTAAGATAAGGATAAGACTGAGGTAAGTTAAGATGGACTGAGGATAAGTGGAATTGGAACTTGGGGAGTTTACTGACTAACTCACTTGTTAAGAGAAAGCTTTAAGTCGTTCATTGTGTGTGAACTATGCTTGTTCATTTGTGGATTGATGTTTTATTGCACTTCATATTATGACTGTGTATCTAATCAATCTCCATGCTATCGACAATTAGTCGTCGTAGCCCCGTTAGCTTGGGGGCCATGAGAGGATCGTACCAGCAAATTGCTGACCCCCTCGGGGGCTATTTTTATTTTGCAGGTAAGCGTCCCATGAAGAGTCACCCTGAGAGTAGGGGCGGTTAGATTTAGGCTGGGTTTATTTTTTAGCACGGGTTGCACTTGTGTACCCGTCTGTTAATGTTTAAACTTGTGAAGAAATACATGGGTTGTTGAGATACTTATAAACTCGGTTGGTATGTATGTTTTTGGATTTGTGGTTGTAAATGTTTAAGGATCGGTATTTCCTGTTGTTCAGACCGTAGCAAGGTCCTGGTGATGGTTTATTTCCGCTGCGATGTTATATTTATGTTGTTAAGTTTGCGATAACCAGGATTGGCTTAGGACGGGGTTTTACAAAAAGTGGTATCAGAGCGTAGTTACGCTCTGATCAAGAAATACCGGACATAGGTAACCACCGAGTTAGGATATTTAAGACATAAGTTGTGGGTTAAGGGTGTGAGTTGTTAGAGTGAGTAGAGTCAGATGACCACTATTAAGAGTGAATCATCTTTACCGTCTATGGACGTTATAAAATTCATGAACCGAAACCGTGGTGAATACAGACCTAATGTGAGTTGTGCTTGTTCAGATGGCAGGACGTCCTAGAGGAGGCCGAGGCCGTGGCCGAGGAGACGAGTCTACTGAGATACCGGGAGGGCAGACGATCGCAGAGATCGTGGTTGCCACGTTAGGGCACATGGGCTATCAGCCTGGTGTTGGCGCACCACCTCCACCGCCACAGCCCCAGGAACCAAATTGGGTGAAGAGTCTGGCTGACCTTCAACCCGCACACTTTAAGGGGGAGACTGATCCCGCCAAGCTTGAGGCGTACATCTCTGAGCTGGAGACCGCCTTCGAGACCCTTGATGTCCCCGCTGGGATCAAGGTGCGTCTGGCTGCATTCTATCTGAAAGGGGCAGCAGGCGATTTACTGGAAGCTGGTCAGGGCCGAGCATGTGGCCAATCCAGAGTTCAGCTGGGAGCAGTACACCGCCCTACTACGAGCCAAGTACTATCCCGCCCATGTCCAGACGAAGAAGCGCTTGCAGTTGGATGCGCTAAAGCAGACGGACAAGATGACGGTGGATGAGTATTACTCAGAGTTCACCGCCTTGCTTCGTCTTCTGCCGGGTCTTGGGTATTCAAACCAGATACTGGTGGACCGCTTCTATGGCGGGCTTAGCCATCGACTCCGCTACGACATGGGGTTGACGAGTTATACTACCTTGCAGGAGTGCTATCATGCCGCTGCTAAGGTTGAGATAACCGTCCAGCTGAGGGACGAGGACAATGCTAAGAGGAAGAGTGCCGGGAAGAACATAGAGAACCAAGGGCAAGGTGGGTACAAGAAACAGAAGTACCAGCCTCAGGCCCAGAAAGGTCTGATGAGTGTGAAATATGAATGGTTTTAGTGGTCTTTAATGCTTAATTTTTATACGTGCATCGATAATATTCCACACTTATCTTACGTTTTCCTTTGGTTTGTTGTTTGTTAAGGCTTGATACCTTTTTCTATGTTAAATGCAGAGAAAAGCCGAGGAAACAGTAGATTAACTCACGAGGGAGATGATGCAACAAACGGGGGTTGAATTGGAGTCAGAACGATGAATTTAGAGGATTTTGAAGGTGTGTCCGAGCTTGTGTCCAAACTTCCAAGCTCGGACGCAAGTCGAAAGTTCGAGTGCTGTGCCTGATGATGTGTCTGAACTTCAGTCCGAACTTTGAAGTTCGGACACTGCCAAGTCGCGCAACGAGAAAAAGTCGAAACTCTGCTCTACGCTGCATGTCCGAACATTGAAGGTCGGACCAATGTTCGAACGCGACTAAAATTTTAGCAGAAGTTCGGCGTTTTGAAGGAAAAAAAAAGAGGAAGAAACTCTACTTAAATGACCTAATCAGAGGAGAGGAGGGGGCATCATTACCTATCATTACATCACGACACTCTCACGCTGGTAAACAACGCTCTTTCCACTCATCCACACCATCAGCATCAGCTTCTTCTCCATCCTCATTCACTAAGCACATCATCATCATTGTGGAGGAGCGACGACAGAAGGGAGTCAGGCCATCGTCTTCAACCTTGCGCCGGCAGTCTCTGAGTCTGGATAATCACTCAATTCGAGGGTTTCTCTTCCCTTAAATGAATTCTCTTTTGATTGTATTTATTCGCTTCTTTGTAATGTCTGGCTAGTAGGGATTAACTCTGGGGTAGGGTTGTTCACGATGGATACAATTTAGTTAGGATTTATACAATTTGATTATGGGATTGTAGTGGATTGTTTCTGGGTTAATGCTAATCATTCGTCTTCTCTATTAAACTTGCGCATTTATAGAGTTGTTTTGCGAATTCTATTAGGATCAGGTAAGGTGATTAATAGGAAGTTCGAATTAACCTGGAGATTTGGGGAAAGATTAGTCGGATAGATAATTTTTCCTGCAAAAGCTTATAATTCTTCGCACGTAATCCGCCTATATGTGTTTTGCCAACTTCTAGATTAGAGTTGACATGTTCTGATAGGTGAGCTCTTTCTTTAACTAGGATTTAGGATCGAAGAGAGCTTAAGAATTGGCCTTGCCGTTTCTCATAGTTGAATTGCAGATTTTACTAGATTTATCCAACAAAGAACAGCCCAAACCCGGAGTTTCATTCATTTTATTGAACTCACCAAGTTACTTTCATTAATTATTCATCTAGTTTTTTTATTTGCGTTTTTCTCAATTAAGTTACAAAAACAATTCACAACCCCCCTAAATTTCCAGTTTTCTTAGGACTTAGGCTTAATTATTCAAGTCCCGTGGTTCAATACCTGGTTGCTCAATTTTCTATACTATAGTGACCGGGATTTTTGCAACCCGACAGGCTTTTCGTTTTATTAATTTCTAGGTTTATTAATTTAGTTTTAGTAGAACAATTTCCCTATTTGCAAGGTCAGAAGAATAAGATGGAGACGGAGAAGGCTATTGAAGAGCCACTGAAGTTGACCTATGCTATAGCTGCAAAGCCCCTGCGCTCTAAGGCGCCAAAGGGTAAGGAGATACACTTAAGTGAATTAAGAATCATTAAGTAATTGTTGAGACACAAGTACTGATATCTAATGTAATCAGGATCAGAGACTGGTAAGGGAGCCGGTGGTGGCTAGCAGCGATGCTACATCTGTCAGTGGTGTCACAAGGACCACCCGGGGCTCGATTGCAAGGGGAACAAGGTTGAGTGCAACTATTGTGGGGTATACAGGCACCGAGCATACGAGTGCTTCCGGAACCCCGAGAGCAGAGCCTATACGCCCGAGATGAAGGGCAAGGGCAAGACCGATCAGGGAGCTGGATCTGACGGTCAGAAGGGAGCACAGCAAGCTACAGACAAGAACCCACAGGTAGTCCAGAAGTCGGGACCCACACTATACATGGTGGACCGGGACGATGAGGCTGAACCCTCATCGAGACCAGGTACCGCCATAAACCATTAAGTAATAAAATTGTCTGCTTACCGCATTTCATGCATGCTTGGTGATTAATTGAGTTAGATGAGAATAAGTTGAGATTAGAACTTAAGTAAAACATAACCTATTACCACCTTAGGAAACTTCAACATTTGCTATCCCATACCTTCAACACCTAACCCGGAAGACACCGACATCGAGACCTGAGACTTTCCAACAGAACAATGTCAGGTAATCCGCCCAGGTATGATTTTATTAAGGGGGTACCTGACACCCGAAGCACAAATAGCCATCATCAAGAGATGCAGTCAGTTAGGAATGGGACCGGGAGGTTTTTATACACCGGAGTACTCAGGAGGAGCAAGGATGAAGTTAAAGATGATGAGCCTTGGCAAGGATTGGAATCCGTATGCCAAGGCGTACCAAACCACAAGAGCACAAGACGGAGTCTCACCTCCGGGAATACCCAAAGAGTTCTATCCGGTTATTACACAAGTCGTGGAGATCGCTCAGCAGATGGAAGCTGACTCGATCCCAGACATACAAGCAGACCTTTGCATTGTAAACTTCTACGAGAAGGACGGGCGACTCGGATTGCATCAGGATAAGGACGAGACAGCGGAGTCTCTCGAGAGAGGGATCCCCGTAGTGTCTTGGTCCATTGGGGACGACGCTGAATTTTTATACGGCGAGCAGAAGCGTGCGGACCGTGCCAATAAGATAGTACTTAAGTAGGGATGTATTAGTTATGGGAGGAGAGTCAAGAATGTTGTATCATGGGATTAAGAGAATTAAGCTGAATACAGCACCGTCATCAGTGATTAATGCGACGCATATGAGACCAGGACGGTTAAACCTAACCTTTAGACAATATTAGCCATGTAATGCTTTAGTATGAGATAAGGAAGGAGATGTAAGAAGGAAGCGCATGATGTAAAAAGAATGGTTATTAATAAAATAACAGTGTCATTCATATTAATTGTTACGACTCTTGTTATACCATCATTAATCATGAAGCTTGTGAAATACAATTAGGTTATGGACTCGGTACGGAAGGTGCGCTAAGCATACTTACAGAGGCATAGGCCGACGCAAGCGGTACTATCCTCACCGGTACCTTTCCGATCAATGGGATTAAGGCATCAGTTCTCTTCGACTCAGGGGCCTCGCATACCATTATCTCAGCATCGTTTGCGAGAAGGTTGGGGCTAGACGCTGATGAGTTACCCGACTTCACGGTTACGCTCCCGTTTAAGGAGAAGGTTCGTTGCACTCGCTACTACCGAGGAGCCATTATCAGAATTAAGGGGGAAGACTTTCCAGTCACATTTATTGAGTTCAGGGATTTGGGATTTGATGTTATCATCGGGATGAACTGGTTGGAGCGGCACAAGGGTCGTATCCTATGCGCCGAGCACCGACTGCTACTCAGGAGTCCGTCTGGGGTAACCATATCATACCGCAGAGGCCCAGAGAGCATTCGACCAAGATCATCTCCGCCATGGCAATGTATAAGGAACTGAGGAGGAAGGAAGAAGTGTCCAGGACATAGAGAGAGACCCCGAGTTCGACCCCGACTTACCGGTAGTGTCGGAGTTCCCCGATCTCTTTCCACGGGAACTGTAGAGTTCACCATCGAGCTGCTACCAGGAACTGGACCGATAGCCAAGGCACCATACCGCATGGCTCCGGCGGAAATGAACGAGTTGAAGGAACAGTTGAGAGATTTGTTAGACAAAGGGTTCATAAGACCCAGTGTTTCACCATGGGGAGCGCCAGTCCTCTTTGTGAAGAAGAAGGATGGTAGTCTCCGCCTCTGCGTCGACTACAGAGAGTTGAATGCAATGACCGTGAAGAATAGGTATCCACTACCCCGCATTGATGATCTGTTTGATCAGTTGAAGGGGGTATCAGTGTTTTCCAAGATTGATCTCAGATCGAGGTATCATCAGATAGCCATTAAGGAGGGAGATATTGAGAAGACGGCATTCCGGACACGATACAGCCACTATGAATTTACAGTGATGGCGCCTCGGGGGTTTGATGTTTTATTGCACTTCATATTATGACTGTGTATCTAATCAATCTCCATGCTATCGACAATTAGTCGTCGTAGCCCCGTTAGCTTGGGGGCCATGAGAGTATCGTACCAGCAAATTGCTGACCCCCTCGGGGGCTATTTTTATTTTGCAGGTAAGCGTCCCATGAAGAGTCACCCTGAGAGTAGGGGCGGTTAGACTTAGGTTGGGTTTATTTTTGAGCACGGGTTGCGCTTGTATACCCGTCTGTTAATGTTTAAACTTGTGAAGAAATACGTGGGTTGTTGAGATACTTATAAACTCGGTTGGTATGTATTTTTTTGGATTTGTGGTTGTAAATGTTTAAGGATCAGTATTTCCTGCTGTTCAGACCGTAGCAAGGTCCTGGTGATGGTTTATTTCCGCTGCGATGTTATATTTATGTTGTTAAGTTTGCGATAACCACGATTGGCTTAGGACGGGGTGTTACACCAACACTAAAGAAACGTACCAAACACCCTCCCTTCAACACAAGAACAAGACCTCACATGAACCTTCAGATACGATATCCCTCATGCACCTAATGGTAAAAACAAAACGCTACCGACCCCCCTCATTAAACTAACCTCCCATAAATAAACTAATTATTTCGGCCCCAAGCACTCACATGCTCTTGGATTTGGCTGATAGTATTAGCTTTGGTCTGATCTGGAATCGACACATGACAACCTAACTGTCTTAAAAAATTGATGCATTCATCAGCTTCTACATCAAGGTTTATGATTTTACCTTGTTCGTTCCTTGCCATGGCAATATTCCTTGCTTGAGTATTGGGGGGGGGGGTATTATGAATTAATTCGACACAAAGGTCTATCCCGTCTCTGCCAACCGAAATATTTTCCAAATGTGGTGATGGTGTTTATATAGGCCCGGCGTCGAAAAGTTCTGCTCGAGTTTCGGTGACCTATGCAACCCTTCAAAACTCTCGGGAACATATGGCGTCTCATTGTGACCTGTTGCATGTAAATGGTTAACCTATAAATCATAAATGTTTAACCTGTCACATGTAAATGGTTAACCTGTCGCATGTAAATGGTTAACCTGTTATTTGGAAAGTTAAAAATGAATTGAGTAGTTTTTCATATTAATGATATGAAATCATGACTAGTATTAAATTTATGGCATATTTATTACCGTATTAATGGCATATAATTCTGACAGTAATAATTAACAACCCTAATCCTTGAACCATAAACCCTAAAAGCTTGTTGAGGCAGTGTCGACATTATAAAGAATAGAATGAACAAAAAGAGATTACCCTACACCACAAACCCACCTCAAAAACCACCATAGGAAATCTTAATACGTCGAAGGCATATTGCAGAGTCAGTTGGGATATTATAAAGTATAGACTTAGTTAAAAAAGATTATCCTACACCACAAACCCACCCCAAAATCTACCCTAGAAAATATTAAAATGTCAAAGGCATTTTTAGGGTTTGTAGTGAAGAGATTAGGGTTTAACAAACCTAATCCCTGAACCACAAACCCTTAAAACCTGTCGAGTTAGTGTCGACATTATAAAGAATAGAATAAACAAAAAAAGATTACCCTACACCACAAACCCACCCCAAAAACCACCCTAGGAAATCTTAAAACGTCGAAGGCTTATTGTCGAGTCAGTTGCGACATTATAAAGTATAGTCTTTGTTAAAAAAGATTACCCTACACCGCAAACCCACCCCAAAATCCACCCTAGAATATATTAAAAGATCGAAGGCATTTTTAGGGTTTGTAGTGAAGGGATTAGGGTCTAATGACCCTATTCCCTTAACCACAAACCCTAAAAACCCGTCGAGTCAGTGTGGACATTATAAAGAATTGGATGAATAAAAAAAATATTACCTTACACCACAAACCCAACCCAAAAACCACCCTAGGATATCTTAAAACATCGAAGGCTTATGGCCAAGTCAGTTGCGACATTATAAAGTATAGACTTAGCTAAAAAAGATTACCCTACACCACAAACCCACCCCAAAATCCACCCTAGAAAATATTAAAACGTCGAAGACATTTTTAGGGTTTGTAGTGAAGGGATTAGGGTCTAACAACCCTAATTAATCCCTGAACCACAAACCCTTAAAACTGTCGAGTCAGTGGTGACATTATAAAGAAAAGAATGAACAAAAAAAAGATTACCTTACTCCACAAGCTCTAAAAACCACTATATGAAAGCTAAAAAAGATTGAAGGCTTATTGTTGAGTCAGTTGTGACATTATAAAGTATAGAATGAGTTAAAAAAGAGATACCTACACCATAACCACCCCAAAAACCACCCTAGGAAAGCTAAAAAACATAAATGGAAATGTTAGAGTTTATAGTGGATGGATTAGGGTCCCCTAATCCCTATGTAACGCCCCTATTTAACATAAATGCAGCGGAAAATCAAATACTAAGGCGATTACAGATCATCGGGTTCCAAACACCCGGCACCAAACCTCACCAATTACAACTTATAAAATTATAAATACTACGGTTTGAACTTGAGAAAACATAACAAGAGCAAGATATAGAAACTCCCCACAATTCCTAATTCCCATCCTAATCACTCATTCTCTTCTTGGCCACCTGTAAAACAATTCGTACCTGCAAGATGAAACCAAGCAGCCCACCCCGAGAGGGGTGAGTCAGTTCCCTGGAATGGAACTGGTACAGCTCTACAAAACAAAAGTTTAAAAACATAACTCTTAAAATAAACAATAACTTGAAGTCAAATTCTTAAAACAAAAACAGAAGAACAAGGCACATCTAAATCACCAAGTCAAAGGTAACAAGTCAAGGATAGAGATAAATAACAGGAAGGTAAAGTTAGTCAATTAAAAAGAAACCACACCATAAGTTAGTGAACATCCATTGCTTGTGTTAGATTCAGATCCAATTAGGAGTAGAAAGACCCGAGTAGTCACAAGGACTAGGAATGGAAGAAGAGATCCAAGACCCATAACTCAAGAGTGGAATAGAACCAATTGGGAGAGATGACCCCCACCGCCAGTCAGTTGTCACAAGGACGAGGTAAACTGACCTCCGCTGTCAGTTGTCCGCATGGACGAGGTATAGCAGACCTCCGCTGCCACCGACCCGTTCTCAGTCACCGGTGAAAAGTGTGTGCACCACTTAATAGAAAGAATCCATACTCAATAAGTCCGATCAAAACTCGACTCATGGATGAAACAATACCCATAGTCCAAAGGAAGAATTTACCAATATCCGATATTTTCCTATATTCCCAGTTACCCCACTAGATCATTAACTGCACAAGTGCAATACCAAAACACTCAGTCCTACAGAGTGCAGAGGCGTAAACCCTATGCAGTTAATATCTAATGAAACAACTAGATAGGAAGAACCAATAACCATGTAAGTTGTTCATTCAAGGCTCAGTTAGTCACATCAAGCTGAGTTAGTCACACAAATAGCTTCCTTTTGAAATCCATTCAAGATCAGTTGGCGTTTTCCAAACATTCCATAAAGTCCGTTAGCAAAAGTATCTGAGTACGAGAAATCGTACCTTGTAGGAGCAGTAGCAGTAACCAACTTGAAAGATCGAACTTCCACTAACAACCTATAATTAAGGCATTCCAAGTACTGATTAGCTAAGGAACTCATAAAGCTAAACGTCTTTTATTCTTACTGGTTTATAGTTTCTGATTTACAATTACTCTCTCATAAGGATCTGAGCTAGATCTTGTTAATTAAATCTTTCATTAGCCCCATTTCATTTAAATCAGGAAAGATTTAGAGTTTATCTTGAGAGTGGCCCAAACTATCGTTGAATTGTTTAAGTGGGCTTTGGAGTTCATTGACTTGGGCCCAATAGGATAGCCCAAGTCCGCGTTACGTTTTCATTGATTGATTAAATTTCCAAAAAAAAGATTCTGCGAGGTTTCGAACGTGAACCCTCGATTTAGTTCTAGGTTTGACTTGACCATCTACGCCATTGAATTTGTATGTGTTAAGTGTACATTTAATTTTATTTCAATTACTTACTCTTGATCATATGTTTAGCTTAATTAAACTCTTAAGTTACAATTGACTAATTTATATTAATACTGATTGGAGTCCTAAAGTTTAATATATATATATATCCCTGGTAATAGTCCACCTAGATGTCACATTAACATTTAATATTTTAATTGCTACGTATGAATTTTACTCTAATATTTTCCTCTTATTATGTTTTTCTAAGGTATGTTATTCCTTTTATTTATTGTTAATGTATTATATATATATATATGTATTAGGATTTATTCAAGACATTCTTTGTGTAGTCTTATTGTATTTAATTATCTCCATTAACTTTTACACATATCCACATCCAATATATGGTTTATAAAAATAAAGTATTTCCCTTAGTTTCAATTAAGTATATTAACTACCACATTATATAATTAATATAAATGGAGATTAATTCAATTCCTTGATTTAGCCTAAGTTACTATTTTATTTCCTTTTTATATATGTATATATATATAATTTTTACTTCACTTAAAAGTTTATACCCAAAAATATTTATTTACATTTTGTATTAAATGTTAGTTTAGTCTTATTATATTTTTCCCAACCTATAAAGTTCGTTAATCAACTATACTTTAATTTTGGGTTACATTAAAACCATATATTATAAGATAACTTATGAAAAATTCATAAACACAATATTTAGACCCATTTACTCTTGTCTAAAAATTCCCAAATTTAATATATAGTAACTATGATATTTTAGACATATTATAAAATTTTATTTCATAAAAATATCTTTTAAATTATCTAAATAATTCCATAATACTCAGAACTTACAAAAATTATAACTAACGTTTAAAACTCAAAACCCATATTAATTTACATGAACAAAAACTATAGTTTATAAGGAATCTATGGTTAAAATTCCAAGTCAAAATACATTAGGGAAGGTCATTAAATAAATTCAACAAGTCAGAGTTTTATTGTGGGATGTACATCACTTAATCATCTACGTTATAATCTCGGCCGTCCGTTTCTCCTAACTACAATCGGACGGCCCAGATTTGTTGAGTTCATCAGGAAACCCCTATTTTCTCAAACTGACGAGTGTGATAATTACTTACTCCCTCCATTATATTCTATTTGTAATTTTATTATCATGTTATCCAAACTATATTATTAGACTAAAGCTTATATATATACATCTCATATTACTAGTTTATTATTGTTTCATCTTATTTTCTTAAGCTTAGTTATATATATATTTATATATTTTTTAAATCCTAAGATTATCAACCTTCCCTGTTACTTAATAATTAATTACCTACACTCTATCCATATATTCCCTTTTTGTTTTACAATTTAATTCACGCTTGAACTTATGGATTTGCCGATCCATTTTAAACTTACTAAAGTTTACTAAATAATTTTGGAATCAAATTTATTCACCAATTTAACCACGTAATCTTCTACTTCCATAATACTATCATTTTACTCAATTCCTTTTATGTCTAAATATGTATATTTCATTCTAGCATTACTAATCATTTAACTACTTAATAATTAATTATTGGGAAATTTACATCCCCCACCCATCAGGTTTAACCTAATTTCATTGCCCACCCATCAGGTTTGTGAAATTAAATTGCCCACCCATATAGTTTTGAACGTTTTACATCCGTCACTTTTGTTCCACTCTCCGTTAATTCCTCCCAGGTGACATTTCATAAACATGGATGACTCTATCTCTCCTACCTATCACTTATGCTCGCTCTCTTCCTCTCCCCGATCTGTATCTCCTTCTGCTCTTGTTCGCATCTGCTTCGCGGTTGATTCGTGGTGCCTCTCTGTGTATCTCGGGTGGAGAGGTTCAACGCTATCAATCTGGTTTGTGCTTATCAACTCTTGCGAACGGTTTTCTTTGTACGAAATTTAGGGATTTCGTCTTTTCTGCCTAGTGACTTTGTGAACTTGCGCACTTTGTGAACTTCCGCTCTGGTTTGTCACTTTGTGAACATGCGCTCTGTTTCTGGTTACGAAATTTAGGGATTTAATCTCTCCCACTAACCACAACATTTTCCTAGAATATTAAATTTCCAACAATGTAACTACATAAATATTTTAAATCCCAAATTACTAACCCTTTTAAAACAATTAATATTTTATTATGTATTACTCCTCTAAACAAATCTCCCATTTTGACTTATTACTTAATAATTTATATATCTAACCAAACAACTTATTTACTATTTTAAATCCCTAAATTTATTGACTTATTTCATTACTTATTAACTCATTATTTTCGTTAAGCATAGGTATATACATATATATGAATTTTAAATCCTAAATCTACGGAGCCTTTTAACCATTTTACTAACCATTATTAGGTTCCCTTTTCTTTTCTCAATTATTTTAACAAATTCCACGTTTATTGATTTAATAAATTTGTGTTAACTTTAGTTTAATATTGTATTGGTTTAACTTCATACAGTAATATTTATATTATCTGTCTTTCGGTGCATTTTTTTTACTAATACTCCTCATTCTACTTGCTTAAATCCAAAATTCTAACTTTAGTAATTTAACTAACGAGACTCTACCCAAATTAGTGCCACCTATCACATCATAAAAGTCTCAACTTACACCATAAATAATAGCAATTTATGTTTAATTACCGCAACTACTTTTTACCCTAATTATTCCTACATCTAATTAACCACTTAAGTTGTTATACACCTAATACAACCTTTTTTTTTATATATTTAGATATTTTTTATTGCTCATATGTTCTCCATTTGCTATTATACTACGGTCGGTGGATATACATAATACTTTACCAAATTAATGTCGTTGTTGTTGTTATTTGAGTCGGCGACCAATCTAGAATTAAGAAGCGGTAGGAAAGCTTCTCATATTATTATTTTTTTAAAAAAAAATTAATTTTGGAATTCAGAAGCAGCAGGAAAGCTTCTCATATGCTTTCCATTTACTCTCTGTACCACAGAAGAAATATAACGCTTCTATGGTTATAATACAGCAGAAAGAAAACAATAAGCTTGAGTAGATTACGGTTCCTGAAATGACCTGTTTTGCCACCCCTATTTCAATTCTAGTGTGTGCAGTGTAGGAGCTGTTGCTTCAATAAAATCACTTCACGGTGTGGACACACAAACAGATCGCAGGACGCGCGTGTGTGTTCTTGTTCACCAATTGTGGGTGATTCCAGTGATTAGGTGCAGATTCATGAAGAGAATGAAGGAGATGCAAAGCTTGCGGTTTCAGTGATTTATCAGAGGCGTAGGCTCGAGAGAGAATGAAGATAGTTGCAGATACGAGAAGGTTGTGGAAAGAAATGCAGAGCATGAGTTCCTTGTTCGTCAGATTTTTATAACAGTTTGTGCGTGTAGAAGCAAAGAAACTAAAGGAAGAGAATAATAGTTCTAGTATTTTGCCGGTTCTGGAATCTGGTGTGCGAGCAACAGTTCCAGAGGTTTTCTGCGAGGTTTCGACTCTCGACTTACGTCCGAACTTTGATGTTCGGACGTAAGTTCGGACATTGTCTTTTCGTGACTTCTGATTCTCGGCCTCTGTCCTAACATGCATGTTCGGACGCATGTTCGGACACGCCTCTGTTTTTGCATAACTTTTCCGTTTCAGCTTCGTTTTCAATTCCGTTTGCGGGGTTGGATTCCCCTATCAGTGTACAAGCTTCCTAGGTTGTTTACATGCATCTTTATGCACTTGAGATCTGTATTATGAACTTATGATTTTGGGACCTTGTTACGTTACTTCTGAGCCTTGGATAGTCGGGTTGGGCTGTCCCGTAGCATGCTACGCAGGAATTCCTTCTGATTAAGCTCCTTAGGGTTTCCCTTAGGGCATTATTTGACCAACGGGTCTGTTAGCTGTCTCTACGGCTTCTGTTGTGGGATCTTCGGATCCATAGGACGCTATGTGAGTCCTTCTGTTGTGTTAGCGTGTTTCTAGTGTCCCACCCCTTTGTATCTGATTCTAAAGGTCCGACTGTGATTTTGATGTGGTTCTCTGCTCGGATTTCTGACCCGTTTGATTTTGTTCTGTCTGTTTACAAATGTCATGCGATTTCCTCTATTTAAGCAAACTTCTGCTTCTGTTTTGAGTGGGCTTCCTTGAGGAAGTCTTCTTCTTACTGGGCTGTGTAGCTCACCCCTTTACTTTTATGTAGATTGAGCTCATGGGATGATAGGATCGGGGTGCTGACCGAGTAGGTCTGAGGTGTTAGTCTCAGACCAACCCTGCTTAGAGATAAGTAATTGCCAAGGAGATAATGCGGAAGCTTTTGTGTACAATTGACAAGATAGGATTTTGCTTGTATTGAAATTCAATGTGAATTACAACCTAGCTTCCTATCTTGGGATTCGACAGAGGTACTCTGTCTCATCCAACACTCGCTCTACTCTCGGCTTAGATCAATGTGTAACAAGGAGTAAAGGGGAGTGTTCTATGTGTGCTCTCTAGGTAATAAATACCTAAGCTAAATGACAAAGTCTCATAATATCTCTCGAAATGCTTTCTCTCTCAATATGACTTTCTCTCTCTCTCGAAATAGGGAAGTGAAAGCTCCAACGATTACAAATGATTTCTAGGTGCTTAAATACTGATTATACCCAAAGTTTCTGCTCCTATTTAGTAGCCATAACGTTCAGGATGGTGCTCCACGTCCTCTTGGTCATGCATACTCCGAAATTGTCACAACTACTCTGTAGAGGGACTCGTTCTGGTGCTCTATACCCTTGACCGCCTTGATTTTTGGGCCTGATCATATGTGAACGTGTGTGATAGTTTTTTCCATATTTTTCTCCACGTTCTAACAGTAGAAGGTCGCCTTTAAGCTTCTAGAACTTTCCATGAGAATCTTGTGTCGCAGAACGACTTCTTCCGCAGTTAGACTCGTTCATCGCCCAGACTTGCTCTGATGCTGTTATCAGTGATACTTCTTCTATCACCAGACTTACTCTGATGCCATAATCAGCAAAACCTTGGGTTCCAAAAAATTCCCCGTTTTTGCTGATGATGGCAAAGGGAACCAACTCAGTCAAGATGGGATAAAGTTCCCCCTTAAGTTGAGCATCATTTATAAGATGATATGAATGCAAACCGCTTGACAGATCGAGTTGGTTGACAACCAAACTACGTCTGTCGAGACTCTTTGTCTGTGGGCAGGCTCTAGATGACTTGTTCTGCAGTGGGAGTTACTGTTCACATACTTTCTCTGAATTGGTCTCTTTTCGTTGCATCAATCTCGGACCGACTCTTGCTGGCATCTAGGCTTTGGCAATCTTCAGCAAAACTCTAACATGTTTACACATTTTCCCCCTTTTTGCTGATGATGCCAAAAACCACTCGAGTGAATCTCGTAGCAAGAGTTAACCTGTAAAAAAAAGACATACAAGCAAACAAGCTTGAATGAACCAGCCTCATTGACTGATTCCCCCTTAGTCCAATATTCCCCCTAAGTTTGAGCACGTCATTTAAGACAAGACCAATGAGAAAAGAGCGTAATAGAATTAAACTAAGCTTAAACAGAAACAGTCTGCTTGACCATCAAGCAGGGCAAAATCCATAAGTGCAATTCAAGTCTTCCTACCACCAAAAACATTAATTCGTCTTACTGAGAATGGGATTCACCGCTTTCCCCCTTTTTGACATCATCAGGCGAAACAGGGTGAGTTTGCCTGACATCCAAAAGCAATCACATGGCTAAATAGCCAACCGACAAAGTTTTCCAAAGTTTGATAAAAACACCGCCAAGATAAACAAAGTATGAGATAGGTAGAAAGTATGGTTAAGAGTGTAGGCTAGGAAGTGGGGTGAAGGACTTGGTCTGCATCTTGGTATTGACCCATTTATTTTGAATCTCAAGAGAGTGCTAGATGTGGCTAACAGTGGTAGTGAAAGCATATTAGTTAAAGTATTCATACCCAAATGTGCAAGCTAGCGTTGCTGTAAAGCGCAAACCAGAGTCACGCAAGTTCCACTCTTGGAAGTGGTGGCTGGAGCAAGAGTAGGTCTTCTTCAATGAATATAAGTTGAAGAGACGATCGTAATTTGCTTTGTTTTTGCCTTCTCATGGGATTTTTGTCTTTCTTTCTTTTTCTTTTTCTTTTCTTTCCCTTTTTTTTGGAAATTCACTTCAACTACGTGGGTATTTTTGCCAGACCGATTCTGTCTGCAGATTGACTCTAGCAGTATTTCTTGGTCGAATGAAGGGAAGGGGTTGTGATGGATTTAGGTAGTAAGAGGTAGTGGGTTTGCTTTAGTGGTAGTGGTAGTGGGTTTGGTAGGAGTGGCAAGGGCTTCGGCTGAGATAGTAGTGGAGCTTGGGCAAGGTAGGTTGGGTAATCGACTAGGGTTGTAGGGTGAGTTGGGCATTAGTAATGATGGACCCAAAGTTGATGGGATTTTTGTATGGTGAGACGACCATGGGAGACTTAGTGATCGTTTCGGGAGTTGGAACAACAATAGTGCCTTGTTTGAAAGGTTTTCGGCTTTGAGTGGGAGAGTGAGTAGGAGTGGTTTGAGGGTTAGGAGAATATAAGCTTTGGGGTTGTGGGATGGTTGATGTGGGTTCTTTGGTCGAATTGGTAAAGAAAAACTTGGCGGGTTTTCAAAGAAACATTGGTAGACAAAGTTTAGTTGAACTAATTAACCAAGGAGAGTATGGTGCCAGAGAGACTATACCTGAGTACCCAGACTCTGTCTCCAAGAGGGAGAGGAGATACAACCACCCTCAGTTAGAACGAGTCATGCTATGGTGTGTACGAAAAATCTAAAATGCAACCATGTGTGATGCCTTGGTGATGATATCAGCAAGCTAGGGTCTGTGGAAACTTAGTTTAATTAGATTAAGTTCATCTCCACATAATCTTGTAAGAAACGAGAACTCAAATATGTAAATTTAGCGTGAGCATGAAATTTATAGAATTTAACGACCTTAGCTGGTATTATCATACATAATGGTAACATTTTGATCAAAAATACCATAGTCTTCACAGTAATTGAAGCTGGAGCGAGTCAGCATGCTTTCTGCACAAGATTAGCAGAGATAGTCGGCTTGCTTCGGTACATGATTCAGAGACCGAGTCTGCTTGCTTTCTTCACGTGATTCTCATATATATAGCGAAAATCCCAATCATCACACTACCATATAGCCTTAAGATCACCATTGTTAGAGTCATAAACCATATTGTCCGTAGATAATAACATAAGATTGGAGAAATCACAAATTTGAGAGACACTAGAGAGACTATGTCCTAAAATACCAATTAAGTAAACATTGTGAACTTTAAATTAAGAGGGGTTACCAATGGAGCCAATTCTTATGATTTTTTGTGCATGTTGTCTCTAAAAGTAACCTTTCCCCCTTGATGGTCAGAGTGAGTCGTAAACTTATCTTGGTTTCTTATCTTATATCTTGAACAACCACTGTCCAGAAACCAAGAGTCATTGTTCCGAGCCACTCTGTCTGCAAAAAGCTACTGGTTAGTTTTGGGAACCCAGATGTAGTTGGGTCCCCTCTTAGACGATGAGGAAGAACTATTATAGTAAAGATCACGAGATTTGAGAATTGCAGAGACACGAGATATATTAAATGACAAATCACGACAAAGTTTATTACAAGAAGAGTCTGTATGACCATCATAACCACAATATCCACAAATTTTCATCGGAGGGAGTCTAACGTACTTCTTTTGCCATCTAAACTTATTAGAAAATTTCTCACATTGAAGCTTACGACGAGAAAGATTATTTGGCCTTGATGCCATTTCAGCAAGATTCACTCTGTTTTTACTTTTCAGCCATGATGGGGTAGTCATTGATTTGAGAGAGTCACTCTGCGCCTTTTTAAGGGCAAAAGTGAGAGACTCAACTTCCTTTTCAAGTTTTGTTAGAGTGGATTTTGACTCAATAAGCTTTTCCTCACACCACTTTGGTTTTTCAATGGCGGCGATTTCTCTAACGAAAGTGAGTGGCTTAAAGAGAGCTTTTGGAAGTGGCTTGGATTTTTTATTTTTAAGCTTTTGATGTAGAGTGACAGCCTGTGCATCTAACATATTGATGAGAGTTCTAGCATCACGCAACTCTTGTTGAAGTTTTTGAATTGTGCTATCACAATCACGAAGTTTGATTCGATCTTTGGTGACATGCCCTTTAAGAATGTGTATCTCTTCATAAAGTAAGGCAATTTTTTCTTCTTCCTCGGTTAGATCAAACTCAGGATGATTTGGATCTATAAAGTACGTGGAAAGATCTAAAGAGGGTGTCGAATTTGCACTAGCCGTAAGATTTGATAAAACATGTGCAGAGGGAGTCTTACTTACCTCATTATAAGTGATTTTCTCACCGTTGTGAGCCATCAAGCATGTCATACTGGTGATGCTCGATTCAGGCTCCTCTAAGTCGATAAGATCTTCCATCTTGAGAGATTTTGTCAGCCAACTAGGCTTTGATACTACTTGATAGGATCGGGGTGCTGACCGAGTAGGTCTGAGGTGTTAGTCTCAGACCAACCCTGCTTAGAGATAAGTAATTGCCAAAGAGATAATACGGAAGCTTTTGTGTAAAATTGAAAAGATAGGATTTTGCTTATATTGAAATTCAATGTGAATCACAACCTAGCTTCCTATCTTGGGATTCGACAGAGGTACTCTATCTCATCCAACACTCGCTCTACTCTCGGCTTAGATCAATGCGTAACAAGGAGTAAAGGGGAGTGTTCTATGTGTGCTCTCTAGGTAATAAATACCTAAGCTAAATGACAAAGTCTTACTAATATCTCTCGAAATGCTTTCTCTATCAATATGACTTTCTCTCTCTCTCGAAATGTGGAAGTGAAAGCTCCAACGATTACAAATGACTTCTAGGTGCTTAAATACTCATAATACCCGAAGTTTTTGCTCCTATTTAGTAGCCATAACGTTCAGGATGGTGCTCCACATCCTCTTGGTCAAGCATACTCCAAATTGTCGCAACTACTCTGTAGAGGGACTCGTTCTGGCGCTCTACACCCTTGACCTTGCCTTGATTTTCGGGCCTGATCATATGTGAACGTGTGTGATAGTTTTTTCCATGTTTTTCTCCACGTTCTAACAGTAGAAGGTCACCTTTAAGCTTCTAGAACTTTCCATGAGAATCTTGTGTTGCAGAATGACTCTTTCCGCAGTCAGACTCGTTCATCGCCCAGACATGCTTTGATGCTATTATCAGTGATACTTCTTCTGTCACCAGACTTACTTTGTTGCCATAATCCGCAAAACCTTGGGTTCCAACATGGGATCTTCTCTCCTTATCTCCTCCCTGGGCTTTGTTTAAACTTATGACTCGTTTAGAGTTTTGTTTTGTTTGTGCATTAGACGATTTGGGATTGATGTAGCCTTTGGGCCTTATGTAGTATTTAACTTCGAAACCCGTTTGGATCTTGTAAACTCGTTTGGCATTTACACAAATTCTGTTATTTGATTTCGGGATTCGATTTGCGTTAGAGCCTTACGACGTTAGGTAGTAGACTCGCGGCGTGTAACGGCCCTAACTCCAAGGCCGGTTTTGGGGTCATTACATTTAGTGGTATCAGAGTTAGGTTGCTCTTCCTCTAGTGTTTGTGGGGTTTGTCTACATGCGTGAATGTCTGAAATGCTTGATGTGTAGCGTTTGATGGTTTCTGATAAATTATGGTGTTTGTCTCTTTAGTATGCCTCCTAGTCGTTCAGTACGAAGCATTTCTTCAGGGGATGCTCCCAGGGGGATGTCACAGAGATACTGCAGCAGGTGGTGTCCCAGGTGCAGCAGACATTAGGGACCACTGCTGGCCCAGCGGTAGGAGCTGGTAACGCGGGGGCAGTAATGTGAAGGCGCTTCAGGATTCAGGAGTTCCTGAAGCTGAAGCCGCCTTTTTTCGATGCTAGTGGCGACCCACAGGAGGCGAGCCACTAGATCACTGCAATTGAGGACCTTCTGCGGGTCATGGGTTGAGAAGAGGATCAAAAGGTTGGGTTCGCCACGTTCATGTTCCAGAGTGAGGCGAAGGAGTGGTGGAAGTCAGTTGAGGGGAAGTACCCCCACCTGTGGACATGGGACCAGTTCAGAGGCTGCTTTAATCAACAGTTCTATCCTGATGTCTTCAGGGTCAGAATTGTTGAGTATGGGAGGCTTCGCCAGACGAAGGAGATGATTGTTGATGAGTATGTACGGAAGTTCATATCCCTCTCTAAGTTTGTGCCTGAGCCGGATGATAACCAGAAGGCAAGGAAGTTAGAGGCTGGTTTAAGAGGCGACATTCGAGCAGCTGTGGCGCCCTTTCACCGCAAGACATTCAGGGATGTGGCGGATGTGGCTTTGGTGGTAGAGGTTGAGCTGCAGGCTAGGAAGCGGTATGAGAAGAAGGACCAGAGGCCCAATAAGGGCAAGGATCAGAAGAGGAAGGGCCGTGTGGAGGAGCCTGAGAGGCGGGACCAGACTTCTTCTCAGAAGAAGAAGTTCAGAGGTGATCGTGGAGCCTCGTCTTCTACTTCGCCGGATGTGGCGAAGTGTGCTGAGTGTGATCGATTCCATCCGGGCCGAGAGTGCTATAAGAAGTCCGAGGCGTGCTTCAAGTGTGGTTCGCTAGACCATCACATTGCCCAGTGTCCACAGGCGAGAGGTGAAGGTAGCAGCGGCGATCCTGAGGGCCATGGAGCTGGTTCAGGGTCTAGGAAGAAGGCTGATCAGAAGAAGCCCCAGACCCAGGCACGAGTTTATACGCTAGCTGGTGAGCGTGACCGTGGTTCAGACCGAGTGGTGTCAAGTATCCTTTAGATCTCTTCTGAGCCAGTTTTCTGTTTGTTTGATTCAGGAGCTACCCACTCCTTTGTGTCTGCTGATTTAGTGGGTAGTCTCGGGTTGTCTGATGTGCCTTGTGATGTTATGCATTTCTAGCCCGTTGAGCGGCGTACCTGCTTGTATGCTTAGTTCTGTGTGCAAGTCTAGTCCGATAGTGATTATTGATAGGACTTTGCCTGCTAATTTGATCTTATGTGTATGTCGTGCCACGGCTGCCACCTGATCGTGAGGTGGAGTTTCCTACTGAGTTAGCGCCAGGGACTCAGCCTATCTCGAAGGCCCCCTGTCGTATGAGTCCGGCTGAGTCGAAGGAGTTGAAGGTGCAGCTGCAGGACCTTTTTGACAAGGGCTTCATTCGCCCTAGCGTGTCTCCGTGGGGAGCACCAGTCCTATTTGTGAAGAAGAAGGATGGCTCTTTCCGGTTGTGTATTGACTACAGGGAGTTGAATACGGTTACCATCAAGAATCGGTACCCTCTTCCCCGCATTGATGATCTCTTTGACCAGTTAGAAGGAGCGACAGTGTTCTCGAAGATCGACTTGCGTTCTGGTTACCATCAGCTGAAGATCAAGGCCGAAGATGTGCCTAAGTCTGCTTTCAGGACCCGATATGGACATTATGAGTTCTTGGTCATGCCTTTTGGTTTGACCAATGCCCCTTCGTTCTTCATGGACATGATGAACAGAGTTTTCAAACCCTTTCTCGACTCTTTCGTAGTTGTGTTTATTGATGATATCTTGGTGTGTTCCAAGAGTGCTGAGGAGCATGAGGAGCATCTGAGGATGGTTCTGCAGACGTTGAAGGAGAAGGAGTTGTATGCCAAATTGAAGAAATGTGAGTTCTGGCTGGATAGGGTTGTATTCCTTGGCCACGTAGTTTCGAAGTATGGTATTTCAGTGGACTCAAAGAAGATCAGGGCGATCATGGAGTGGGCGAAGCCCACTAGTGTGTCTGAGGTGCGCAGTTTCCTAGGGTTGGCTGGGTATTATAGGAAGTTTGTGGAGGGTTTCTCCAAGATTGTGTCCCCCTTGACTCGTCTTCTTAGGAAGGATGTCAAGTTTGAGTGGAGCGAGGCGTGTGAGGAGAGCTTCCAGGAGTTGAAGAAGAGGTTGACTTCGGCTCTGATTTTAGCGTTGCCTTCTGGGACAGATGGCTTCGAGGTGTTCTGTGATGCTTCCCACAGAGGGTTAGGGTGTGTTCTGATGCAGCAGGGTAAAGTGGTGGCTATGGTTCACGTCAGCTGAAGCCGTACGAGAAGAATTACCCTACACATGATCTGGAGTTGGCTGCTGTGGCCTTTGCCTTGAAGATCTGGCGGCATTACTTGTACGGGGTGACGTGTAAGTTCTACACGGACCACAAGAGTCTCAAATACCTGTTCACACAGAAGGAATTGAATTTGAGACAGCAGCGCTGGTTGGAGCTTCTGCATGACTATGACCTGGAGATCCTCTACCATCCAGGTAGAACGAATGTGGTGGCGGATGCGCTGAGTCGTAGGGGTGCCCCTGGGCTTGCTTGTTCTATGTCAGGGATTCATAGGTCTGCACTTGAGCTTCAGCGCATGGGAGTTTGGGTTGTCCGGTCCGACAGAGCTGGGATGATTGCTTCTCTTCAGGTGCAGCCCACTTTGATAGATCAGATTAGAGATGGTCAGTTAGCTGATGCGGAGTTGTGTAGGATTCGAGAGCGATTATCAGATGACCAGGAGTCTGACTTCTCTGTGTCTAGCGACGGCTGCCTACGCTATAGAGGCTGAGTCTGTGTGCCCAGTGGTGGTGAGCTGAGGCGTGAGATTATGCAGGAGGCTCATGGAGCTCCTTATTCTGTGCACCCGGGAGGGGTGAAGATGTACCAGGACCTCATAGAGTCCTTCTGGTGGGCGAATATGAAGAGAGAGATTTCTGATTTTGTAGCTCGTTGCCAGACCTGTCAGCAGGTGAAGGCTGAGCATCAGCGGCCTGCGGGTCTTCTGCAGCCCCTTCCCATTCCTGAGTGGAAGTGGGAGAGCGTAGGGATGGATTTTATTGTGGGGCTCCCTAGGACATCTTTTGGTTATGATGCTCTATGGGTGATTGTGGATCGGTTGACGAAGTCAGCTCAATTCTTGCCTGTGAGGAAGACCCTCAGCCTTGAGCGTCTGGCTCGACTTTATATAGATGAGTTAGTGAGGATGCACGGTGTGCCGGCGATGATCGTTTCGGACAGGGATCCGAGATTTGTATCTCGCTTCTAGCGTAGCCTGCATAAGGCTCTCGGGATGAGTTTGGCATTCAGTTTGGCGTATCATCCTCAGACCGACGGGCAGACGGTGAGGACGAACCATATTTTAAAGGATATGTTGAGAGACTGTGTGCTAGATTTTGGAGGGAGTTGAGATCAGCATGTCACTCTGATTGAATTCGCCTACAATAATAGTTTTCAATTGAGTATTGGTATGGCACCATTCGAGGCATTGTATGGTAGGCGCTGTAGATTTCCTATTTGTTGGGATGATCTGAAGGAGAGAGTGATTATGGGTCCTGAGTTGGTGCAGGGAGTTGCAGATAAGGTCAAGTTGATCAGGGAGCGTTTGTTGGTTGCCCAGAGCCGACAGAAGAGTTATGCAGATCAGAGACGTCGTCCGTTTGAGTTTCAGATTGGGGACCATGTGTATCTGAAGATATCCCCAGTTCGTGGTGTTGTCCGGTTTGGGAAGCGAGGCAAGCTGAGTCCCCGCTTCGTGGGTCCTTTCGAGGTGCTAGAGAGGATTGGACCAGTGGCTTATAGGTTGGCGTTGCCACCAGCTCTAGCAGGAGTTCATGATGTATTCCATGTGTCGATGCTCAGGAAGTATCTTCACGATCCCAGCCATGTGATTGATTATGGTCAGCTTCGACTCGGATGATTTCACTTATGAGTCAGCTCCAGTTCGTATTCTAGCTCATGATGTTCGTCGGCTGCGTAGCAAGACATTGCCTATGGTTAAGGTTCAGTGGTCTGACCAATCCGAGCGTGAGGCGACATGGGAACTCGAGGAGGAATTGCATGCCAAGTTCCCTTCCCCCTTCGAGTAGTGAGGTATGTCAAATTTCGAGGACGAAATTCCTTTTAAGGGGGGAGTGATGTAATAACTCAGTTTTCATTTCAAGATTTTCTAATTTTTTCAACTTTGTTTTGATTTTATGTCTTGTATCATTTAGCTCTTGGGACACCGGAGTTCTTTGCTTAAAAGACGAGGGGCGAGGTTGTCTATTCGTCTCTATTAATTTGGTAAGTGATTTAATAAGGAAAGGAATTCCTTATTTCTCTTTTCCAATTCAGTTTCTCATTGCGACGTTCCCCATCGACAGTTTTCTTGAGCGCTCCTCCCCTTCCCTCTCTTGTGTGTATTGTTGCTTGATTCTGGTGTAGAGTGCGATGACGTTTTGCTCGTTTCCTTCTCTGTTGTGGTTCAGATTATTCTCCTCTACAAATCAGGTTGTTCTGGTTGTGAATTCGCAAGTATTTATTCTCGGTTTTGGGATAAATGTTTCTGATTTTGGATCCCTAAATGTTACTGAATTCAGTGGTTGTTTTGCTGTTCGGGACTGCTGTGTTGTTGTTGGGGCAAAATAATGTTGAAACTATCTTGCTAACTATGGGCAGTGAACCCAATCATTGTAGTATAACAAGGTCGTATCCACAGGGACTTCGTAACTATCTAGCTAATTATAAGCTTAGTAAATGTGCAAGAGGATATATACAAAAGTGCATAAATGTAAACTTGGGGTTTTGGGGTTTTTAGGTTGTAATTGGAGAAATAAAGAAAAGCAATAAACACTAAACTAACTATCTAGGATAGGTGTAGCTCGGGATGGGTATTTGCACCCATCTCCCCTTTACTACCAATGGTCAACCCTCAAACTCATGGCTAAACAACGGGAACGCTAAATTGACTAATAGCCTAATCAAGGTCTACTAATCCTAACCAACGGAGTTGGAACCTGGCGGTTCTTCCAAGTACCTAGTCAATTGATAGCATTAAGCACAAATTTACCCTAAGTTGCAATGAGAACCTCATCTCAAAATCAGTGAAAATTGGCTAACATTGATTTAGTCCCAACGGTTTAGGTTTCTATCTCAGAATATCATTTTGATAGAATCCCACAATAATGCTAAACTAATCGGTAGGCCAAACCAACCAATTTAACACATAGAAGACAAATTAAGCAAAACCCTTAACAAATCCCCAAATCATGAGCAACAAGTTAGAAGTCATAAACACTCAATAATCATCTTCATTAAGCCCAAAGACTAAAATAAAGCACAAACACAAGTTCAAGATTCAACAATGGAGTTTAGGGATTTTGGGACAAAATCCCCAATCTCTAGGTACAAATGATTCTACACAGTCATAGGAGAGAAAATAAAAGAGCAAGGGATAGAAGTAGCCATTAATGGAGCTTGGAAGGAGGTGAGCTTCTCTTCTCTTCTTCTCCCTTCTCTTCTCTTCTTCTTCTTCTCTTCTCCTCTTCTTTTCTCCCTTGGAATCGCCTCTTTTCTCTGTTTTTGGGGCGGAACCGAGCTGAATGAAGAATGGGGAAGTTTTTCCCAAAATTCCCCGTTTTAAAACGCAGATCTGGGCAAATTTTCGACCCGTCCGACCCACCCTGGGTCGGACCCGTGGGTCGGACGCGTCCAGGAGCAATTCCGGGGCCGAAAACGCGTTTTTTAAAGTACGTCCGACCCAGGGTCCGACCCAGACTATGGGTCGGACGATTCCAGTAGCTCGGGGACAAAAATCGCGTTCTTTTAAAAGTCCGACCGACCCACGTCCGACCCAGACCTATGGGTCGGACGGTTCCAGTAGGCTAACTTCGAAATGCTGTATCTTCTTCGTTTCAGCTCCGATTTTGGATCCGTTTGCGCCCACGCGTTCCTCTCTTCATCTACTTTACTCCTATCTATGTTATTCCTCCTGTTTAAACAATAAATGTGTAAGACACCAATGAAACACAAAACTAGAGGAAAACAAGCCAGAGTGGAGAAATGAGCATGAAAAGTGTTGATTAAACATATGAAATACTCCCGTAAAACATGCTCATTTAGACACTCATCACACCCCCACACTTACCTTTTTGCTTGTCCTCAAGCAAAACCAAGCCCCCAAGCAAGTAAGGAATGCTCAATACTAACAAATACTACATGAATTGTAGGATAAGAGAAGAAGCAAACAGTGATTAAAACCTTTGAGGAGTGTGAACCATCTCTTAGTGGTGGCATGGGTGTACTTAGGGGAAAAACAAAAACTAGAGTTTCGGGGTATGATCTGGAGTGCTTCAAAGTTCTAAAGATTAGGTAACTTGGAGAGCTTTTACCATGGCCAACTTCTCTCAAGAATAGGCATTGAGAAGAAAACAAAAGGAAAAATAGATTTATGCATTTGTTTCACTTTTGCATGAGAGATGAGAGGATAACATTTTGGCATCAAGTCTTTGCATTTAAGAACACTCAACTCTCATTGTTGGTTACCAATGGCGTCTCACAAGTCCCTTAAAGGATTTTCACGAAGAAGCACCCCTTAGCAATCCCTAAGAAAGAAGACAGAAGGAACCCCAAAGCAATAAAAATCCAACCATATAAGATCACTTGGCCACACCGCATGTAAAATGCTCCTCAAAAGCAATCAAAAAGAAAAATTTAACATTCCCACAACTCATAATAGTATTTGTTCTTAATGAGAACAACTCACAACACAAGGGTCCAAGTTTTTTATTTTGGACAATCGCAAGATAAGCATGAAGTATTAAGCATTTAAGCACACAATTCACCGAAAAGGTCACTCCCCCACACTTAAATTGAACAATGTCCCCATTGTTCACCAATCAAAACCGGGGAAGGTTCCAGAAGACCTTTGCGGGAAACAGACAAAAGGAAAAGCACACGGGACACAAACAAACAGTATAGCACAGAAGCTATCCCCAGATTTGCAGATTCAAAATTAGAGAAGAGTGAATGAAAACTAAAAGGAACTAGTACTCCCCTGAGATTGCCATTGCTATCAGTTTGTAGAACTCCCCCACACTTGAGCTTCAGTCTCAAGTAGCGTAGCTTGGTTGCGGTGTGGAATTGAAATTGCACCCGCATAAAACACTAGAAGAAACCAAACTACAACTGGAGTTAAGGGTTAGCAAAAACAAAACCAAAGGAGAACGAAAACAAAAACTTGAAATTAAAATAGTGGAGTCGTTGTGGGCAAATATTAAAGGAAGGGTGTAACGACTACTCCCCGATAAGATGCGGAAGGAAGATAGGGTGCCCGCACAATTGCAACTGGGAGGGGTCGTTGAGGTGCTACCTTCAATCGTTGGAGATGAAGGTCCTCTTGGAAAATTTCGCCAGAGGTTCCTTTGTAATTGTTCCTAATTCCATCCCTTTTTCAGAGGGGCTTACCTGTTTCCAAAATATTCACAACACAGACGCCACCAATTGGGTGTAAAAGGGCAAGTCCAAATAATGCCAAAATAGCCCATTATTGAAAACAATGCAAAATCGAAACTAACAGAATTTAAAAGACAGGACACGAAATGAAATCCGGGTTGCCTCCCGGTAAGCGGCCCTTCTTTAAGGTCTTTGGCTAGACCATACCACCGTGAAGTCATCCGGGATCGAATATGAACGTTGAAGTCGGCTTCAACGGGTGGGTTGGGCGGGCATCATCTAACAATGAAGAACGACCCGGATCAAAAGGAAATGTGGCCTCAACACTTAGGATGTGAAAGTGTAAACTCCACCGATCGTTCATCAGGTGGAAGTGTTGAGGTGGGTGATCCTTGGTACGAGGATCAAACTGTGGTGGAGCCTCCTCTTCAAATTCAAGGATGTAAACATCCTTATCTTCAGTGAGCGGTGCAGGGTGAACTCCGGGGCGGACTTTGTCTTCAATCTTTGGTCCCGGATCAAATGGGAAGGTGGCCTCCACACTTAGCGGTGTACGTTGAGCTTCCACCCAACTTCATTAGTGCACGGGTGGGGGCCTTGATCCTTCAAGTGAAGATCAAAGTTTGATGGCTCCTCCTCCTCCTCAAATTCGAGGATGTAAATGTCCTCAACTTCTTGGTGAGGCTCATGGGAAGAGCCTTGATGAAAATCAACTTCAGAGGGAGGTGGCTCCTTGAAGTTGATTATAGCACTCTCCTCTGATGGCTTGGAGGGAGGCGGCATCTCCTCCTCCTCAAGGTTGAGGATGTGTCCATCCTCATCTTCTGGGTGGAGCACAGAGAAGGAGGGGAAATAACGGTAGTTGACTTCAGAGGGAGGAGACTCCATGAAGTCAAGGTGGAAGCGGTCCTCTGATGGCTTGTCTTCGAACTCAGGCAGATGGTTGAATGACGTTTTCTCAGGTTCGAACGGGGGAGGTGATAGAGAGCAACTCAAGTCCTCAGTAAGGTGATCCACTTTATGAACCATTTCGCTCTCCGGTTGCTGCGATGCAAGGTTTAGTAGACCTTCCATCATCGCGTTCATCTCTACTAATTTGGAATAGAGCTTCAGTTGGTTCATGTCGAGGTCTTTTTCCTTAGTCTGATGCTCCACTTCATGGACCATTTCACTCTCTGGTTGTTGCTCCCTTCGAGCTAGTGTAATGAGCTGGTTCATGTCGATGGTGTTCATTCTAGCACTAAGATCCTCCAGAGTGGGTGAATCTACCATTACCGTGATCTCAGAACAATAAGCACTCTTCTGGTCTCCTCCACTCTCTTGGCACCTGATCCATCGACTGATCTTGTTCAGTGGGGTTTGGATTGACAGATAAGAACCGGTTCTCCATGAGAGTCCGATCTTGAGATTAGATCCTCACAAGGAGGGCACATATGAAAGGATCCACACCCTTGACAATCAATGTATTGGTCGTAGGTTGCTCCAGAGGTGTAGCCGTAACAATCTTCTGCTTGATCATCAAGACCATCCATCAGAGTAGGTTCCTAAAAAAGAGTAACACAAATTTATACACAAAAGGGGGAAATAAAGGAAATGAAAAATATGCACAGAAACTAAACAGATAATAAACAGATAGTTGGACCGAAGTCCCCGGCAACAGCGCCAAAAACTTGTTGGGGCAAAATAATGTTGAAACTATCTTGCTAACTATGGGCAGTGAACCCAATCATTGTAGTACAACAAGGTCGTATCCACAGGGACTTCGTAACTATCTAGCTAATTATAGCTTAGTAAATGTGCAACATATATACAAAAGTGCATAAATGTAAACTTGGGGTTTTAGGGTTTTTAGGTTGTAATTGGAGAAATAAAGAAAAGCAATAAACACTAAACTAAATATCTAGGATAGGTGTAGCTCGGGATGGGTATTTGCACCCATCTCCCCTTTACTACCAATGGTCAACCCTCAAACTCATGGCTAAACAACGGGAACACTAAATTGACTAATAGCCTAATCAAGGTCTACTAATCCTAACCAACGGAGTTGGAACCTGGCGGTTCTTCCAAGTACCTAGTCAATTGATAGCATTAAGCACAAATTTACCCTAAGTTGCAATGAGAACCTCATCTCAAAATCAGTGAAAATTGGCTAACATTGATTTAGTCCCAACGGTTTAGGTTTCTATCTCAGAATATCATTTTGATAGAATCCCACAATAATGCTAAACTAATCGGTAGGCCAAACCAACCAATTTAACACATAGAAGACAAATTGAGCAAAACCCTTAACAAATCCCCAAATCATGAGCAACAAGTTAGAAGTCATAAACACTCAATAATCATCTTCATTAAGCTCAAAGACTAAAATAAAGCACAAACACAAGTTCAAGATTCAACAATGGAGTTTAGGGATTTTGGGACAAAATCCCCAATCCCTAGCTACAAATGATTCTACACAGCCATAGGAAAGAAAATAAAAGAGCAAGGGATAGAAGTAGCCATTAATGGAGCTTGGAAGGAGGTGAGCTTCTCTCTCTTCTCCTCTCTTCCTCTCTTCTCTTCTTCTCTTCTTCTCTTCTCCTCTTCTTTTCTCCCTTGGAATCGCCTCTTTTCTCTGTTTTTGGGGCGGAACCGAGCTGAATGAAGAATGGGGAAGTTTTTCCCAAATTCCCCGTTTTAAAACACAGATCTGGGCAAATTTTCGACCCGTCCGACCCACCCTGGGTCGGACGCGTCCAGGAGCAATTTCGGGGCCGAAAACGTGTTTTTTAAAGTCCGTCCGACCCAAGGTCCGACCCAGACTATGGGTCGGACGATTCCAGTAGCTCGGGGACAAAAATCGTGTTCGTTTAAAAGTCCGACCGACCCACGTCCGACCCAGACCTATGGGTCGGACGGTTCCAGTAGGCTAACTTCGAAATGCTGTATCTTCTTCGTTTCAGCTCCGATTTTGGATCCGTTTGCGCCCACGCGTTCCTCTCTTCATATACTTTACTCCTATCTATGTTATTCCTCCCGTTTAAACAATAAATGTGTAAGACACCAATGAAACACAAAACTAGAGGAAAACAAGCCAGAGTGGAGAAATGAGCATGAAAAGTGTTGATTAAACATATGAAATACTCCCCTAAAACATGCTCATTTAGACACTCATCAGTTGTCGGGACACCTCTCTACTTCAGATCGGCGTGGTCTACTCTGCAAATTCAATGTAAATGGGGGATGGAATCGGGGTTGTTCTGCTCACCCTCGGGAACTGGTTTCGTTGGCTGTTTTGATTGGGAAATTATGTAGTGTTGTGTGATTTGTTTGTGTTTTTGTGTTGTTGATCAATTGGCTAAACCCCCGTGGGCACTGTTTTATAATTCTGGAACTTCTACAAAAATAGGTAATGGTTTGATGCTGATTTCTGCCTCTGTTTTCCCTCTACGAACTGCTGTTTTTGCGATGTCCGGACGTCTGTCCGAACATTGAAGTTCAGACAGTGCGTCTGGTGCGCCTCTGATTTCCAAGTTTTGAAGCGTCCGAACATCTGTCCGAACATTGAAGTTCAGGCAGAGTGCGAGGACAGATTTAAGTTCTGAACTTCGACCTGTGTCCGACCTTGCAAGGTCGGACGCAAGTTCGGACACAACGACATTTTGTTTTGGACATAATGTTTTCTGCGAGGTTTCGACTCTCGACTTACGTCCGAACTTTGATGTTTGGACGTAAGTTCGGACATTGGCTTTTCGCGACTTCTGATTCTCGGCCTCTATCCGAACATGCATGTTCGGACGCATGTTCGGATACGCCTCTGTTTTTGCATAACGTTTCTGTTTCAGCTCCGTTTTCAATTCCGTTTGCGAGGTTGGATTCCCTTGTCAGTGTACAAGCTTCCTAGGCTGTTTACATGCATCTTTATGCACTTGAGATCTGTATTATGAACTTATGATTTTGGGGTCCTAGTTACATTGCTTCTGAGCTTTGGATAGTCGGGTCGGGCTGTCCCGTAGCATGCTGCGCAAGAATTCCTTCTGATTAAGCTCCTTAGGGTTTCCCTTAGGGCATTATTTGACCGACGGGTCTGTTAGCTGTCTCTACGGCTTCTATTGCGGGATCTTTGGATCCATAGGACGCTATGTGAGTCCTTCTATTGTGTTAGCGTGTTTCTAGTGTCCCACCCCTTTGTATCTGATTCTGAAGGTCCGACTGCGATTTTGATGTGGTTCTCTGCTCGGATTTCAGACCCGTTTGATTTTGTTCTGTCTATTTACAAATGTCATGCGATTTCCTCTATTTATGCAAACTTCTGCTTCTATTTTGAGTGGGCTTCCTTGAGGAAGTCTTCTGCTTACTGGGCTGTGTAGCACACCCCTTTACTTTTATGTAGATTGAGCTCATGGTATCTTCTCTCATTATCTCCTCCTGGAGCTTTGTTTACACGTATGACTCGTTTAGACTTTTGTTTTGTTTTGCGTATTAGACGCTTTGGGATTTATGTAGCCTTCAGGCCTTATGTAGTATTTGACTTCCAAACGTGTTTGGATCTTGTAAACTCATTTGGCATTTATACAAATTCTGTTATTTGATTCCAGGATTCGACTTGCGTTAGAGCCTTGCGACGTTAGGTAGTAGACTCGCAGCGTGTAACGGCCCTAACTCCTAGGCCGGTTTTGGGGTCGTTACACTATAAGTTACAGTTTAAATTAAAATAGTGATTAATTGTATCTGGCCCACTAGTTAAATTATGGTTCGTCTATTAACTATGCATTATTATGTGTCATTTATTCCTTTTTTCCACTAGTGTTCCTTCCTCTTATGACTCTTAATTAATCTATTGCATCATCGTCTCAATACTCAATACTCAAACTCTGCTCTTAACCCCCTCATGTCATGGACTCAATAATTGTCAAAGGTATCCGCTTAGCTTCTGATCGTTTTGCCCTTGCCCAACTATTCTCATTAATCCCCATTTGTGTGACCTCTATGGCACTCTTCTTGCAAGGGTGCTGGACAGTCTTTGGAGGTTTTAATTTTATTGAGGTGGGTCATAACATGTTTGTTTTTTAGTTTGAAACCCTTGATGCCATGGAATTTGTTCGAGTTAAAGGTCCTTGGACCGTTAACAACAATCTTTTTTCCATCCAAGCTCTCGATCCAACCAAGGCCATCTCTCAGCAAGAGTTTACATGGATCTCATTTTAAGTCCGAGTATATGACATCCCTCGCCACCACCATACTCTAAAGTTTGTGAGGCAGGCTTCGTAGAAGCTTGTTCGATTTTATGGTTCAGTTGAGGATGAAGAAGCTTTGGGTTTCAAGTATTGGTGCCTTAAGGTCTTGCTCAATGTCCAAGTACCAATCTTGTGCATTCTTCCAATGCTGGTTGATGGAAAAGTACCTTTACAATAATCTATGACAATATGTCACTGATATGCTCTATATATGGTTTCTTCACACATACTACAGCTGCATGTTCAATGCTTTGGCCGATGGATAAACGAAGAATCTTATACGACATGTGGCTCTCAACTGAGGTCTACCAGGCGCGACCATGCTCGCAAGAGATCCAGCACATGGATCCATGGAGTTTGCCTCTACAGGTGGAACATCAGCAAGTTTGGGCACCAGTGTCCTTTTACCCGTTTGTCTGGGCCAATCGCCCATGCCTTCCGACTGCTTTATAGAGCCAGAGAACTGATCTCCCCAACTCCTCAGGTGGTTTGCACAAGAGGAAATTTAGTAAGATTTATCTGGATGCTATAAAGGTAGAGTATTGGGATCTGTAGTTGGCAGAGGCGAGGAGGAAAGGGAAGAAGAAGGCGTTTGTTAGTCCTGCACCGCCCAATTTATCCTCGACTAATTAGATAATTGAGCTCAAAAAGGGGAGGGAGAATAAGGTTCTGAGTGCACGTCAGAACTAACATGGAGGGTGATAAACATCTTTCTAGGTATTTTGGTATGGACACAGCCTAAGTATCTAGAAGATTTGGCTATGTGTCTTGTTAGCTTCATCATCGGATTAGTGTTGATCTAGCTATAATGTTTAGTTTCTATGTCAATCTTAGGTTTTTATGTTTCCAGTGGAGTAGGGCAGCATCTTGGGTGTTGATGGTGGTTGTTGATAGTTTTTATTGGAGTCGGTTAGCGGTTTGGATAGCAGGTTCGTGTGATGTCGTTTTGAAGATAATTATGGCATCTACTACTTCTCTCCTGGTTACGCAGGCTCAAGGAAGGGACCTTTTGCGCATGGAATACCGGTGGGTGTGGGTTGGTTTGTTTGGGGTGAGGGTTGGGTGGTCGAGGAAGAATGCGGGTGGTGGTGGCCTGTAAGTGTCCTTTATGATGGTCGTAACTCGCTAATCACGGATGTTTTGGTTCGACTTGTTAGAAGGACTTTAGGTATGTACTTATTTGGCTCAGCCTAATCTAGTACTTTGTTTACGGAAAAAAACTTCTAAATCAAATGTTTGGTTTCATGGATGAAAATTATTATTAAAATTAAGCGAGATTGGTTATTTTGTAATAGTGATTTCCTTTGTTAATATTTTAACTAATACGAGGTAGCTAGTCTTGTATTTGCTCGATTGGGACAAATGACTTATTAAGTTGTATTTCATCTTTCAGTGGTAACTGACTACTAGCGACTACATTCACCCATTGTCTATATTTAATGTTATGTTTATAATTTATTTAGGTGGACTCTATTTGGGTTCATCTAGATTCTGTGTCCTTCAATATTACAGTGATAAATGAGTCCAATAGAAATAATCATAAATATACCAAAACAAACAATGCATGAAATAGATTAAAAGCTAAGATAAAAGATTTTGTTTTGGATGAGCCTTTATATCTACTTATAATTAAATCAAGGGAAAATTCACGATATACCCATTGTTTTCTTTCGTAATTCACAATATACCCCTATGATTTTCGTAATTCAACTTTAAACATGCTTAAATGTTGTCCAAAATTGATGAAACTTTACATGGACGATGCTAAAGTGTTATATTTTGGTCCAATATCAAATTTGAAGCTTTTTAAGCTCACATGTGACTTGTGGGACCCAATGAATATGTGACTGTTCATTGGGTCCCACTGGTCACATGTGAGCTTAAAAAACTTCAAATTTGATAATGGACCAAAATATAACACTTTAGTATCGTCCATGTAAAGTTTCATCAATTTTGGACAACATTTAAGCATGTTTAAAGTTAAATTACTAAAATCACAGGGGTATATTGTGAATTACGAAAGAAAACAGGGGTATCTCGTGAATTTTCCCTTAAATCAATAATCTCTTTATATTTAGTGCATCAGTATTATAGGGCAATTCCGACTACACGGTTGGTCTGCACCAAGTACGGTATGTGACATACATGTAGCAGCCCAGTCAGCTACTAAATGAGCTGTTGAATTGTCCATTTTTAATTGTTTTTATAAAAATTGTTGTAACTTTCAAAATATAAATTTAAAATAAAAAAATATAACATTATTCACCTAAATTTCAGCTCTTCAAAACAACAGTAGTCATGAATAAGTTTTGACAACTTTAAAAACATTAGTTTTATATGTTTATGATGATACACTAAAATGATGTTATGATTCTTTAATTATGATATTATGATTCAAAAATGTTATTATGATTCATTAACTAATAAGTGGTCAATTAGATAATAAACTTCAGAACCAATAAAAAATCCTTATTGTTGTGGTGTATTATTATGGTTATATGACGTATTTTAAACCTTATATGATGAATCATGTATTTTTCTTACATGTCAATTCTTGTTTTTTTGTTGTATTATTGTTTAATGTTTTATTATTATATGTTTACGATGATACACTACATTGATGATAGGATTCATTTTTTCAATATTATGGTTCATTAAAATAGATGTTATGATTCATTAACTAATAAATGCTAAATTAGATATCAAACTTCGAAACCGATAAAAATCATTATTGTTTTATGGAGTATTATCATTGTTTTGTGATGTATTTTTTTTATGGTGTATTATTTATATGTTTACGATGATACACTAAATTGCTATATGATTCACTAATTTTGGTCTTTTGATTCACTAACTAATGAGTGGTGAATCATATAACAAACTTCAAAACTGATAAAATCAATAGTGTTTTGTGGAATATTACTATTTTTTGTGATGTATTTTTATTGTTTTTGGTGTATTAATATTATTTATATGATGTATGTTTAAGCCTTAGATGGTGAAACATATATGAAATACATAATTTGGTTCCTCCAATCTCTCACAAACTATAGAACAACCGGAGTTATAGTGGTTCGGCCAATGATCCAACCTACATCCACTTCAAGACAATATTTATTCCTTCTTTTGGTATTACAAGTTTAGAGAGCTTCTTGGAGCTTTCTTTCTCTTCTAATGTTGTGTCCCTTTACAAATGAACCCCCCATCTCTATTTATAGACTTTTGTGGTGAAGTCTATCTCTTAACCCTTGTACATGCGGTATCACTTTATTGGAGCAACCCTCCATTTTTTGGCACTTTTCTCCTTGTAAAGCCTTCCAGTCCCAAAGTGGGACGCGGGATCTGGTCATGGAGCACGGGGCCGGAATATGGGACCCAATCAGGGTACGGGGCCAGGATATAGGACCCGGTCATGGGGCATAGGACCCGGAATGATGTGGTGCCCAAATTGGAGCCCGAACAGGGTCTTGAAGGAGGCTCAGGGTCTGGGCCGGGGTCTAAGGTCTGGACAGCTTTGTCCTTTTGTCTTTGTCGCATTCTTTCCTTCTCATCAGTCCCACAAGTTCTACTTTTTGGCACTTAAAAAGTGGAACTTACAAAAAAAAAGAGATAGAAATTTACATTTTTTCTCCTTTCTCCTATCTCCTAGTCCCACAAGTTCTTTTTCTTTAGTTTTACAAAGAAACATGAACTTACAAAAAATCGGTACAATTAGTACAACCAAAAGTCCCACAAGTGTCTTTTCTTCTAAATCTGACAAATTGGAAATTCTAGGACATAAATCTTTGAGATAATAATATCTTGATGGATGGATCCCATAATATCTTGATGGATGGATCCCCTGATGTCTGATATATAATATTTAAGAAGGCCAGAAATCCAGAAATCCAGAAGTCCATAATAGATCTTCATAAAGAAGACCAATGGTTCTTTTAATAAGAACAATTCCCTTTTGAAAGGGTGAAATAATATGATGATTAAATCTTGCTTATACTAGCCAAGGATGATAATTCCCTTAAAGGGAGAACAAAGATAATATATTTTCCCAACTTTGCTTATGCTAGCCAAAGGATGGTACTTGTGATTCAAGTATGGTGCGGAGTCCCACACCTAAACAATGCACCCATTACAGGCGACCAGAGCTCCTGATGGGTCCAGAGATGGGTTTTTTTTTTGTTGGCTCGATGGCCGGGTTCATTTCGACCCAAAGTGTTACTTTTCAAGGCACAAGTGCCTACGGCTCGTTGGCCGGTGCTTTCTTTCAAGGCATATAGCCTGCGGCTCATTGGCCGGTGCTTCTTTCAAGGCATATAGCCTGCGGCTCACTGGCCGGTGCTTTCTTTCAAGGCATATAGTGAAATACCCCAAACTAAAAAATATGGATTATAATATTTAATCATATTGATTAAGGCCTAAACATGCCTTAAAAGTCAACTGAGAACAATAGTGGTCAACACAGAGCAAGATGTTGCACCCTTTGACTGTTTAGGGTAAATAAATACCCAAGTGAACTTCTAGGATCTAAAAAATTGTCCTAAGCTTATTAACACATTACTACAATGTTAAAATTGTTGGACAACACTCCAACACAAAGAACAAGCATTTACATGCTTCAAGGTCAAGTAGGGCAAAAATGTGCTCTAAGAATACCTTAAAGGTCAAACGACCTCTAAATGATATAAAATTGGAAACCATGATCAAATATCATGTAAGGAACACAACAAAACTGTTCTCAAAGAAAACAGAGCTCAGAAACACCCTGCGACTCAAAATGTGCATTGAATTCCTTAAAGCACGTTTTTCGTCTATGAGCTCTAAGATAATGATTTTGTCACTGTAAAGACTATAATAAGTTCTTTATAACATTAATGTGACATGTTAGACTATATTATAAAGTCTAAATCAAAGTTTAAAATAAAATCAAAATTGGCAATTTAGTATGAATAGTACCTAAAAATAACACTTAATACTTAATTTAACTTAAACCATGGTCAAAGCTCACTTATTGCCTTGACCAAAGCCAGCCGATTTCATACAGCTGTAGTACCCACTTGATTATCAATCTTCAATCAGTTATTCAATCAATTAGTGACTCATCAAGTTATTCCAAAAGTGCAAATAATGTCTTAAAAGCTAAATTAATCATTCTTCTTCACTCACCTTCAACCTCAGCCGACAGCAGCTCCTTCAACCTCTCATTTTCTGCTCCAAAACCGTGGCTAACAAGCCATACTCAGAGAAGAACACCAATTGATCTTGGTAAGCTAATAAGCCTTTAAATGTTCATTTTCTTCACAATTTCTTCCTCTTTCAATGGAGCAAAGTATCAACCACTTCCATCAATGTTCTTAGGTTGTTTTGGAGGTTAAATGGAGGGTGTATCTCGACATTAACAAGGGAAGAAGGTGGAGGAAGCTAATCTTGTCCTTAAGGTATAAAAATGTGCTTTAAGCACATATCTTTTGATTCCCTTCAAATTCGGCTGTGAAACTTTGTTTCTAAGCTTATAATCTTCATCTTAACATACTTATCCAGTTGGTACATCAAGAGCTTCGAAGTATAACCAGATCCAAGCCAAAAACACCATTTTAGGCATTTTAAACAAGGTAAAGATTAGCTATCTTCTAATCTGAGTTATACCAGTTTAAAGCTTGGTTTTAGTAGCTCTTTTAACACTCTTTGCCTACTGTAAATACAGGCCGAGATCAACCTTGTATACCTTGGTGTTCTAAGGTAAATTTTACCTTGAAAATTGACATTAAACACTTCTTATGGTTAGATCTTGCTTGGAGACTAATCATGCCTTAATTGCTGTTTGAAAACATGTAAACTAAGCTGTGGAAAATAGATCTCCATACAGCCGTGGCCAAACAAGGCATATACTAGGCAAAAACAAGGTATAAATCACTTAAACCTTCACTTGGTATATTAATATGTTCATACATATTTATATAAATTGTGCCGTGAGTGAACAAGGTATTTAAGGTCTTATTTTGACCTTAGGTGATTAAGGAATGGTTTAGTAAATTTTATAACAAATTAATTAGCATAATTGTCAAATTTAAGACATTATGTGGAAAATTGGTAAATAAAGAAAACATATGTGTAAGGGCCGAGAGTTTAAGGCTTTTATGGACATTTATGTGTAATTTATTTTATAAGCCAATGTTTGTAATAATGCCATGTACTTTAGGCCATTTTATTTATGCATTTATAAGCTTTTAATTAAGTTTAGGTGCTAAATATGCATTACCGCATATTATTGGGGTTATAGTGTAATTAAATTATAATTTGGGGGCTATAAAAGGATATAGTCGAAAATTGGAGATTTAAAGGAGTTTATATAAAAATTATAAGATTATATAAAGTTTTGGGGTTAAATGGTAATTTATGAAAGTTATGGGTGTAAACGTAATATATAGAAATTAATGGTCAAGGAAATATTAAGGTGGTCAACCTTGACCATATGGTAGGTTTTGACCAAATTAAATAAGTTAGGTAACTTATTTAAGGTTTTATAATAAGTTATGTATTTAATTGTAAATTTATAACATATGTGGTGAATATGTTATTACCGAAAATAAAGGGTGTAAAATGGTATTATAAACACCCATGGGCTATTAGGAATTTATTGAGTTGATTTTGGAATTAGAATGAACTATATATGTATAATATATTGTTATTATGTCATTATGACACTTTGAAATAAAAGATGTGGTGAAATGGTAATAACCGATTATATATGGGTTAGTAAGGGTAATTATAACCCTTTGGTGACTTTTAGAATTATATAAGGGTATTTAATGAGATATGTGCATAATATATAGTTTTAATGTTATTATCAAACTATATGTTATAAATTGGGCCAAATGACAATTATAGAATAATATTGGGTCTGTTCGGAATTTACAAAAAAATATAACCATAGGTTATACCATTTTATAAGTTAAAATGTTATATTTTATGACATATATAACATGGTATAAATAATGGGGTGAATTTGTAAATAAAGGAGAGTATGGTATATGAAAAGAATATGGTTTTTATATGGTGCCCATGCGGCAATAATAAATAATTTTGCAAAAAACTATATGTTATAAATTAAAGGGAATAAAAATATCATAATATATGATATTAGTACATGGTATAACATTACATAATGTTATGTGGTCAAATAGAATTTAAATAAATTCAAGGGCTGTACCGAAATATTAAAGGTTGGAAAATGAATTCTAGACTAAGTCTATAATGTTATAAATGTTATAACAATTATTTGTTTAGATGGAATTAATAAAAGTAAGAATATTCACATTAAGTAATGTGACAAACTATAAATAAATAGGATTCATAAACCAAGGAATTTGTTAATTAAACCTTGGGAGTTGTTAAGATACAACATAAAATGTTACATAATATTAGGATAATAATCTTAATATAAGTTGTACAATATAGTACAACTAAAGGGGAAAAGGCATCTAATAAAAGATGATAAAAATGTAACATTAATATAAGAATTTATAACTCATGGAATTACCTATGTGGTAAATATATACACATACCAGAAAAATGTATATAAGGATGAATATATACTATGGTTAGAAAACCATGTATTAAAATGGATGGTGGAAAAACAAACCTTAGGAAAAATAAATACTAAGGTGAGATGTATAATAAAGGATTAAGATTATACATGCAATATAGTGACAAGCTATACAATATACAAATGTGTATTAAATTACATGTGGTAACAAACGTTTAAAGTTAAGTATATTAATATACTCGACGTAACCACGCATGAAGTATGACGTTGTTCCAAATCCCGAGTTAAACCGAAAACCCGACAAACGTTATCAGTTAGTGACGGGGAATAAACCGGGATGGATTAGCAATGGTACGGGGTACCGTAGTGTGTTGTTAGTATGAGATGCTGATGCATAGTGTGATGCATATTGATAGATTGTTAGAGACGACACGAGGAGCATCGGATCTAGCTGAATCATACTCCACCGTAATACTTTCAGGGTGAACGGTATGTTATTTATGTGGCTTGATTGTCTCTTAGGATTTCCTCAGTTCATACATTGTGTGAAAATCTGTGATAAGATTGAATGTCTGCTTGTGTGAATTAATATGCTTGAGTTGTGTATTAATGCTGCTTTATTATTACTGTTGTACGATAACAGTACCGTTCGTATATATGAACATATTATAAAACGAACTAGCGACAATGATGCTATCTTATATGTGTAACATAAGGAACGTAAGTAAAACGTTGTAGCATCAGGATAAGATATATATATATATATATATATTACCTGAGACTTATATACGGAGCATTGGCCTCTTTAACGCCGCTCTCGTATCTAACACTGGATCCCGAGTCGACATACTCAGGATTGGACTAACGACCTTAGTCTGTTGTGTTAGGAAAAATAATAAAACGATGCGATGGTATAGATAAGTTTATCAAGAGGATGTGGCTCTTGCTGTGAACTGTGATCCATTAACGATACTAGGATACCGTGTGGTAACCGTAAGTATCAGGATAAATTTCCAACGAACTACAGATTGTTCGTAGGTCGGAGACTCTACCGCTGGAGTGGCTACTGCCGTGGGTGACCCGCCATACGAGATGGGTAACATAGAGACACGTCGTTCTAACGAGACGTTGTCATTAGACATGACTGAACAATTACGAACGACTATATTAACTCGTACATTAGGCGAACATTATTTGGGCTTGCATGCCAAGGACGAGAGTTTATACTCGTTTATAATTCTCGTTGTTTCGCCTTGTTGTTCATTGGTTGTGCTTTGTGGTTATGTGTGGTATGTTGGTGGATTTGTATGAACGAGCCATTGTGCTCATATTGTGTGTTGTGAACTGGTTGTGTCGAGTCGCTGTACTCATGTGTAGATTATGGTGGATTGTTTGGTCGAGTGAGTCGCCGAACTCAATTATGAACTATTAAGTGTTTGTTGGAATGGAGTCTCTGTACTCATATAAGCGCTGTAACGCTTTCAGTGGTTTATTACGATGCGATGTGTGAAGCCGGGGGCTTGTTTGTTATTTGAGTTTACTGCAATATATATTGTTGCTTTACAGTTTTAACATTAAACTATTTGCATGAAAATGAATTGCATGCCCTCGACCAAATAACTGAGGGTCCGAGGGGGCATGACGGTCATGTAGTAACATACTCAGCAGGGGCTGATTCCATACCACAAACAACCATTTTTGCAGGTATGCAGCTTCCGGTGTCGGCAAAGAGAGGGACGCGCTGGGTAGTTTAATTACAGATGTTTTAATATGCATTGTTGCATTTTGATACGAACTTAGAAACGTGTATAGGATTGGGATACTTATAATGCTCATTGTGAATGTATTTTATATTGGTTTGGGAAGGATAGATCTATCTCTTATTGTCACTGTAGGAAATTGTTTCGTATTTAAGAATATATCAGTAAGCACGTTATTACTCGTAAGGGCGAGTAAGAACGGTGACACCAGTAGTTCAATTGTTGAGATTACGCTGCGATTATAATGTTAAGTAAGATGATTAGGAGCCGATTTGAGTAGGGGTGTTACATATAGCCTGCGGCTCGTTGGCCGGTGCTTTCTTTCAAGGCATATAGCCTGCGGCTCACAGGCCGGTGCTTTCTTTCAAGGCATATAGTGAAATACCCCAAACTAATAAAATATGGATTAAATATTTAATCATATTGATTAAGGCCTAAACATGCCTTAAAAGTCAACTAAGAACAATAGTGGTCAACACAGAGCAAGATGTTGCACCCTTTGACTGTTTAGGGTAAATAAATACCCAAGTGAACTTCTTAGGATCTAAAAATTTGTCCTAAGCTTATTAACACATTACTAAACATGTTACAATTGTGGACAACACTCCAACACAAAGAACAGGCATTTACATGCTTCAAGGTCAAGTAGGGCAAAAATGTGCTCTAAGAATACCTTAAAGGTCAAACGACCTCTAAATGATATAAAATTGGAAACCATGATCAAATATCATGTAAGGAACAAAAAAAACTGTTCTCAAAGAAAACAGAGCTCAGAAACACCCTGCGACTCAAAATGTGCATTGAAATTCCTTAAAGCACGTTTTTCGTCTATGAGCTCTAAGATAATGACTTTTGTCACTGTAAAGACTATAATAAGTTCTTTATAACATTAATGTGACATGTTAGACTATATTATAAAGTCTAAATCAAAGTTTAAAAATAAAATCAAAAATTGGCAATTTAGTATGAATAGTACCCAAAAATAACACTTAAATACTTAATTTAACTTAAACCATGGTCAAAGCTCACTTATTGCCTTGACCAATGCCAGCCAATTTCATACAGCTGTAGTACCCACTTGATTATCAATCTTCAATCAGTTATTCAATCAATTTGGTGACTCATCAAGTTATTATTCCAAAAGTAGCAAATAATGTCTTAAAAGCTAAATTAATCATTCTTCTTCACTCACCTTCAACCTCAGCCAACAGCAGCTCCTTCAACCTCTCATTTTCTGCTCCAAAACCGTGGCTAACAAGCCATACTCAGAGAAGAACACCAATTGATCTTGGTAAGCTAATTAAGCCTTTAAATGTTCATTTTCTTCACAATTTCTTCCTCTTTCAATGGAGCAAAGTATCAACCACTTCCATCAATGTTTTTAGGTTGTTTTGGAGGTTAAATGGAGGGTGTATCTCTACATTAACAAGGGAAGAAGGTGGAGGAAGCTAATCTTGTCCTTAAGGTATAAAAATGTGCTTTAAGCACATATCTTTTGATTCCCTTCAAATTCGGCTGTGAAACTTTGTTTCTAAGCTTATAATCTTCATCTTAACATACTTATCCAGTTGGTACATCAAGAGCTTCGAAGTATAACCAGATCCAAGCCAAAAACACCATTTTAGGCATTTTAAACAAGGTAAAGATTAGCTATCTTCTAATCTGAGTTATACCAGTTTAAAGCTTGGTTTTAGTAGCTCTTTTAACACTCTTTGCCTACTGTAAATACAGGCCAAGATCAACCTTGTATACCTTGGTGTTCTAAGGTAAATTTTACCTTGAAAATTGACATTAAACACTTCTTATGGTTAGATCTTGCTTGGAGACTAATCATGCCTTAATTGCTGTTTGAAAACATGTAAACTAAGCTGTGGAAAATAGATCTCCATACAGCCGTGGCCAAACAAGACATATACTAGGCAAAAACAAGGTATAAATCACTTAAACCTTCACTTGGTATATTAATATGTGCTTATTCATATTTATATAAATTGTGCCGTGAGTGAACAAGGTATTTAAGGTCTTATTTTGACCTTAGGTGATTAAGGAATGGTTTAGTAAATTTTATAACAAATTAATTAGCATAATTGCCAAATTTAAGACATTATGTGGAAAATTGGTAAATAAAGAAAACATATGTGTAAGGGCTGAGAGTTTAAGGCTTTTATGGACATTTATGTGTAATTTATTTTATAAGCCAATGTTTGTAATAAGGCCATGTACTTTAGGCCATTTTATTTATGCATTTATAAGCTTTTAATTAAGTTTAGGTGCTAAATATGCATTACCGCATATTATTGGGGTTATAGTGTAATTAAATTATAATTTGGGGGCTATAAAAGGATATAGTCAAAAATTGGAGATTTAAAGGAGTTTATATAAAAATTATAAGATTATATAAAGTTTTGGGGTTAAATGGTAATTTATGAAGTTATGGGTGTAAACCGTAATATATAGAAATTAATGGTCAAGGAAATATTAAGGTGGTCAACCTTGACCATATGGTAGGTTTTGACCAAATTAAATAAGTTAGGTAACTTATTTAAGGTTTTATAAAAGTTATGTATTTAATTGTAAATATTTTATAACATATGTGAATATGTTTATTACCGAAAATAAGGGTGTAAAATGGTATTATAAACACCCATGGGCTATTAGGAATTTATTGAGTTGATTTTGGAATTAGAATGAGCTATATATGTATAATATATTGTTATTATGTCATTATGACACTTTGAAATAAAAGATGTGGTGAAATGGTAATAACCGATTATATGTGGTTAGTAATGGTAATTAAACCCTTTGGTGACTTTTAGAATTATATAAGGTATTTAATGAGATATGTGCATAATATATAGTTTTAATGTTTTATCAAACTATATGTTATAAATTGGGCCAAATGATAATTATAGAATAATATTGGGTCTGTTCGGAATTTACAAAAAAATAACCATAAGTTATACCATTTTATAAGTTAAAATGTTATATTTTATGACATATATAACATGGTATAAATAATGGGGTGAATTTGTAAATAAAGGAGAGTATGGTATATGAAAAGAATATGGTTTTTATATGGTGCCTGCCATGCGGCAATAATAAATAGTTTTGCATAAAAACTATATGTTATAAATTAAAGGGAATAAAAATATCATAATATATGATATTAGTACATGGTATAACATTACATAATGTTATGTGGTCAAAATAGAATTTAAATAAATTCAAGGGCTGTACCGAAATATTAAAGGTTGGAAAATGAATTCTAGACTGTCTATAATGTTATAAATGTTATAACAATTATTTGTTTAGATGGAATTAATAAAAGTAAGAATATTCACATTAAGTAATGTGACAAACTAAAATAAATAGGATTCATAAACCAAGGAATTTGTTAATTAAACCTTGGGAGTTGTTAAGATACAACATAAAATGTTACATAAATTAGGATAATAATCTTAATATAAGTTGTACAATATAGTACAACTAAAGGGGAAAAGGCATCTAATAAAAGATGATAAAAATGTAACATATAATATAAGAATTTATAACTCATGGAATTACCTATGTGGTAAATATGTACACATACCAGAAAAATGTATATAAGGATGAATATATACTATGGTTAGAAAACCATGTATTAAAATGGATGGTGGAAAAACAAACCTTAGGAAAAATAAATACTAAGGTGAGATGTATAATAAAGGATTAAGATTATACATGCAATATAGTGACAAGCTATACAATATACAAATGTGTATTAAATTACATGTGGTAACAAACGTTTAAAGTTATGTATATTAATATACTCGACGTAACCACGCATGAAGTATGACGTTGTTCCAAATCTCGAGTCAAACCGAAAACCCGACAAATTTATCAGTTAGTGACGGGGAATAAACCGGGATGGATTAGCAATGGTACGGGTACCGTAGTGTGTTGTTAGTATGAGATGCTGATGCATAGTGTGATGCATATTGATAGATTGTTAGAGACGACACGAGGAGCATCGGATCTAGCTGAATCATACTTCACCGTAATACTTTCAGGGTGAACGGTATGTTATTTATGTGGCTTGATTGTCTCTGAGGATTTCCTCAGTTCAGACATTGTGTGAAAATTTGTGATAAGATTGAATGTCTGCTTGTGTGAATTAATATGCTTGAGTTTGTATTAATGCTGCTTTATTATTACTGTTGTACGATAACAGTACCGTTCATATATGAACATATTATAAAACGAACTAGCGACAATGATGCTATCCTATATGTGTAACATAAGGAACGTAAGTAAAACGTTGTAGCATCAGGATAATAAGATATATATATATATATATATTATATAATATATTACCTGAGACTTATATACGGAGCATTGGCCTCTTTAACGCCGCTCTCGTATCTAACACTGGATCCCGAGTCGACATACTCAGGATTGGACTAACGACCTTAGTCTGTTGTGTTAGGAAAAATAATAAAACGATGCGATGGTATAGATAAGTTTATCAAGAGGATGTGGCTCTTGCTGTGAACTGTGATCCATTAACGATACTAGGATACCGTGTGGTAACCGTAAGTATCAGGATAAATTTCCAACGAACTACAGATTGTTCGTAGGTCGGAGACTCTACCGCTGGAGTGGCTACTGCCTTGGGTGACCCGCCATACGAGATGGGTAACATAGAGACACGTCGTTCTAACGAGACGTTGTCATTAGACATGACTGAACAATTACGAACGACTATATTAACTCGTACATTAGGCGAACATTATTTGGGCTTGCATGCCAAGGACGAGAGTTTATACTCGTTTATAATTCTCGTTGTTTCGCCTTGTTGTTCATTGGTTGTGCTTTGTGGTTATGTGTGGTATGTTGGTGGATTTGTTTGAACGAGCCATTGTGCTCATATTGTGTGTTGTGAACTGGTTGTGTTGAGTCGCTGTACTCATGTGTAGATTATGGTGGATTGTTTGGTCGAGTGAGTCGCCGAACTCAATTATGAACTATTAAGTGTTTGTTGGAATGGAGTCTCTGTACTCATATAAGCGCTGTAACGCTTTCAGTGGTTTATTACGATGCGATGTGTGAAGCCGGGGGCTTGTTTGTTATTTGAGTTTACTGCAATATATATTGTTGCTTTACAGTTTTAACATTAAACTATTTGCATGAAAATGAATTGCATGCCCTCGACCAAATAACTGAGGGTCCGAGGGGGCATGACGGTCATGTAGTAACATACTCAGCAGAGGCTGATTCCATACCACAAACAACCATTTTTGCAGGTATGCAGCTTCCGGTGTCGGCAAAGAGAGGGACGCGCTGGGTAGTTTAATTACAGATGTTTTAATATGCACTGTTGCATTTTGATACGAACTTAGAAACGTGTATAGGATTGGGATACTTATAATGCTCATTGTGAATGTATTTTATATTGGTTTGGGAAGGATAGATCTATCTCTTATTGTCACTGTGGGAAATTGTTTCGTATTTAAGAATATATCAGTAAGCACGTTATTACTCGTAAGGGCGAGTAAGAACGGTGACACCAGTAGTTCAATTGTTGAGATTACCGCTGCGATTATAATGTTAAGTAAGATGATTAGGAGCCGATTTGAGTAGGGGTGTTACATATAGCCTGCGGCTCGTTGGCCGGTGCTTTCTTTCAAGGCATATAGCCTGCGGCTCACTAGCCGGTGCGTCCTTTCAAGGCATATAGCCTGCGGCTCACTGGCCGGTGCTTTCTTTCAAGGCATATAGCCTGCGGCTCACTGGCCGGTGCTTTCTTTCAAGGCATATAGCCTGCGGCTCGTTGGCCGGTGCTTTCTTTCAAGGCATATAGTCTGCGGCTCATTGGCCGGTGCTTTCTTTCAAGGCACAAGTGCCTACGGCTCGTTGGCCGGTGCTTACTTTTACCAGAGGGCCTATGAAAGCGCCATGGACCAGAGGGCCTATGAGAGTGCCATGGATTTTGATGATATTTTTGATTTTGGTTGAGATTCATTTTTTTACAAAGTACCGCCACCTTTGGGGCATCGAGAATAATAGAACCACTTTCAAGTGGTAGTCGACCGTGGTTGGGGCCTGAACCTTAGGAGACAACGCTCTGTAGGGGAGAATCCCATCTTTAACTAACCGATCATGACCCAGTACACCCAGTAGGATATATGTTACTCCGCTCCGGATCGTATTTAAGTGGCCTTGATAGTTGACATCATGATAGCTGAAGGAGGCCTGGACATTTGGCCGCGTCGAGAAAATGTAGTCTTTTAAGCCCACTGTAAGCTCATCCCTGAATTTTGCTCCTGAGGGCTCCCTCTTCAATTTAATTGTGTTAAACCTCGGAGCGAGATTGCTATTAATACTATGAGCAGCAGTATGCGGTCAGTCTTGGCATGTATAGGCAGTAGCATGCCCGGATGACAATTCTAAGCGATGAAGAGGGTGAGGCAAAGTTGCTGTCCTTGCGGGAAAAATTTTGATATCTATTTTTCCTTCTTTTGCCACGTCATGCTCCAGGGATCTTGACCACGACAGGAGCTAGTGTTTTTGGACTGGAGACTGAACACGGCGATTGCGTTGGAGCTTTAACTAGGTGACAACTTTTGCAAATGTTCTGCGGGGGTGAAACTCGTCCTTTGGCCGGTCCCAGTAGCATATGTTATGTACTTGATTGCCCGGTTCCTTCAGCTCTGGAGCACATTTAAGTAGTTTGATGCCATGAGTTTTAAAGGAATTCTGGGTGACTTCTATGACAGTTTTCCCAACACAAGTCTGGATCAGAAGCTGAGGCGTTGCCCATAGCTGAAGAAAGCCGTTCCAGGGGTCCTGGTGGCTGCTGCGTTTTGTTACAATTTGTGGTCCTTACTTATTCTTCCTTTATTTTGCACCCGGTCATAGTGTAGTCTCCCGGCGTGGCGAGCTTTATAACACTCTGAAGTCTGTAGCTCCGAAAACCAGGCGGCCTCTTCCAAACTGAATGGACTTCGCTGTAAAACATGGTATCTTTAGTCCCAAAATTTGTGACAGAGGTTGTTGCTCCCATTTCCTCATTACCTCACCATGAAAGCAGTAGGAAATAGTAAGAAAAAATTAGTTATAAGGCGATACTGCTATATCATAGAGCAAAGATTGGAAACAGTCTAGCCTTTTTACTACACATTTTCTATTTGGGGGCACAAAATAAGCAAGTTTATCTAATCCTAGCGTAATCATTTTTAGCCTTAAGAACCTGCTAAACAGGCTAACATTAGCAGCACATATTGGACACTACAGAAAAACAAATAACGCTCCACAAGAAGGGTCAATCAGGTTATAACTTTTAGTTCAGCAGGAACTTAGAGACAGACAGATAAAAGACAGACTTCACATTTATCGAAGAAGCTATTCAGCTTGGATTAAACCATTTGCTTAATCTGACAACAATAATCACGTTTCTGAAGATGAAAATAGGAGCAAAGCCAAGCTTACTGATAGTAGCTAAATGTATGCGTTGTATCAGTTATTTTTTCTTTAGATAACTTGATAATGCAATGGTAATAATGTTCAAGTGAGGAAAAGCAAGCAGCACCACCCTTGTTACTACAGAAAAAGGATGAAAGACTGTGTGAAGTTTAAGAACTAAACTACTTACTCAGACAAATCTGACCATATCAGAGGAGTTTTAAGAAGAAATTCTCTTTACATTCTTCCTATCAGACTACTAGTAGTGTTTGAGAATATTTTGGAGTAGTAACGCTCATGACAGATTATTTTTTCAATCAATCGCAAATCAGAGAGAATGGTGAGGAATGTACAAAATTTGAAAGCCAAAATTTTATCAGATAGTGGATGGTATAACATTTGGAAACATGCATTGTTAATCAGCAGCAAGATGCATATGTTTTTAGAAGGAATGCAAACTTGGAGCAGAAGTGTAAGCGGTAACAAAATAAGAAGTAACTAATAAAAGATAGACACAAACGGGTATGGTGGTATGAAAAAGGGGAAAAACTGAAGCAAAGATATAAGCATTATCCATGAATCCCAACCAATATGTCGGTTAAAAAGAGCACATATAAGGTAGAGATAAGCGAGCTACAGAGATTTAATCAAAGCAAAAGTAGAGCATACATTAAAACACCACAACTGAGTATTGTAAGCTAACATACACAATACAGTATCCCCTACTTTATTTAACAGATTATTGTTGAACATCTGTAATTAGAGTGGTGCTTTAGCCAAAGACTGAAATCAATTTACTAATCGTAGTAGTATAGAATTTGGGTAAGAACTCAATACTTGTTTGAATCGCGAAATGGGTTTTGTTTTGCAATCTTCTTAACGCATGTTTCTTATAGCAGCAGTACAACAACGAAACAAATGTCATGTATGTAAAGAAGTAAAAATTGCTCATCCTGTGTAACCAAGAGAAATTTCAACATGCCAGAAGCAGCTAAGAGCTAAATCCAAAGATTCTCATAGTAGAAAAACAGATATACTTTTTGGTCGCTGAGCCCCATCATTAATCAATCAGAAGCAATTATAGTGTATCCCAACTGAATTTGTAGATGTCTCTTTGTAATTTAGATTAAAACCAAGCTTTGGAGTTAGACAAACCATATTTTTTAATAACGCTAGGCAGGACACCTTAAAACAAGTTTTGTACCAGTTTAAGAATTAAACAAAGTGACTTTTGTGTGTGACTGCTATCCAAAACGATGCGGCTTGGCAAGGAATAGGTTTGCCTGAATGTGTGTCTAAACTGCTAAGGAGTTTTTACTTAGGCAGGGGATGATCATCAGAATGAAATAGGTTGCACCAAAGAAAACAAATAAAGCAGGTTGTAGGGCGGTAGGATAAAATACCAAATCATAATGACACTATGAAGTTTTTTTAGAAACCATGATAGCAGTATGATAATTGAAGTGACAAAATAGGTTTTCTATGTGTGCACAGATAGATTGTTCGCAACAGTGTTCAGACTTGAAAGATGTACAACGACTGAATTAGGTAGAAGGTTGAGCAAAATTTATGGTATTAACGGTCTAGCCTATGTGTATCCTAACAGTGTGACATCAAAACAGATCTATGTAGTGGTTACGACAGATTTAGTATATGGGAATGCATCACTTCTAGATGAAGTACCTACTAGAGATAAAGTTGAGCATCAGAAATTGAATAAAGGTGCGATAGGGAGTATGCAAACAGGCGTGAACCTATTCCAAGAATCGTAATCGAAAACGTTATTTCAAATGTCTGAATAGAAGTCAGAAGCAATCTAGGTGGCTCACTATAATCAGAGAACTGAAGTAAATGCCGTTTTAATAGTGTTCATATAACGCAGAAATGAACTTTCTGACCTAGTAACATCAAGTAACAAGCAAGAATGTAGCCAAAAGGAGCTTCATAACTAAGGAAAGATGGACCTTTGAACTAGTAATGTGAGGGGAGTAAGACAATATCAGTTAGCTAATTTACAAAGTAAACATCAGTAGTGAATCATGCTTATAGCAACATCCATCCGGTCATATTTTATCAGAAGGCAACCAGCAGTAATAATCTGAATAAAATTTTAGGCCTGATTTGAACAATATATTCACCAATGCCTCTGATTTTAATCCCTGATTTGAAATACCCCGAACTTAAATATGGTGATTAAATTATTCTAATATAGTATTTAAGGGCCTAGTAGTGCCTAAGTAATTTTGGTAAGGAAAATAAATCCAAAAGAAATGAGGAAAACGCTTAGAAAATGGAAAACGCTAAAATAAGCGTTAAATAACCATAGGAGGTACGAGACCTCGGTTATAGTATCGTAAGGATTCCTAAGGATTATTCATGCCTAATTAGTATATGGGAAGGATTCCCGAAGAAAACGGATCCAAGAAATGTATTAAAACGCTAAAAGAGTTTAGCGCACGTTTTTCGAGGAAACCCGAAAACGTGACTTTGAGTGGTCAAACAGACCCGTAAAAATTATAAATCATTAAATAATAATTATTAAGCATTTATGGAAGCTTAATAATCAATAAAAATAATTAAACGAGAAAATTCCGGAAGACGAGCCCGGTTAGTGAATAGTATCAAAACCGGGCAAAATAACGGGCGTTTTCTGTAAAAGACGAAAAACACTCCAGCTAGTAGTAGTGTGTGGGGCCGATTTTAATGGGTTAAATAACCCTCTCATACACATGTAACTAGCTAATAAGTAGAGGGAACCAAAAAGCAAGAGGTAAAAGTACAAAAGTAAAATAACACTCTCTCACCTCTCATTCTCACTTTTCCCTCATCTCTCTCCTACCTATCTCCTTCCCCCACCGATTTTTGCCCCTCTCTCTCTTCTGGTTGGGCGATTTTGGAGCCCCAAAGGAAACCTCCATGGCTACTCCACCTTCTCCTCCATGCTCCATCTCCATTTGAACTCCAAATGCAAACATAATTGCATATTCTTACTCTCCTCATCATCCCCTACACTTCTCTCTTTTCAAAATCCAAAAATGAGGAAGTTGATTTTCGTGGGTCTACCCCATTGGTGAAGAAAGTAACATCAATGTGAAGCTTGGAGTCTCCTCTTTCCAACAAGGTAAAAATCTCCATAAAAGATTCAAGTTTTCTCCACCTTCCTTTGATAGCCGATTTTGGCCCTTTGTAATGCCTTATTTTTCTCTCTCTTTTGAGCTTCAATTTCACCTAGCAATGGTGGTGGATTCTCCTTCTTGAACCAAGGGCTAAAACCCCTCCTAAAACACTCCAAAGGTAAACCCTAGAAATCTTGTTTTGAACATCTCAATGAATTAGTATGAACCTAAGGGTTAGTATATTAATTGCGATTGTTTTGTGTTCATTGGGTGATGGGAATGGAGTTTGGCAACTCCATTCCCCACATAACCGATTTGGAGGCAAGAAAGGAAGAAGGAGGAAAAATGAGAAAGAAAGAAGGAAGTATAAGCTCAAGGTAAGAGCTCCTTCCTAATGTAAATTCTATTGCATTAGAGTAATGGGAATGGGTAAAATATTTAAAGAACCCAAAACCTTGTACTATTATTGAGGATTGTGAAGTTTGAGTATTTAAGAGCAAGTATTTGAATTGTAGGCTTTGGAGCCAAATGTGATGTGTATGTGTATTGGAATTGTGGATGGAGGAAGTATTGAGGAATTTACATTTGTATGTGTGCTAGTAGAACCCTTGTGGTTTGGCTAGAATAGGAATGAATTGATGAGAAAGTATATATGGGGATAAGTAAGAAATGTAGATGAACTATGGCAAAATTTTGGTAGGAATATGTACATTTGAGGATGACTTGGTGAATGAGAGAACCAAGATGTGTATTGGATTTAGTAAAGGTGGTTAATGACCATGAAATGGTAATTGTGGTATGAGAGTACTAGGATGTAAAATCGGTAGCAAAGTGTATTAAAATGCATTGGAGAAGTTAGGAAGAATTAGAGTACAAGACTTAGTAAAATGAATGTTGGACTTGGGTATAGATATTGTATTTGCTTGGAAATGTATTTGGGATACTAGGAGTAGCATTGGTAGAGAGAGTATTGAATGGTAAAGGTTAAAATGAAAATCTGTAGCATGAGGGTAAAGAAAACAATTGTAAGGATTGAAAGGAAGTGAGGAGAAATTGTGTATGTGGATTTAGAGAAGAGTAAGGAATTGTTGGACGAACTAAGGCAATTTGGAGGGCCTAAATAGTGTTTAAACATGTGGGATTACATGTAGGAAGATTGGGGAAGTAATGGGTAAAAGAGAGGACTGAAAACAGATTTTAAAACTGAAGTACTGGGCCGGACCGGACTTGCGACCGGACTTGCAAGTTCGGTCGAGCCCAGAATTACAAAGACGGGAAACCTTCTGGAATGGACCGAACTTGCGACCGGACTTGCAAGTTCGGTCGGACCAGAAAAATTCTCCCGTCTGAAACCTTCTGGAATGGACCGAACTTGCGACTGGACTTGCAAGTTCGGTCGGCCAGAAAAATTCCGCAGATGAAACTTCTGGAATGGACCGAACTTGCGACCGGACTTGCAAGTTCGGTCGAGCCAGAAAATTTCCATACTGATAGCTACTGGAATGGACCGGACTTGCGACCGACCTTGCAAGTCCGGTCGAGTAAAAAAAAAAATTTTTATTATATGATTATAATAATCATATGTGTATATATATATATGCCTATACACATATATGCATATATATGTAGTTGTACACTATAATGAAGTAGTAAAGGTAAGAAAGTAAGTATATGAGTAGGAAAACAAGTATAAAAAGTAACCAAGTAAGTTGAGAGTATGAGAACATTAAGTATACCGGGATAACGGGGTAAGTACGGGAGTAGTAATTATTTGTGTATCGTAAGAGTATAGTATTAATAATAATGTTGAAACATTATCAGTGGAACAAGTGTGAACCAAGGAACAAGGGAACACACGGTAGAGCTAACTCCGGTGAAAGGTATGATTTTCTCATGCCCCGTATGCTAACCGAGTTACGTTGATTTGTGTGCTGCATGCCGGCTAATCAAGACTAAAGCATGAAAATGGTTTATTGCCTTCATTGTATGTCTTGATGTATGTTGTGTGAGCTAACCCTTCTTGATTGATTGTGTGGCTTCATTTAGTGCGTAGTACGACTCATAGATGAGTCTTGTTTTGTAGTGACTCGTAGTAAGAGTCACGTTGTGAACTAATGGAAACGTAGCAACGCACTAAACTATCGAATCAACAAACGATAACGCAACCCAATGAACTCACTAGAATGTGAGGAGAGTACGGGAGTAATAACCTCCCGATAACGGTAGGAGAACCGAAATGAATAATCCACAACTAAAAGTAGTGGGTATATAAGTAACTCTAATAGAGGAATTTAATCTTGGTGCAAGACATGAACCAGGAGAGTAGTAAAGAATGATGAGGGATCTCCAAACCCCTTAGCAAGTAGTCGACCCATTATGAGAGGACCCGACTGATGTAAGTATGCCCCGAACGAGAGAGTATTCGATATGTTGGGGAAACCCTTAATCTGAGGATACTAGACGGTGGTAATTCCCTAAGCTAGCAGAGGTTATCGAAAGAGATACTTCTAGGCTAATCCACGAGATTGTATTATACTATGAGAGAAGAGTGTTGGGAATTTGAGTAGTCCGGTAAAATGGACATTTGAGTATTTGAGGAGCTAATCGTATAGCCCTCGTATTGTAGGTCCAGTGGCGAGTCTTGAGTATGACTCCGCCCAGAGGCCAAAGTAATGAGTATTGCGTATGTATGAGTAAAGTGATGAGTACTGAGTAAGAAGTATGAGTATGTAATGAGTACCGAGTATTGAGTATGTATGAGCAAGTATTGAGTAGTGAGTACGTGTGAGTAAGTATGGAGTATTGAGTAGCAAGTATACACAAGTATAATAACGAGTACAGAGAAGGGATCGTGTACAAGTAGGATACCGAACATGGAGTGATGAGTATACAAGAGTAAGGAGTGAGTATGAGTAGAGTAACGAGTAAAGCAACGAAAGGGTATTGAGTAAGTAACTAATACGAACGGTTGACTATAGAATCATCTTCCTCGGTAAGTATTGTACCTTGTATGTGTATGTAAGTATTGATGAATGTATTGTGTAGTAATAGTATGTATGTATGCATGTAAAAAAAACTCCATGTATATCCGACCCAAAGTAGTCGGCGTACCGTGGTTAGCACGCGGTATATGCGAATTTCATGCGCAGCGTAAGCTGACCCCCTGGGGGACCGTTTTTAGTGTGCAGGTACCCGAAGCTGATCACCGTTCGAGAGAGTAGGACGGGGACTGCTACGAAGCATGGGTAGTTGTATAGTAGGGATTGGTACTTGTATTGTAATGTGAATTTGGAAGCTTAAACTGTATCGGTAATTTAAGGATTGTAGTATACTCGGTATAGTAATGTATTGGAGTTGTAATTGGATTATGGATGAGTATGCAATGGGAAGTATTGTATTGTGTAGAGTACTCGGTATGTTCATGTTCATCAGACCGATAGATGTAGTATTGTAACTCGCCTTGTTAGTCACGTGGGTGACTAACGACATTGTACACCCGTCGTTGTGTAAGGAGTATCCGCTGCGAAGGTAAGTACTTGTACAGTAATGACGGTATTAGCGGTAGGGGTGTTACTCTCATAGCTTAGAGGCGAAAATCGGGACCAAGGATTTTAGCGCACTTATTTTTTGAAGTAACCAGATGGAAGATCACTGGATGGTATTAAGCACTGAAATAAAGAACTTCTTATAAACCCGGAGAATTTAGTTTTTAGGATCGATGGACTAATCTTTAGTGATTGGCTTTGGAAGTTCGTAGCATGCCCCGTATGCTTTTCTCTAGATTGAGGCCGACGTCCAAGCTTGACTTTAAGAGGAGACGCTTATACCGTCAAGAGTTGTGTTGATTCTACGACTTCTAGCTTTTCCTTATTTGATTCAATCTGTCCCCAGTTGTGCCTGGAGGGAGGATGTCGTATTGTGTTGAGTCGAAGACATCATCTAATTTTGCACTTGAGGATGCGGTCAAAGAAGTCAAATTGTCTTCCGGTCCGGCCAAAGATTGAGGTGCGGCCAAGGAGGTCCGGCCAAAGACTGAGATGCGGCCAAGGAGGTCCAGCCAAATTCTGAGATGCGGTCAAGGAGATCCGGTGAAAGACTGAGATGCGGCCAACATGGATTGAATTGCTGGAGTCACTGGGGGTTGAAACATCGCCCGCACCAACTTGGATTGATTTGCCGGAATCACTAGGGGTTGAAACATCGCCCGCACCAACTTGGATTGATTTGCCGGAATCACTGGGGGTTGAAACATCGCCCGCACCAACTTGGATTGATTTGCCAGAATCACTGGGGGTTGAAACATCGCCCGCATCAACATGGATTGATTTGTCGGAAGCACTGGGGGTTGAAACATCGCCTGCACCAACTTGGATTGAATTGCCGGAGTCACTGGGGGTTGAAACATCGCCCGCACCAACATGCCGCTTGGAACTATTTCCTGGGTTTGGACATCGCCTTATCTTCGGAAACCAGAAATTGACGAGTTTTTTTTGGAAAGTGACTTTAATTCTGAGGCCGCTCTTGAACTGAGGACGTATTCTTTCGAGCCCGCTTCCTTCTTCCTACTGACAGTCTTGCTTTTGAGATAAGGCAGAGGTAATCGCTCGATCCGGATGAGACATCGCACCACATATCTTCAATTGTTGTAATCCATGACTCTTCTGAACAGGAGTCCAAAGTAAACCAGTTTTGAGCCTTCGAGAATCTGTTTTTCTTTGGTTTTCTGGATTTTTGATCCTGATCCTTTAACCGCCTGCGACCGGTATCCCAATTAATTGAAAAGTCTCCATCCTTCTTTTCTTAGGTCGTGCCTTCTGGAATTAACCTGTGGTGATTGGTAGAAGAATCGCGCTCCTTTTGAAATATGTTGCTCATTGAGTCCTGATCTCGCTATCGCTTTGAATGAGTAACGATGGAATCATCTTCTGGCAACTGATCCTCTCAATCGTATTTGATTCTTTTGGAGCCTCGATTGTTCGTCACACTTTAATTTTCTCGCCACGCGAGTGAAGTTCTTGAGTGAAGTTGAAATACCCCAAACCTTGGTATGTTGTGTAAATGTTAAACTATGGTATTTAAAGGCTAAAAAGTGCCTTAGAAACATAATCGAACCATTTAAACCATGGTAAAACACAATAAAACACTAAGACACGGTTTGAGCAAAAACATGCTCTAAGCTTGGAGTGAACTTGGCTAGGACCCAAAGAGCCTACCAAGACTTGATAATGTTTAATTATGACTTTATAAGGCTAATTAAGTCCTTAGGAAACTTTGGTAGACAATGAAACCAAACAAAACACAAATAAATACCTTAAGGTCAATATGGGCTAAAATGTGCTCTAAGCTTGGGATAAATGTGTATAAGACCTAATGGTACCTATGCCTTATTTATATGTTAAGGAACATATTAAATCAATTACTAAAGAAAACCAAGCTTGAAAAAAAGTTAAAACGCAAAATGTGCTTTAAGGAGTCTTAAAGCACGTTTTTGAAAAATGTCTTGTAAATGAGTTTTGAATGGCTAAATGTCCATCATTACTCTTTAATTAACATGTGTACTATATAGTATCACATTGGGTGGCTATATCAATGGGAAATCAAAATTTTCACTTCTATGTGCCTTGTTTTTGGTGAATAGTGATTTTTATAAGCTAGTTTGTAACATATAATGTTATAAGTAATTAAGTTGGTCAACAAAGACTATTATACCCTCCTAAGTATATGGGGGCCGGTTTTTTCAAGGAGTGAGTCACCAAGTTGTAAAAGAAATCAATAAGTAAAGTAAAGCTTAAAGTAAAGTACTATTTTGCTTTATAACATAAATATCTCCAAAAGCAAACTCATCTTCTCATTTCCTTCTCTTCTTTTTCATTCACACGGTTTCCCCTTCTTCATTCTCCCTTCTTGCTGTTCTCTCTCGGTAATACACAATACCACCATGGAAGTCCATCTTTGACCACATGTAAAACCTAGCTCACTTAACCAAATCAAAAACAAACACCACCATTCTCTTCCTCTCATCAAGCTCTTCATTTCTATCTTCTCAAAATTGAAGATCACCATTTCGGTGCCATGGAGTTCCACCATTGATGGAGCTTGAGCTTGTCTTTCCACATATTATTACTCTCCTTTGCTCCTAGGTAAGGAATCTCAAAGAAAAATCAAGTTTCCTCCATGTTTTGTGTGTGACCGAAAATATTCATTGATGGAGCTCCTTGTGTTGCTTTGTTCTATCTCCATTTGAATCTTTCAAGGACTAGGTGGAGTCCTCTCTTCATAGATATTCAAACACCCTTCAAAGATTAAGGTAAAACAACTACATTAATGTTTTGAAATAATGTAAACCTAGGGTTTACAATGAGATGGAGCTTAAAGCTTGAATACTCATTATGTTGTTTGTATAATGTTTAGTAGTTGGCAAGGAACCAAATGCCTTACCGGTTTTGTAAGGAAACAAGAAGAAATTTGGGAGGAAAAGAGGTAAATATGCTATCTTAATGTGGTTTAATGCCTTAGGAGAAATAAGCTTATAATGCTTGTTAAAACTACCTAAAGAGCAAATGGTGAATGACCTAGTAAAGTGTTCTCAAGGAGACTAGTAAAAGAACATATGTATTGGTGTATGTATTTGCAGGTCAAAGGCATTACTTATGTGGGAAATTCAGTGTTTAAGGTTTATGCAATTTAAGGGCCTAAGAGCCATGTTATTTAAGGGCCTAAGTGCCAAGCAATTTAAGTTATGCACTATATTGTGATGTAGTGCTTAATATGTGAAGTTTGTGTGTAAAAATGTTCTTGATGGATTTTAGGTGTTCTTGAGTGCTTAATGGTGAAAACTATGAGTTTTGGAATGATGGTGTGCTAAGAGAACCCATGGCAAAATTTGTAAAATGTATAAGGAGTTTTAAGTGCTTGAATGAACTTGGGTGAATTAGGAATTGGTAGGAATGAGTAAATGTCTCACTAAGGAAGAAAATGTGCATTAAGGTGTTCTAAGGTGCTATAAGGATTTAGGCATTGTCTTGGAAGTTCTAGAAACCCAATGAGTGTTATTAAGATGTATTTGAGTCTTGGAGAAGTTTGTTTAAGGTTTGGGTAATGTTGATGAATAAGGAGGGTGATGTTTAAGTAAGGTTTTGGAAAAGAATTCAAGAAGTTGTAAAAGGAGATTTAGTTAGTAAGAAAAGAAGTTGAGAGATGATGTTAAGGTGTAGAGGAAACACCTTGGTGTAGTGGTCATTGGTGAATTACCACTTAGAAATCTTAAGGAGAAAACATCCCAAGTGCTAGGAATTTGTAAGAAATTTGTGAATGATAAGATGGTTTTGGTGAGTGATTTAAAGAGTTTAGCACATGGCTAAAGGTGTGTTTGATGTGCCAAATGATGTTAGGAAACATTATGAGGCTTTAGGAGAAGTTTGGTGAAATTGGTTAAGTGTTTAAAGACTTGGAAATTGAATGTTTTGCCGTGTCCGAACTTCCGTCCGGACATGGAAGTTCGGACAGGCTCTGTTGGGTAAAGGATTTTCTCATTCTCGAACTGTGTCCGAACTTGGGAAGTCCTGACACAAGTTCGGACGTGACTGTTTCTATCTGGGATTTACTCTCGAACTGTGTCCGAACTTGGGAAGTCCGGACACAAGTTCGGACGTGTGTATGGTTTTCAGTATTGGGTCGCGGCTTGTGTCCGAACTTGGGAAGTCCGGACACAAGTTCGGACAAGGTGTTGTATGGACCAAAAACATTGTTTAAGGTATGGAAATGATGTGTAATGATGGGGATTGATGGTTAATGATTTATGAGGTTGTTAAGGACATTTTAGGTGAGTTTAATGACAATTAAGTGGGTGAAAAGTTGTAATAAAATGTGAAAGTAAAACAAGTTAAAAAGTGAAGTTATGTAACTAAGTTAACGGGGAAAAATTATAAGCATTAGACATTAAATAATCATGCAACCCCGATGTTAATAAAAGTGTATGTAATGTTATCAGTTGTTCGAGAATTGCTCGAGGAACATAAGTGGACGTGGTAAAGTGGACTCCGGTGACAGGTATGGTTTTCTTGCAACCTGTGTCCTACCGGATTACACCGGCTTGTATGCCAATATGTTTTTCTGAGTGTTTGCCACCTTGTAAGATTAAAACATGTAATGAGTTTATAGTAATTCATTTATGTGGCGAATTTGGCCTCCGATACCATTTAACCTCAAGTATGTGTTAAACCTTAGCTAACCAAAACTAGGAACACATGAGTGATCGGTATACGGAGTTGACGGCCCAAACCTTGGGAACGTGCTAACCACGGCTATGTGAGAGTTAGTTGGATATTGCTGTTGTATGCAAGTGTGTGAACCTCCCTTGTGTGCTTAACTCGGTTATGATACCGTATGGTGTGTGGATGTGGTAGGCTCCATAATGGATCTCTAGCTACTTATTGTAAGTGTATATGTACTAATGGGGGGTGAGGAGTCCGGTTGTTCCGGCCACGCGTGTGATGGACGGGAGTCGATATCATATCCGGTTCGGCTCTCTTGGTGTATGTATAGGTGGTATTCCAATTTGGTTTCTACCTTCCCTTAGCTTATCCAAAGCTAGTTACTGACTCACGTCGGGCCACAGGGGCATACGAATGTTATTTCGGTGTGCTTGGGATTACTATATCCGACACACCTTGGGTATAAGTTAACCGTTCTATATAACCGGACGGTAACGAGGTTGGTAACGAGCTTAACATGGGATTGGTAATAATCTCTAGGCTCACTATGTATACTAACTATGGTGGAAGGTTCCTTGTGAGAACCGATTTACGGTGTTATGTATTGGTGTTGTGCTATGCAAATTCCCTTGCTATGCTACGATAAGTATACGTCAGGTGTTTAAAATGATTGTGATGTTGTCATGTGTACGACGAAACAAAAAGGTTTTTGTTATGTTTTTGTTATGTGAGGAATGAGATATGTTGTAGGATATGGAGTGTGTGGATCATGGAAATGAATCCCAGTTTGTGACAAGAGGCGTTTAAGGATAACCCGATTAATGGGTACATGTCGTTCGTTAAGGAAGTAGCTCCGTTTTAGAGGAGAGCCACTCCAGGGTTTAAGGAATCATTGAATGGTTGGTTAAGTGTGGATGTGTTGGTTATAGGTTGAGCCATTGAGGCGAAATGTTATGTGTTGTATGTTTATGGCTCGTATGCATGATTTAAATATAATCAACTGCATGCTAAGACGACAATTAGTTGTGCGTGGCCCGGTAGCATGTGGGCTGCGGGATTACCATACCAGCAAAGGTGCTGAGCCCCTTGGGGGCCACCCTTTCTCTCCTTTTCTATTTCAGGTACAAGGAGCTGGAAGCCGTTCGAGAGTAGGACGGGGTAGATGTTTATACATGGGTAGCCATTTAAATGGCGTAAGCATTGTAAGCGTAGTAGTAAGACCGAAATTGTTATCGGCATTAGTTTGTAAATACTCGGTACAGTGGGAATGTATGTATATAATAAATGTTGAAAATGGAATGAGGATTGTATTGTGTAGTTGCTCGGGAATCTAGTCCATCAGACCGATACAAATGTATATGTATTAGCCTTGTTAGCCACGTGGGTGGTTAACGGCGTGTAACACCATTGAATTAAGCAATGTGATGAGTTGAGATTTCCGCTGCAGATTGATGTTAAGTGTACGGTGGTGGTTGGGGTGTTACAGAAGTTCTTGGATATATCCGATGAACCTCTTTGGTTCCATGCTCTAATTGAATCGAATAGGATTTTTAGATCTGCAACCTTATCCTCCTGAATTTTCACCGAGAATCTCCTATTCTGCTTTACCCGCTCCGGATTGCAAAACTCTGATTTCACTCGTGGAGCGATGGATTACCTTGATCGAAAATCAATCATAACTTCTATTATTGATTCTTCGTGGATGGATCCATCAATCGTCTTTGGTTGTGGCCAACTTTGCCGATGTCACTTATTTTTCATAGAAAACCTTCTCGAGGTTTTCGAAAGGGTGGATCGACTACTTTTATCGTAAATAGTTTTCTCATTATCGACCTAATCTTCTCTTTCTTCTTACAAGATCGGCGTACGTCAAATCTCAAGAAATCAAGAACTTTAGTAACGCAAGACTTTCTCCGAACCTGTGGATGGATCGTGGTTGATGTCCATTTCCCAAAGACGGCGCCAAATGAAAATACATAATTTGGTTCCTCCAATCTCACAAACTAATAGAACACCGAGAGTTATAGTGGTTCGGCCAATGATCCGGCCTACATCCACTTCTAGACAATATCTTTATTCCTTCTTTTGGTATTACAAGTTTAGAGAGCTTCTTGGAGCTTTCTCTTCTAATGTTGTGTCCCTTTACAAATGAACCCTCCATCTCTATTTATAGACTTTTTGTGGTGAAGTCTATCTCTTAACCCTTGTACATGCGGTATCACTTTATTGGAGCAACCCTCCTATTTTTGGCACTTTTCTCCTTGTAAAGCCTTCCGGTCCCAAAGTGTGGGACGCGGGATCTGGTCATGGAGCACGGGGCCGGAATATGGGACCCAGTCATGGGGTACGGGGCCGGGATATAGGACCCGGTCATGGGGCCTAGGACCCGGAATGATGCTTAGTGCCCAAATTGGAGCCCGAACAGGGTCCTGAAGGAGGCTCAGGGTCTGGGCCGGGGTCTAAGGTCTGGACCGCTTTGTCCTTTTGTCTTCGTCACATTCTTGCCCTTCTCAATATACTTCCCTGACATACCAATTTTGGACATATTTTTTAACTCATTATTATTTTATGATGTATTATTATTGTTATATGGTGTTTAATTGTATCTGATGAATCATAAGCTTCTGGTCTTATTTCAATTTCAAATTCCTCTTCTCATCTTCTTCCACCTTCTTTTAATATCCTCTTTATTCACTTCTTGTCTCACTATAGAATCAATAATTCCGTAGTCTTGGGCTTCTGCTACTAACATATAAAAATCCCTTTCTAGGTCTTGAGAAACAACGAAAAGAGGTTGCCCCGTTCTTGCTCCATAAGTACATGACATCTTGGCGCGCAAATTTAGTGCTTTTTGCAGATCCAGCGTCTCGCCAGCTAGATTTGTTACATCGTTAAAAGAAAAAATAGGTTGATGCATCATTCCGTGAGCAAGGATAGAGAGAACAAAGTAGGTTATGGTGATGTTGATATGTGTAGATATATACATGTAAATAATGTAAATTTTTAAATTTGTCAAAACATATACTTGTTTTGAAGAGCTTGAATTTGGATGAACAATGGTATAAATTTTTTAAATTTTGGAATTATATTGTAAAATTTACAATCATTTAAAGTTTAATATAAAATTACACACACTCATATGACACACAAGCAGTCCAGTCAACAAGCTGGCCGTTCTATCGTCCGACTGGTAGTATACTGGACTCAAGTCTATATATATAAAAAAGAAAGACAAAAAATGATTTGAAGTATAAAAGATAAAATAATTTTTTCATTAAACCTGAAAAAGTGGATTTTCTTAAATAGTTAATCCTATATACAATTAGGTAGTTGAAAGGTGAGAGCGCCATCTTATGCGATTATTAAACTAGGTAGATGATGTGACAGTTTTTGTGGTTGATGGGTTGTAATTATAATTTAAGGCCCTATTCAAAAACAGCTCTTGAAAACTTTTTCAACTTTATTATAAAGTCATGACATGTGTTATTATTCTATTGTCGTATCTTATAAGTGGGTCCCCTCAAAATGTGAACCAAAGTAGAGATGGCAAACCATCATTAGTTAACCAACCCTAATCACACCAAGTTGAACCATAAATTTTGATTTTGAAGCTTTGGGGAGAAAGTTCGAACGACATCTAAATCATTTCTTGTAGAAAACATCTATAAACATAAATTAACATAATGTTTCATCTAAATGACTTATCAAAAATATGTTTGGTCTAAAAGCAAGCTTTCTCGTAATAATATCCAGTGAGGATATGTTTAGCAAACTTAAAAATTACATGTACATTTCAAATTTTAAGTGACAAATGTTCTTGTATAACTCTTCAAAGAGGTTACAGTTTGATTGTAAATTTATAGTAACAGGTGAAGTTTAAGTGTAATATATTTAAAAAACCTGCGTATAACTCTTGAGATCTAGGATTTTAATAAATTTTTCTTGATCATACATAACGGTGATGGTTTGAGGGATGGATCAATAGATAAATTATCACCCACAATTCTCATCCGACCCAACGTACATCTCATTCATTGATCACCACTTTTTACCCGTTTGTTCCTTTTTCACCTTTTATTCGGATTAGGTGAAGTCAACCCCCCAATATTGCCATTCCTATTACAAGGAGTTGAACTTATTGTTACAATACATTTCTCTTTATGGATGGTACTCATATAGTCCCACAAGTGATACTAATGGAAGTAGAAGAGAATGCGAGAAAGTTTGAATACAAGAAAAGGTTGAAGAGAACTTTCTTAATTGAGTTGTTTGTATAATTCAATATATACAACCCCATAAATCTATTTATTTATATACTAATTAGTGCAGTGTGAAAAGGATATTACTAAAGATAAAATGGAATAAATCAAGGGAAGACATTGCTAAAACAAAAGGAAACAAATCAACAGAAATCAAGGGAAGACATTACTAAAGATAAAAGGAAACAAATCAAGGTAATTGAATGCAAGAGAATCACAACTGAATCTTCTAATGTAATCACGTTTTGTGGGCTTAAGTTTAACAGCCACTGACAAGGCCAATAGGGTTTGGCTGCTTGGTACTCCTACATACCTCCCCCCCCCGGAAACCGTAGGTGATCTCAAGTAGCTAGGGTTGGACATTTGCTACTTGCCATCCCCATCTTTGCAAGTTATTCTTTGTATGTTGTTGTCGTAGAGCCTTTGCCATTATGTCTTCCAACTATGTAGTGGTATGGGTATACTCAACATGAAATAACCCTTATTGAATCTTGTTGCGGACAAAATGGCAGTCTATCTTGAGGTGTTTGGTGCGCTCATGGAAAACCGGGTTGCGAGCGATGTGGATAGCAAACTGGTTATTACATTTGACAGGTATACGAGTGACATTAGAGACATCAACCTCATGTAACAAGGGACTAAGCCATGAGAGCTCTTCTGTGACTCACCGTAAAGAAAGATATTCTTCCTCCGCACTAGAAAATGAAACGGTATTTTTCTTCTTGGTCTTCCAAAAGATATGACTATCACCAAGGACAATATAATAGCCTAACATTGATTTTTTTGAGTTAGAGCATGCTGCCCAGTCAAAGTCACAATAAGCAACAAGATCGAGGTGTGACGAGAATGATTTATTAAGATTGATGCTATAATTCACCGTCCCTTTCACATAGCACAACACGTGTATGGCTTCTTCCATGTGCACATCAAAGGGGGGTGGCATAAACTGGCTCAAAAGTCGGATGGTAAAGTTAATATATAGACAAGTATTGGACAAATAATTTAACTTCCCCACTAATGGCCTATAAGAAGTTTGATCATCCAGAGGTGTACCTTCATATTGAAAGAGTTGAGACCCCACTGACATAGGTCCGGCCATGGCCCTTCGTGTTTCACATTCATACTCCTTCAATAAATCCATGCAAAACTTATGTTGTGATAGTATAGATCCTCGCGAGGTAGAAACGAACTCTATCCCAAGGAAGTAATGCAATTTTCCTCGATCTTTAATCCTGAATTTGACATCGATAGCATGTTTAATATTGTCATATCTTCTTGACGGTTGCAAACCAACAACATGTCATCGACATAGACAACAATATACACCCAAACCACCATTCTTCTAGTGAAACAAGGAATAATCATTATTGGATTGCTGAAAGCCATGAGTTTGAAGGAAGTGAGCTAGCCTGGAGAACCATTATCTAGATGCCTGCTTCAGCCCATACAAACATTACTTGAGAAGACAAACTTTGTTTCTTCCTATGACATCAAGACCTTGGGAAAGTTTCATGTCAACATCCTCATCTTGATCACCATGAAGGATAGCATTGTTTACTTCTAACTTAATGATCAAGCCTTTGTTGAGAGCAATTGTGACAAGCGCATGAATGGTAGTCATCTTTACCACGGGAGAGAAAGTTTCATGGTAATCAAAACTGTGTCATTTTGTGAATCCTTTAGCCATGAGTCGGGCTTTATATCTCTCTAACATTCCATCAATTTAAGCCTGACCTTGTACACCCATTTGCACCCGACTGTTTTATTTCCCTTAGGCAAGTCCATAACTTTCCAATTATCATTTATGTTATAAATATCTTAATTCATGTTGCATGGCTTTTGCCATTCAACATGCTTGATGAATTCTTGGAAAGACTGAGGATCTTCTATGTCAACAACAGTGGCAATCAAGGTATTAGTGGCTGCTGCAAGAGTGAAGGTTGCACATGGCCATGTATCTATAAGACTCTCATATTTCAACAAAGATTTTATCCTCTTGTGATCCCCCATAGATTCGTTCTTCTAGAACATCGTGAGATGTATAATACAAATATTATCATCAATATGACAGCCTTTTTGTTGCCCTATGTTACTATCATAAACCGTTATCTTGTATTCGACTATTGTCTGGACTCCTATTATGTTCTGGCACTGCTGCACCATTGCAGTCTACTTCACGAAGTGGGATATCAGAGTAAGTTATGCCAACATCATCAAAATATCAACCATGAACTGAATTAATAAACCTCTCCTCATAAACAACGTTCATTTTACCTATTATGCCGAAAATGAAAATTGCTCGTGTGAAACTTCACATCTCGACAAACATTTATCTTCTTTGTTTTCATGCTTAAACTTTTTGCCTTTCCTTTTTAGGTTCTACTCCTAGATAAATACAGGCCTATACTCTTAGATCAAATCTACTTCCTTTTCCTCCCGCTACATTCTTATAGCATAAACACCCGAAGGGTTTAACATTCTAGGATGTGGGGTTTATCTTGTGGAAGCTCTCGAATGGTGTCTTTCCTGCCAAAGCCTTGGTAGGTAATCGGTTGATGAGATAAGATGCATGAAGAATACATTTGCCCCAATATTCAAAAGGAACTGGTGATTGGAAGGAAACTGGCCGAGCTATTTCAAGAAGATATTGTGGCTTTGTTCTACCACAACATTTTTTCTGTGGTGTATGGGCACAAGTGGTTTGATGTAAAATTACTTCATGTGCATGGAACCTCTTTCCCTCGTTAGAAACCCAAGCTCATGTACACTTTCACTTCTGAATATCTTGATTTTGCAGTCAAATTGTCATTCAACCATTTACAAACTTTATTATTTCTTCGCATGCATCTCCATTGTGTTTAAACAACTGGACCCACGTGATTCTTGTGTTATCATCTACAAAGCATATAAGATAATTGTACCCATTATATGTGCTTGTAATAAAGGTCCCCAAGCATCCAAATACACCATATCGAAAGCTTTCTTTGTCTTTATTTCAAAATTTCCAAACGGTAGCCACTGAACCCGTGACTTATAACATATATCACATGCGAAGTTAGAAGAAAAATCACATTGTTTTATTAATCCCATATGTACAAGCTTTTTATGAGGTACATGCCCCAATTTTACGTGAATTTCCTCTGCCGCTTTTGTAACAAAACTCATAAGACTCAAACCTTGTATCACGTTAAACTTGTCCTTAAAATGAGTTTATTTGATCAGCTCACTTTTTCTCTCTATACGTCACATACATCAATTGTCATATCAACTTTTTACATTTTTTCTTACTTACTTTTTATGTCTACTTTTTCTAACTTCAGTTGACAACTGATATCAACTCTTAGTTCAGCTTTGCTAAAGAATGGGGCCGTAAACCATCGAATTTCCTTCTTCCAATCCAGCACATAAACCCCACTTTGATCCAGCCAAATAACTTCAGACTTCTTGCTATTAGGGTCCTGAACAAGACATGTTTTTGCACCAAAAACTAAGGCTGTTGAAACTTTTTAACCATATTTTTCACTGAGCTTAGATTAAACCTAACATCTGGAATCAACAAAAGTTCTTTTAACAAGAAATCTTGCCCTAATTTTATGTCTCCAACCATAAAAATGTCGTGTGGCCGACCATTAGGTAGCACTACAAATCTTTACAGGCCAAAGTTTTCCAATAGCAAATAGATTGCATGCTCCGGACATGTGACCTGTAGTAGAAAATAGTTCGATCACTTGAGAAATGATAGTAGTTCATCTCTACTATTTTGGATTCTAGTTCACCTACTCGAATTATGCTGGAAAGTTGTTGTATTTCTTCACGAGTAAAAACTTTAACAAACATATTTGCTTCACTATTGTTCACCTCTTCTCTGACAAGACGGGCGATTCCTTTCCTTCATCGAGCCAAGATGTTGTCTCTACCATGAAGACGAAAGCAATCTTTTGCAAGATGCCCCGTCTTCTAGCAATAAGAGCATTTGTGCCTCATGTAGCACTCATCAAAGGTATGCCGGCTCTTATTGTAGAATTTGTAACTTTTCTTCTTCTTATCCCCACTTCCCTTGTTTGTCCCAATCTTCTTGTAAGTATTTGAATAACTGACAGAGGTGGAGAAGGAAGAATTTGCTCCTAACTTCGTATTTGTTGCATCAACATGGCTAAAAAAGACATCAAACTAAACTTACCTTCTTCCGCCCTTCTTTGCTACTCCTTTTGTATAACCAATAGGCATAGGCATGCTCCAAAGATGAGGTTTCTCGCATAGCGAGAATCTGCCCCCACATGAACAAATAACTTGTTGAGTCCCATCTAGAAATGTATAAGACAACCCTTCTCTCTCTCTCGAAGAAGATCTCTCGCTTCACCGGTACAATTAGGTAAAGGACGAACCAAATCCAATTATCCCTAAATAACATTCAGCTTGCTGAAATAATCTGTCATCGTATCATTCCCTTGTTTAAGATCATCGAGAGTTTATTTAAGAATACCTTGCCATACTTCTACTAAGAGATAGTGATTCCTTCATTTCCTTCTATGATATCAAGTCCAAGGACGTACTTCAACTCTCTTAGATGACTCATATCGCATTCCTTCTTCATCAATTTTTTAAACCTTTTGCAATCTTTCTCATTCGATGCTCCAAAAATAATGTCATCAACATATACATGCACTATTAGGAAGTCTTTACGGCGATTATATTTAAACAAGGTTGTTAAGTCAAGTTCTCTAGGATTTTTTATGATAGCAAACCATCCTTGTTTAGTTTAATGTTTTTGTTGAAGTGTTTCAAGAATAAAGGATTGTCAGAATCACTTGTCTAATTAGTGACAAGTGGATTGTTCCATTATACCGGTGCCCAATAGTTGGGCATCTGTCCACGATCACTTGGGGCGAAGCTCAGAGACTACTCACCCTCATGTACTAGTATGAGGATGTGGTTGACGACTTGGACCCCTTGGAGACTGCAATCATCATCTGGAACCTTCATGGAAAGCTACTTATGATCAGCAGCGAAAGACACCAACTTACGGTTGGTAAAGTTGCACTTTTGGTTGGTCAATGTGATGCATTCATACATTGCGTATAAATCTATATATTCAGGTGATCATTGTTGGAGATCATAGCTGAAGCCTCCAAGTGAAGATAGTTGAGTTCCAACTTTCACAAGTTTGTTGAGGACCAACATGTGCCCAACGCTACAATCACCTCAAGGTGACCATGAGGGTCCTCCAAGTGTCGCATAAGATGCAGATGAGCAAGAGCTCAACAATGGCAAGTGATGGTTCCCAAGTAGCGGTGAAGTTAGTGAAGCCTACTAACCATTACAAGCCACTTGTTCTATATATCTATGTTGGATCACATCATAATGTAAAGCAAGTAGAGGTGAAACAGAATATACTATTAGAGAGTTTAAAGAGTCAATATTATAGCGTTGAGCTAAGTGTTAGCTTCATTCTTGGTAAGTAAGGAGTCTGTATTGAGTAGTAATGTGAGTGAGGGAGTTTTGTTAATCATATTGTTGAACACGAGAGTTGCTAGGATATTTAGGAGCAGTCGGGAACTGCTGGAAGACTGTCGACTGAATAGGTCGGTCAAGGTAGAAAGGGCTTAGAGGTAAGTCCTAAACTGCCGAGTCTATAGGGGACGGGCGGAGGGAGATTGATTGATTGTGAGGGTAATACTCAATACGAATAAGAGATTCCACTAAATTATCCCATTGTCTTCACTCACTCTAGCGTTCAATACTCGAAGTGTTCGATTCCTTACCACTATGAGACACGTCCACGGCCGGTCGGGACGTGTATTGAATACTAGCTAGCTACAGGTTTGTCCACCTTAACTCTCGTGAAACCGTTCCCAACATAGGATGACGGACGTTTGTACCATGAATGTGGAGCTTGCTTCAACCCGTAGAAACCTTTATGAAGCTTCTTAACCATGTTCACTATCTTTTTATCCTCAAAAACTCTACAGGTTGTCCACATAACTTCTTCTTGACATGGCCATTTAGGAAAGCACTTTGATGTCCAATGGAAGAACAAGATGCCCTACGGATGAAAACACGGTCAAAAGACGTATTGATTCCATTCTAGCCACGTGAGAAAAGGTTCTTTGAAGTGATTCCTTCTTTTTATAGCCTTGTGCTACTAAGCGTGACTTGTTCTCACAACTTCTCTCATTTATTCATCTTGTTCTGAAAAACCTACTTGGTGTCAAGCACTTCTTGATGCGGTAGGTATAGCACAAGGTGCCAAACCTGCATCTCTTGAACTGATGAAGTTCCTCTTGCATGCTTTTATCAATCGGGTTCCTTCAGAGCTTTTTTGATATTACTGCTCAATGGGAAGAAAACAGTAACAAAGAAGGATAGAAAGTTTTGCACTTAGATCTTGTTTGAACACCCTTTGAATATCATAAACAATGTTCTCATTAGGATGATTTCGATATAGGGTTCTATGTGGGAAGAGTGATAGTTGATAGAGGATATGTAGAATTCAATTGTGAATTTTCATTGGTGACTAGTTGTGGATCGGTCTCCGTCCTATCTGGTGTTGCTCAAGAGTTGTTGACGTGTCTAGGACACCTTTACAACTATTTTGTTGTGTCAAGCCGAAACCTCTTGTCTCATCATGATCAAGCCTTGTTATCATCCAATTCAGATTCATCAAACACGACATGGACACTCTTTCAACCTTCAAAGTCCGTTGGTTTTGAAGAACTTTGTAGGCTTTTTCTTCAATCTGAGTATCCTATGAAGATGCATAGTCACTTATAGCATCAAAGTTTCCTGGGCATTTATACCCTAAATTTTTGACCCTCGGGAAGGGCCTACTAAGGCACAAATATGGAGGCAAGGTGTAGGATCGGACATCTGACTCAAACCAACTAAGGTGTAGTCGTGAGATGGCTTAACCCAATCGTACTGAGGATGGAATCGTACTAAGGATATGGAAGCAGTCGTCGAACGCAAGTAGATAATTAACACCCCTACTAATACAGTCATACGTCCAATCTCCTTACTAATCAGATACTCGCAGCGGATATATACTTACATACAATGGGTGATACAATGCCGTTAGTCACCCACGTGACTAACAAGGCTACTGAATCTACATACAGCATCGGTCTGATGGACCGGAATCCCGAGTACTACAAATCTACAATGCATTCTCCATTTACCAAATGCTATACAATCTCCTTCAATACAATACTCCAAGCATGATACAACATAATCTACATACCGAGTTTACTAAGGTCCTTATACAATGTACTATCTCTTTAAGGTTCATACATACTCGCTAAGAGACTACTTGCTACCCGTTCCTCACACGCTACTTACTTCCGAATATCAGGATGTGCCTCCAGTCTCTTCCTTGACCATATTCGTTTCGGGTACCTGCACACTAAAAAATGTCCCCCGAAGGGGTCAGCTTTCGCCGAGCATGATAACCGCATACCCCGCGTACTAGTGAGGGTACGCCGACCACTTGGTCGAATACATGCGGTTCTTTTCATACAGCATACATGCATACATGCTTCATACACAATACATGAATACTTACGCAAGCATATACACATACACTTCATTCATACATGGAGTACAATAACCATCAAATACACACTTACCTTCTTCCGGATACATATACCCAATACATACACAATTTACAATACGGGTTAGCTTCATTGGTCCACCCGGGTTAATCGGGTGGAGATTACTCTTTTACTCATTACTTCATACATACGCATACATACTCATTCTCATACTCATACATACTTACTTACTTTACTCTTACTCATGTTAAGTCGTCGGGACCTCCGGCCCGGGGACTACTCCGTCCCACCCCGGGATTTACTTGGTTCACTAATCCAGGATGCTACCCACTTAAGGGATTTGGGCCGTGGACCAGCTTACGAACCAGGAATCGGATCCAACCTCTTGTGTCACCTCATCCTCACGCGTGGCCGAAGCTATATCGGACTTGTACTCATTCCAATTTACTCACTTAAGTTAGGAGTTAGCTAGTTAGGAATTAGCACAAGTCAACATTCAAGCCACATTTACAAATACAAGGCCCAATATACATTCATACGAAAATAATACAATACAGAGTACAATACAAGATTCATTTACACCATATCATCCTCCATACATTTCATGAATTATACAAACTATTGTTCAAGAGAAATATACCAAGAACAATATAAACGAGCACAGTAAGTGCAATATAATCCGGTTCGTGCATTTATCTTATTAGGTGGTCAAATAAGCACACAAATCGGGGTAACCAGATTAGGATACAGGGCATGAAGAAATCATACCTTTCACCGTTGTACTTGTATCCCAACGTTCCTCCGGTATTCACAATTCAAATCCTATGATATACATACATTCAAATGATTAATCTAACTATTTTATAATTCGTACTTACTATGTCCTCACACTTCTTATACACATTACTTATTTACTTTTCTTTACCTTAAGTCTTACTTTCTTACTTAACTTAGGTTTACTTTCTTACATGTACATGTATATGTGGATATACATACATATGCATATATACATACATATATATATATATTATATCATCATTATTTAAATTTTTTTTTTTTGTCAGGACCGGACTTGCGACCGACCTTGCAAGTCCGGTCCATTCCAGTAGCTACCAGTACCGAAAATTTCTGGCCCGACCGAACTTGCAAGTCCGGTCGCAAGTTCGGTCGATTCCAGTAGCTATCCTCGGGAAATTTTTCTGGACCGACCGAACTTGCATGTCCGGTCGCAAGTCCGGTCGATTCCAGTAGCTTACACGATGGGAATTTTTCTGGCCGACCGAACTTGCATGTCCGGTCGCAAGTCCGGTCGATTCCAGTAGGTTACAGACGGGGAAAATTTCTGGTCCGACCGAACTTGCAAGTCCGGTCGCAAGTCCGGTCGATTCCAGTAGCTCACCCGTCTTTGTAAATCTGGGCTCGACCGAACTTGCAAGTCCGGTCGCAAGTTCGGTCCGGCCCAGTATTTGCATTTTAATTTCTGTTTTCAGTCCTCTCTTTTACCCACTACTTCCCCATTGTTCCTACACTTATTCCCACATGTTATAACATTAATTACACCTCCTAATACACCTTAGTTCATCCACCAACTTACTACTCAACCTTACATTCACTTACACATTTTTCCTCATTTCATTTCCACACTTATACTAGTTTCTTCACACCAATGCTACAGATTTTACAATTCAACTCTCCCATCCAATATTTTCTCAACCAACGTCATTCCTAGCATTCTAACTACATTTCCAAGTAGTTACACATCTATTCCCAAATCCAACTCCTCATTTCACCAATCTTGTACACTCATTTCTCCTAGTTCCCACTATGCACTTAAATACTCTTGGCTACAGATTTTGTCATTTACAATCCTCTTCCGTATCTCCCTCTTCGATCGACATTTCTAACATTCCTAATGCATTTAGAATACATTACCTATCTCTCTCCACTTACCCTCTATTTTCCTTAATCAAAATCTGCTACACATGCACACATTGGTCACCTAGTTTCTAACACACTAAGTGTTCCATTCCTAGGTAAATTTTGCCATAACCTCCCCTATAATTTTACACTCTCACCACACATTATAATTTCACATTTCTATACTTATTCCACCTGTTGCAATAGACATCAATATACAAGCTCCCATACATTATACCAACACTAAACAATCACTTAAAATTCCTGCACTTAAACACTCAATTCCCAATCTGTTTTGACAGTTTTAAAATGTCTTTTTAAGGCTTCCCAATGCTTATACTCTCTTACACATTATACTACTAACGCATTACAACTTTACAATACATGTTTTTACTTCTAAAAATCTGTTACATACTCATTTACCAAGATACAAAGACAAGCATATTTACCTTGTTACTCCACAAGCTTCTCCTTTCTTTCTCCTTCCTCTTTCCTTCCCCTTTCTCACCGGTTTTGTAAACTTCAATCCCTCTAACACTACCAACATTTATACATATGTTTCAATACTAAAACCCACACTAAATCTTATTTAAGCTTTTAGTGTACATTCTAGGGTTTAGGAGTTTCATTACCTTGCAAGGGTTTATAAAACACTTGAAGTAGCTCAAGAATAATCTTTCCACCCTTTCAAAGATGCCAAAACCGGCTGGGCATAAGAGGAGCAAGCAAGGCTTAGTTCACATTTTCGTTTTGCCATTTAGGCTAGAAAAAGATGGAGTTTTTGAAGAGATTTTTACCTTAGAAGAACAAGGAGAGCAAGGGCCTTCTAATGGTGGTGTTGAAGCTCCCAATGGGGTATACCCATAAAAACGAAATGCTTGTTTTCAAGTTTTGAAAAGATAGGAATGTAGCCTTTGATGAGGGGATTCCAATGGTGGTGTTTTATAATTTTTGGAAGAGGCTTGCTAAGGTAACAAGAGGAGAGAAGTGCTAGTTTTTGTGTTTTGTTCTCATTCCTCCATGGAATCGCATGAGGTTGAAGAAAGGAAGAAAAGAGAGGGTGAGAGGGGCTGCTCCACGTGAGGGAAAAGAGAGAATGGAATAGGAGAGAGAATATGTGTGAGTGGGGTAGTTTATTTTTTTGTTTGTTTGTAAATAAGAGAGTGTGAGTGAGTGTGTGAGAGAGTGTGAGAGAGGGGGGGGAAATAAAGCCCATCGGCTACACCCCACACACACACACAAATTTTACTTTTTATTTTGAAAGTGGACACATAACTCTTGGTTATTTATACTTCTACCCCACAACTTCCCGTTTTTGACAGTTTTTACTAATTTCTCGTTTTCTTGATTTTATTGGTCCTAAAGCTTCACTAATATTTATTACTGATATTTTAGTTGACCAAAATTGTTACGAGTCTATTTGACCCGCTTAAAGACACGTTTTCCCGGTTACCTCGAAAAACGCGCTTTAAGGTTCGTTAGTGATTTTAATCCATTTTAAGGATCCGTTTTCTTCGGGATTTGTTCCCTAGTATTTATTTAGACTTAATTAAGCCTTTAGAATCCTTAGAACACGCTAACCGAGGTCTCATACCTCCTATGGTTATTTAACGCTTATTTAGCGTTTTTCACTTTTAAGTTTCTTATTTCTTTTGGATTTATTTTTCCTTACCAATATTACTTAGGCGTTAGCCTTTAATTACGTATTATTAATCTTAATCCCTATATTTAAGTTCGGGGTATTTCAATCTACCCCCCTTAAGAACTTTGTCCTCAAAGTTGTTCGAGGTTATGGGATTACTGTACTTACTCATTTATACTTGTCTATGCCAAAGCCATACATGCTTCTTCCTTACTAATTCCAATCGTTACTCAGGTTTCTTTCCTGTCATACCATGTACAATAATACTCCAATCCATATTACTACAACCGTCCGGTTCCTCATTACACATTTATACGTACATACAGTGCAAAGCTATCCCCAAAGCAATGCAATACACATACAATCCCGCAGGCACTCAGGTCATCTAGACACGGGACTCCTCTATGTCCCGTTGCCCTTGGAATAATATAACATACTACACTATCTTCTCCGGTATAACTTCCAACAATTACTTACTCTCCAGGCTAAGAAATATCTTTTACAACTACTATTAGAAATCTTTCTAAAGCATACAACTCCAATTCCAATTTGTATTCATTACTTCTATCCTAGTGTGATTCTTGTGACCACTTGAGAGCTTCAAGAATATTCGACCCTGATGTGATCAGCATCAGTGTTGAACTATCTTTCCACCCCAATTTGTGTTCGGTTTCCCTTGATCTGATCAGGATCAAGTTCGACTTCCCACATAGATTCAATCAAACAAATAATTTAATTGTTTTCATTTTCTATCTTTTTACTCTTTCTAGTCGATTACGAATTCATACATCTCCAAGGATGGAATCTCCATCAATCATCCTCACTCTACTTCCCAAATGCTTTACTCCACGGTTCGATCCTAAGTGCTCATTTCCTCACCTTCACTACTTTCATCCATTACTCACCATCATATCCATATCTAACTAAGGAATACTTCATTTCTAAGATTTAGTTGTCTTCAATTGTTTCAAATATTTACTTACGATTCCACTACTCATAAACTTCATTCATCTACTATCCTCATTCATTTCGTACTCTCTTCAAGGTTACAATACTTGTGGAGCTCCGTCCACTACTCCTTACTTTCTTTACCAATACTCTTACACTGGTGTTACAAGATGGGTATATTCACCCTATGGTATTTGCATGTCTAATGCTTAGTTACCACAATTCAATATGAATGAATACGTATGTTTATATAACGTAAGTACCACTCATCGAATAATTTCTCATTTGTGCTATGCACATTATAGTTTTATGTGTTTTATTTATAAAACTTGCATTAAGCGGTTTTCGCTCTACCCCCCTTAAAAGGGATTACGCCCACGTAATCTACCATATGTTATTATTATTAAACATTGGTTTAATCAATTTGGGCAAACTGAAGCGTTTAGCTTCACTACGGTATACTATAGAATATGCTCCGGTCAAAGGGTCTTAACCATACCAACGGTTTAGTCTTTGCACCAAGGATTCCTATATGAGTTTTTTAACTCATAATTAATTTGGTTCCAGCCTATTAGGCTTCAAGGCATTAATAGCCATCTATTATACTTACTAGGTATCTTGTCTCCTAGCTAGGGCCCACTAGCTTCTGCTGCGCGACCCTGATAACTCGGGTTACTTACCCTTCGTGTTATCCTTAATGTGCTATACATCACCTTTTTATCCGTCATTATAGGAATAAGGTTTACTAAACAATCGCGGTATTCTTTTACCGTGTTTGAACTATAATTAGTTTTAGATTGTAACCAGCTCTCTGGTAGTCTACTGCACATGCTATTCGTGCTTCCACGATTTTTCATTAAGTTCCTCCGACTTATTGTCGGGCGAGGTTAAGTCACTACTTAGTTGTAGTGCTTCCTCTGGTGTCACTAGCTTCTGAATCATACCAGTTCTTCTGGTTCAGTACAAGTGTCTTTACTTGTATGACCTTGCCTTAATATGCGTCGGTCCTAATGACTTTCTTAAGTCTCCTTTCACCTTTTATTCCAGTGGAATTCACATCTTATGATTGTTAGTGTGTTACACTCTTCGTGCTTCTTTGGCCTTAGGCCACACGGTTTGTTGCCAAGCTTCCTTAGCTGGCTCATGCCATGTTTGTTGGTGAAAAGAGGATTTACTACGGTTTACATTCTCCATATCCCTAGCCATCCCATTAGATCATTAGCTGCACAAGTGCAATACCAAAACACTCAGTCATACAGAGTGCAGAGGCGTAAACGCTTGACAGTAGTCACTTATGTGATGGGAAGAATATTTCTGCCGTTATTTCGTACTTATACTCCGTGTCATTATCTGTTACTTCCTCATATTGGTCGCTTGTTGCACCGTATTCTTACTCATTATACAACATTGTTTTTACTGTTTCCGTTACTGTGATAGTTTCTCTTTACTCATTGCCATTGTCACTGGCACCATTCCCTTATGGTATGAATACCCTGGGGTTTCCAATGTTCGTGTGTATGACGATTGTTGTAGCGTACCGCACTACTATTATCTTCCCATGTGGGGTTTATTTCATTTAGGTTTCATGTCTGTGTAGGTTGGCTTACCTCACATTTTTCATTATGATACAATTACCAAGTATCTTGGTTGACCAAGGATGAGATAACTCATCGGGTCACAAGCTCTCTTGAGCGTTAATCATTCATGGTGTTCAATGTGTGTTCGCATTGATTGCTTTGATAGTTATTGCCTTTCGGTGCTGAGCATTGGTTTAGGCTCTGGCTGTGTAGTTTTGCTTGTTGTATACTACCAGGACATCCCATGAAACTTCAAGGGTTTTCTGGTCCCGTTCTCCAACTGGAGGGTGTCATCCCTGACAAGTGAGGTTCTCGTTGAGGGTTTGTCTCCACTCATAGGTCTAATGACAAGGTTGGCATGTTGGTGTTTACACAATGGTTACCACATGCTTGGGTGCATATGGAGTATACTTACTCCTTTAAGTCGTAATGGTTTGGAAATCTCATTTCCTGATTCCATCGCCTCTTGGCAGTATCTATATGCGTAGGCTTTACTGTTATAATAGATGGAAACCTTTCTAAGGATTCACATCTTCACCACCTTGGTGGTCTTCGGTTAACGAGGGGTACTTTCCCTTGGGTTCTCGTAGTGTCCAAGTGTGGACTAGGCCATTGTTGGCATTATCATGATTCTTATGCCTCTGTGTACAATTGCTACAGAAGGCATGAGGGGTATTTAACTCCGTCAACTGTATACTAGACTGGTGCTCTAGTGACAGTGACACTGAGGTGGCCATTACTACAAGCCACTCAGGATGTTGGGTTGGATTTATGGTCCAGTTGTTGATTTCTTGTCGTATGAGGCAATATCTCTTGTAGGTCTTGTTAACAATTGGTGCCGGTTTTGCAACCGTTTAAGTTATATAACGTATCTGGTTTACGACTTCTGAGCCGTATTGCTGCAAGCTATGCTCTTTGCAAGCGGCTTATACATGTTTCCACTCCACGTATACCGTCATAGGTTGGAGGTATTATTGGGCTCCATGGTAAGTCGTGGCATCACGCTTCCGTTCATAGGAGACCCTTTATGCAATCAGGTGTTAATAGGTGCCTCTCAGTATTTTAGGGCATTTCCTGTAAAGTGAAATCCCTTCGGTGTCCTAACCGAGTGTTCGTTTTAGCTCCCGTGCTCATGTCGTTACGGTTGCTCGACTGTTATTAACGCAGACACCCTTCAAGGATCGCTCCTGGGTGTTGGTAGCTGTGCCGTTACATCCGGCTAATGTTTATAACGTGTGTTGTCCTCTATACCGTCTTATGGTATTGTAGCTGAGTCGTCCCCTTTTGGGTTGTAACGTCTCCCGTTCTTGGGTAGACTGTTTACACTTGCTCCTAGTGCTTAGGACTAGGTTTGATATCCCCTTCAATGATGGAGTGTACTTGTGGTAATCTTGGGGTTGCTCTTGGGAGTTCTGTCCCGTTTGTTGAGCATTGTTAGGTTCACATTAGGCATTCGCCTTCATGTGTTTAGGCTGGGCATTCCATCCAGCTGTCAGGTAATTGCTTAGATTATTTGAGACATATCCAATGTCTATACTGTTTAGTCTGTGCCTTTTGCACTTCCTAGTTCTTACTCCTTATCTTCAGATGGGTCTTCTGAGTTCCTTTATGCTGAATTGTCTGAGGTGTCCAGTTGTTCTGGTTTGAACTCACTGATGGTCCGTAGAACGGAGCTGACTACTTCCCGTGTGTCGTACACTACACGTGCACATACGTGGGGTACCATGTTGATACGTTGCCACTTACCCAACTATATGTCGGGCCCGCAAGCTCCTTCGGAGTGCGGTTGTCCCACATCCCGTAACGGGTACACTCGTAGCGTTCGTCACACGCCTAGGTGAAGTATTCTATTGTCAACTCCTCTTGTATCAATCTATGATACTCACCATAATCATGTTGGTTCGGTTTTAAAATCCAAGGTTTTTAAAAGGGTTTGAGGTTTTGAAAAGAAAATTTTGGGTTTTAAAACAGTGGTTCGGTGTTAAAAGAAGTCTCTCATGGCATAGCCACGTTTGAGGTCTTGACCAAGTCTAGCCTCTCGCTGACTGGTATGTTCTAAGTACGGTGGTCGGGCCGTTAGGCCTTTCCAAGGTTCCATTCCTTCAGTTTTAGGATGTTTGATCCTGTGGTTATTTCGTACTGTCACCGTACATTACTATGTACTTGTGACGTGTTAGTGTTCCTTACATATCTCTGTCTTTACTGCACTTGCCGTGGCAAGTGCGTGGTACTGGTGGTTTTTGGTAATCTTATACCAATCTTGGTAGGGTTTCCATTTGTGTTGTTAGTCTTGTTGGCGCTTCCCTGATCTTATTGATCTATAACTGATATACTCGCTCCTTTAGGTAGCTTCTTGATTGTCTAGACATGGTTGTCGTAGATCTGGGTACTTCTCCAATCCTTGGAGATTCCCCTTTGATTTGGTTGTGTTCTTCCTTGTTGCTCGTTCCCACTCATCTGTGGTGGTTACTGAGCCTTCCTTGTTTAGGCACTACTCTTGTAGTCCTATGGAATTATATCTCATGGTTGTTCTTGTAGTTGTCTGAGCTATATTGGCCAGGTATTGCAACCTTAATGGCGTCGTAGTTTTGGAGTTAACCGCTTCCGACTATGTCCTTAGTCAGCTAGCATGCCGTTGGTGGTGCTGCTTGGCTATTACTGTTGTCCCGCAGACTTGTGTCTCGGGTCCCATTACTGCTCCTTTTCCAATTCATTGTACGTTTAGCGCTTCTTTTCCTGCTGCTGGTTGTCTAGTTAGGTCTCGCGACTGCAAAGCACGTCGCCCCATGTTGTTGTAAGTTGCAGCCTCCTCGTGGTTGGAGTGCTCGTTCAACCGCTATTGAGTGCGGGTATTGTGGTCAACCGGGATCCATCTCCGGGTTCCATTCTTGGAATCTACTATATGTCGGTTCTCGTTTACTGTGTGATTGCTTCACAACTGCCAGATCGGGTTTCCCCGACTATGAGAGGACTTTCCTTCTCTCTGGCGTCCTTTCCCAAGTTATACAATGGGGTTCGCGGCGGGCGGGACTGGTATTGTAGGTATCCGGTACTCACCGGTAGTTCCTAACTAGCATATCTCTAATGCTAACACTCAGCCCTTAGCCCTAAGCTTCTAATTCCTAACTCGGTATTCCTAAACTCGGTCTTTCCAGTCATCAGAGCGATACTTCGCTCTGATACCACTTTTTGTAACACCCCTACTAATAATACAGTCATACGTCCAATCTCCTTACTAACCAGATACTCGCAGCGGATATATATACTTACATACAATGGGTGATACAATGCCGTTAGTCACCCACGTGACTAACAAGGCTACTGAATCTACATACAGCATCGGTCTGATGGACCGGAATCCCGAGTACTACAAATCTACAATGCATTCTCCATTTACCAAATGCTACTACAATCTCCATTCAATACAATACTCCAAGCATGATACAACATAATCTACATACCGAGTTTACTAAGGTCCTTATACAATGTACTATCTCTTTAAGGTTCATACATACTCGCTAAGAGACTACTTGCTACCCGTTCCTCACACGCTACTTACTTCCGAATATCAGGATGTGCCTCCGGTCTCTTCCTTGACCATATTCGTTTCGGGTACCTGCACACTAAAAAATGTCCCCCGAAGGGGTCAGCTTTCGCCGAGCATGATAACCGCATACCCCGCGTACTAGTGAGGGTACGCCGACCACTTGGTCGAATACATGCGGTTCTTTTTCATACAGCATACATGCATACATGCTTCATACACAATACATGAATACTTACGCAAGCATATACACATACACTTCATTACATACATGGAGTAATATAACCATCAAATACACACTTACCTTCTTCCGGATACATATACCCAATACATACACAATTTACAATACGGGTTAGCTTCATTGGTCCACCCGGGTTAATCGGGTGGAGATTACTCTTTTACTCATTACTTCATACATACGCATACATACTCATTCTCATACTACATACTTACTTACTTTTACTCTTACTCATGTTAAGTCGTCGGGACCTCCGGCCCGGGGACTACTCCGTCCCACCACCGGGATTTACTTGGTTCACTAATCCAGGATGCTACCCACTTAAGGGATTTGGGCCGTGGACCAGCTTACGAACCAGGAATCGGATCCAACCTCTTGTGTCACCTCATCCTCACGCGTGGCCGAAGCTATATCGGACTTGTACTCATTCCAATTTACTCACTTAAGTTAGGAGTTAGCTAGTTAGGAATTAGCACAAGTCAACATTCAAGCCACATTTACAAATACAAGGCCCAATATACATTCATACGAAATATAATACAATACAGAAGTACAATACAAGATTCATTTACACCATATCATCCTCCATACATTTCATGAATTATACAAACTATTGTTCAAGAGAAATATACCAAGAACAATATAAACAAGCACAGTAAGTGCAATATAATCCGGTTCGTGCATTTATCTTATTAGGTGGTCAAATAAGCACACAAATCGGGGTAACCAGATTAGGATACAGGGCATGAAGAAATCATACCTTTCACCGTTGTACTTGTATCCCAACGTTCCTCCGGTATTCACAATTCAAATCCTATGATATACATACATTCAAATGATTAATCTAACTATTATTACTTAATTCGTACTTACTATGTCCTCACACTTCTTATACTTACACTTACTTATTTACTTTTCTTTACCTTAAGTTTACTTTCTTACTTAACTTAGGTTTACTTTCTTACATGTACATGTATATGTGGATATACATACATATGCATATATATACATATATATATATATATATATCATCATTATTTAAATTTTTTTTTTTTGTCAGGACCGGACTTGCGACCGACCTTGCAAGTCCGGTCCATTCCAGTAGCTACCAGTACCGAAAATTTCTGGCCCGACCGAACTTGCAAGTCCGGTCGCAAGTTCGGTCGATTCCAGTAGCTATCCTCGGGAAATTTTTCTGGACCGACCGAACTTGCATGTCCGGTCGCAAGTCCGGTCGATTCCAGTAGCTTACACGATGGGAATTTTTCTGGCCGACCGAACTTGCATGTCCGGTCGCAAGTCCGGTCGATTCCAGTAGGTTACAGACGGGGAAAATTTCTGGTCCGACCGAACTTGCAAGTCCGGTCGCAAGTCCGGTCGATTCCAGTAGCTCACCCGTCTTTGTAAATCTGGGCTCGACCGAACTTGCAAGTCCGGTCGCAAGTTCGGTCCGGCCCAGTATTTGCATTTTAATTTCTGTTTTCAGTCCTCTCCTTTACCCACTACTTCCCCATTGTTCCTACACTTATTCCCACATGTTATAACATTAATTACACCTCCTAATACACCTTAGTTCATCCACCAACTTACTACTCAACCTTACATTCACTTACACATTTTTCCTCATTTCATTTCCACACTTATACTAGTTTCTTCACACCAATGCTACAGATTTTACAATTCAACTCTCCCATCCAATATTTTCTCAACCAACGTCATTCCTAGCATTCTAACTACATTTCCAAGTAGTTACACATCTATTCCCAAATCCAACCCCATTTCACCAATCTTGTACACTCATTTCTCCTAGTTCCCACTATGCACTTAAATACTCTTGGCTACAGATTTTGTCATTTACAATCCTCTTCCGTATCTCCCTCTTCGATCGACATTTCTAACATTCCTAATGCATTTAGAATACATTACCTATCTCTCTCCACTTACCCTCTATTTTCCTTAATCAAAATCTGCTACACATGCACACATTGGTCACCTAGTTTCTAACACACTAAGTGTTCCATTCCTAGGTAAATTTTGCCATAACCTCCCCTATAATTTTACACTCTCACCACACATTATAATTTCACATTTCTATACTTATTCCACCTGTTGCAATAGACATCAATATACAAGCTCCCATACATTATACCAACACTAAACAATCACTTAAAATTCCTGCACTTAAACACTCAATTCCCAATCTGTTTTGACAGTTTTAAAATGTCTTTTTAAGGCTTCCCAATGCTTATACTCTCTTACACATTATACTACTAACGCATTACAACTTTACAATACATGTTTTTACTTCTAAAAATCTGTTACATACTCATTTACCAAGATACACAAAGACAAGCATATTTACCTTGTTACTCCACAAGCTTCTCCTTTCTTTCTCCTTCCTCTTTCCTTCCCCTTTCTCACCGGTTTTGTAAACTTCAATCCCTCTAACACTACCAACATTTATACATATGTTTCAATACTAAAACCCACACTAAATCTTATTTAAGCTTTTAGTGTACATTCTAGGGTTTAGGAGTTTCATTACCTTGCAAGGGTTTATAAAACACTTGAAGTAGCTCAAGAATAATCTTTCCACCCTTTCAAAGATGCCAAAACCGGCTGGGCATAAGAGGAGCAAGCAAGGCTTAGTTCACATTTTCGTTTTGCCATTTAGGCTAGAAAAAGATGGAGTTTTTGAAGAGATTTTTACCTTAGAAGAACAAGGAGAGCAAGGGCCTTCTAATGGTGGTGTTGAAGCTCCCAATGGGGTATACCCATAAAAACGAAAATGCTTGTTTTCAAGTTTTGAAAAGATAGGAATGTAGCCTTTGATGAGGGGATTCCAATGGTGGTGTTTTTATAATTTTTGGAAGAGGCTTGCTAAGGTAACAAGAGGAGAGAAGTGCTAGTTTTTGTGTTTTGTTCTCATTCCTCCATGGAATCGCATGAGGTTGAAGAAAGGAAGAAAAGAGAGGGTGAGAGGGGCTGCTCCACGTGAGGGAAAAGAGAGAATGAGAATAGGAGAGAGAATATGTGTGAGTGGGGTAGTTTATTATTTTTGTTTGTTTGTAAATAAGAGAGTGTGAGTGAGTGTGTGAGAGAGTGTGAGAGAGGGGGGGGGGAAATAAAGCCCATCGGCTACACCCCACACACACACAAATTTTACTTTTTATTTTGAAAGTGGACACATAACTCTTGGTTATTTATACTTCTACCCCACAACTTCCCGTTTTTGACAGTTTTTACTAATTTCTCGTTTTCTTGATTTTATTGGTCCTAAAGCTTCACTAATATTTATTACTGATATTTTAGTTGACCAAAATTGTTACGAGTCTATTTGACCCGCTTAAAGACACGTTTTCCCGGTTACCTCGAAAAACGCGCTTTAAGGTTCGTTAGTGATTTTAATCCATTTTAAGGATCCGTTTTCTTCGGGATTTGTTCCCTATTTATTTAGACTTAATTAAGCCTTTAGAATCCTTAGAACACGCTAACCGAGGTCTCATACCTCCTATGGTTATTTAACGCTTATTTAGCGTTTTTCACTTTTAAGCATTTCTTCATTTCTTTTGGATTTATTTTTCCTTACCAATATTACTTAGGCGTCATTAGGCCTTTAATTACGTATTAGATTAATCTTAATCCCTATATTTAAGTTCGGGGTATTTCAGATACACAAATAAGTTATTTTATTTCTGGTCAAACAAAACAACTTACACTACCCAACTAAGTTAAAGGATATACTTAGTGGTTTCTTACTCACTTACCCAACACAATTTCTTATCAGTACAGTGATAAGTGTAATCAGACTAGGACCTACCTAGAATGACTATCGATGTGTGCAAACTGAAACTAGTACTTTTCTCTCTTTAAGATAAGTGAAGCTTTCTCTAAACATGTGTAGTGAATAATTCTCTCGGGAAAACCTTGATGAGAAACGAATGACAAGTCTCTTATAGAGTTGTTAGGGTTTGAACGTTGGAGAGAATTATTTCCTAAAATTCAGGAACTAACGACTATATCCTTGAATTTCGGAAGCTAGAGCCAAGTCTTCTGATTATTGCCACATTGAGAGAGAATTTTTGAAATACCCCGTAATTAAAAATAGTGATTAATTAGGCTAATAAGTAATTTAGAAGCTTAATTATGTCTAAATAATCATGAGGGAACAAATCCCGAAGAAAACGGATCCTTAAAACGGATTAAAAACACAAACGAACTTTAAAGCGCGTTTTTCGAGGAAACCGGGAAAACATGACCTTAAGCAGGTCAAATAGACTCGTTACAATTTTGGTCAACCAAATAGTCATTAATAAACATTAATGAAGGTTTAGAACCAATAAAATCAATTAAACGAGAAAATAGTAAAAACTGTAAAAACCGGGAAGTTGTGGGGTGAGAGTGTAAATAAAATAAACTAGAGTGTCCACTATTGCAAATAAAATTTTAAGACCCCATGCGAGGGCTGTGTGAGCCGGCTGCTTACTCCCTCCCTCTATTATTTTAATTGTTCCAAATATGCTAAAGGACAAGGCAATAAAGTAAAACAAAAATAAAAGTAAAACCTCACTTTTAGCTCTCTCTCTCCTAACTCCTCACACACTCACGTACAGCACTCCCCCTCACTATCTAATTTTCTCTTCTTCCTCCTTGAAGCCTCCAAGGGCGATTTGCATAAACCAAAACAACTCCCTCCTTCTCTCCTCTTGTTAAGTGCTCAAACCTTCACCAAATATTGCAAAAATTGTACCATTGTGTTCCTCTCATCAAGGAGAGCATTTCCTCCTTTTCCAAATTCGAAAACAACCAACTTCATCTCCATGGGTGTTCTTGGTTTTGAAGATAAAGAGCACCATTAGAAGCCTCTTCTTCACCTTGTTGGTCTAAGGTAAAAAGAAATCCGAAAATACTACCCTTTCTTGCTCTTATTTGTTAAATAAGAATTTCAAGTTTTTGAGTTTCTTGTTCCTTACTTCCAACCGATTTTTGGCATCTTTGGAGAGTGGAAATCTTACTCTTGTTGCTATTCTACACTCCTTCTACATATTTGCAAGGTAATGCATTTCCTAAACCCTAAAACTTACCTTAAGGCTTTAAAGATAATTTAAGGGTTAGTTGAATTAAATGGTGGTGTGTAATGGGCTTTAGCTTTTGAGAATTGAATTTCCATAACCGGTGGGAAGAGAGGAAAGGAAAGGAAGAAGGAAAGAAGAAAAAAGAAGGAAATAAAAGCTAGAAGGAAGACAAGGTAAATTATGTTCACCTTGTGTAGTTTTGTAATGCTTCATGTAACAGATTTTTGGTAGTTTAATTGGGTATTGTAAATGGTAATTGTGGAGGCTGATTTTTCGGTATGAGGGGAGGGGTCTATCTAAGTATGGTCTGACTAAGAAGCCTAGATCCTAGAAAATGCCATTCTGTGGAGGGTGAGAACCCGTTATTCTAGCAGCCCTCAAATACCTACTTCATCGTCCGTCTTTCCCAGAAAGCTTGATGGGGAGTGTTAGTGAACACTACACCTGCTCTCAATGGGCTCCACGCGGACTTATGCCCTAAGGGCGGAATTGACTAGAGTCGCCACCTAGTTTGACCTAAGGAACTAGGAAGGGAGGAAAAGGGTTCTAAGAACCGTTAATTGACTCTGATGATTTGTTGCCTATGGATAGGACTTATCTGATCATACTAGAGGTTCTGTGTGGGTTCGCACTGGGTTACACCCCTTAGAAGTGGCAACGACCACGACTTCGGATTGGTGCCCGAGGAAACCTCGGTCTCCAATTGTCGGGATTGCCTTCTTTCAAAACCTTATTAAAGAGATTCATTTAAAAGCCAAGGATAGGATTAGGACGAAAAGAGTGGATGAAGCGAGCTTTTCTGCCAAGCTAGCGTCAAGAAGAAGTATCGATGAATTTGGATATAGGATGAAGGTTTGGGAAAACCGGGGGTTGAGTGAATAGACAAGACATAGAGTCTGATGGTTTGAAGTTTGTGGGAAACCGAAGAAGTTTAAAGTGTTTTTAGAGTTATAAAGAATGCCTTAGAGTGGGAAAAGGGTTTTTTGGATTGGGATGGGGTCGCACCCTAGATGGGCTGCCTACGTACTCAACTCCCTGTCGAGATCAGACCTTACGTAGTTCAGGGGTTTTTGTGGTTTTGAAGGTTTTGAGGTGTTTGAAATTTCGGATTTGAGAGGTTAGTCTGTGAGACGCTCGGATCTATGAGACGTTTGGGATGTTCATGTAGTGGGATGTATGGGTATCAAGGTCTATGAGACACTCGGGTCTGTGAGACGTTTGAATCTTATAATGGTGGAAGAGGTTGAAGTGTTTGAGTTTGTGAGGCGTTGGGGCCTATGAGACGTTTGTGGAGAATTTGTGAAGTTTTGAGTCTTCGAGGCACTCGGGCCTATGAGATTTAGAAGTTTGAGAGAAGTTGGGATTTGAGAGATGATTTTAGTTTGGAGTTTCTTGGAAAAAAGATTTGATGGTGAAATGACTTGAGTCTGAAAGATGGTTTAAATGTGTGAGACAATTCGGAGTTTGGGAAGAGATCCCGGGTTTTTCGGGTTCGTGGTTCTAATAGGGTTGAGGTTTTAGGATGTCGGGATTTGAAGTAAGGAGATGATGGGCTGAGTTGTTTGGAGGAATGATGTCAAAATCATCTCGCTCAAAGTTTTTTTGTTTTTTTATTTAAAACCGGAAAATCATTTTTTGTTGTAAAAGGGCGGATAATCCTGAGGGATTACCCTATGTACCCCCTCGAACACGACACTTAATTAATGGTAAGTGCCAAGGCTCGAAAGATGGGGCAATGAATTTATGTCGAAAATAGGATTTAGAGAGAAACACCATGAATGAGATGTTCTCAGTCAAACCCTAATAACGTCTCTAACTCCCGGGTTTTAAAACGTTAAAAACCGAAAACATTGAAATCGAGCGGAAGGGAGTTAGAGATTCTAAAATCCCGGCTGCAGCTAGGAAGGTCGTTACTTCCCTAGCACCCCGCCTTGTAAAAATCTAGGCTGCAATTAGGGGAGGTTTGTCACCCTAATGCCCTGCCTAAAGAGATCCAGACTGCGACAAGGGAGGTTATGACCCCAGTGCCCCGCCTCGGATTTTTATTTTGGAAGGGAGACAAGTGATGCCTAACTAGGAGGAAAGTGTTTTGAAAGTGTTAGACATTTCATGTTCCCCGAAAACGGTTTATTTTTGAGTTGAAAACTAAGTTAAAGAACTTTTGAATTTGTTCGGAATTCTCTATGAAGAAACACTGATTTTGAGAAATGTCTTAGGAGAAAACTTTCTGTGTATGTGGGAAGAACTTTCTGCATTTGAGAAGAGTTTTCTGTGATGTGAGAAGAGTTTTTCCTTTAAAATTCCACAAAATGGTTTCTTTTTTTGAATAAAGTGATGGTTTGAAATTCTTTTTTTGGTTTTTGGATTTTGAAAGGAATTTACAAGTTGAGTGTGGATTGGATGAAATGTATTTGGGTTTGAATTGAATTGAGCTGGATGAAATAGGTTTGAATTGAATTGGAGTTCGGTTTGGATTGAGGTCGAGTTTGGTTTGGATTAAGGTCAAGTTCAGTTTGGATTGAGGTCGAGTTTGAATTGGCTCGGGGTCGAGTTTGAATTGGATCGGGGTTCAGGCTTGAACTAGATTGAAGTTTAGGTTGGGTCAAGGTCAAATTTTGGTCAAGGTCAACATTCAGATTGGGCAAGGTCAAGGTCAACATTTTTTGTCAAGGTTTGACTTTTGTGGACTTTGTTTGACTTTTGTGGACTTGGTTTGACTTTTGTGGACTTGGGCCGAATTTGGGTTGGGCTTGGGCCAAATTTGGGTTGGGCTTGGGCCGGATTTGGGTTTGGGCTTGGCCTGAATTTGTCTTGGTCAGAGTTGAACTTGGTCAAGGTTGGACTTGGGCCGAGTCAAAGTTTGGGCCTTAGTCAAAGTTAGACTTGGGCCAGGTCAAAGTTTAGGCCTTGGTCAAAGTTGGATTGGGCTTTGAAGGTGTGGGCCAAAATGGTCTTTTGGGCCGAAATGGTCGCTTGGGCCTACTGGGCCGAAATGGGCTTCTGGGCTCAAGTTTGATTTAGACTTCTTATGTTTTCAAATTGGACTGATTTTAGGCTTTTGAGTTTGAATGGATTTTGGGTCAGATTTGGATGATGGGCTGAGTCATATTAAGTTTTATTTTATTTTATATATATGTTTTTTAGATGTGTGTTTTAGGGTTTAGGGTGTCACCTTGACCAAGAAGAACACATGACCCACTAAGTGTCAAGGGACACCCACTATCCTAAAGGATAATTAGCTAGGGCTTAGTAATAAGCAGAAGTACCAGGAATGAGAGGAAGATTGCAATAAATATAAGGTATATACATGTGTACGTACAACGAAGAAATAAATCCACAGATCAAGGTGAACTGTCAATACAAGCAGATGAAGTTTTATAAAAAGAATTTCTGATTCTTTTCTACCCTTTTTCTTAGTCCAAATTAACACGTTCATCGCTTCTCATGCATTGTATCAACATAAAATAATCAACCGTAAATAAAAAAATCTAAACTGGATTTGCTTGGTTTAACGAATTCTAATCTAAATCACTAACTCTACTAATTTATTCAACACTTTCTGATTGATTTTTTTGGTCAAACAAAATTATGAATGAATCAAGAGGAAATTAAAGAGTATGCAACCTTGAAACTACCAATATATCGAACGATGACAAAACAGACAAAGAAACAATTTGCGCAAGAACAAAATAGAATCCATCATCACTGATATGAGTACAAACATGTGCCGCATACAATTGAGCTATAACCAAAATCTGAGTCAATAGGATTAAGACGAAATACCGGGATGGAGAACAAACTTTTCTCTGCAAAAGAACAAATTAAAGGAGAAAAAAAAAGTACATGAAATGGGCAAATGCTTCGCATAAAAGATACAATCGAATGGACAAAGAACAACACAAAAGGGAGACAAGGAATGTAGAATATCCATGTTGCAAAGAAAGTCTTCTTGTAATCTATCAGAAGTGGCGAACCCAACCGTAGGAAGAAACAAAAGTTTTCATCGAGATCAAGGTTTGTTTCAGCTAAGACCTGAAAGGTGCCTGAGCTTCAAAAGGAACTAAGACACAAGACATTCAGGCTTATTAATTCAGTGATATAATCCAAACAACAACAGAGCAAATAAATGGGAAACCCAAACTATGAATACATGAGATCGGGTCTGTAAAGCAGCGCTTGAGATGGGTTTGGAGTGTGATTCGAACCAAACCCACAAGCATAAAGGAATGTACAGCACAGTAACGTATTGCATACAAGAAAGAAAGGAAAAAAAAACAAAAGGGCATGAACAGTATACTATTTTTTTTGATACATACAGAGTCTAGATCATTAACAATATATCAAAACACACCCAGAATACATGTTTCAGTTAGAACTAGGTACCAAATGCTCTTTGCGGACAGAGACATCCTGCAAGAGACTAAGAAAGCGCAAGGGGTATAAAACGAATTTGCAAGCATACACAAGCCAATGTACAGGGAGGGTGTAGAGAGTTGAAACAAGAATGGAACCTCACAGAGGCAACTACCATCTTCTGTTCAGACCTGCCCCTCTAGGCAGAAAACAAACTGCAACGCGAGAGAAATTGCTACGGTCCTTACTTTCTTCGGGTCTGTAACAAACCGAGTAGAGCTAAGCAAAAATGAAGGCAAAAACGCGGGTTCATCATATCCATAGCATGGTTGTAAAAAACGGTACGGTACGCCCGTTGATACGGCGTATCGCCCGTTTTTGCAATTAAACGTATGAATTCCGTTTCATCGAACACGTGGTGGCGTACGGCCGTATAATCATCAGTATTTCCGTATTTACCGTATTTTTAAAGAATACGGTATAAATTAATAAAGACAACAATTTGATTGGAGTAAAAAGAAGACTAATTTTGTCTATTAAATCCCTAAATGAATATAATGTTGACCTTATATAAGGTTTTACTTTAGAAAAAAATAATGTTATTAAGGAAACACCCCATTAACTATAGATTGAATATTTGTGAGAGAAAAATTACAATACACCATAATTTTTCAATCCTACTATTTTTGTTTATTCTACTTAGTATTAGTGTGACATTTTCTTAAAATTCACTTATGTAACTTATCTTACATCACTCAATAAAACTTCTACAAACTTTTATAGTTTAAGAATACGATAAATTTATAATATATAAATATGCAATTTGAAGGTATTAATAACAAAATACTAATATTATGTACAAAGTGGAACATATTTCAGACTTATAATTATTATTATACGTTTTTTATTATTTAAATATTACTGTTTCATCCGTACTGATTCCCTGTTTTATCCGTGTTGATACTTCCGTATCACGTACTCTCAATAGTCCGTATTGATTTCCCGTACCGTTTTTCACAACCTTGATCCATAGTCGAACAACAGTAAACACATGAGGTTATGCAAAATAGTCACTGGTATCTCTCTTTTCTGATTCACATAGCAGATACCGAATATCAGCAAGTAACAAACAGATGCCCGTGTTGGGATTGAATGGTATAAACTTCATAAATGTCCATGCCATCAACATGGAACTCGCCCACAATGACAGAAAGAATCGTCGGCATATTGGCGAGACTGAAACAGAACTAGAGGCGACAAATATGGAAAAGAAACGTGATAAAAAAACTGAGAGGTGCAGTGGGGAAAATCCAAAATCCACCATGGACATGGCCTTTCCCTTTTCGCACGTTATAATCCAGATTTCACAAACGATCGAACCCACATGGGTCTAGTTATCAACGGTGCTCATATGTAACAAGAGAAAATACAACGGGGAGGGATAGAGTAGACATTGTCATCACTTCTGAAATCCCACTAACCCATCATGGGTAGGTTATTTCTTTATAGCACCAGCAAGCAACATATAAAGCAGTATACAAGTGCGAAAAATGAATAACAGAGGGGACGGGAGCAGAGAAGAATGAAAATCGGTAAAAGCAGAAGTAAACGCTTCCCAGATTTCATGGGATTGCAAGTCCATATGCACTCAATTTTCCACAATTTACAGTCATTACGGTCAATAGAGCAAGGAAAACAACAGTATAAGAGAGAGATCGAGATGCGAAATACTAGTATTAGCATTTGTGGTGAGCCTGACGAAGCCACAGAATTCTGGCTAGCAGAGCAACACAAACAGACAAAAGAATACACAAAGAAAACTACCGGGTTGTTGAAGTGGATTTGCGAGGAGAAATCGACACCATCACCAGATACTATTCTAGTGAACTCGAGAGCCACAATACCATCATCCTCTTCGGGATTCATTTGGTCCAACGAAGCCAATGGGAAATGAGAAATGCAGATGCGATAAATGAGAAATTCAAAATCAGAGCATCGAGAAGAAGAGGATGAGAAACACAAAATATAACTTATTCTGTTGACAACCGAAGCAAGATGGAATCGAAACAAAGGAAAAAATCCAAAGAAGACTTCAACGAGTGGTTGAGGAAGAAGGATTGAAGAGAAGATGGTGGTGATATCGATTGTGGAGACTGGTGCTTCTTTTCAGGGTGATTCACAATGGGAGAAAGAAAGAAGGATGGAGACCGAAGGAGAAGAATTTCTGGTTCAAGTTTTTGTTTCTCGAACTTGAACTGGGAAGAACGAAGAACACAGGGAATCAGGCAATGAGAATAATGGGGATTAGTGCCGCTGGGTAAAAAACATGTCCCTTACAGTAGGTTTTCTGAAGGTGTTTTATAATAAAGAAGTATGGTTTTGGGGACAGATGTTGGGTCAGAATTTATTTGGGTTGGGTTTGACATCAGGTCGACGACAGGGCTGTGTTTGGGCCGGAATCGGGATAGAAGAATAAAAAAAATAAGACCTCTTGTCCTTCCCAGGACTCGAACTGTGGGCGTTGGATTAATCGCTGGACACATCATCCAGTTGGGCTATCACAATCTTCGGTACAAAATTGCATGAAATCGTTAAAGAGCTTTAGAATGAACTGAAGACAACAAATAAAACGCCTATGTTTCTTCCCAAGTTTGAATCCATAACTTGTTGGTTCCCAAGTTCACATACTAATCAGCTAAGCTATGACAAAACTCAATGTATAAATGTGAAGAAATATAAAACTAAAGTTCTAATTCGAAGTGGATGATATCTCTAAAAATGCTAACGTTCTAAACGGAATTTACAAAAGACAAAAAGTTCTATCTGCACAATGATTTTCTTCTTAATAGCCATGAAATGATGGAATGTAAATGAAAAGCGCTATATGATAATATACGAGTAAATGTAAAAAAAGGAAGTTGAATTAAATATGTATAAGTGATGCTAAATGAGATAGGATTTACAAATAACGAAATAAAATGGGAGAAAGTTTAATCGAACTATCGACGAAACGAAATATACAAATTACAATGGTGAGAAATGCCTAAAATGATAGAAATAATAATGAAAATGAGGATGATGAAATAAAGAGTAAATGCTAGAAGACAAATAAAAGTAGCAAAAAAAAATATATGATAAAATAATTATGTAACCAAATGAAAATAGAAGGATAACTGAATGAATAAACAAATAAGCAATAATAAAATAAGTGAATAAAACGAAAGGGACAGGTTTAAAACCGTATTGTCATTGGAAATTCATTTTCGAAAAAGTTGTATTTTCCTGAAATGCTTTGAAAAAATGATTTAAGAATTTTGTCAAAAATGATGGTTTCGTTTTGGCACGCACGTTAATATGTTTTGAAAAGAGAGGCGACGACCCCGTTATTTTATTCATTATTTTAGAATTTGCTTTATAGGGTGAGAATTTTTGGTGTCTACAGATGGCTCCCCTTTATTCAATTTTGCAAGCCCTTGCAGAATTGGATCAAGGTTGACGGCGCCAAAAATTCTCACTGTGGTTTAGTGGTGCATGGGGATGCGATCGTGAGTGTATGAATACAATTGAAAGTACGAGGACTTATGACGAGCCTCAACAAGACCTCTAGATATCTAGTCATAGGACTTATGACGAGCCTATGATACTAACAATTAGATTGATTGGGGAGCACGAGGACTTATGACGAGCCTTAACTAGACCTCTTGACATCTAGCTATAGGACTTATGACGAGCCTATAATGCAATTGAAAGTACGAGGACTTATGACGAGCCTCAACTAAACCTCTTGATATCTAGTCATAGGACTTATGACGAGCTTATGATACTAACAATTAGGTTGGTTAGGTTGCACGAGGACTTATGACGAGCCTCAACTAGACCTCTTGACATCTAGCTATAGGACTTATGACGAGCCTATAATGCAAATTGAAAGTACAAGGACTTATGACGAGCCTCAACTAGACCTCTTGATATCTAGTCATAGGACTTATGACGAGCCTATGATACTAACAATTAGATTGGTTGGGTTTCACGAGGACTTATGACGAGCCTATAATGCAAATTGAAAGTACGAGGACTTATGACGAGCCTCAACTAGACCTCTTGATATCTAGTCATAGGACTTATGATGAGCATATGATACTAACAATTAGATTGGTTGGGTTGCACGAGGACTTATGACGAGCCTCAACTAGACCTCTTGACATCTAGCTATAGGACTTATGACGAGCCTATAATGCAAATTGAAAGTACGAGGACTTATGACGAGCCTCAACTAGACCTCTTGATATCTAGTCATAGGACTTATGACGAGCCTATGATACTAACAATTAGATTGGTTGGGTTGCACGAGGACTTATGACGAGCCTCAACTAGACCTCTTGATATCTAGCTATAGGACTTATGACGAGCCTATAATGCAAATTGAAAGTACGAGGACTTATGACGAGCCTCAACTAGACCTCTTGATATCTAGTCATAGGACTTATGACGAGCCTATGATACTAACAATTAGATTGAATGGGGTGCACGAGGACTTATGACGAGCCTCAACTAGACCTCTTGACATCTAGCTATAAGACTTATGACGAGCCTATAATGCAATTGAAAGTATGAGGACTTATGACGAGCCTCAACTAGACCTCTTGATATCTAGTCATAGGACTTATGACGAGCCTATGATACTAACAATTAGATTGATTGGGGTGCACGAGGACTTATGACGAGCCTCAACTAGACCTCTTGACATCTAGCTATAGGACTTATGACAAGCCTATAATGCAATTGAAAGTACGAGGACTTATGACGAGCCTCAACTAGACCTCTTGATATCTAGTCATAGGACTTATGACGAGCCTATGATACTTGGTGGAGTTGTACGAAACTCGCTGCTTTGAGTGATTGATTTGAGGATGACTTTGTTTGTGGATAGATTCAGGATTAGATCCCTCTTTTATGTGGGTTTTTCTGAACCTTCATGGGATCTGATAGTCGAATGTTTTTTGTTTATGTGGCCCTTGACTTTGTCAGTGCGGGACTCGTGTTTCGATTTTAATTTTGGTGGTGTTGCCCGATGTGCTCTTTGGTCTCGGGATTTGGTAGGACTCTTGGCTCCTGAGTTTCGAGGTGGCTCCGGTATGGCTCCTGGGTCTTTGTTTCCGTTTTTTGTGATTTTGTGGTCGGTTTTCGAAAGGATGGTTTTGTGAATGAGGGACTTTGGGGACTTGTTGGTTTTGATATGACCGGATGACTTGGTATAATCAGATGGCTCCGATGTGATTGGATGGCTACGGCGCAGTCAGATGGCTCTCGTTTGATATGTGACTCCCTTGTGAGCAATGACTCTGGGATGGTTGGTGGGTTTTGATTCGTATGGGGATTTTCAGGATTGTTGGTGGGTTTCGATTTGGGTAGAGATTTTCGGGGTGGTTAGTGGGTTTTGCTTTGGTTTGGATTTTGAGTCGAATGGTGGGTCGATGTGATTGGTGGGTTTTGATATGTTCGACAATTTTTTTTTGGTTGTGGATGAATGGTTTTGGTATGGATTTTGAATCGAGTGGTGGGTCGATGTGATTTACTGTGGTTGATAGTTTTTTGGTTGCTGATGTATGGCTTTGGTATGGTCAGTTACGGCTTCAGATTCCTCGAGATGGCTCCGGGATAGTTCGGGATGGCTTCGGGGAGGCTACGAGATGGCTCCATTTGATGATAGTGGTGAACAAAAAGGGAATCTTCTTTTAAGGTGGTCGCACCCTGGATGGGCTGCCTACGTACTCAATTCCGTATTGAGATCAGACCTGACGTAGTTCAAAACTATGTAGGCAAGGCCCTGGTGACAAAATGGGCTCCGATATGGATTTGAGGTGGCTCCCATATTGTTCTTGGACTGTTGGGATAACCCCTATGTAGTTCCAAGGATGGTTTCAATGTCGGATGATGACTCCCATATGGCTCCAGTTACTATTCTCTCATGGCTCCGAGGTGGTTCTCGTGTGGCTCCGGATAGCTCTTGAATGGGTTGATGTAGCTCGGTGATAGCCTGGTATTGCTCCGAAAAGGCTGGATGTAGTTTGATGATGTCCTGGGATGGCTCCAGGATGGTTCGATGAAACTCAAGGATGGCCCAGGATGGCTCCAAGATGGTTTGATATAGCTTGATGATGGTCCGGGATGGATCTAGTTGACATCCAAGATGGTTCGATACATACTCAAGATGGCCCGGGATGAAACTCAAGGATGGCTCCAAGATGGTTCGATATAGCAACTGAAGTCGACTGTCAGCAAGACTAGGTAGAAATCTTACCAGTCAGATGTTGAAGATGAAATGATTATGGTGCATGCAAATATTAAATGCTAGACACGATGCAAAATGAATATGTAGTTTTTGGAGAGAAGGTACAGTCCTATCTCTATTAATATGAGGTTTACGAATATAAGACATCTTCAGTTGGATCTTGGGTGATTAGTGAGCTTGAATACGTGAATCACTTTCTCATGGAGGGATATGGGTCAATCTCTCGTGAGTATGGCCGTATGTGCTAATGTCGTGATGATACTCTCGATGCTCAGAGCAGTATTTTCCTGAGAATTTCTTTCGAGGTTCTAGACTTTCCGATCCTTACAAACTCCTCGCCAGCAATGGGGTAGGCTGTTTATGATTTGGTGCTCAGACTGGAGATTCACTCGCACTCATAAGACCTCGTGGGGTAAGGTCACACTCATTCACTCATGGTCCCTTTGGTATGACGGGACATGTTGATAACAAGTATGAAGCTTATGATTCATGCTTTAGATCCGGTACTTTCAGTTAACGCTCATCGACTTATGAGTCAGAGGTCTTTATTGGGTTATAACGGGGATGAGGGGTACGATGTGTGTCACATGGGACTGGAGGATTTATTTGGGAATTGTGAAGCTTTTGTGCAATAGGGGATATGTTTCACCTTCGCCATGGGTGGAATGGTTGGACAGATGATCTTTGAGAATCCTTGTTGATTTCAGTTGGACATCATTGGTCATTTTGCTTATTTTCTCCTTCTTCTTTGGTGTGTGATTTTCGCTTTCCTACTTCCTGCTTTTGGAATTGCATGGGCTCATCGACCTTCTTGGGCATTTTCTGCTTACTTTTTTGGCTTTCAGTTTTGCTTTCAGCTTTGGAGTTTTCATTGACTCGCTGGTCTTCTCAAACATTTCGGTGTTCTTTTTGGTGTCTGGCTTTGGAGTTGCATTAACACGCTGAGTTCTTTGAACATTTTTATTGTTGTTTTTGTGAAAGATGGTGGGGAGGGGCCATGGGTCCGGCTCCATCGTGATCCTCTATTGCAAGGGTGAGTAAGTATGTGCATGTGAGTTGGCATGTTGTGGAGTTCGCAGAAAAAGGTTTATCGCGAAAGGCTCAACAAGGCTCACTAAGGGATTATGCACAGGGAAATTAAAGTTGTTTGGTCTTGTGGGGGTTTTCTGATCCTAAGTGCCTCGTCATTCTCATTAGTCAATGATTGTTTTCTTACTATTATCGGATCTTTACATGAATCACAGTTCACATCTTGCTATCGACATTGATCTCACTTTGGATCATGCCTCCCCATGTGCTAAAGGAAAGCACAAGTCGCTCGTGGTTTTACCTCCGTTGGATCTCTCTACCTTCCCTCATCGCTCAATAGATCGTCCAAAACACTCAATCAAAATTCAAGAGAAAATGCCGCTCTTTGCACACTACTCACTTGGTTTGTGGTGCTGATTTTGATTGGACCCTTGTGTTCATTGATGGGTTGAGAGTTTAGTGGTTCACGCACTCCGTTCAATCGTTCTCCCAAGATTTTTCCCAAAGATGTCGTTTCGTTATGAGAGTATGCAAACACGGCTATCTACAATGCAATCTATTGTGGTAATATGGAATTACTACGTATAAGATGCGTGAAATGCTGAAAGTGATGAATGAAGATGGTTGACTTTGGATTTTGACTGAATGTTTTTCTTTTGTTTGTTGTGTGTTTTTCTTTTTGGATGCAATGCATGCGTGGTAAGGCTACACCTAGTCTCGCTTGAATCGGATTCATCTCATGGTTCATGAAGCTCATCCCATTACTGTTGGCCTTGAAGGTGGTCTAACTGTTGGGGTCGCTGTCAGGGTAGTGATTCTCAAGTGAGGTTGGGCTGGTGATTGGCTCCTGGATTTTTGAATTTTTAGGGAGTGACAACTCCCGCATGGTGGCCCAACGATATGACAGAGACTGCATTTTTTGGGATTTTTGGATGTATGATTTTTTTGGATTTTGGTTGTCACTCCCGCATGGTAGCCCCACGATATGATACACTTTTAGATTGGGAAAGGTCGGTTTTCTTTTCTACCCCTCTGAGATCGGACTCTAGCGGTCGAGATATTAGGATGAAAGCTGGTCTGTGGTGTGGTGACAATGAAGCACATGATTATGAATTTTTTCTAAGGTGGACAAGACTTGTACATGTTTGACGAATTTAGACTAACCGAGAATGCATGGGACTTTTTGTAATGAATGCAATGCAAGTTGTTTGCTTTGTGCTCGGTTGTATTTATTGGTGTGCTTATTCAGGGGATGCCTTTCGTAGATACCGTGAATTTTCACCCCATAAAGCAATATTCATGAATAATATATAACTGTGAGGGTCGCTCCTTATTCGTTCTTTTCTTTATACGGGCATGCCAAAAGAAACCAAGTTTTAGGAAAAATAGTTTTCAAAACGCGTGCTTTCAAAGTGGTGAATTTTCTCATTATAAATTTTGACGCTCGGTCATTCGCAAATAGAAGAGGGGGCGGGGAACCCTATACACACTGATCTAAATAAATTTAAAGGGAATGTATAAACCTATACATGCAATCTACTCAGAAATGGATAAGAGAGGAAAGAAACATAGGGGAAAGCCTATACATCATCAATCCTAGAAAAGTCATTAAAAGGGGGAATTTTGAGCTGAACTTCTTCTGAACCTTCGCTGGTCCGTCTTCAGGCTTCTGACTGACTGTACACGCTCGGATTCCTGGTTGGCTGCTCACCCATCTCCGGGCTCCTGGTTGGTAGCTCGCTTGTCTTCAGGCTCTTGACCGGCTGCTCGCTCACTTTTGGGTCTTGACCGACTGCTCGTATTTCGGGCTCTTGCAGCGAAGCAGTGCTGTGATCAAACAAAACGGGTCTGGTGTTCCTCTGATTTTCAACAGTTTGAACTCGAACCGTCATTGCTAGCCTCCATGTCGCTTGACTCGGACTGGTACAACTCTGATTTATGCTCGATTTGTGTTGTCGATCTTCATGCGCTCCACTTGCTCCGATGGAGGAGACTGAGGGATATTTTTCTGAAAGGAAAAGTGAATGTTCGAGCACAAAATATTATGTGAAAATCCACCACTTTTGTGAAAGCACGAAATGATTAGTACGCTCCACAGTAATGACTACTGCTCTTGAAGGTGGGTTGAACTTCAAAAATAGTGGGTCACAACATGGGGACTAAATCATTTATTTTGTAATACGTTTGTGAAACTCAACTTTGCAAACTGTTTTCAAAAATTATTTTGAAATAATGTTGGTGAAGGATGTTGTTTGAAATTTGTTTGTAGAAAGTAGGTTTTTCGAAATCTATTTTTTGGAAATTGTTTTGGAAATAACATTTTTGTGAAATGAAGAGGTTTTTTTTTAAGATGAAGTGACAGGTTTAAAACCCCAAATGTTTTTGAGTAAAATATAAGTGGGATTCTAGATTAAATGGGCTTGTAAAACTGCTTTAAGGGATATGCAGAACAGAATTCCGAATGTTTTAAAACAGATTGGTTTAGGAAAGTGGTTTGCATACATATATAGCATAAAGTAAATCGTGGTTGTGTTTGATGTGGAGCAGTAAGTGTTAATGTTGGGATAATCACCTTCCAGGTCAATCAATGCTTCCATACCACCGGGGGAACCGTCGTCCCTTCACTGGTCATCTCTCGGGATTTATCTCTGTTACGCCTTGTGGGGTACGTCATCAAGAAAGCCCGGAATGCTTAAGTTCGAAAGGTCAGGATACCCGAAGTGATACAGTCACACGAGCCACGGCCGGGGATTATCACAACATACTCACTTTTCGGGAAACTCGGGGAAGTACTGCATGGGGTCAGGTCTCCCATCGTCTGCACGATAAGGTATGTCTAAAGTCCAAATTATTCACTGACTACACTGTGTCATGTATGGGTATCTGGTAAATACGGGATCCTCTATGGATTTGTAGCGTGACATTGGGCTTTAAAGACACCCGTGGTGTAGAGGAATCATAGAGAGCTGATGAAATACCCCTAACCTTTAAAATATAATTAAATGATCTATTAATGATCTAAGATGGTTAATAAACATCTAAATATTACTGGGGAACAATCAAAAGATCTCAACAAGGCAAAACATGCCTTAAGATCGGTAAAGCCAAAAAGGTGCTTTAAGACACCATAAAGATTGTATGACCTCAGATAGGATCCAAAGTGGATTCCTAAGTATTATAATGAATTAAGGAACACAAAAAAACAGGTCTCAAAGAAAACTAAGATCAGAAACACCTTGTAACACAAAATGTGCACTAAAACTCCTTAAAGCACATTTTTGTGAAATTGCCTTCTAAATTGGTTTTAAATGGGCTTAAAGGTTATAATTACCTTTAAATATGATATTATATCACATTATATCATATTAGGAATTTAATTCCAAATTTTACAAATTTTTACAAATTTAATATTAAAATATTAATAAAACCCTAAAAGGGGGCCCGCTTGAGTCAACATTGACTAAGATTGGCCAAGAGGTCAAAGTTGACCCCTTGGACCATAAGATATCGGCAGCCACAAGCCAAGGAGGCTCCAAATTCGCCACTTGCTTGTACAATAAACAAGACTCCAACATGTTTCCCTTAATTAAGGCTTACCTTTTAGCTTTTGAATAAACTATACACTCACTTTAGGCTCCATTATTTGACTCCTCCAGATGGAAACCGTGTGAGCCTCTCCTTCCTTCTCCATAGCCGACTCCTTGTCCCTCTTATCCCTTTGGTGAGTCACCTCTCATTAACAAAGGAATAAACTAATCAAATTTGCATTTTCAATCAAATAATACCCATTCCAAGCATCCTCTCTCTCCTAGCTTCATTCCAACCGTTGAAGCTGCTCCTCCAAGCTCTTCCAAGCTCTCTCAACCGAACTCCTTGAGTTGGGAAGGTAAATCTAACTTCTAAGCTTCTAAGAAATGGTTTAAGGCTTGTTTTTGGCTCTTTTTCTTCATCTCTTCACCACCTATGCTTAGATCTCGTGACTAATCAGTTCCTATGGCTTATTCTCAGTGTTCTAAGGTTATAACATCAATCAAATTCGGTTGAAGCAAGATAAGAGACCAAAGTTTCTCAAAATCTCATTTTAAGGTAAAAACATACCTTAAGCTTCTCTACAATTCATCCGATTTTCTTACTATGATTTTTATGAGTTTACACACTCATAATCTTCATATTTACATGTTCAATCAGTTGGTTAGCCATTTGGAGCAAAGGTGGCCGAGATCCAAAGGAAATACCCTCTTTTAAGGCATTTTTCCAAGGTAAAACCTAATAACAAGGCAGCTTGTTGTGTCTAGCTATTTCCTTGTCAATATGATGATCTAACACCTTGTGGTGTTCTAAAACAGGCCGAACCTCTCTTGAACTCCTCTTGCATTTTTAAGGTGATTTTTGCCTTAAATCTTACATTAATTATTCCTTATGGTTAAGCTCAAGCTTGGAGTGTAACCATATCTTTTTTGTGTATTAAACATGTCTAAATCATGTGGTGAATTTTCCTACAAGAGGCCGAGTTCATACAAGGGCAAATCAAGGTATAAACACCTTAAACTTATGATTTTATAATTTCTAAGCTTATATATAATTATTGCCGAGAGTGAAACTTATAAATAGGGTCATATTGACCTAAAAATGGAAAAAAATGACTAAGAAAATTAAGCTAGTCATTTAAGAGATTTAATTAACATAATGGTCAAATTATGACATTATGTGGAAAAATAATAAATAAAGTGAGGCCGGAGTATATATATTTTGAGACATTTATTGTGTAATTTATTTTGCAAGTTCAAGGTTGTAATAAGGCCATGTCATTAGGCCATTTTAATTTAAGTTTATAAGCTTATTTAGTTTATTTATGCTTATAATTAAATTGGGGTCAAACGGTAATTACTACTAAAATTAGGCCGAGAGCTTAATATAGAGGAATTTAGGGTTTTTAAATGAATTTAATAAAAATTATAACATTTTATAAAGTTTTGGGTCAAAATTGTAAAAATAGAAAAGTATGGGTAAAGTTTGTAATTACCGAAAGGTTTGGGTCCAATTTGGTATTAGAAGTCAAAGTTGACTATATAGGAGACTTTGACCAAGTTTGGAGAATTTTAGAAATTAAAATACAACCTTATATTAAGATAAGTATTAATTTGTAAAAGATTTATAAGAGATGGGGCTAGATTGTGATTTCCAAAACTTGGGGTACTAAATGGAGTTTAGTACAAACCTTAGGTTATTAGGAATTTTTAGAAGTTGATTTGGTTAAATTTGGAGTTTATATGAATTATATAAGTATAATATAAGATATTTTATGATATGTTACAAATGGGTAACATATGTGGTAAAACCGAGATTTGGAGAAAATATAAGGTTAGGAATAATGTTTATAACCTTTTGGTATAGTTTGGTGATTTTTGGAATTATATATAAGGTTTTATAAAGACATATGTATAATATATAGTTTTGATGATATTAAAACATATGTTATAAAGAGGGAATTTGGTGAATATAGAAAGTTAAGTGGTGGAAAATAATTAGAATAGACCTAGGGTGTCTTCGGTTATTTAAAAAAAATAAAACTATAGGTTATAATTATTTTAAGGCTTAAGGGTATAATATAAGGTATATGATATAAGTGTAACAATGAAATATAATTTGGGATTGATTTGTGATTTATAGAAGTTTAGTAGTTGTTTTGGAAAAACCGAAAATATAAAGGGTTGATTGGTATTTTACAACAATTTACAACTATATGTTATAATTGTTTTAATGACTTAAATGTCATAATATATGTATATAACTATAATGTAACATTACATTAATTATGTGGTGATTTTGTAAATATTTAAGAACATAAGAGCTGTTCGAAAATGTTGACATATTAAAATGGAATTTATAATATGGTTTTATGTTATAAGGGTTATAACATTTATAATATAAGAGGTATTCATTAAAAAGAATGAATATATATATTATAAGACTTACCATATAAGAAATAATTCCATAATACATGATTATAAGTAAATATATGTTATGGTGGAAAATATAACATGGTTTAATGACCATGTATTTTCATAATTAAAATGACATATGATAAAAGGAAAAAGAATTACAAACATTGGATATGGGATTCTAATGTTAAGAGGTACATGTGATAATAAGGATTCATGTAATTAAAAGTATTGTTTACAAATGAATTATACCACATTGAATTAAAAAAAAAGAGAGAAAACCTTAGAAAAATAAATACTAAGGTGAGATGCATAGTGCATGACAAAGATCACACATGCAATAATGAAAAAAACTATACGACATACAAGGGTGTTAAGTCACATGCGATAACAAGTTCAACAATAAGTATATTAATATACAAGACAAGACTACGCATGTAATATAACACTTTTCCAATCTCGAGTTAAACCGAAAGCCCGACAAACATTGACAGTTATAACGGGGGGTTAACCGGGAGTTATAGTGACGGTACGGGGTACCGTAGGATTGTGTTGTTATACAGTATGCTAATCAGTAGCATTATGTATTGTTTAGACTGTTAGAGACGACACACGGAGCATAGGATCTTGCTGATTCATACTCCACCGTAATACATCAGGGTGAACGGTATGTTGTTATGTGTCTCTGATTGTCTCTGAGGGCTTCCTCAGTTCAGACTTCTGTGTGATCTGTGATAAGATTGTTTGTCTGAATGTGTTAATTAATATGCATGAATTGTATATTTATAGCTGCTTTATTTACTGTTGTTGAGTTAACAGTATTGGTTCGTATATATGAACCTATATATAAAACGAACTAGCGGCTATGGTGCTATCTTATATGAAATATAAGGAACGTAAGTAAAACGTTGTAGCACTAGGATAATAAATATACATATTATCCAAGACTTTTATACGGAGCATTGGCCTTTCTATACGCCGCTCTCGTATCTAACACTGGATCCCGAGTTTACAGACTCCGGATTGGACTAATGATCTTAGTCTGCTGTGTTAGGAAAAAAATGGTAATGCGATGCGATGGTATAATTAATTAATGGAAAGTTAGTAAAGCCAAGAGGATGTGGCTCTTGGTGCGCGCTGTGATCACAAAAACGATACCAGGATGTCCGCGTACGGGTCCGCAAGTATCAAGAAAATTTCCCGTGAGCTAGAATGGCTCGTTGGTCGGAGACTCTACCGTTGGAGTGGCTACTGCCGTGGGTGACCCGCCATAATATATGGGTAACTAGAGACATGTCGTTTTAACGAGACATTGTCACTAGGTATAACTGAACAATTAAAACAATTGAGACTTGTACAGTGGCGAACAATATTGGTTTCTATACCATGGACGAGACTTAATACTTGTTTATTATTCTCGTTGTTTCGCTTTGTTGTTCATTGGTTATACTTGTGGTTATTATTGTGTTGATGGTTGTGTTATTGTATGGATATTAATGTTATTTGATTTACAGTTTTAAATATTAAAACGGTATTGCATGTAACGAACCTCATGCTCTCGACCAAATAATTGAGGGGTCTTTGGGGGCATGACGGGGCATGTGAACATACTCAGCAGGGGCTGATTCCATACCACAAACCATTTTTATTTCAGGAGAGTAGCTGGTGGTCGACGCGAGGCGCGACGGTTGTAAATTTCTGTTGTTTAAGACTTGGTGGTTTGATACTGATGACGTTTTGGACTCGGGTTGTGTAAACCGAGGTGGATTTGTTTAGATGCTCACGAGTACGGTCTGTAATAATTGGTTACTGTTGGTTTGTTTTAAATTGTTTAAGTTCTACTATCTATCTCTTGTGGTCACTGCGGGAATACGTTTCGCATGTTGATTATCAGGTAACTCGTTATCACCCGTATGGGCGAGTGATAACAGTGACACCATAGGAGCGACAGTCTGTTATTTACCGCTGCGATAATTATTATGTGCGACATTTTAGGATTATTAGGAGCCGATTAGTAGGGGTGTTACAAAAGTGGTATCAGAGCGGAGTACCGCTCTGATTACAAGAGATAGTAGTTAAGTACCGTGAGCTTAGGTTATTCACACACCAGTACCAAGAGATAGTTGTAAATGATTGAGTTAGTTATGGTTGGAGAAAGTAGTATTTATACCAAGAGCTGACTTGATTCTGAATTCTTCAGATGTCTTCCGGAAGACGATCAGCTGGCAGAGGCAGGGAGGTGGTGGAAGAGGCGGCGGGCCTGGAGGAGGACCTCCTGAGGCCCCAGCCGTGGGCGTTGCTGAGACGGTAGCGGCCGTCTTTGCTCAGCTAGCCCTGATGGGAGGTGTCCAGATAGGAGCACCACCAGTAGTCCCACCCGTACCCGCACCTAGAGAGCCTAATTGGCTGAAGAGTGTCGCTGACACAAGAGTACCTACGTATGACGGGGTAGCTGACCCCACCGTCCTGAGAGATACATCATTGAGCATGAGAAGGCCTTCGACGCCATTCACGTGCCTGCTGAGCACCGGGTCGGCATAGCGGCCTTTCACTTGAGGGACGCCGCCAGCACTTGGTGGAGGTCCATGAAGGTGCATTACCTTGCTACTGAGGGTTTTGGATGGACAGGTTTTGTGGAACTATTGAGAGAAATACTATCCTGCTCATTTGAAGCAGAGAAAGAGGGAAGAGTTTGAGGCCTGAGGCAGGGTAGTCTGACAGTAGATCAGTACTACTCTCTTTTATTGGGCTCTTGGACTTTGTCCCAGGAGTTGTTTATTTGATGCTGTGAAGGTTGAGAAGTTTAGAGGCGGGTTGCGATATGCGATCAAGGCCGCCATGGGTGCTGCCTTATATCCTACGATCAGGTAAAATTAGTTGACAGATTATATCTTGTAACTCAGTTTGAATTATTACAAGTTGGGGAACTCATTGATGCATTGTAGGAATGCTACGAGGCTGCTTCCCGGACGAGCTGTTGGTGAACAGCCGGGAGGACGGCCAGGGGCAGAAGCGTAAGGCCCCAGAGAAGGAGGCGGAGGTTGCGGCTGGAAGGGAGCGGCAAGAGTTGGAAGTAAGATCCACCTTAAGTTATTTAATCCATTTAAATTACTTACTTGCTGCCTGCTTTTATACCTGCTATTCCTGACACTTTGACGATCACAGGAAGAAAAAGTTCTCCTGGAAGGAGAAGAAGAAGGAGCAGGCCAGCCAGAAGGGCAAAGAGAAGGTCCCGATGCTGACCGGGCCTACCTACGATGCCCAGCCTCTAGATCTGTACCCCCTAAGGGTAAGCGATCTAACCTTGTGAATGAGTTGTGTATATACTATCCATTACCATCCTTGTATAATCTGAGTGTGATATGATAATAGGTTCTGCACCCCAGCGCCACTTTCACTGCAAGCGTGTGGTAAAGACCACCCGGGTGTGACTGCACCGGGCAAGCGGTGGACTGCCACCATGTGGGAAGAAGGGCCACAGGTCGTTCGAGTGCTTCTAACCCAGAGAGCCGAGCGTACCGCCCGCCGAAGGGGACTCAGGCGCACCTACTGGAGGAGGTGGAGCTCGAGGTGGACAGAGGGGGCCGGCGCCCCAAGCCCAGAGGGGGCAGCAGCAGCAGCCGCAGCAGCAGAACCAGAGGAACCCGCCAGGCAACCGCGTGCTGAATGCAGCGGGAGCATCGGGCGCTGGTACTAGCACCCAGCGCGGTGAAGGTTAGCATTTGAAACCTTAACCATTGTATGAAAGCATGACTAAGTGTTAAATGCTTTACCTTAGCATGAATGCGTGTTTTAATTACCGCTTAGATAAACAACTTATCTAGGAAACATGTTACCTCTTAGGAGACTTCGACATCTGCTATCCCACACTTACAAGACAGAGATCACCTAGACCCGTGGAAGAAAGACGGGAGTACCCTAGTGAGTTGTGTCATGTGGTCAGACCGGGCATGATACTTCTCAGAGAGTTCCTAACCCTAGATGAACAAATCGCCATAGTGAATGAGTGTAGAGCTTTGGGTAAGGGCATAGGAGGATTTTACACCACTGTATTTAATAGTGGTTCTAGAATAAAACTGCACATGATGTGCTTAGGGAAAGATTGGGATCCACAAGCTAGGGTTTATCGAGAGGTGAGGATGGTAGGTGGCGTATCTATACCTAGGATACCTGAGAGTTTCCTAACCTTGGTGAGAAACGCAATGGATATTGCTCAAGACTGTGAGACTTACCCATTACCCGACATGATACCTGACGTTTGCATCATCAACTACTACGAGCAGGGAGGAAAACTTGGAATGCACCAGGACCGTGATGAGACGACCGAGTCCATCACCAGAAGAGTACCGGTTGTGTCATTCTCCATCGGCGATGATGCTGAGTTCATCTATGGAGACCAGAAGAGGATGGATCTAGCAAGCAAGATCATCCTCAAGTCTGGGGATGTGTTGGTATTTGGTGGAGAGGCTAGGCTTGTATACCATGGTATTAAGAGCATTAAGCTCAATACCGCACCACCAGCCCTAGTGAATGATACCCACATCCGACCTGGCCGTCTAAATTTGACTTTCAGACAGTACTGATGTAATAGCAGTAGCTAAGTGTGTAACCTTGTATAATACAGTTAAATGAATGAAATAAGAGTTTTATGCCTTCAAGCATATGTGTTCAGTTTGTTGATACCGTTGATTCATAACTTCAGGCTACGAAAATGGAAAGGAGGGTACCATCTGCATCTTAGATATGGCGCAAGCCAAGGAGTCCGGTAATGTCATCACAGGTATGACAATTACAACCGACAGTAGATTACTGATTTATTGGGACTCGATGCTAATACGAGAGATGATCTCAGGTACCTTTCCTGTTGATGGTGTTAGTGCTTCCGTATTGTTCGACTCAGGGGCTTCGCATTCTTTTATTTCCTCGGCATTTGCTATGAAGCTGGGGGCTGCCCCCGAACAGCTTTCAGACTTTTCAGTCACCCTTCCATCGAAGGAGAAAGTAGGTTGCACCAGGCAGTATTTAGGGTCAGAGATCAGTATTATGAATGAGACTTTTCCCATTGATTTGATTGAGTTTAAGAACTTGGGCTTCGACATTATAGTGGGTATGGATTGGCTACAGAAGCATAAGGGCCGCCTTCATTGTGCAGAGCATCGACTATTACTGAAGGGGCCGAGCGGCAAGACAGTGTCGTACCGCAGTGTGAGGAGAGAGCCGACTATCAAGATTGTGTCAGCATTATCCCTGATGAAGGATGTTAGGAAGGGCCGACAAGCCTTCCTCTGTTATGCACAGGACACGAGACAGTTCGACGAGATGGATGTAGACATTCCAGTCGTGGCAGACTTTCCCGATGTGTTTCCTGATGAGTTGCCAGGCATGCTGCCTGTGCGTGAGGTTGAGTTCGTCGTCGACTTATTGCCAGGTACGGGCCCTATTGCTAAGGCACCCTACCGTATGACACCGGCTGAGATGAGGGAGTTGAAGGTACAGCTGGAGGACCTCCTCGGCAAGGGATTCATTCGACCTAGTGTTTCTCCTTGGGGTGCTCCAGTGTTATTCGTCAAGAAGAAGGATGGCAGTATGCGACTCTGCATCGACTACCGTGAGCTTAATGCGGTCACGGTCAAGAACAAGTACCCGTTACCACGGATTGATGACTTATTTGACCAGTTGAGAGGGGCCAGTGTGTTCTCGAAGATAGATCTCAGATCTGGCTACCATCAGATTAGGATCGCAGAGGGTGACATAGAGAAGACAGCTTTCAGGACACGGTATGGACACTACGAGTTCACCGTTATGCCATTCGGATTGACGAATGCGCCAGCCATATTCATGGATTTGATGAACCATCTCTTCAGAGAACAGCTTGATAGTTCAGTTGTGGTGTTCATCGACGATATTCTGATCTATTCGAAGACCAGGGAAGATCATGAGTTATATCTGAGACAGGTATTGAGTATAATGAGAAAGAACCAGCTGTATGCCAAGCTCTCGAAGTGTGAGTTTTGGTTAGACAGCGTGTCATTTCTAGGACACATCATATCAGCAGATGGGATATCTGTAGACCCTGCTAAGATTGAGGCAGTGAAGAGTTGGCCAAGGCCAAAGACAGTTGCAGATGTCCGCAGCTTTCTGGGTTTGGCTGGTTATTATAGAAGGTTCGTGAAGGACTTCTCCAAAGAAGCCAAACCAATGACTAATCTCATGAAGAAGGAATCCTAGTTCTTATGGTCTGTAGAGTGTGAGCAGTCCTTTCAGACGCTGAAGGATCTCCTGACATTGGCACCCGTTCTTACTATTCCTGAGGGCACCGATGGGTTCGAGGTATACTGTGATGCCTCTGGAACCGGTCTGGGTTGTGTGCTTATGCAGCACGGGAAGGTAGTTGCCTACGCATCCCGACAACTGAAGAAGCATGAGGTGAATTACCCCACACACGACCTTGAGTTAGGCGCAGTAGTCTTCGCTTTGAAGATCTGGCGACATTATCTTTACGGTGTGACAGTCACTATCTACTCTGATCATAAGAGTTTACAGCATCTCTTCTCTCAGAAGGAGCTGAACATGCGACAGAGAAGATGGGTCGAGTTCTTGAAGGACTACGACATAGACCTGAGGTATAAGGAGGGCAAGGCGAATGTAGTAGCCGACGCCATGAGCCGCAGAGCTCATTCATTATTTACACTGTTAGCCAGTAGCAGTATGACTGATGATATACGAGCTGCATAGGAGAGTGACCAGTATATGGAGAGCATCAAGCAGAAAATGTTGGAGGGTTGTTTTGAAAGTCAGAAGTATGACTTCGAACTGTGTGATGATGGCATGATTCGACTGAATGGCCGTTTGTGTATTCCGGAGTCTTCTCCTGACTTGAAGGAGAAGATACCCTAGGAGGCTCATTGCTCGTCCTTATCCGTCCACCCCGGTTCTTCGAAGATGTATAAGGATTTGAAGGTTCATTTCTGGTGGAGCGGGATGAAGAAGGATGTAGCTGACTACGTGACTAGATGCTTGACCTGTCAGAAGGTTAAGTTTGAGCATAGGAGACCCGGAGGTTTAGTGCAGTCTATGCCTATTCCTTGTTGGAAGTTCGAGGACATCTCGATGGATTTCGTTGTTGGTCTTCCACCGACTAAGGGAGGACTGAACACGATATGGGTCATTGTGGACCTTCTGACGAAGGTGGCTAAGTTTGTTGCTATGAAGGATACCTGGAAGGTCCCGAAGTTAGCGGACTTGTTCCAGAAGGAGGTGATCCGGCACCATGGTGTGCCAAAGACTATTGTTTCTGATAGGGACCCTCGATTTTTGTCTAGATTCTGGGGACAGGTTCAGGAAGCCTTGGGTACGAAGTTGAAGCTTAGTACGGCATTCCATCCACAGACCGACGGTCAGAGTGAGAGGACCATCCAGACACTGGAGGACATGCTGAGAGCATGTGCCTTAGATCTTCAGGGGAGTTGGTTAGAGTGACTACATCTGATAGAGTTCGCCTACAACAACAGCTACCACTCCTCGATACAGATGCCACCGTTTCAGGCACTTTATGGTAGACCATGTAGGACTCCCTTATGCTGGGATGAGGCCAGCGAGAACACGCTTCTAGGACCTGAGTACCTAGAGCAGATTAAGGAGGATGTCCTACAGATTCGCAAGAACATGAAGGCAGCTCAGGACCGGCAGAAATCTTATGCAGACACCAAGAGGAGGGACATTGAGTTCACTACTGACGATATGGTATTCCTTAGAGTGTCACCCATGAAGAGGATATTCCGGTTTGGGCAGAAGGGCAAGTTGAGCCCAAAGTATGTTGGACCTTATGCGATTAGGGAGCGAGTGGGCCCGTTAGCCTACAGACTGGATTTGCCAGCAAAGCTCGGGAGGGTGCACGACGTCTTTCATGTTTCACAGTTGAAGAAGTATGTGCCCCACCCATCGCACGTTTTGCAGCCAGAGACTTTAGAGTTGGACCCCGCTCTACGATATGAGGAAGTACCACTCCGCATTCTCGATACGAAGACGAGACAGACTAGGAACAAGACCATTAGCATGGTCAAGGTTCTCTGGTCGAACCATGAGGTGGAGGAGGCTACATGGGAGTTAGAGGACTCCATGAGAGCGAAGTATCCCGCACTCTTCGAGTAGTAGCTATGATACTTGTATGGGTTCGTGGTCAAACCCTTTTTAAGGGGGGTAGACACCACTTGGCTTGCGCATATGTTATGCATTAGGTCTTGTTTTGGTGGTGTGTTTTGTTGGTATGCTGCGTCATACATGTTTGTTTGGATGATTATATGTTGAATACATTTTATGTATGTGCCTTAGTGCACCTGTTTGAGAATATATATATAGTACCGCTGAGTACTTTGGTTGATGTATTGGTTGTGCACCTTGTTTAGTGCTATGAAATGAATGAGTATATACCATGTGTTTTGGTTATTTGATATATGCTGTATGTATAGCCTAGGTTTGAACCTAGTGGGAGTTACTCCCTAGCGATGGACTGTTTGGTTACTTAGTGGAACTTGATTCCTTAGGTGAACTGTAAAGGATTAAGGACTTCGGGACGAAGCCTTTTTAAGGGGGGTAGATTGAAATACCCCTAACCTTTAAAATATAATTAAATGATCTATTAATGATCTAAGATGGTTAATAAACATCTAAATATTACTGGGGAACAATCAAAAGATCTCAACAAGGCAAAACATGCCTTAAGATCAGTAAAGCCAAAAAGGTGCTTTAAGACACCATAAAGATTGTATGACCTCAGATAGGATCCAAAGTGGATTCCTAAGTATTATAATGAAGTAAGGAACACAACAAAACAGGTCTCAAAGAAAACTAAGCTCAGAAACACCTTGCAACACAAAATGTGCACTAAAACTCCTTAAAGCACATTTTTGTGAAATTGCCTTCTAAATTGGTTTTAAATGGGCTTAAAAGTTATAATTACCTTTAAATATGATATTATATCACATTATATCATATTAGGAATTTAATTCCAAATTTTACAAACTTTTACAAATTTAATATTAAAATATTAATAAAACCCTAAAAGGGGGCCCGCTTGAGTCAACATTGACTAAGATTGGCCAAGAGGTCAAAGTTGACCCCTTGGACCATAAGAGATCGGAAGCCACAAGCCAAGGAGGCTCCAAATTTGCCACTTGCTTGTACAATAAACAAGACTCCAACATGTTTCCCTTAATTAAGGCTTACCTTTTAGCTTTTAAATAAACTATACACTCACTTTAGGCTCCATTATTTGACTCCTCCAGCTGGAAACCATGTGAGCCTCTCCTTCCTTCTCCATAGCCGACTCCTTGTCCCTCTTATCCCTTTGGTGAGTCACCTCTCATTAACAAAGGAATAAACTAATCAAATTTGCATTTTCAATCAAATAATACCCATTCCAAGCATCCTCTCTCTCCTAGCTTCATTCCAACCGTTGAAGCTGCTCCTCCAAGCTCTCCCAAGCTCTCTCAACCGAACTCCTTGAGTTTGGAAGGTAAATCTAACTTCTAAGCTTCTAAGTAATGGTTTAAGGCTTGTTTTTGGCTCTTTTTCTTCATCTCTTCACCACCTATGCTTAGATCTCGTGACTAATCAGTTCCTATGGCTTATTCTCAGTGTTCTAAGGTTGGAACATCAATCAAATTCGGTTGAAGCAAGATAAGAGACCAAAGTTTCTCAAAATCTCATTTTAAGGTAAAAACATACCTTAAGCTTCTCTACAATTCATCCGATTTTCTTCCTCTGATTTTTATGAATTTACACACTCATAATCTTCATATTTACATGTTCAATCAGTTGGTTAGCCATTTGGAGCAAAGGTGGCCGTGATCCAAAGGAAATACCCTCTTTTAAGGCATTTTTCCAAGGTAAAACCTAATAACAAGGCAGCTTGTTGTTGTCTAGCTATTTCCCTTGTCAATATGATGAATCTAACACCTTGTGGTGTGTCTAAAACAGGCCGAACCTCTCTTGAACTCCTCTTGCATTTTTAAGGTGATTTTTGCCTTAAATCTTACATTAATTATTCCTTATGGTTAAGCTCAAGCTTGGAGTGTGTAGACACCAAAAATTCTCACCCCGTAAAACAAAATGCCGACAAATAAATAAAATAAGAGGGTCGTGACCTTTCTTTTCAACACTTATTCTTGTGCGTACCAAAATGAAACCGCCATTCTAAAATAAAATTTCTAAATCAATTTTCAAACACATCGAATCCGTCCCCTTTCGTTATTTACTTTTTACCAATTTATCTTCAATTTATTTTAGTCGGTTATGTTCATTCGCTTATTTATTTGCCTATTTATTTTTATTTTTTATTTTATTTTTTGGTTCATGTTATTTCGTTACTTGTTTATTTTATCTCACTTCATTTCATTGATACATTTACTTGTATTTCCTTTTTTAGTACTCGCTTTATCTTGCCTTTATCGTTATTATTTTTAGAATCATCTTCATCATTTTATGTACCTTTTCACTATTATATTCCATACTAGCATGTTTCGTTTTGTCGTTAATTCGACTAAACCCCCTCTCATCACATGTTATTTCGATATTTTTTTTTCTATCTTATTTACCACCACTCGTACATATTTAATTCAATTTTCAATTTTATTGCATTCACTTGTATTTTTATCAACACCATATTAGTACTATTTTATTATTTCATGTATCCGTTATCATGGCCTTCCGTTATTTTATGTTTTATTGCTTTGTATTTTATTATATACATTCTTTTATTCGATTAACAAACCAATTCATTTTATTAGATTAAACTCTTTTGTGTAACCGCAATTTTTCCGTTAAAATAAGTAGTGCTTATATGGAACTCATTTCAGTAAAAATTAGAGTTCTAGTCTTATCTCTCACACTTGTGCATTGAATTCTGACTTAGGCTAGCTGGTTAACATACCCACCATGTAACCTAGTGGTCTTGTGTTCGACCCTGAGCTGGGGCGTTTTTCTTTCACTTTTGTTTCGCTCGCAACGAGACTTTTGATTTATTACCCACTGTTATGAATTGAAACTTGATACGGCTTAGTTGGTTAAGGTGTGCGGGAGGGTATCAATTGTGCTGAGTTCGAACCTTGGATGCCTGCAACTTTTGTTTTCTCTTCGTTTTTTAAAGTCAGGCGGATCAAACATGGCCCAGTCTTACTTCTAGGTGCATTTTTATCTACACCCCAAATAAAGCCCATAGAACCATCAGATATTCCCCATAGAAACCCTAATCTCTCATTATAAAACTACAATCAGAAACCCTACTGTAGCCACGTTTGTACCCAGCCGACTCTAATCCCAACATTCAAATTCTCCAGAAAAACAAAACCTTCCTTTGTTCTCCATCTTCTCACACTCTATTTTGAAGAAACCCAAACATCAGAAGATTTTCTCCTCCATCGAGCCCCTTGTCTATCTCGAACCACCACCTCCACCTTGTTGATCGACAAATTCTTCCCGTCGAAAATCTCCACCACCACAGTCAACACCCAGAAACATGCTCCAGGCCCCATTGATCAAGATTTTCAGACGATATAGCCTTCTCTAAGCTCCAAATTTCCATCATCCAATTTCCATCCCAATCCCTTCTTTAAGTTCAGATTTCTCTCCAGATCATTCACTATCAGTACTTTTGCAAACCTACTGGCGAACAGAGAGCTTTCATGCCCACTGTCTTCTTCATTCTCTTCACTCTGAGCAATTTTGCATCTCGACTGGCGAAAAGGGACATACATGTTCCGTCTTCTTCAAATCTCATTCTCCTCCTTAAAGAAAACCCAGCCGATGGTCTTAATCATCTTCACCCTTCTTCATTTTTCCTGTCACAAGAAGTCCTCTTATGAACTCACTACAGCCATCATCCATTAACTCTCGTTTCTTAGAAGGAAAACCAGCCCTCATTTTTCTCTCGGCCGCACTCCTTCCTTTATCCCCTAAGCTCGAGAACTTCCTCTCAGAAGTCGAGCGCGGTTATCCTCGGAGCAGAGCCCGTCACCTCCATCATTCACGTCTGTCGGGGACATCAAAACCGCCACGAGATCCGGCTGGCGAACGGAAAAGAGGAACACACAAGCTCACCGTCTTCATTCACTTCACCAGCGTACAAAGAACAGTGGGCTTCGCTCCCTCTTCATTCTCTTCGAACGGTAATTTTCCAACTGGCGAAAAAGGAAATACGAACTCTATATTCTTCAATCTCCTTACAAACGGTAATTTTGCAAACCCAACTGGCGAAGTGGGAATATATGTTTATCCTGCAGCTTGCACTCCTCTACCTTTCTGTTCGTTGAGTTCATTGCATTGTGATACCTATTTCGGTTCTGCATATGAGTTGATTGATATTCCAGTTTACATTCTGCGCCTCTTACTGGATTCATTGATTGGGTTTTAAGTTGGATATGCAGTCCCGAACAGTGTGGGATAACCACCGCTCTGTGTTGATAAATTGAGGTTAATTTGTGCAATGATCCTTCGATTCGTTCTGTCAACTTGATTTTTGAGCTTAAGCTTGAGCACCTGCTAATTTATCTCTGTCAATTCGTTTTGGTCACCTTGGCTTTTGAAATAAAGTTTAAGATTGAACAGGTGAGATTCTAATTCATCTTCTATTTTATTTTGGGCTGAGGTATTACTCTGGAATTCCGGTTGATGCGCATGCTTGTGGACTGGTCAATCATGGAGACGATTAGCGAGTTAAGCTGGCGGACATGGAGCTTCATACCACTTCATAGAGGACACTTCCAGCTAATTCTTCACCTGAAAATTTCCATCTAGTTATTGATTTTGTTTCAGAAGCTTTGCTGTTTCATCATTATAATCTGTTTAATTCGTTAAATTTTGAAAGCAAGTCTCATGACCCTGTATGTTTACCTTCATTGCTTGCTATTTGGCACTTCAATTTTGGACTCAATGTTGAGCTTTATTGATTAAACTGAATATGGTTGCGCGGGCTAATCATAAATAAGGGAGGCTGATATGCCGTGTTGAAGTTTAAAACTGCTTGAAGAGTGTCCATCGTTTAAATATTGGGAGTTCGCTTAGGACTTTTGTGAGGATTTTGAGCTTGGAAATTCTAACCTGGTATTCTGTCCATATCACATGTTTAGATGTTCTGATTGCTAGTATTGTGAGCTTTTGCTTCTGTGAATGCCCTGTTGATAACCCCCTCGAGTTTTAGGAGCTTGCGCTATTGGTCACTAGCTCAAGTTTGTGCTGGTTCTTTGTTTAATGTAGAAGTAATTAAGAAGACATGAGATAATAAAAAAGAAAGAAAAAAATAGAATTAATAAGCAACCGTTAGCATAGGAGTTGCGTAGTACTCGGATCTGGTTATCGTTTGTATATATATGTTGTCTGCCTATGTCCAGTTTTTTTTTTATCTCATTTCATTCGTTATCATTACATGTTGCATAGTTTAGCTTGGTAATTGTTGGGCCCAGCCCAATATAGAGGCCCAATACCTAGGAAGCCCTAGATAGCTCATAGGTCACCCCATTTTAGAAAAGCTTTAGATTTGGGTATCATCAATGCATACGGGTCCTAGACACGGTCCATGTGAGGAATACCTGTTTCCTTAAAATTTTCCAAATCATCCATAATGTCAGAATAAAATTCACAATCAATTCAAAAATCCAAAAAAAAAAAATCTTCAAAATATGTCAAGAATCAAATCCATAAAATGAGTATCAAATCAGCCATTAACCACCCACTTCTTAACCCATTTTTTGAGGCCTATTTATGATCCGACCAATGCGTATTTCCTTAAAAAAGACCAAAAGCCCAATCGGACCAAAAGCCCAAACTGGCCCAATTCAGCCCACATTAAAAATCCCACTTCGACCTGACCCACCTCGACTTGGCCCATTTTGATTAGGCCTAACTTCACGAAACTTGGCCCATCAAACCCGTTTCGGGTCCAAACCCATTCATGCCCAAACCTTGACCAAGGCCCAATTCAACCCAAAAGCCCAACCAAGACCCAATCGGCCCAAACTTTGACCAAGGCCCAATTCACCCAAAAGTCCAACCAAGGCCCAGTTCGGCCCAAACCTTGACCAAGGCCAAGTCTGGTCCAACTTTGACCCGGTCCAATTATGACCAACCCGAACTTTGACTTGGTTTAACTTTGACCAATCCGAACTTTGACCTAGACCCAACTTTGACTCGGTCCAACTTTGACCTTGACCTGAACTTTGACCTTGACCTATACTTTGACCAACTAAACTTTGACCAACCCAAATCTTGACCCGGCCCGTTTTCCAACCCCAACCCAAATTCAATTCTCAATTCATTCAAACCCAATTCATTCAAACTCAAATCCAATTCATTCAATTCTTAATTCAATTCAATTCAAAACTCATCTCAATCCAAATTCAATTCAATTCTAAACTCATCTCAATCCAAATTCAATTCAATTCAAAACTCATCTCAATCCAAATTCAATTCAATTCTAAACTCATCTCAATCCAAATTCAATTCAATTCAAAACTCATCTCAATCCAAATTCAATTCAATTCAAAACTCATCTCAATCCAAATTCAATTCAATTCAAAACTCATCTCAATCCAAATTCAATTCAATTCAAACTCATCTCAATCCAAATTCAATTCAATTCAAAACTCATCTCAATCCAAATTCAATTCAATTCAAAACTCATCTCAATCCAAATTCATGTCAATTCTAATTCAAATCAATATTCATTCAACCCCGGTTCAACTTCGATTTCAATTCAATTTCAATTTCATTCCAATTTCTCCTACATTCTAAATGTCTCACAGACCCGAGCGTCTTACAGACTTTGTCATTCCAATGATTCGAGCGTCTCATAGACCCGAGCGTCTCACAGACCCGAGCGTCTCATAGGCCCGAGTGTCTCACAGACTTCGACATCTCAAGGTTTCAAACGTCTCACAGACCCGAGTGTCTCACGGACTGACATCTCAAACCCATCAAAACTCTAAAACTTCCAAAACCCAAATACAGTGAACTACGTAAGGTCTGATCTCAACATGGAGTTGAGTACGTAGGCAATCCACACAGGGTGCGACCCCACATCAATTAAAATACCTTTTTGCACTCAGCCATCTCACCTTCAAATAACCCCATGCACTTCCAACCCTCGATTACCTCAAAAAACTCAACCATCCCAAAGGCCCTGAACTACGTAAGGTCTGATCTCAACAGGGAGTTGAGTACGTAGGCAGCCCATCTAGGGTGCGACCTCATTCCAAACAAAAAATCCCTTTCCCCCTCTAAGGTGTTATTCATACCTCTCGAAACTCTCAAACCTTCTTCGGCTCCCACGAACTTCAAACCATCAGACTCTAAGTCTCGTTCATTCACTCAACCTCAGACTTTTCCCAAATCTTCATTCTATACTCATCCAAATTCACCGATTCTTCTTCTTGACGCTAGCTTGGCAGAAAAGTTCGCTTCATCCACTCTTTTCGTCCTAATCCGATCCTTGGCTTTTAAATGAATCTCTTTAAATAAGGTTTTGAAAGAAGGCAATCCCGACAATTGGAGACCGAGGTTTTCCTCGGGCACCAATCCGAAGTCGTGGTCGTTGCCACTTCTAAGGGGTGTAACCCAGTGCGAACCCACATAGAATCTCTGGTATGATCAGATAAGTCCTATCCATAGGCAACAATCTCAGAGACAATTAACGGTTCTTAGAACCCAATCCTCCTTCCTAGTTATCATAGGTCAAACTAGGTGGCGACTCTAGTCAATTTCTGCCCTTAGGGCATAAGTCCGCGTGGAGCCCATCAAGAGTGGGTGTAGTGCACACTTGCATTCCCCCTTTATGCTTTCTGGGAAAGACGGACGATTTAGTAGGTATTTGAGGGATGCCAGAATAACGGGTTTTCACCCTCCACAGAATGGCAATTTTTAGGATCTAGGCTTTTCAGTCAAGAACCATATTTAGATAGACCCCCCTCATACCGAAAAATCACCCTCCACAGAATGGCGACTCTGCTGGGGAAAACTTGAGTAAGTTTTTCTCAAACTCAAGGAAGACTGAACTCTATTCAAAATTGTCGGGACTTCCCCACTTCTTTCAAAACCTTCAAGAGATTCATTCTAAAGCCGCTAGGACTACTCTACTCCACACATAGAGTGTGTACTGAGAGGATAGTTAGGATGAGAGTCTAGAGTTCGAGATTGGCCTTGAGTACCATATGTGTGCTTTGCCATTTGCATGCTTCACTTTTGTGTGTTTATTGTTGTGTGTTTACTGTCTTATGTTTACTGCTCTTCATGCATGACATAATATTTATTGCTTATTTATTGCTTTTGTAAATGGCGCCTTCCTAGAAGGAGTCAACCCATTGTTGCATCGGGTAGCATAGGACATGCATTCCTCTGTGTCACCCGATTTGTCCACGAGTCACGGGATCCCAACCGGTCCACGGTTGATTCCCCATGAGTTGGGTCCTTCCTAGAAGGAGTTAACCCACGAGGTAATACGGTCCAAGACCAACGCCTTGAAGCTCATGATCCAAAAATATCCTCCATTACCCGAGTCTAAGCCAGCATATAGTGAGCCATGAGCCTTCAGTGTCCAGCTGCCTTATCCGGTGTCTAAGATGGGCTTATGGGTAGTCACCCCCTTGTATGCCGTCTGTCTGACCACCTTTTGCCTTACCCTGAAGATTGCATGGGCTCAGTTCTCCATGATTCCTCTGCACCACGGGTGTCTTTAAAGCCCAATGTCGCGCTACAAATTCATAGCGGATCCCGTATTTACGGATACCCATACATGACATAGCGTAGTCAGCGAATAATTTGGACTTTAGACACACCTTATCGTGCAGACGAGGGGAGACCCGTTCCCATGCAATACTTCCCCAAGTTTCCCGAAAAGTGAGTATGTTGTGATAATCCCCGGCCGTGGCTCGTGTGACTGTATCACTTCGGGTATCCTGACCTTTCGAACTTAAGCACTCCGGACTTTCTTGATGATGTGCCCCACAAGGCATAACAGAGATAAATCCTGAGAGATGAACAGTGAAGGGATGACGGTTCCCCCGGTGGTATGGAAGCATTGATTGACCTGGAAGGTGATTATCCCAATCATTCACACTCAGCTCCACATAAAATCAGCCACGATTTTTATTTTGCGCTTACATCTGTGTGATCACGTTTCAAAAATGAGCAAAAATTTGAAAATGAATCAGTTTGAACACTCTAATGAAATCTCTTCAATGTCGTTCATCTCGAATGATTTTCAAAAAAATAATGATTTTCAAAATTGTTATTTCCAAAACAGTTTTCAAAATTGATTTCAATCAAAGTCTTCCAGAAAATAAACTTTGTCAAATAGTTTGCAAAGACCAGATTTCAAAAATCTACTGTTTACAAATGATTTTTAAACACTACTTCTCACAAATGTTATTTCAAAAACTATTTTCAAAAACAGATTTCAAAAGCCTACTTTCTACAAACGAATTTCAAACAACATTTTTCACCAACATTGCTTCAAAATAGTTTTTGAAAACAGTTTTCAAAGTTTATTTTCACAAACGTATTTCAAAATAAATGATTTAGTCCCCATGTTGCGACCTGCTATTTTTGAAGTTCAACCCACCTTCAAGAGCAGCGGTCATTACCGTGGAGCGTACTAATCATTCGTGTTTTCACATAAGTGGGTGGATTTTCACAAGAACTTGTGCTCGATCATTCACCTTTCCTTTCTCAAAAACGCCCCTTATTTCCCTCGTCGAGCAGATGGAGCGCATGAAGATCAACAACAGCATTCTGAACCGAAATCAGAGGTGCACCAACCCGAGTCGAGTGACATGAAGACCAGCAACGATTGTTCGAGTTTCAAATTTTTTTGAGAGTCGGAAGAACACCAACCGATTTTGTTTGATCACAATACCGCTTCGCTGCAAGAGCCAGAAGATGAGCGAGTAACCGGTCAAGATCCCGAAGACGAACGAGTGGCCAATCAGAGCCCAAACATGAATGAGCTGCCATCAGAAGCTCAAAGACAAAGCAGAAGAATCCGGGAGAAGTTTTTATACTCAAACTCCCCCATTTAATGACTTTTAGAATTGATGTATAGGTTTTCCCCTAGCATTCTTTTCTCTCTTGTCAATTTCTGAATAGACTTTGTGTATAGGTTGTACATTCCCTTTGAATTTATTTAGGTCAATGTGTATAGGGTTCCCCACTCCCTATTTTATTTGCGAATAACCGAGCGTCAAAATTCATATTGAGAAAATCCACCACTTCGAAAACACGTGTTTTCAAAACTATTTTCTTTTAGCACATACGACTTACTTCTTCCCATTTTTGGTCACTTCATATTCATTAATCATGCATGAATCACACCCATCTCAGAAAAATTGCATAATCACATGTTGCATTCCCAACTCACCGCACACAAGCATTCACCTCATTTTGTTTAAAAAAAGCATACTAACATTCACATTTGTCATATCTTTTTTCTATTATAACAGTTGTGTTTGCAGGTGATCAACCGTATGTACCCACGAGTGAAAGCGTGACCCTCGAAGCAATAACAAGAAATACTAGGGATTCAAGCATCTTCCCATTTGGCATGCCATGTATATAGACACCACCAACAACAAAAGAGCATATACCAATAAATCATTCATCCAAAAAATCATATTCCAAAAAAAATTCCCGAAAATGTGTACATCCGAAAATAATAAAAAAATGCATACATTCAAAAATCCAAAAAAATCATATATCCAAAAAAAATCCCAAAAATGCAGTCACTGTCATGTCGCGGGACCACCATGCGGGAGTGGTCACTCCCTAAAAGTCTCAAAACTTCAGAAACCAATCATCAACCGAATATCTTTCTGAAACAACCTCTCTCACATCACACCTAACAGCTTCTCTCACATAGACCATCTTCGGGGCTTACAATGACGGGATGAGCTTCATAGACCATCAACTGGAAACGACTCAAGCGAGACTAGCCATAACCTTACCACTCATGCATTGCATCAAAAAAAAAAACACTCAGTCAACCATCTTCATTCATCATTTTCAGCATTTCATGCATCCTATACATAGTAATTCCATATTACCACAATACATCGCATGGTAGAGAATTGCATTTGCATACTCCCATATCGAAATGACATCTTCGAGAAAATCTTGAGAGATTGATTGAACAGAGTGCATGAACCACTTAACTCTCGACCCATCAATGAGTACAAGGGTCCAATCAAAATCAGCACCACAAACAAAGTGAGTAGTGTGCGAAGAGCAGTATTTTCCCTTGAATTTCAAATAAGGGTACTGGACAATCCTATGAGCGTTGAGGGAAGATAGAGAGACCCAATGGAGGTAAAACCATGAGCGACTTGTGCTTTCCTTCAGCACATGGAGAGACACAATTCATAGCGAGATCAATGTCGATAAACAGGATACGAACTGTGATTCATGCAAAGATCCGAGAATAGTAAGAAAACAATCATTGACTAATGAGGATGACGAGGCACTTACGAATAAAAGTCCCCACAAAACCAAAAAGCTTTGACTACCCTTTACACAACCCCTTAGTGAACCCCGCTGAGCCTTTCATGAAAAACTCTTTCTTCAGAAACTCCACAACATGCCAACCCACGTACATATACTTACTTGCCCTTGCAATAGAGGATCTCAAAGGAGCCGGAGCCATGGTCCCTCCCCACCATCTTCCACAAAACAATGAAATGTTCGAAGAAATTAGTTAGTCAATGCAACCCCAAGGCCAAACACCAAAAGAAAAGCCGAAAATGTTCAAGAAGATCGATAAGTCAATGTAACTTTGAAGCTGAAAACCAAATTGCAAAGCAAAAATGCTTGAGAAAGTTGATGAGCCAAATGCAATCTCAAAAACACAAAAATGAAAAGAAAGTTCAAATCGTACGCCATAAGAGGCAAGAAGGAGAAAACCAAACCAAAAAGACCAATGATGTCCCACAAAAACCGAAAAAAGGTTATCGAAGCCCGTCTAATCATTCCACCCATGGCGAAGGTGAAACATATCCTCTATTGCACAAAAGCTCCACAACTCCTAAATAAATCCTTCAGTCCCGTGTGACATACATCATACCCCTCAGCCCCGTTATAACCCAATAAAAGACCTCTGACTCGTTAGTGAGCGTTAACTGAAAGTATCGGATCTGAAACATGAATCATAAGTTTCGTGCTTGTTATCAACATGTCCCACCTCACCATACTAGGACTATGAGCGAATGAGTGCGACCTTACTTCACAAGGTCTTCCGAGTGCGAGTGACTCTTTAATCGAAGCACCAAATCATAAACCGCTTACCCCATCGTAAGTGAGGAATTTGTAAGGATCGGAAAGTTCAGAACCTCGAAAGAAATTCTAAGGAAAATACTGCTCTGAGCATCAAGAGTATCATCACGACATTAGCACACACGACCATACTTACGAGAGATTGACCCACGTCCATCCATGAGAGGAAAGTGATTCACGCATTCTAGTTCAACAATCATTCAAGATCTAACTGAATATGTCTTATATTCGTAAACCTCATATTAATAGAGATAGGACCATACCCTCCCTCCAAAACCGCATATGCATCTTGCATCGTTTCTAGCATTTAATGTCTGTGTGCATCATAAACCCATCTTCCTCATCTGACTGGCAAGGAGTTTGCCTAGTCTCGCTGAAAGTCGACTTCAGTTGCAGTTATTGAAGCTCAATTCCCGATCAAAAGAGGTCAACCCTGAAGCCATCCCAAGGCCATACCGAGATCATACAAGAGCATTCAAAAGCCATGCAGAAACCATTCCAGAGTATCCCTGGAGCCATGCGGGAGCCTCCCCAACAGTTCTAGAACAATACAGTAGCCATCCTCAAACATTGGAACCATTTCTAGAGCTATCCAGAAGCCATCCCAAGAGTCGGAGAACAATACAGGAGCCACCTTTAAACCATATTGGAGCCAATTCATCACCAAATCCTTGCTCGCAAAGTTATCGAACTACGTATGGTCTGATCTCAATATGGAATTGAGTACGTAGGCAGCCCGCCCAGGGTGTGACCACATCAAAGGCGAAAACTTCCCTTTTCCCCTCGGCGTCATTAAAGTGAACCAACCAAAGCATCGTCATGCTCAATCGGAACAAGGTCATCCCGGAGCCATCCATGGAAATCTTGGAACTATGATGGGAACTCCCAACAAGTCATGCAACTGTGTTTCATCGTTCACCCATGAAAAACCATTCACATTCACTCACTACAAAGTCCACAACAAATCCCGTCAAACAACAATAAATCCATCATCGGAGCCATCAAACCACCTTGAAAAAAAAATCTCAAGGCAAATCAAAGCCCACCAAATGGCACAAAATCACCAACCATGTCAAAACCACCAACCACCCCGAGACCATTGGTCACACCGGAGCCATCAGCGCATACCGGAGCCATCAACGCATGCTGGAGCCATCTTAGCTCCTTGAAGCCATGCCGGAGCCACCGGAGCCATCTTGAAGTTTTGATGTAACTCTAGAGCCATCTGCTCACACAAAAAACCTACACCCACAAACAGGGAGTTCGATTCAATTAATACATTTGTTAACCATCTCACATCGCATATCACTTGCATGTACTCACAAAATTTGTTCACTATCTAATAATGCATCTTCACACCCGCTAGGCAGCTATTGCGCTACTAGTGCGGTCGTTTTTTTCGTTTTACACCCGCTAGGCAGCTATTGCGCTACTAGTGCGGTCGCTTTTTCGCTTTACACCCGCCAGACAGCTATTGCGCTACTGGTGCGGTCGCACTTTCGTTTTACACCCGCTAGGCAGCTATTTCGCTACTAGTGCGGTAGTGCGGTCGCATTTTCGTTTTACACCCGTTAGGCAGCTATTGCGCTACTGGTGCGGTCACATTTTCGTTTTACACCCGCCAGGCAGCTATTGCGCTACTGGTGCGGTCGCACTTTCGTTTTACACCCGCTAGGCAGCTTTTGTGCTACTAGTGCGGTCGCTTTCTCATTTTACACCCGCTAGACAGCTATTGCGCTACTAGTGCGGTCACATTTTTCTTTTACACCCGCTAGGCAGCTATTGCGCTACTAGTGCGGTCGCATTTTCATTTTACACCCGCCAGACAGCTATTGCGCTACTGGCGCGGTCGCATTTCTATTTTACACCCGCTAGGCAGCTATTGCGCTACTAGTGCGGTCGCATTTTGTTTCAAGCCCGCTAGGCAGCTATCACGCTACTAGTGTGGTCCTACCTTTTTCCTCCACTAGGTAGTTATTACGCTACTAGTGCGAGGTTGTTCACTTCATTACCCGCTAGGCAGCTATTACGCTACTAGTGCAGTCCCGCCGTTTTTCCTCCACTAGGCAGCTATTACGCTACTAGTGCGAGATCGTTCACTTCATAACCCGCTAGGTAGCTATTACGCTACTAGTGCGGTCCCGCCGTTTTTCCTCCACTAGGCAGCTATTACGCTACTAGTGCGAGATCGTTCACTTCATAACCCGTTAGGCAGCTATTACGCTACTAGTGCGGTCCCGCCGTTTTTCCTCCACTAGGCAGCTATTACGCTACTAGTGCGAGATCGTTCACTTCATAACCCGCTAGGCAGCTATTACGCTGCTAGTGCGGTCTCGCCGTTTTTCCTCCACTAGGCAGCTATTACGCTACTAGTGCGAGATCGTTCACTTCATAACCCGCTAGGCAGCTATTACGCTACTAGTGCGGTCTCGCCGTTTTTCCTTCATTAGGCAGCTATTACGCTACTAGTGCAAGATCATTTCACATCCACCTGCTAGGCAGCTATTACGCTACTAGTACGGTACTCATTCAAAGTATTATAGGCTCATCATAAGTCCTATAGCTAGATGTCAAGAGGTCTAGTTGAGGCTCTTCTAAGCCCTCGTACTTTCAATTGCATTCTAGGCTCATCATAAGTCCTAGGACTGGATGTCAAGAGGTCCAGTTGAGGCTCTCCTAAGTCCTCGTGCAGCCCAAACCAATATATTGTTAGCATTCTAGGCTCGTCATAAGTCCTAGGACTGGATATCAAGAGGTCCAGTTGAGGCTCGTAATAAGTCCTCGTGCATTCCGCTATCGTATCACTTCCCATCGCATTCATACATTATCTTCCTCGCGGTCACATCCCAATGCACCACAAGGCCGTAGTGAGAATTTTTGGCGCCCTCTCAACCTTGATCCAATTCTGCAAGGGCTTGTAAAATTGAATCAAGGGGAGCCATTCACTACTAGAAAATAGATCTTTGGTAACGACAATAAATCGTTACCAAAAATCAAAATCGTTACTAATCTAATATATTATAATGATAAAAGTCGTTACATGTCGTTACACGAGATGGCGTAACTAAAGATCAATTTGTTTATCGTAACGACTTTTATTCGTTATTAAAAGTTATATCGTTACTAAAAATATGATTTTGTAACAATTATATCGTTATTGCAGTCTTAATTTTTTTTAAGTCTTTAGTACTATCTTTGGTAACGAAATTATTGTTACTAATAACAAGTATAATAACAATATTAAGTTGTTACCGGAAGTTTCGTAACAAAAAATATGATTTTTACTAGTGTCTGTAGACACCAAAAATTCTCACCCCGTAAAACAAAATACCGACAAATAAATAAAATAAGAGGGTCATGACCTTTCTTTTCAACACTTATTCTTGTGTGTACCAAAATGAAACCGCCATTCTAAAACAAAATTTCTAAATCAATTTTCAAACACATCGAATCCGTCCCCTTTCGTTATTTACTTTTTACCAATTTATCTTCAATTTATTTTAGTCGGTTATGTTCATTCGCTTATTTATTTGCCTATTTATTTTTATTTTTTATTTTATTTTTTGGTTCATGTTATTTCGTTACTTGTTTATTTTATCTCACTTCATTTCATTGATACATTTACTTGTATTTCCTTTTTTAGTACTCACTTTATCTTGCCTTTATCGTTATTATTTTTAGAATCATCTTCATCATTTTATGTACCTTTTCACTATTATATTCCATACTAGCATGTTTCGTTTTGTCGTTAATTCGACTAAACCCCCTCTCATCACATGTTATTTCGATATTTCTTTTTCTATCTTATTTACCACCACTCGTACATATTTAATTCAATTTTCAATTTTATTGCATTCACTTGTATTTTTATCAACACCATATTAGTACTATTTTATTATTTCATGTATCCGTTATCATGGCCTTCCGTTATTTTATATTTTATTGCTTTGTATTTTATTATATACATTCTTTTATTCGATTGACAAACCAATTCATTTTATTAGATTAAACTCTTTTGTGTAACCGCAATTTTTCCGTTAAAATAAGTAGTGCTTATATGGAACTCATTTCAGTAAAAATTAGAGTTCTAGTCTTATCTCTCACACTTGTGCATTGAATTCTGACTTAGGCTAGCTGGTTAACATACCCACCATGTAACCTAGTGGTCTTGTGTTCGACCCTGAGCTGGGGCGTTTTTCTTTCACTTTTGTTTCGCTCGCAACGAGACTTTTGATTTATTACCCACTGTTATGAATTGAAACTTGTTACGGCTTAGTTGGTTAAGGTGTGCGGGGAGGGTATCAATTGTGCTGAGTTTGAACCTTGGATGCCTGCAACTTTTGTTTTCTCTTCGTTTTTTAAAGTCAGGCGGATCAAACATGGCCCAGTCTTACTTCTAGGTGCATTTTTATCTACACCCCAAATAAAGCCCATAGAACCATCAGATATTCCCCATAGAAACCCTAATCTCTCATTATAAAACTACAATCAGAAACCCTACTGTAGCCACGTTTGTACCCAGCCGACTCTAATCCCAACATTCAAATTCTCCAGAAAAACAAAACCTTCCTTTGTTCTCCATCTTCTCACACTCTATTTTGAAGAAACCCAAACATCAGAAGATTTTCTCCTCCATCGAGCCCCTTGTCTATCTCGAACCACCACCTCCACCTTGTTGATCGACAAATTCTTCCCGTCGAAAATCTCCACCACCACAGTCAACACCCAGAAACATGCTCCAGGCCCCATTGATCAATTTTTTCAGACGATATAGCCTTCTCTAAGCTCCAAATTTCCATCATCCAATTTCCATCCCAATCCCTTCTTTAAGTTCAGATTTCTCTCCAGATCATTCACTATCAGTACTTTTGCAAACCTACTGGCGAACAGAGAGCTTCCATGCCCACTGTCTTCTTCATTCTCTTCACTCTGAGCAATTTTGCATCTCTACTGGCGAAAAGGGACATACATGTTCCGTCTTCTTCAAATCTCATTCTCCTCCTTAAAGAAAACCCAGCCGATGGTCTTAATCATCTTCACCCTTCTTCATTTTTCCTGTCACAAGAAGTCCTCTTATGAACTCACTACAGCCATCATCCATTAACTCTCGTTTCTTAGAAGGAAAACCAGCCCTCATTTTTCTCTCGGCCTTCTCCCCATCGGCCGCACTCCTCCCTTTATCCCCTAAGCTCGAGAACTTCCTCTCAGAAGTCGAGCGCGGTTATCCTCGGAGCAGAGCCCGTCACCGCCATCATTCACGTCTGTCGGGGACATCAAAACCGCCACGAGATCCGGCTGGCGAACGGAAAAGAGAACACACAAGCTCACCGTCTTCATTCACTTCACCAGCGTACAAACAGTGGGCTTCGCTCCCTCTTCATTTTCTTCGAACGGTAATTTTCCAACTGGCGAGAAAGGAAATACGAACTCTATATTCTTCAATCTCCTTACAAACGGTAATTTCGCAAACCCAACTGGCGAAGTGGGAATATATGTTTATCATGCAGCTTGCACTCCTCTACCTTTCTGTTCGTTGAGTTTATTGCATTGTGATACCTATTTCGGTTCTGCATATGAGTTGATTGATATTCCAGTTTACATTCTGCGCCTCTTACTGGATTCATTGATTGGGTTTTAAGTTGGATATGCAGTCCCGAACAGTGTGGGATAACCACCGCTCTGTGTTGATAAATTGAGGTTAATTTGTGCAATGATCCTTCGATTCGGTTCTGTCAACTTGATTTTTGAGCTTAAGCTTGAGCACCTGCTAATTTATCTCTGTCAATTCGTTTTGGTCACCTTGGCTTTTGAAATAAAGTTTAAGATTGAATAGGTGAGATTCTAATTCATCTTCTATTTTATTTTGGGCTGAGGTATTACTCTGGAATTCCGGTTGATGCGCATGCTTGTGGACTGGTCAATCATGGAGACGATTAGCGAGTTAAGCTGGCGGACATTGGAGCTTCATACCACTTCATAGAGGACACTTCCAGCTAATTCTTCACCTGAAAATTTCCATCTAGTTATTGATTTTGTTTCAGAAGCTTTGCTGTTTCATCATTATAATCTGTTTAATTCGTTAAATTTTGAAAGCAAGTCTCATGACCCTGTATGTTTACCGTCATTGCTTGCTATTTGGCACTTCAATTTTGGACTCAATGTTGAGCTTTATTGATTAAACTGAATATGGTTGCGCGGGCTAATCATAAATAAGGGAGGCTGATATGCCGTGTTGAAGTTTAAAACTGCTTGAAGAGTGTCCATCGTTTAAATATTGGGAGTTCGCTTAGGACTTTTGTGAGGATTTTGACCTTGGAAATTCTAACCTGGTATTCTGTCCATATCACTGTTTAGATGTTCTGATTGCTAGTATTATGTTGAGCTTTTGCTTCTGTGAATGCCCTGTTGATAACCCCCTCGAGTTTTAGGAGCTTGCGCTATTGGTCACTAGCTCAAGTTTGTGCTGGTTCTTTGTTTAATGTAGAAGTAATTAAGAAGACATGAGATAATAAAAAAAGAAAGAAAAAAATAGAATTAATAAGCAACCGTTAGCATAGGAGTTGTGTAGTACTCGGATCTGGTTATCGTTTGTATATATATGTTGTCTGCCTATGTCCAGTTTTTTTTTTATCTCATTTCATTCGTTATCATTACATGTTGCATAGTTTAGCTTGGTAATTGTTGGGCCCAGCCCAATATAGAGGCCCAATACCTAGGAAGCCCTAGATAGCTCATAGGTCACCCCATTTTAGAAAAGCTTTAGATTTGGGTATCATCAATGCATACGGGTCCTAGACACGGTCCATGTGAGGCATACCTTTTTCCTTAAAATTTTCCAAATCATCCATAATGTCAGAAAAAATTCACAATCAATTCAAAAATCCAAAAAAAAAAATCTTCAAAATATGTCAAGAATCAAATCCATGAAATGAGTATCAAATCAGCCTTAACCACCCACTTCTTAACCCATTTTTTGAGGCCTATTTATGATCCGACCAATGCGTATTTCCTTAAAAAGACCAAAAGCCCAATCGGACCAAAAGCCCAAACTGGCCCAATTCAGCCCACATTAAAATCCCACTTCGACCTGACCCACCTCGACTTGGCCCATTTGATTAGGCCTAACTTCACGAAACTTGGCCCATCAAACCCGTTTCGGGTCCAAACCCATTCATGCCCAACCTTGACCAAGGCCCAATTCAACCCAAAGCCCAACCAAGACCCATCCGGCCCAAACTTGACCTAGGCCCAATTCACCCAAAAGTCCAACCAAGGCCCTAGTTCGGCCCAAAACCTTGACCAAGGCCAAGTCTGGTCCAACTTTGACCCGGTCCAATTATGACCAACCCGAACTTTGACTTGGTTTAACTTTGACCAATCCAAACTTTGACCTAGACCCAACTTTGACTCGGTCCAACTTTGACCTTGACCTGAACTTTGACCATGACCTATACTTTGACCAACTAAACTTTGACCAACCCAAATCTTGACCCGGCCCGTTTCCAACCCTAACCCAAATTCAATTCTCAATTCATTCAAACCCAATTCATTCAAACCCAATTCATTCAAACTCAAATCCAATTCATTCAATTCTTAATTCAATTCAATTCAAAACTCATCTCAATCCAAATTCAATTCAATTCTAAACTCATCTCAATCCAAATTCAATTCAATTCAAAACTCATCTCAATCCAAATTCAATTCAATTCTAAACTCATCTCAATCCAAATTCAATTCAATTCAAAACTCATCTCAATCCAAATTCAATTCAATTCAAAACTCATCTCAATCCAAATTCAATTCAATTCAAAACTCATCTCAATCCAAATTCAATTCAATTCAAAACTCATCTCAATCCAAATTCAATTCAATTCTAAACTCATCTCAATCCAAATTCAATTCAATTCAAAACTCATCTCAATCCAAATTCAATTCAATTCAAAACTCATCTCAATCCAAATTCATGTCAATTCTAATTCAAATCAATATTCATTCAACCCCGGTTCAACTTTGATTTCAATTCAATTTCAATTTCATTCCAATTTCTCCTACATTCTAAATGTCTCACAGACCCGAGCGTCTTACAGACTTTGTCATTCCAATGATTCGAGCGTCTCATAGACCCGAGCGTCTCACAGACCCGAGCGTCTCACAGGCCCGAGTGTCTCACAGACTTCGACATCTCAAGGTTTCAAACGTCTCACAGACCTGAGTGTCTCACGGACTGACATCTCAAACCCATCAAAACTCTAAAACTTCCAAAACCCAAATACAGTGAACTACGTAAGGTCTGATCTCAACATGGAGTTGAGTACGTAGGCAATCCACACAGGGTGCGACCCCACATCAATTAAAATACCTTTTTGCACTCAGCCATCTCACCTTCAAATAACCCCATGCACTTCCAACCCTCGATTACCTCAAAAAACTCAACCATCCCAAAGGCCCTGAACTACGTAAGGTCTGATCTCAACAGGGAGTTGAGTACGTAGGCAGCCCATCTAGGGTGCGACCTCATTCCAAACAAAAAATCCCTTTCCCCCTCTAAGGTGTTCTTCATACCTCTCGAAACTCTCAAACCTTTTTCGGCTCCCACGAGCTTCAAACCATCAGACTCTAAGTCTCGTTCATTCACTCAACCTCAGACTTTTCCCAAATCTTCATTCTATACTCATCCAAATTCACCGATTCTTCTTCTTGACGCTAGCTTGGCAGAAAAGTTCGCTTCATCCACTCTTTTCGTCCTAATCCGATCCTTGGCTTTTAAATGAATCTCTTTAAATAAGGTTTTGAAAGAAGGCAATCCCGACAATTGGAGACCGAGGTTTTCCTCGGGCACCAATCCGAAGTCGTGGTCGTTGCCCCTTCTAAGGGGTGTAACCCAGTGCGAACCCACATAGAATCTCTGGTATGATCAGATAAGTCCTATCCATTGGCAACAATCTCAGAGACAATTAACGGTTCTTAGAACCCAATCCTCCTTCCTAGTTATCATAGGTCAAACTAGGTGGCGACTCTAGTCAATTTCTGCCCTTAGGGCATAAGTCCGCGTGGAGCCCATCGAGAGTGGGTGTAGTGCACACTTGCATTCCCCCTTTATGCTTTCTGGGAAAGATGGACGATTTAGTAGGTATTTGAGGGATGCCAGAATAACGGGTTTTCACCCTCCACAGAATGGCAATTTTTAGGATCTAGGCTTTTCAGTCAAGAACCATATTTAGATAGACCCCCCTCATACCGAAAAATCACCCTCCACAGAGTGTAACCATATCTTGTTTTTGTGTATTAAACATGTCTAAATCATGTGGTGAATTTTCCTACAAGAGGCCGAGTTCATACAAGGGCAAATCAAGGTATAAACACCTTAAAACTTATGATTTTATAATTTCTAAGCTTATATATAATTATTGCCGAGAGTGAACTTATAAATATGGGTCATATTGACCTAAAAATGGAAAAAATGACTAAGAGAAATTAAGCTAGTCATTTAAGGGATTTAATTAACATAATGGTCAAATTATGACATTATGTGGAAAAATAATTAAATCAAAGTGAGGCCTAGAATATATGTTATATTTTGAGACATTTATTGTGTAATTTATTTTGCAAGTTCAAGGTTGTAATAAGGCCATGTCATTAGGCCATTTTAATTTAAGTTTATAAGCTTATTTAGTTTATTTATGCTTATATAATTAAATTGGGGTCAAACGGTAATTACTAGCTAAATATTAGGCCGAGAGCTTAATATAGAGGAATTTACGGTTTTTAAATGAATTTAATAAAAATTATAACTTTTTATAAAGTTTTGGGTCAAAATTGTAAAAATAGAAAAGTATGGGTAAAGCTTTGTAATTACCGAAAGGTTTGGGTCCAATTTGGTATTAGAAGTCAAAGTTGACTATATAGGAGACTTTGACCAAGTTGGAGAATTTTAGAAATTAAAATACAACCTTATATTAAGATAAGTGTTAATTTGTAAAAGATTTATAAGAGATGGGGCTAGATTGTGATTTCCGAAAACTTGGGGTACTAAATGGAGTTTAGTACAAACCTTAGGTTATTAGGAATTTTTAGAAGTTGATTTGGTTAAGTTTGGAGTTTATATGAATTATATAAGTATAATATAAGATATTTTATGATATTGTTACAAATGGGTAACATATGTGGTAAAACTGAGATTTGGAGAAAATATAAGGTTAGGAATAATGTTTATAACCTTTTGGTATAGTTTGGTGATTTTTGGAATTATATATAAGGTTTTATAAAGACATATGTATAATATATACTTTTGATGATATTAGTAAACCATATGTTATAAAGAGGGGAATTTGGTGAATATAGAAAGTTAAGTGGTGGAAAAATAATTAGAATAGACCTAGGGGGTCTGTTCGGTTATTTAAAAAAAAATAAAACTATAGGTTATAATTATTTTAAGGCTTGAAGGGTATAATATAAGGTATATGATATAAGTGTAACAATGAAATAAAATTTGGGATTGATTTGTGATTTATAGAAGTTTAGTGGTTGTTTTGAAAACCGAAAATATAAGGGGTTGTTTGGTATTTTACAACAATTTACAACTATATGTTATAATTGTTTTAATCACTTAAATGTCATAATATATGTTATATAACTATAATGTAACATTACATTAATTATGTGGTGATTTTGTAAATATTTAAGAACATAAGTGCTTTTCGAAAATGTTGACATTTTAAAATGGAATTTATAATATGGTTTTTAATGTTATAAGGGTTATAACATTTATAATATAAGAGGTATTCATTAAAAAGAATGAATATATATTATAAGACTTACCATATAAGAAATAGTTCCATAATACATGATTATAAGTAAATATATGTTATGGTGGAAAATATAACATGGTTTAATGACCATGTATTTTCATAATTTAAAATGACATATGATAAAAGGAAAAAGAATTACAAACATTGGATATGGGATTCTAATGTTAAGAGGGTACATGTGATAATAAGGATTCATGTAATTAAAAGTATTGTTTACAAATGAATTATACCACATTAAATTTTAAAAAAAAAGAGATAAACCTTAGAAAAATAAATACCAAGGTGAGATGCATAGTGCATGACAAATGATCACACATGCAATAATGAAATAAAGTATACGACATACAAGGGTGTGTTAAGTCACATGCGATAACAAGTTCAACAATAAGTATATTAATATACAAGACAAGACTACGCATGTAATATAACACTTTTCCAATCTCGAGTTAAACCGAAAGCCCGACAAACATTGACAGTTAATAACAGGGGGTTAACCGGGAGTTAATAGTGACGGTACGGGGTACCGTAGGATTGTGTTGTTATACAGTATGCTAATCAGTAGCATTATGTATTGTTTAGACTGTTAGAGACGACACACGGAGCATAGGATCTTGCTGATTCATACTCCACAGTAATACATCAGGGCGAACGGTATGTTGTTATGTGTCTCTGATTGTCTCTGAGGGCTTCCTCAGTTCAGACTTCTGTGTGATCTGTGATAAGATTGTTTGTCTGAATGTGTTAATTAATATGCATGAATTGTATATTTATAGCTGCTTGTTATTTACTGTTGTTGAGCTAACAGTATTGGTTCGTATATATGAACCTATATATAAAACGAACTAGCGGCTATGGTGCTATCTTATATGAAATATAAGGAACGTAAGTAAAACGTTGTAGCACTAGGATAATAAGATATACATATTATCCAAGACTTTTATACGGAGCATTGGCCTCTCTATACGCCGCTCTCGTATCTAACACTGGATCCCGAGTTTACAGACTCCGGATTGGACTAATGATCTTAGTCTGCTGTGTTAGGAAAAAAAATGGTAATGCGATGCGATGGTATAATTAATTAATGGAAAGTTAGTAAAGCCAAGAGGATGTGGCTCTTGGTGCGCGCTGTGATCACAAAAACGATACCAGGATGTCCGCGTACGGGTCCGCAAGTATCAAGAAAATTTCCCGTGAGCTAGAATGGCTCGTTGGTCGGAGACTCTACCGTTGGAGTGGCTACTGCCGTGGATGACCCGCCATAATATATGGGTAACTAGAGACATGTCGTTTTAACGAGACATTGTCACTAGGTATAACTGAACAATTAAAACAATTGAGACTTGTACAGTGGCGAACAATATTGGTTTCTATACCATGGACGAGACTTAATACTTGTTTATTATTCTCGTTGTTTCGCTTTGTTGTTCATTGGTTATACTTGTGGTTATTTTATTGTGTGTTGATGGTTGTGTTATTGTATGGATATTAATGTTATTTGATTTATAGTTTTAAATATTAAAACCGTATTGCATATAACGAACCTCATGCTCTCGACCAAATAATTGAGGGGTCTTTGGGGGCATGACGGGGCATGTAATAACATACTCAGCAGGGGCTGATTCCATACCACAAACCATTTTTATTTTAGGAGAGTAGCTGGTGGTCGACGCGAGGCGCGACGGTTGTAAAATTTCTGTTGTTTAAGACTTGGTATGGTTTAATACTGATGACGTTTTGGACTCGGGTTGTGTAAACCGAGGTGGACTTGTTTTAGATGCTCACGAGTACGGTCTGTAATAATTGGTTATTGTTGGTTTGTTTTAAATTGTTTAAGTTCTACTATCTATCTCTTGTGGTCACTGCGGGAATACGTTTCGCATGTTGATTATCAGGTAACTCGTTATCACCCGTATGGGCGAGTGATAACAGTGACACCATAGGAGCGACAGTCTATTATTTACCGCTGCGATATAATTATTATGTGCGACATTTGTAGGATTATTAGGAGCCAAATTAGTAGGGGTGTTACAGCTGAGCCCATGCAATCTTCAGGGTAAGGCAGAGGGTGGTCAGACAGACGGTCATACAAAGGGGTGACTACCCATGAACCCGTCCTAGACACCAGACCAGGCAGCTTGACACTGAAGGCTCATAGCTTACTATATGCTGGCTCAGACTCGGATAACGGATGATATATTTGGATCATGAGTATCAAGGCGTAGGTCGATGACCATCTCGCCCCGTGGGTATAACCATTCAAATGAATGACCTGACTCATGGGAAATCAATCGTGGACCGATCGGCATCCCGTGACTCATGAATATAGTGGGTGACACAGAGGAATGCATGTCCTAAGCTACCCAACCAATGCACCCCATAAATATATAAGTAAAGCAGAGAAGTTAGCACCAACCTATTTACTAAATGTTTGTCTTGAAGGTGATAATTCCAATTTGGTTGTTTATTAACCTAAAAGGAAGTTAGCTTCATTCAATCCTAAGTGTCTCTTTCTAATCGTGAGCTAATTATTAACCCAATTGTTGCAATGTTTGTTGAGGATCTATCAAGTCCTATCTGTCCTCATCAGATACACACTCTGAGTGTAGAGTAGAATAATCCTAGAGGCGTGGAATGAATCTCTTGAAGGTTTTGAAAGAAGTTGGGGAATCCTAACAATCTTGAATGGAGTCCAGTCTTCCTTGAGTTTGAGAAAAAACTTACTCAAGTTTTCCCCAACAGAGTCGCCATTCTGTGGAGGGTGATTTTTCGGTATGAGGGGGGGGTCTATCTAAGTATGGTCTGACTAAGAAGCCTAGATCCTAGAAAATGCCATTCTGTGGAGGGTGAGAACCCGTTATTCTAGCAGCCCTCAAATACCTACTTCATCGTCCGTCTTTCCTAGAAAGCTTGATGGGGAGTGTTAGTGAACACTACACCTGCTCTCAATGGGCTCTACGCGGACTTATGCCCTAAGGGCGGAATTGACTAGAGTCGCCACCTAGTTTGACCTAAGGAACTAGGAAGGGAGGAAAAGGGTTCTAAGAACCGTTAATTGACTCTGATGATTTGTTGCCTATGGATAGGACTTATCTGATCATACTAGAGGTTTTGTGTGGGTTCGCACTAGGTTACACCCCTTAGAAGTGGCAACGACCACGACTTCGGATTGGTGCCCGAGGAAACCTCGGTCTCCAATTGTCAGGATTGCCTTCGTTCAAAACCTTATTAAAGAGATTCATTTAAAAGCCAAGGATAGGATTAGGACGAAAAGAGTGGATGAAGCGAGCTTTTCTGCCAAGCTAGCGTCAAGAAGAAGTATCGATGAATTTGGATATAGGATGAAGGTTTGGGAAAACCGGGGGTTGAGTGAATAGACAAGACATAGAGCCTGATGGTTTGAAGTTTGTGGGAAACCGAAGAAGTTTTAAGTGTTTTTAGAGTTATAAAGAATGCCTTAGAGTGGGAAAAGGGTTTTTTGGATTGGGATGGGGTCGCACCCTAGATGGGCTGTCTACGTACTCAACTCCCTGTCGAGATCAGACCTTACGTAGTTCAGGGGTTTTTGGGGTTTTGAAGGTTTTGAGGTGTTTGAAATTTCGGATTTGAGAGGTTAGTCTGTGAGACGCTCGGATCTATGAGACGTTTGGGATGTTCATGTAGTGGGATGTATGGGTATCAAGGTTTGTGAGACACTCGGGTCTGTGAGACGTTTGAATCTTATAATGGTGGAAGAGGTTGAAGTGTTTGAGTCTGTGAGGCGTTGGGGCCTATGAGACGTTTGTGGAGAATTTGTGAAGTTTTGAGTCTTCGAGGCACTCGGGCCTATGAGATTTAGAAGTTTGAGAGAAGTTGGGATTTGAGAGATGATTTTAGTTTGGAGTTTCTTGGAAAAAAGATTTGATGGTGAAATGATTTGAGTCTGAAAGATGGTTTAAATGTGTGAGACAATTCGGAGTTTGGGAAGAGATCCCGGGTTTTTCGGGTTCGTGGTTCTAATAGGGTTGAGGTTTTAGGATGTCGGGATTTGAAGTAAGGAGATGATGGGCTTAGTTGTTTGGAGGAATGATGTCAAAATCGTCTCGCTCAAATTTTTTTTGTTTTTTTTTATTTAAAACCGGAAAATCATTTTTTGTTGTAAAAGGGCGGATAATCTTGAGGGATTACCCTATGTAGCCCCTCGAACACGACACTTAATTAATGGTAAGTGCCAAGGCTCGAAAGATGGGGCAATGAATTTATGTCGAAAATAGTATTTAGAGAGAAACGCCATGAATGAGATGTTCTCAGTCAAACCCTAATAACGTCTCTAACTCCCGGGTTTTAAAACGTTAAAAACCGAAAACATTGAAATCGAGCGGAAGGGAGTTAGAGATTCTAAAATCCCAGCTGCAGCTAGGAAGGTCGTTACTTCCCTAGCACCCCGCCTTGTAAAAATCTAGGCTGCAATTAGGGGAGGTTTGTCACCCTAATGCCCTGCCTAAAGAGATCCAGACTGCGACAAGGGAGGTTATGACCCCAGTGCCCCGCCTCGGATTTTTATTTTGGAAGGGAGACAAGTGATGCCTAACTAGGAGGAAAGTGTTAGACATTTCATGTTCCCCGAAAACGGTTTATTTTTGAGTTGAAAACTAAGTTAAAGAACTTTTGAATTTGTTCGGAACTCTCTATGAAGAAACACTGATTTTGAGAAATGTCTTAGGAGAACTTTCTGTGTATGTGGGAAGAACTTTCGGCATTTGAGAAGAGTTTTCTGTGAAGTGAGAAGAGTTTTTCCTTTAAAATTCCACAAAATGGTTTCTTTTTTTGAATAAAGTGATGGTTTGAAATTCTTTTTTTGGTTTTTGGATTTTGAAAGGAATTTACAAGTTCAGTGTGGATTGGATGAAATGTATTTGGGTTTGAATTGAATTGAGCTGGATGAAATAGGTTTGAATTGAATAAGAGTTTGGTTTGGATTGAGGTCGAGTTTGATTTGGATTGAGGTCAAGTTCAGTTTGGATTGAGGTCGAGTTTGAATTGGATCGGGATCGAGTTTGAATTTGATCGGGGTTTAGGCTTGAACTAGATTGAAGTTTAGGTTGGGTCAAGGTCAAATTTTGGTCAAGGTCAACATTCAGATTGGGCAAGGTCAAGGTCAACATTTTTTGTCAAGATTTGACTTTTGTGGACTTTGTTTGACTTTTGTGGACTTGGTTTGACTTTTGGGGACTTGGGCCGAATTTGGGTTGGGCTTGAGCCAAATTTGGGTTGGGCTTGGGCCGGATTTGGGTTTGGGCTTGGCCCGAATTTGTCTTGGTCAGAGTTGAACTTGGTCAAGGTTGGACTTGGGCCGGGTCAAAGTTTGGGCCTTAGTCAAAGTTGGACTTGGGCCAAGTCAAAGTTTGGGCCTTGGTCAAAGTTGGATTGGGCTTTGAAGGTGTGGGCTAAAATGGTCTTTTGGGCCGAAATGGTCGCTTGGGCCTACTGGGCCGAAATGGGCTTCTGGGCTCAAGTTTGATTTAGACTTCTTATGTTTTCAAATTGGACTGATTTTAGGCTTTTGAGTTTGAATGGATTTTGGGTCAGATTTGGATGATGGGCCGATTCATATTGAGTTTTATTTTATTTTATATACATGTTTTTTAGATGTGTGTTTTAGGGTTTAGGGTGTCACCTTGACCAAGAAGGACACATGACCCACTAAGTGTCAAGGGACACCCACTATCCTAAGAGCTTGATCCTAAAGGATAATTAGCTAGGGCTTAGTAATAAACAGAAGTACAAGGAATAAGAGGAAGATTGCAATAAATATAAGGTATATACATGTGTACGTACAACGAAGAAATAAATCCACAGATCAAGGTGAACTGTCAATACAAACAGATGAAGTTTTATAAAAAGCATTTCTGATTCTTTTCTACCCTTTTTCTTAGTCCAAATTAATACGTTCGTCGATTCTCAAGCATTGTATCAACATAAAATAATCAACCATAAATAAAAAAATCTAAACTGGATTTGTTTGGTTTAACGAATTCTAATATAAATCACTAACTCTACTAATTTATTCAACACTTTCTGATTGATTTTTTTTTGGTCAAACAAAATTATGAATGAATCAAGAGGAAATTAAAGAATATGAAATCTTGAAACTACCAATATATCGAACGATGACAAAACAGACAAAGAAACAATTTGCGCAAGAACAAAATAGAATCCATCATCACTAATATGAGTACAAACAGGTGCCGCATACAATTGAGCTATAACCAAAATCTAAGTCAATAGGATTAAGACGAAATACCGGGATGGAGAATAAACTTTTCTCTACAAAAGAACAAATTAAAGGAGAAAAAAAAAGTACATGAAATGGGCAAATGCTTCGCATAAAAGATACAATCGAATGGACAAAGAACAACACAAAAGGGAGACAAGGAATGTAGAATATCCATGTTGAAAAGAAAGTCTTCTTGTAATCTATGAGAAGTGGCGAACCCAACCGTAGGAAGAAACAAAAGTTTTCATCGAGATCAAGGTTTGTTTCAGCTAAGACCTGAAAGGTGCCTGAGCTTCAGAAGGAACTAAGACACGAGATAGTTAGGCTTATTAATTCAGTGATATAATCCAAACAACAGCAGAGCAAATAAATGGGAAACCCAAACTATGAATACATGAGATCGGGTCTGTAAAGCAGCGCTTGAGATGGGTTTGGAGTGTGATTCGAACCAAACCCACAAGCATAAAGGAATGTACAGCACAGTAACGTATTGCATACAAGAAAGAAAGGAAAAAAAATAAAAGGGCATGAACAGTATACTATTTCTGTTGATACATACAGAGTCTAGATCATTAACAATATATCAAAACATACCCAGAATACATGTTTCAGTTAGAACTAGGTACCAAATGCTCTTTGCGGACAGAGACATCCTGCAAGAGACTAAGAAAGCTCAAGGGGTATAAAACGAATTTGCAAGCATACACAAGCGAATGTACAAGGAGGGTGTAGAGAGTTGAAACAAGACTGGAACCTCACAGAGGCAACTACCATCTTCTGTTCAGACCTGCCCCTCTAGGCAGAAAACAAACTACAATGTAGGCAAAAATGTAGGCAAAAACGCGGGTTCATCATATCCATAGCCGAACAACAGTAAACACATGAGTAGGAGAATGAGAGAGAATCGAGGCAAATTCTACTGTTGTATTGATTGAATAATGTGACGGCTGACTGATTACAAAGATTTACCCTATGCTTTAATAGGAGTGTACAAGTTTAAGGGTAAATGGACTGTACATAAGACTGTAAATAAAGATGGGCCTTATTTCTATTCAGAGTGGGCCTCGAGTAATTTGTCTTCAGTGACGATTGTGTCTTGTTTGTCGAGAGTGGGCTCGTGTGGCCCAGAGGAGACTCTTTGTCTATTAGCCCCCCACGTTCCAAGCTGATGGAGATTAAGTTTGGAACGAAGTACAGAAAACCTAGTTCCAGTCAGAGGCTTTGTCAAAATGTCTGCAATCTGGTCGGAACCATGAATGAAGGAGATGCGCAAGGTGCCATTTTGAACCCGTTCACGCACGAAGTGGAAGTCCAAGGCAATGTGCTTGGCGCGAGCGTGGAGCACCGGGTTGGCTGCGAGATAGGTTGCTCCAAGATTATCGCACCAAAGGGTTGGTGCTTCCGGTAAGTAAATTCCTAACTCGCCTAATAGATTCTGTATCCAGATGAGTTCGCATGTAGCATAGGCCATAGATCTATACTCAGCTTCTGTGGTAGAGCGAGCAACAGTAGGTTGCTTCTTAGATTGCCAAGCAATTAGGGTTTTACCGAGAAACACACAGTATCCTGTTGTAGACTTTCGATCCAGGGTGTCACTGGCCCAGTCAGCGTCGGCATAGGCTGAGAGAAGAGGTTGCGAGTGAGGAGAAATATGATAGGACAGAGATTGAGTGAGTTTGAGGTACCTGAGTACTCGTTTGAGAGACTGAAAGTGATATTGAGAGGGGGAGTGCATAGATTGGCAAAGCTTATTTACTGCAAAGCTTAGGTCTGGCCGAGTGAGAGAGAGATACTGAAGTGCACCCAGTATGCTTCTGAAAAGGGTAGGATTTTCATAGGGGCTAGAGTCTGACATAGATGTGGAGGTGGGAAGACTCATGGGAGTTTGAACTGGGCGGCAGTTGGCCATGTGAGCTTTCTGTAGAATAGAGGAGAAAACTTAGACTGATTTAGGAACAGTCCTCTAGGGCTTCTGGTAATGTGCATACCGAGGAAATAGTGAAGGGGGCCTAGGTTTTAATGGGAAAGGAGGAAATTCTGTGAATGAAGTGTTGAAACCAGAGAAGAGAGGAACTGTGATTAGAATATCATCTACATAGATGAGAATGTAGAGGGTATCTTGAGCATGTGATAGATGAACAGCGATGTATCAGCCTTGAGGGATGAAACCCAAAAGATATTAGAGTGTCACTGAGTTTAGAGAAACAGGCCCGCGGGGCCTGTTTAAGTCCATAGATAGACTTATGAAGAAGACACACATGATTAGGGTAGTAGGGGTGGATAAAACCAGGAGGTTGCCATGTAGATTTCTCTTTGAGTTCACCATGTAAAAAGGCGTTGTCTATGTCAATCTGATGAATGGGCCAGTGCTTAAGAACTGCTATAGTGAGAACCAACCTGATAGTGGTAGGTTTTATAACTGGACTGAATGTTTCTGATAGTCAACTCCTCTGTTTGGGAATAGCCTCTAGCCACAAGTCTGGCTTCCTTCTGTCAATAGTACCATCTGCCTTCTTTTAGTTTTCAAGACCCATTTGACCCAAAGGTGTAACATGGGTTGGTTAGGGACAAGAGTCCAGGTGTTGTTATGTTGGGGGCATGGAACTCCTTCGCATGCAGCAAGCCCATTCCTTGTGTTGAACAGCCTGTTTAAAAGTAGGTTCTTCTGGGATAAGGGTACGGTGTGAGCAGAGGGCCAGGGCATAGTTCCATCAGTGATGAGGGGTTTTCTAATATTTGCTGGCCCTAGTGATCATGTGATGAGGAGGTGGTAGTTCTGGGGTAGAAGCAGCAGTAGAGGGACTGGGTTGAGGAGAGGGAGAAGTCCCTGAGGCAGATGTGGGAGTAGGGGTAGGTGTGGGTGTAGCAGGTGTGCCCATAGGGGTAGGTGAAGGTGAGGCAACATTATGTGGTGTCTGAGGAGGTGAAGGGAGAGGCTGGTGGGTAGTGGGGCCAGTAGGATTGGAGACAATATGTGTAGGAGTATAGGTGGGGTGTGGTTCAGAGAGTGTGGGGTTGGTCAAGTGATGAAAAGGAAAGGATGTCTCATTAAAGAGGACATCTCTAGTAGTGTAGATTTTGTGGGTGAGCATGTCCAGGCATAGATAGCCAGTGTAATTGGGTGCATAACCAATAAAGGTACAAAGGGTGGATCTGTAATTGAGCTTATTATGGTTATAGGGTCTCATGTTTGGCCAGCAGGCACAGCCAAAAAACCTTGAGGGCAGAGTAGTTAGGTGGGGCTTTGAATAACTTTTGGAAAGGGGTTTGGTGGGATAGAATGGGAGTGGGTGTTCTGTTGATAAGAAATGTAGCCGTGTGAAAGCTCTTTCCCAAAACATGAGAGGTAGAGAGGCCTGGGCTAGCATAGAGAGACCTTATCCACAATTTGTCTATGTTGGTTTCAACAGAACCATTCTGTTGATGTGAGTAAGGACAGGTGATCCGTAGGGCTATTCCTTTACTGCTGAGAATAGGTTTTAGGGGTTTGAACTCAGTACCCCCATCAACCTGTATACTTTGAATGGTAGTCTGAAAGTAATTTGAACCAAATTCATGAATGCAGTGAAGACTTTAACAACCTCAGATTAGCAGACAGAAAAAATCCAGATAAACTTGCTGTAATCATCCACAATAGAAAGATAATACCTACTGCCTGAGTGTGAAACAACATGTGAAGGGCCCCAACATCAAGATATAGCAGTTCAAAGGGTTTTCCAGAAGTAGAAGGAGATAGGGGGTGAGGCAAAGCATGCATTTTCCCCATACAAACAACTGTCACATTTGTCAAAATTAGCTTTGGAAGCTGTAACAGGTAAATTAAACAACTTAATAGTCTGATTAGTAACCCTAGTAGAGGGATGTCCTAATCTTTGATGCCATAGTTGAGCTGAAGCTCTCTCTGCAACATGAGCTTGTGTGGCTTTATTGAGTGGTAAGCTAGAAGCACCAGGAAAGTGGTAAAGCCCTTGATCAACCCCTCCTTTGAGCAGAATATTCCTCTTGGCCAGATCCTTGATAACAAAGAAAGTAGGAAAGAATTCAATAGAGACTCTGTTATCTGCAGCAAGTTGTCTGACTGATATTAAGTTTTTATTGAGCTTAGGCACATATAATAAGTTAGGTAGAGAGAGATAACCAGTGGGAGTAGGCAGGAGGCCAGTGCCTTGAGCCTTAACAGGAAGAGAGTTGCCATTTCCAAACTGAACCTCATCTGTCCCATTGTGAGGCTGATAGTCCAGGCTTAGATTGGAGAGTCATGTGTGAAGTGGTTTGTAGCACAGCTGTCTGGGTACCAGGGTTGGTCAGTAGTGGTGGCATTTGCATTAAACTGAGATGTGGTTGGGGCCTGATAACTGTGGTTGAACCTGTTATAACAGGAAAGAGCAGAATGACCATATTTGCTGCACACTTGGCACTGTATCCTTGGGTCACTCTTACCAGAAAGATGCTGTCCCTGACCTTGATAGTTTCCTCTGTTGGAATTTCTTCCACCTCCACGTTGTCCTCCTCTGGAGGATCTACCTCCTCTATTTCCTCTTCCTCTAGAGGAGTTAGTCTGAGTAGCATTAACAGATATTTGGGTGGTATTAAGTAGATCTGAGGTTTGTTGAGCCAAATGAGATTCAAAAATAAGCAGTTGAGCATACAGATCAGCAGGAGTGATAGCAGTGGTACGTAGCATGAGATTAGTCTTAACTGAGTCAAACTCCAAGGGCAAACCACTGATTATACAGCTCACAAAATCACAATCATCCATAGGTGCACCAGCAGAAGCAAGGGAATTAGATAAATTTCTAGCACGATTGAAATAGCTAGTAACAGAATCTGCTCCTTTCTTAATACTCATAAGTTGGCTGCGTAATAACATAACTCTGGAGGTGACTTGGGCAGAGAACATACTCTCTACAGTTTTCCAAGTAGAGGCAGCATTTTTTGATAAAACCACTTGAGATAGAATAGATTCGGTCATAGAAGCATTCAGTAGAGACATAATGAGTTGATCAGTTTGTTTCCAACTGTTATATTCAGTATTAACAATGCCATTTACCGTTTCAGGTGGTGCTGTTTTGGATCCATCAATCCATCCATATAAGCCATGACCACGGAGGTATGGTTCAAGCTGAGCTCTCCAGATAGGGAAGTTGTCTGCCGTCAATTTGATGAAATTTGAAGAGGGGGATAGAAAGGAAGTAACAGAGATAGTAGAAGAGGTGGTAGAGCTCAATGCACCTGAGGTAGAGTTCCCAGTGTTGGCAGAATCTGTAGACATGGCGACAAGAAGGAAGGAAGAACGTCGAGAAGAGAAGAAGGATCAAGAAGAAGAAGACGCAGAGAAAAGGCCTGCTATGGCTCTGATACCATAGGAGAATGAGAGAGAATCGAGGCAAATTCTACTGTTGTATTGATTGAATAATGTGACGGCTGACTGTTACAAAGATTTACCCTAGTGCTTATATAGGTAGTGTACAAGTGTAAGGGTAATGGACTGTACATAGACTGTAAATAAAGATGGGCCTTATTTCTATTCAGAGTGGGCCTCGATTAATTTGTCTTCAGTGACGATTGTGTCTTGTTTGTCGAGAGTGGGCTCGTGTGGCCCAGAGGAGACTCTTTGTCTATTAATGAGGTTATGCGAAATAGTCACTGGTATCTCCCTTTTCTGATTCACATAGCAGATACCGAATATCAGCAAGTAACAAACAGATTCCCGTGTTGGGATTGAATGGTATAAACTTCATAAATGTCCATGCCATCAACATGGAACTCGCCCACAATGACAGAAAGAATCGTCGGCATATTGGCGAGACTGAAACAGAACTAGAGGCGACAAATATCGAAAAGAAACGTGATAAAAAAACTGAGAGGTGCAGTTGGGAAAATCCAAAATCCACCATGGACATGGCCTTTCCCTTTTCGCACGTTATAATCCAGATTTCACAAACGATCGAACCCACATGGGTCTAGTTATCAACGGTGCTCATATGTAACAAGAGAAAATACAACGAGGAGGGATAGAGTAGACATTGTCATCACTTCTGAAATCCCACTAACCCATCATGGGTAGGTTATTTCTTTATAGCACCCAAGCAACATATAGCAGTATACAAGTGTGAAAAATGAATAACAGAGGGGACGGGAGCAGAGAAGAAAGAAAATCAGTAAAAGCAGAAGTAAACGCTTCCCAGATTTCGTGGGATTGCAAGTTCATATGCACTCAATTTTCCACAATTTACAGTCATTACGGTCAATAGAGCAAGGAAAACAACAGTATAAGAGAGAGATCGAGATGCGAAATACTAGTATTTGCATTTGTGGTGAGCCTGACGAAGCCACAGAATTCTGGCTAGCAGAGCAACACAAAAAGACAAAAGAGTACCCAAAGAAAACTACCGGGTTGTTGAAGTGGATTTGCGAGGAGAAATCGACACCATCACCAGATACTATTCTAGTGAACTCGAGAGCCACAATACCATCATTTTTCTACGGGATTCATTTGGTCCAACGAAGCCAATGGGAAATGAGAAATGCAGATGCGATAAATAAGAAATTCAAAATCAAAGCATCGAGAAGAAGAGGATGAGAAACACAAAATATAACTTATTCTGTTGACAACCGAAGCAAGATGGAATCGAAACAAAGGAAAAAATCCAAAGAAGACTTCAATGAGTGGTTGAGGAAGAAGGATTGAAGAGAAGATGGTGGTGATATCGATTGTGGAGACTGGTGCTTCTTTTCACGGTGATTCACAACGGGAGAAAGAAAGAAGGATGGAGACCGAAGGAGAAGAATTTCTGGTTCAAGTTTTTGTTTCTCGAACTTGAACCGGGAAGAACGAAGAACACAGGGAATCAGGCAATGAGAATAATGGGGATTAGTGCCGCTGGGTAAAAAACATGTCCCTTACTGTAGGTTTTCTGAGGGTGTTTTATAATAAAGAAGTATGGTTTTGGGGACAGATGTTGGGCCAGAATTTATTTGGGTTGGTTTCACATCCGGTCGACGACAGGGCTGTGTTTGGGCCGGAATCGGGATAGAAGAATAAAAAAAACGAGACCTCTTGTCCTTCCCAGGACTCGAACTGTGGGCGTTGGATTAATCGCTGGACACATCATCCAGTTGGGCTATCACAATCTTCGGTACAAAAATGCATGAAATCGTTAAAGAGCTTTAGAATGAACTGAAGACAACAAATAAAACGCCTATGTTTCTTCCCAAGTTTGAATCCATAACTTGTTGGTTCCCAAGTTCACATACTAATCAGCTAAGCTATGACAAAACTCAATGTATAAATGTGAAGAAATATAAAACTAAAGTTCTAATTCGAAGTGGATGATATCTCTAAAAATGCTAACGTTCTAAACGGAATTAACAAAAGACAAAAAGTTCTATCTACTCAATGATTTTCTTCTTAATAGCCATGAAATGATGGAATGTAAATGAAAAGCGCTATAATGTATTAGATAAAAATAAAAGCATAATAAGTACATGAAATAATGAAACATTACTACTATGATAATATACGAGTAAATGTAAAAAAAAGGAAGTTGAATTAAATATGTATAAGTGATGGTAAATGAGATAGAATTTACAAATAACGAAATAAAATGGGAAAAAGTTTAATCGAACTATCGACGAAACGAAATATACAAATTACAATGGTGAGAAATGCCTAAAATGATAGAAATAATAATGAAAATGAGGATGATGAAATAAAGAGTAAATGCTAGAAGACAAATAAAAGTAGCAAAAAAAAATATATGATAAATAATTATGTAACAAAATGAAAATAGAAGGATAACTGAATGAATAAACAAATAAGCAATAATAAAATAAGTGAATAAAACGAAAGAGACGGGTTTAAAACCGTATTGTCATTGGAAATTCATTTTCGAAAAAGCTGTATTTTCCTGAAATGCTTTGAAAAAATGATTTAAGAATTTTGTCAAAAATGATGGTTTCGTTTTGGCACGCACGTTAATATGTTTTGAAAAGAGAGGCGACGACCCCCTTATTTTATTCACTATTTTAGAATTTGCTTTATGGGGTGAGAATTTTTGGTGTCTACAGTAATGAGTAGTAGTGTAATGTGTAAGATAACCCAACTGCTTTTAAAGCTTCAAAAGATGATGAAAAACTTGTGTGAACCTTAAGAAAGGAAATGGTGTGTGTGCAGGAATTTAATGAGTGGTTAAGGTCTAGTATTTGTGTTGGAGAGTTGTGTATTAGTATTGTTTATGAACATGTGATATGAATGAGAAATGTGAGTGAAAATAATGTGGTGAGAATGTAAAAATATAGGGGAGACTATGTCAAATTTTACCTAGAACTAGAACACTTAAAAACTAGAAACTAAGTGGAAAAACACTTGAAAACAGATTTTAAATGGAGCTAAGTTGTGGGTAGGTTAAGAGAGATAGTTAATGCATTATAAGCCTTAGGAATGACATTAGGAAGAGGAACCATGAATGGTAGATGTGAGAACCAATATCTGTAGCATAACAAGACTAATAGGAATTTTTACAAGTGCTGAAATGGAGTTTAGGAAAATGAGGTGTGTGAATTGATATAGAAAAGAGTAATGAGTTTAGTAGATGAGTTAAGGAGTGTTTTAAGGTGTCTATGCATGTAGGAAACTTGTGGAAATGATTAGGAAAAGATTGGGTGTGAATTGAGGAGAATTTGGAGTTCAAAATGAGTAATTAAAATAAGTACTGGGCTGGACCGACCCTAGGACCGACCCTAGCAGGGTCGGTCGGCCCGAAATCTGCAGTCTCGGAAGCTTCTGCATTCGACCGACCCAGGGGATCGACCCTACCTGGGTCGGTCGAGTTGAAATTTTTAGTCGGGATGCTTCTGCATCCGACCGACCCTGGATGGGTCGGTCGGACTAGAATTTTCTGTAATCGAAGTCTCTGCACCCGACTGACCCAGGGGACCGACCCAGGGTGGGTCAGTCGGGTCAAACAAAAAAAATGTTAATTACAGTAATCATATATATATATAGCACATCATTGATGAGTAAGGAAATAAACTTAAATATGAAATGAGTTCATAACCACTTATGATTTGTAAGAACTAGTAAGTATACATAGGGATGGGTAATGAAATAAAGAGTGATATCAATAATAAGTCATTAACCATACAACTCCATGTATGTCATAGGACTTGGATTGTGAACACCGAAGGAAAGTCGGTTACAAGTACAACGGTGAATGGTATGAACTTCTCATGCCCCGCATGCTACCTTGGTTACTCTGATTTGTGTGTTGTGTGCTAATTGATCACCTAAATAAGATAAAACGCACGAATCAGATTTATCATGCTTACGTGTGATTACATGATATTGTTCCTTGGTGAATGTTTATCTTAAATCATAGTTTGTATAATTCATGAAATGAATGAATAATAATGAAGTGTGTGTATGCTTGATGTACATTGTGGTGACCGAATGATGTTGTGATGGACTTCTAACTGATTCCTAACAAGCTAACCAATATAACATAATAAATTGGTAAATTGGAATGAGTAGAAGTCCGATATAGTTTCGGCCACGCGTGAGGAGGCGGAGACACAAGAGGTTGGATCCAAATCCTGGCTTTTAATCTTTTCCACGGCCCAAACCCCTTAAATGGGTAGCATCCTGGATTAGTAAGCCAGCTAAAGCCCGGTGGTGGGACGGTGTAGTCCCTGGCCGGAGGTCATACCGACTTAACATGAGTATAAGTAAGTAAGTAAGAGTAAGTAAGTGAGTATGGAAAAGTAAGTAAGTAAAGTATGAGTATGTTTGTGTAAGTGTTGTGAAATGAGTAAAAGAGTAATGAACATCCGATCAACCCGGATGTGTAATTGGCTAACCCTTGAAGAGGTAAGTATTGTGTATGGTATGAATATACTGTTTGGCTTTTATATTGTCTGCAGTTGTGTGTATTGTATCCTGTATGAATGTATTGTGTATATAAAAGCATGTATATATGCCTAAATGAACCGCATGTATAGTCGACCAAAAACAGTCGGCGTGCCCTAGTTAGCACGCGGTATATGCGAAGATTATATGCAGCGTTTTGCTGAGCTCCTTGGGGCACTATTTTTATTTTTACAGGTGCTCGTGAAGGGTGAAGATGGTAATGAGATCAAGATGGTTTCTTTTTGTGTACTTAGTGGATTTTGAAAGGTGTACCAAGTTGTACATGGCTATAGGCCTTTTTGTTTAGCCGGTGTACCATGGGGTACACCCTTTTTGGATATTGTGGGAATTATGAATTGGTATAGATGAGTAGTTTGTTAAACTCATTATTTTTGGTAAACTTGAGAAAGGATGTAATCAACTACACTTGATACTCGGTAATCCAGCAATGTACGTAGATGGTATTTTGTATTTGGTAAGTAATGTTAGTAGCTTGGTACTCTCTAGACATCAGACTGTTACGGTATGTAGTGTAAGCCTTGCTAGCCGTACGGGCGGTTAGCGGCGTTGTATCACCCGTCGTAGTATTAGTATTTCCGCTGCGAGTAGTAGGATGAATGGGACAATTAGACGGTAAGTAAGGGATTAGCGGTAGGGGTATTACAAAAAGTGGTATCAGAGCGCTACTGTGCTCTGATGGTTAAAGATTACCGAGCATAGGGATTACCGAGTTAGGATTACAACCATTTTAAAACGGAAAGTTAGAAACCTAACTAGGAAATACCGTTGATAACAACGGATACCCTTGACGTCCTTATGGACGATACCTTTGCTTGAATTCAAAACCATTGGTCATGGTGTTACAAAGCCTAATATAAATGTTACATGTTCAGATGTTAGGACGAGGTCCAGGCCGACCCAGAGGAGGGGCCAATGATGGACCGGGCGCGCAGGCGATAGGAGAGATCGTCGCTGCCATGGTAGCATAGATACTACCTCAAGTAATCACTGCAGTCCAACAAACTCAACAAAACCAGCAAACTCAAGCGGGACCAATCCCTCCCCCTCCACCCAGAGAAGCAAACTGGGTAAAATCAGTAGCTGAACTCCGACCTCCATGCTTTCGAGGCGAGAGTGACCCGGCAAAGCTTGAAGCTTACATATCCGAGATGGAGACAGCTTCTGAAACCCTCGAAGCTCCTGCTGGAGTTCGAGTGAGAGTAGCAGCATACTACCTCAAAGACGCTGCCATGGATTGGTGGAAGCTAGTAAAACAAGAGCATGCCGACGACCCAACATTCGACTGGGAATCCTTCACCGCTCTCCTCCGATCCAAATACTACCCAGAGCACGTCAAAACAAAGAAGAGACTAGAGCTTGACGCTCTGAGGATGACAGAGAGAATGTCAGTGGACGAGTACTACCGCACTTTTACTTTTATCCTTTGTCTTCTACCCGACCTTGGGTACACCGGCCAGGTGTTGGTCGATCGCTTATATGGCGGTCTGAGCCATCGCCTTCGGTACGGTATGGGCTACACCAGATTTACCTCCCTCCAGGTAAACATAGGGTGAACCCTTAGTACCATTGTAAATCTTTAAATCTTTATCATTTTGAGTAAGAATCCCATCTAATACCTGAAACTTCAGGAGTGCTATCACGCGGCATCTCGCGTTGAGATCACTTGCCAACTAAGGGATGAGGAAACGGTGCTTAAGCGCAAGGCCAACAGCAAAAACACCAGTGCTGAGGAGCAGAACCAAGGCAAGAGCTGGAAAAAGAAGAAGGGGAAGTTCTTCCAGCAATCGCAGAAGAGCTCCCCGAGTGAGAGCAGTGCCATGCTGAGAAGGGCAAACCAGCTGAGCCTCTTCAGCTAGGTTATTCTGCGTCGGTGGCTGCGAAGCCACTGAGATCACACCCGCCTAAGGGTAATCTTCTAATCTAAACTCGTATGTGTATAATTATCATAACTAGTATTCCCGCACAAAAGTGATAACACTCTAAGCCTTAGGTTCTGGCTCCTGGTACAACAAAAACTACTCCGACGGCCACAGCTATGTATGTAGGAGGTGTAATCAGGACCACCTCGGCATCGATTGCCAAGGGAGAAAAATCAGGTGCTACAATTGTCAGAAACCGGGACATCGAGCTAATATGTGCCAAGAAAATGCGAAGCCCAAAGGAACTTCCAGAGCTATAAGCAGAGGGAAGGCAAGGAGGTTGCATCTGGCGATGTACCAGCCCAGCAGGCCCCGTAGGGACAGGGATCCGAGGTCCTCAGAAGGGTGCACCCCAGAGGCATCCTGCCTTGCACATTATCGACCGAGACGGGTCCGGTTCTAAGTCCGGCCTAGGTAATTAACTGAAACCTTGAATCCTTGAGAAGCATGTCTAAGTATTGGAGTAACTGTTTGAATGGATGCATGAGTAAATGAATTGAAGTATGTATTGAGTATGAAATGAATTAGTTGAGACTAGAACTCACCGTAGATGAAATTTACAAACATAGGTAGATTTAATATCTGCTACCCGATACCTTCAAACCCAAATCAAGATGAGACCGACATCACCAATCACTACTACACCAACGAGCAGTGTCAGGTCATCCGACCAGGTATGATTTTATTAAAGGGATACCTAACACCTGAAGCATAAATTTCAGTCATTCGACGATGCAACGAGCTAGGAACGGGTCCAGGAGGATTTTACACACCCGAATTCCACGGTGGAGCGAAGATAAAGCTGAAGATGATATGCTTGGGAAAGGATAGGAATCCTTATACCAAGACATACCAAAAGACACAGATGCAAGACGGAGCGATGCCACCAACAATACCCCTTGAATTTCAGACGCTTGTTACACAAGCTGTAGAACTTGCACAACAATGTGAAGATGATCCGATCCCCGCACTTGAAGCGGACCTCTGTATCGTCAACTTCTATGAGAAAGAAGGACGACTTGGGTTACACCAATACAAGGACGAGACAGCGGAATCTCTTAAACAAGGAGTGCCCGTAGTGTCTTGGTCCATTGGTGATGACGCCATATTTTAGTATAGCGAGCAGAAGCGTGTGGACCTCGCAGAGAAACTGGTATTGAGATCAAGAGATGTCCTAATCATGGGTGGAAACTCAAGGATGTTGTATCACGGGATCAAAATGATCAAGTTGAATACGGCACCGCCGGCAATAATCAAAGCCACACACATGAAACCAGGACGCCTGAACCTTACCTTTAGGAAGTATTAAATTCGTAGTATCATGTAATATATTAGTAACGTGTATTAGAGACACGGTATGTATGATGGTTGGTTTATCAATAAAGAGCAGTGTTGATTATTAAATTCCACTTGTGTCCACCATCATTACTCATAAACTTGTGAATCCAATAGGTTGTGGACTCGGTACCGAAGGTAACCTGAGTATCCACACCGATGCACAAGCCGGTAAAAGCGGCGCCATTCTAACGGAAACCTTCCCAGTGAACGGCATTGAAGCCTCAGTACTATTCGACTGCGGCGCCTCTCACACCTTCATTTCGCCATCTCTTGCAAAGAAGTTGGGGCTAGATGCGGATGAGCTACCGAACTTCTTGGTTACTCTCCCATCGAAGGAGCGAGTGCAGTGTACTAAGTATTACAAGTCAGCCACGATCCGAATCAAAGGCAAAGAGTTTCCCATCTCCTTCATCGAGTTTAATGGGTTAGGATTCGACTTAATAATCGGGATGAACTGGTTGGAGCGGCACAAGGGACGAATCCTCTGCGCCAAGCATAGATTGCTGCTCAAGAGTCCTTCTGGGGTTACAGTATCTTACCGCTAGAGACCGAGAGAGCCTTCAACCACAGTCATCTCCGCTATGGCTATGTACTGGGAGTTCAGAAAGGGGCAAGATGTGTATCTTTGCTATGTACAAGACCTGGAGAGAGATCTAGAGTTCAACACCGACGTACCGATCATATCTGAATTCCCTGATGTATTCCCGAAGGAGCTACCTGGTATGCCACCTCAGAGAGCAGTAGAATTTGAAATCGATCTTGTACCTGGTACTGGTCCCATTGCTAGGGCACCGTACCGTATGGCACCTGCAGAGATGACAGAGCTCAAGGAGCAGTTACGCGATTTACTCGACAAAGGGTTTATACTCCCGAGCGTATCACCCTAGGGAGCACCGGTCCTCTTCGTGAAGAAGAAGGATGGTAGTCTCCGACTTTGTATTGACTGCCGCGAATTGAATGCGCTCACAGTCAAGAATAAATACCCATTGCCACGTATCGACGACCTATTCGACCAGCTGAAAGGGGCATCAGTCTTCTCCAAGATTGACCTCCGATCTGGGTATCATCAGATTGCTATCAGAGAGCAAGATATAGAGAAAACGACATTCCGTACCAGATATGGCCACTACGAATTCACAGTCATGCCATTCGGTTTGTCAAACGCACCAGCTAAGTTCATGGATTTAATGAATCGACTATTCAGTGAGCAGCTAGACACTTCGGTTGTTGTCTTCATCGATGACATCCTTGTGTACTCAAAGTCAGCAGAAGAACACGAAATTCACCTCAGAAAAGTACTTGAGACACTACGCGAGAACCAGCTTTATGTGAAGTTCTCCAAATGCGAGTTCTGGCTAGATCAGGTGTCATTCCTCGGTCATGTCATCTCGAGCGCAGGCATTTCAGTTGATCCATCTAAGATAGAAGTTGTACGATCATGGCCTAGACCTAAGAATGTTACCGACATTCGGAGCTTTCTTGGTCTAGCCGGTTATTACCGGAGATTTGTAAAGGACTTCTCGAAAGTCGCTAAGCCCATGACTACATTGATGAAGAAGGATGCACCGTTTGTATGGACAGACGAGTGCGAGGGATCCTTCCAGAGCCCAAAGGACTCATTGACCTCAGCGCCCATCCTTACTCTTCCAGAGGGCACAGAGGGATTTGAGGTATATTGTGAGGCATCAGGCAAAGGAATGGGATGCGTACTCATGCAGCATGGCAAGGTTGTAGCCTATGCCTCCCGCCAGCTGAAAAAGCATGAGGAGAATTACCCGACTCACGACTTAGAGTTAGGAGCCATTGTCTTCGCCTTGAAGATATGGCGACACTATCTCTATGGGGTAAGCTTCACCATCTACTCCGATCATAAGAGCTTACAGTATGTATTCACGCAGAAAGAGCTGAATCTGAGATAGAGAAGGTGGATGGAGTTTCTCTCAGATTACGACATCGGCCTACAGTATAAGGAAGGGAAGGCAAATGTTGTAGCCGACGCCCTGAGCCGTCGAGCACACTCACTTCATTAGCTACTCGCTTCTTCTAGCTTGGTTGACGAGGTGCGAGACGCTCAGTTGAGAAACCCTTATACGACCGAGATCAGACAGAAGATCATCGACGGTACATTCGAGAAGAAGAAGTATGACTTTAAGTTGCATGCAAATGGTCTGATTCAGCTGAATGGCAGGCTATGCGTTCCCCGAAGCAATGCCGAGCTGAAGGATCGCATCCTGCGAGAGTCACACAGTTCTACACTATCCGTCCATCCAGGAGCCTCCAAGATGTACAAAGACATGAAGAGGTACTTCTGGTGGTCCGGAATGAAATCAGATGTGACAGAGTATGTATTGAGATGCTTAACATGCCAGAAGGTGAAGTTTGAACATCGTAGACCGAGCGGAATGGTACAATCTATGCCAATTCTGGAGTGGAAATTTCACGAAATCTCCATGGATTTTGTTGTAGGACTCCCACCTGCCAGGGGAGGACTCAACATGATCTCGGTTGTAGTCGATCGCCTCACCAAGGTTGCCCGATTCATACCAATGAAGGACACCTGGAAGGTAGTGAAGCTCGCGGAGCTATTCGACAAGGAGATTATCAGACACCATGGAGTCCCGAAGACTATAGTATCTGACCGCGACACCAGATTTCTTTCGAGATACTGGAGAGCTACAAGGGAAGCGCTAGGTACAGAATTGAAGCTGAGTACCGCCTTCCACCCACAGACCGACGGTCAGACAGAAAGGACCATCCAAACACTGGAGGACATGCTTAGAGCATGTGCCTTAGACTTTCAGGGGAGTTGGTTAGATAAGCTTCATCTTATCGACTTTTCATACAATAATAGCTATCATGCTTCGATTAAGATGTCGCCTTTCCAAGATCTATACGGTAGACCTTTCCGTACACCCTTGTGTTGGGATGAGTCGAGTGAAGCGGTCATCATAGGACCGAAGTATCTTGAGCAAGTGCAAGCTGAAGTTCAGCAGATTCGAGCGAATATGAAGGCAGTCTCTGGAAGAAGTGATTGATCGTTTCTATTTACTAACTACTACTATGCAGGAAGTTAACATCTTACCGGATAGAGAGAGTGTGTTGCACAAGCTGATGGACAGTCTCCGAGAAGAATGGGTAGAAACGGTAATCTCCACCAAAGCATGCAAGGATTTATCCAAATGAAGCTGTCAAGACCTAGGTTCCTATCTACAATCCGTAGATAAATATAAGAAGAATGTTCAAAAGAAGTGTGGTAATACATCTTCTCCTTCTTCTAGTAAGACTACTACTTTGAATGACCAAGCCTTGCAGGTTAATTCGACTCAGTACACTCAAGAAAGAGCCTATGTCACTAATACTCAAATCAGACAAGCTAAGGCTGAGATGGTGGATATTATTGTCGATGAAAGTGAGGCTGAGACTATGGAAGACTTTGTCTTCATAGTAAAGAACTTCCGGAAATTCATGCGTAACCAACCAAATCGACAGAGTCGGTCGTTCTCAAACACCTCCAAACAAGTCTTCAACTCTGTCACCTGTTTCAACTGCAATAAACCCGGTCACTTCAAGAAGGACTGCCCTTTACTCAAGAACCAGTATGGAAAATCCCAAGGGAGGTCGCTGATGGCAGCTGTTGGTTGGGGTGATTCAGACTCTGACGATCAGGACACAGAGTCTAGCGGCCTGGTGTGTCTCATGGCACATGATACGACGGAATCCATGATTCCCGACAATGAGATAACTCGTTCTCACCATGAAACATACCTTTACCGTATTACTACTATGGGATTTATGACCTTTATTGCTAAAATCATCTCCGAGACTAACTCCCTCAAAGCAAGTCTCACCAGCAAAATAACCGAGTTATCTGAGGAACTCGAAATCTCAAGAGGTCTTATGTATGCCCTAAGAGATGAAGCTGAGGAACACAAGACCATCTCTTGCTCTCTTAGACTAGATCTTCAACAATCAAGGCGTCATGTTGATTCCCATCAAAAGGAACTCCATGATACCATAGCACGAAATCAATCTAGCCAAGGCGACCAGAAAGAGTCTCTCACCCTGATCGACTCTCTCAAACAGGACCTCACCATCTTTACTGATAAGTGTTGTTATCTTCAAAATGATATAAATGCTTCTTAATCCAAAAACATATCCCTGAACACCACTATCAAAAACCTCACTCAAAAACTAAAAGAAAAGGAGCATGCTCTCTCTCTCAAGCCAGTCAAATTTATCAAACAAGTCACCTCCTCCGAACTACCTGAGTGGGCCAACTCCAAGATCAAGGAAGTTAGCCAAGATCGAGATGATCTTCGCTCTAAAATTTGTGGCACAAGGGTAAGTTCAATATCCCAAAGAATATGTCCAAGTCCGACAACAGAGCCAAACGACATCAAGAAAAGGAGAAGTTTGACTCCTGGTGGAAAGGACAATAGAAATATGTCAATCTTCCTCCAACTAAAATTTGTGGCTACTGCGGGAGTCTTGGACATAGGGACAGTGCATGTGATAAATTGAATAAAGATCTTTCATTTAATGTCAAACGTGTTAAATTGATACTTGAAGCACGAGAAGAATTGAAAAGATCTGGCTCGAAAAGGGAACCCAAGTACATCTGGGTTCCCAAATCTAACAAATGATCTGTTATTTTGTAGGTGAAGGCGAATGGAGACAGCTGGTACTTGGACAGTGGATGCTCGTCACATGACTGGAGATCCAAATCAATTCAATTCGCTTTCATCCTACCAAGGAGGTAAGGTTACTTTTGGAAACAACAACCAGGGTGAAATCGTGGGAGTTGGCTCCGTAGGTAACCCCTCAAAATTTAAAATTGATGGAGTCCATCTGGTCACTGGACTTCAACATAGTTTATTAAGTATTTCTCAAATTTGTGATAGATTCAATTTGGTACTTTTCTCCTTTTCGGATTGTAAGGTTTATGATGAGCGTACAGGTTCCTTAAAAGCTGTGGGACGCGGAGAAGGAAATCTCTACAAAATGTGCTTAAACTCCATTAATCCAAATGATCAAGTCTGTCTCAACGTGCATTCCAAAAACTCATTACTGTGGCACTCCAGACTTGGTCACGCAAATCACAGGCTGTTGAATAAACTGAAAAGCAAAGACTTGGTGATTGGTTTACCCGACATAAACTTTGATACAGACTCCGTCTGTGAAGCGTGTATAAAAGGTAAACACACCCGGTCTTCCTTCAAAAGTAAGTCGACTCTCTCTACTAGCTCTCCGTTAGAATTGCTCCACATGGATCTTGTTGGCCCCATGCGTACACAAAGCAGAAGTGGTAAGAGGTATATTCTGGTCATAGTCGATGACTACTCTAGGTGGACTTGGGTCATTTTTCTATCTACTAAGGATGAAACTTTTGGAGTTCGTCAAACTCCATAAAATGCTTATCAACAAATTTTCGTTTACATTGAAAACCCTGAGAACTGACCAGGGTACTGAATTTTGCAATAAGTCATTTGATGAGTTTTGCAGGGACAACGGAGTCGATCACCAAATCTTATCCGCACACACTCCGAAACAGAAGGATGTGGTGAACGAAAAGAATAGAACCTTGGTTGAATGGCACGCCCATGCTCATTGACAGTTCACTAACTTCCTCATACTGGGCAGAAGCTGTTAACACAGCATGCTATGTGTTAAATCGTGCGTTGATTCATCCATTCCTTCACAAGACACCCTATGAACTGCTCCGTCAACGTAAACCAAGTCTCATTCATCTCAGACGTTTCGGATGTAAGTGCTTTATCCACAATAATAGTAAGGACAACTTGGGTAAGTTCTCTCCTAAGAGTGATGAAGGTATTTTTCTTGGCTACTCTTCTAAAAGCAAAGCCTATCGTGTTATCAATCTGAGAACTCAATGTTTAGAAGAGAGTCCCCACGTCAAGTTCGATGAGTCCCACAATGTTGGCTCATCTTCTCATCAACTTGACTTTGCTCCAGACGATTTCCTCACTGATCCACACTTCATCAATGTACCCATAGGAAGACTCCACGATTCCCAGTCCATCACACCTAATGCCTCTCCGGAAAACAAAAACAATGCATCAGACTCTACTGACTCTGACAATAACCCTGAGACACCCTTACCATAAAACTTGAACTTTGACTCCTCTGACAAAGACGCACCCCCTCCTGCTTCACGTCGACAGTTCCAACGAAAATCAGCCCAGCCTCCTAACAACATTATATCTGACCCAAACTCAGGTGTTCAAACACGCTTCCAAGCTATGCAAAACCTCTGTGCCTTTGGTGCTTTTCTCTCCAGCACTGAACCAAGAAATGTCAAAGAAGCACTCCTTGATAGTGATTGGGTCACTGCAATGCAGGAGGAACTAAACTCTCTCCAAAGACATGCTGTCTGGGAGTTAGTTCCTCGACCCACACATCAACAAACCATTGGTACTCGTTGGGTCTTTCGTAATAAACTTGATGATGCAGGACAAGTTTTCAGGAATAAAGCTAGATTGGTCGTTCAGGGCTACAATCAAGAAGAAGGGATTGACTATGATGAAACCTTCGCACCTGTAGCTCGTCTTGAAGCAATTCGCATGTTAATTGTGTTTGCTGCATTCAAAGGTTTCACTGTATATCAAATGGATGTCAAGACAGCCTTCCTCCATGGCTATATTGATAGAGAAGTCTACGTCGAGCAACCCCCAGGGTTCACAGACTCCGTCCATCCCGACTACGTCTACAAACTGTGGAAGGCCCTTTACGGACTGAAACAGGCTCTGCGCGCCTGGTATGAAAGACTGTCTATATATCTGTTGCAAAATGGTTTCTCTCGAGGTAACGTAGATAAAACACTTTTCATTCTTCACTCATCGCATGACTTATTTCTAGTACAGATTTATGTTGATGATATCATTTATGGCTCTACAAGTAACACCCTCTGTGACCATTTTGCTAACCTCATGAAGCAAGATTTTTCCATGAATGAGTTAGGTGAGCTCAAGTTCTTCTTAGGATTACAAATTCAACAGGAAAAGGAAGGGATTAAGATCCATCAACAAAAGTACATCAAGGAACTCCTTGACAAGTATAATCTCAAAAATGTCAAGAGCATGTCCACACCAAGTTGTACATTTGCCAAACTCCATCTTGATGATGACGGAGTCGGTGTCAATGCCACAGAATATAGGGGAATGATAGGGTCCCTCTTGTACCTGACTGCCAGTCGCCCCGACATTCTTCACGCAGTCTGTCTCTGTGCTCACTTCCAAGCAGCACCAAAGCAGTCTCACCTCAAAGCAGTTAAACGTATCTTCCGATATCTTAAAGGTACAAGTACACTCTATCTATGGTATCCACGATCTCCTACTTTTACTTTATCTGGATATAGTGACTCTGATTGTGCTGGCTCCCTCCAAGATCGAAAGAGTACTTCAGGTAATGCACAGTTCTTGGGTCTTTGCCTTGTTTCATGGTCCTCCAAAAAACAGAACTCCGTAGCACTCTCTACAGCGGAGGCAGAGTATGTCTCCTGCAGCCTGTTGCTCCCAACTCCTTTGGATGAAACAACAACTTCAAGATTATCATGTCACCCAAGAACAAATCCGAATTTTTTGCGACAACAAAAGCACAATCAAAATATTAGAAAACCCAGTCCAACACTCAAGAAGCAAACATATTGAAATTCGTTTTCACTTCTTGAAAGACTGTGTCGAGAAAAAGCTCATCCAACTTGACTTTGTGCCCACAGAAGATCAACTTGCAGATATCTTTACTAAACCCTTGTCTACTGCACGATTTGAAGCACTACGATCACCAATCGGGTTGACTTCGTCTACCTAGACGGTCGCATCTCCTTGCCCCTACCGCAATCTTCAGTAGGTACTCCCTCATGTCTCATCGAGTCTGTCTTTGTTTGCACTTGAATCTGTGAAATGTGTTTTATTGCTTAGAACGTCTCTATAATTCTGGCACTATACATCCACGTCATCCATCCACACCAGCCCCGCCTCAATCCTTTCCCTTAATCTCACTCCTGCCGATTTTTTCGCGCCTGACACACGCCATCCCTGCAACTTCCGTAGTCATTTCAGCTTTTATATCCCTCACCCGTCTACTCCGTCTCTCTTACCTACATCCACTTTCCAACCAAGCATACTATAATTCCTAATGGCAGAAATAAATCTCAACGGCATCAACATCCCAGCCGAAATATTCCAAGATCCCATTCGCCTTCAGGCGTACCTTCAATCCATGGCTAACCCTGACCCATCTCCACTCCCCACCACCACCACCAGCACTCACTCTCCCACTAAAACCACTGCTACCTCATCCCCCACACACTCTGCCACACCACCACCAACCACCCACGATACATTACCTCATCAAACACCACCCTCTATCGCCAAGACCGACATTCTTGAGACGGATGTCGAAGAAGTCACCCCGCTACAAACCCTGCCACCATCTCTACCACCTCAAGACCAAAACCCTACTACCGAAACCCAAGCTACTGATCAACTGCAAGCCCCACCCAACAAATCTCCAACACCAACCCCACCCACATCTCCTGAAAAATCCGCAACACCTCCAAAATCTCCTAAACCCAAACCCAGAAAGAGAAAAGCTCAAACCTCCACTCGACCCACAGCCAAAAGAGTTCTCCGTTCTTCTGTCAAGGCCCAACCAGTCTCCTCTGGTTCCGACGATTCTTCCCCAGTCCAAGAACTTCCCACCAACAGTCACGACACATCTACCGGCGCCACCTCCACTAGGGTCCAGAAACCACCCAAGCCGAAATGCCGATGTGCGAAGATAGACCCCTTCAACCAGCGCTACATGCTCGGTGACCCTACTTCAGAACAAAATATCGTCAGGGGTAAGTTCCTCGATTTTTCATGGGCTCTGTCTTCAAACCTAGGGGAGTTAGTGACCATGCTAGAGGTTCAAGGGTGGAAACACCTTTTCTGTGAGATAACGGAGTGGTATCCCCAAGAGTCTGTCGATTTCTTTCAAAATCTTGTTATCAGAAACGGTGCCGCACAATCTTTTGTTAATTCCACTCCCATTTTCTTTAATCTTGAAAAACTGTCTCAAGTTCTTGGAGTCCCAAATACTGGTCTGTCTTTTTATGAAAAAGGAGTACTTCCAGAAATCCCCGGGGTCCCTCAAAATAAGATCTACCGTTTTTTCTCCTCAAAGAAAAAAGTGGGCTCCCCAATACCCCGAGGCGATCTTTCAATCCTCCACCAACTCCTGCACATCCTTGTCATAAAAAACATTGTCCCCCAAAAAAAAGGTAATCTCATGGTCAACTGCTTGGACCTCACTATAATGTACTGCATAATCAACCGTCATTCCATCAATCTGGCCCACATCATTCTCCATCACTTAGCCCAGTCTGTCGACACCCCGAAACACTCCCTGGGGTATGCGTTCTGGCTGCCTCGGATTCTCAAATTCATTCAGGTACCTCTGGCGACATCGACGCCAGAGTCCATCGAAGAGGCAGACACCATCAACCTCCGCTATTTGAATCGGCTGACATCTATCGACAAATCCAAGCTGCTGCCCCCATCATCAACTCCAACGACGGGGGGAACTTCCACTTCTCAAGAGGCAGTCCCTCAAGATACTCTCCTACCCCTCCTGGAGAAAGTGGAGCAACTCCTCACGCAGGCAGTAGAGTTGATTCAGGGCCAATTGCGGATGATGGACAGACTCACTGGGATCGAGACGACTGTGACAGCCTTGCAAGAACAACTCCTTGATATCCAAGCCTCCCTGACCCCCAACCCTTATAGATGACGTGCGTGTGTGTAGTGTTAGGACTTAGGCTGTTTTTAAGTTCTAAACACTTTTTGCTGGTTTGTGTGTGAATTTTTTTACTAACTCTTTGTGACTATGGGCTTCCCTCTGATGAAAGCAAAAGGGGGAAGCGGTGAATCCTGTCTGGTGTACGGGCGACTCTGTTGTTGCTTTTAACTGCTTTCGGATTCTTGCTGCTGGACCATGTGGTCTAGTACTTTAACTGCTTTATATACTATGCCATATCCTGCCTGTTACACTGCCTACTCTACATTTGCTTGCCTGGAGTCCCTTTACGATTAAGGGGGAACCTAAATAGAGTCCATGAACTCAACTACTACTGCTGCTATTAAGGGGGAACTTTGACAGGGTCGGTTCCCCTAGTTCTTTGTGTTTGTGTTTTCATTTCAGGATTGACTCCATCGGGATTCACGGAGGTTTGCTATCATCAGCAACAAGGGGGAAACTGTTGGGACATCAGAGTGTTGCAGAGATAGCCAAACACCTCAACAAAGTCAATCATCCGTAGTCATACACAAAGAGCGAGCCACTTCAACGGAGTCTACGCAACTACGGAGACTTCACAGACTCTCTCGTGTTGTTGTGAATAATAAGGAACTAACTCGGGAACGCTTCAACGCCACTGAAATACCCCAAATTAATAAAACATGGATTAAATATCTAATCACATTAATTAAGGCCTAAGCATGCCTTAAAAGTCAACTGAGAACAACAGTGGTCAACACAAATCAAGATGTTGCACCCTTTGACTGTCTAGGGTAAATAACTACCCAAATGAACTTCTTAGGACCTAAAAATTTGTCCTAAGCATATTAACACATTATTAAACATATTACAATCATTGGACAGCACTCCAACACAAAGAACAAGCACTTTCATGCTTCAAGGTCAAAAAGGGCAAAAATGTGCTCTAAGAAACCTTAAAGGTCTAATGACCTCTAAACGATATAAAATTGGATACCATGATCAAATATCATGTAAGGAACACAACAAAACCGTTGTCAAAGAAAACCAAGCTCAGAAACTCCTTGAGACACAAAATGTGCACTAAAACTCCTTAAAGCACATTTTTGTGTAATTGCCTTCTAAATGGTTTTAAATGGGCTAAAAGGTTATAATTACCTTTAAATATAATAAATATCATATTATATGATATTAGGAATTTAATTCCAAGAATTTACGAATTTTTACAAATTTAATATTAAAATATTAATAAAACCCTAAAGTGGGGCCCGTTTGGGTCAACATTGACCAAGTTGGTCAATGTTGACCATTGACAACGAATTGAACCTCTTAAAATCGGTGGAATGAGTCTCTTAATAGACCAAGAGACAAAACCCATGTGACAATTAAAGAGATTCCTTTGCTTTTGCATAAAATAAGTAAAAGAATACTTTACCTTATAAAACAAAAAGATGTCTACCACTTGCCTTCCCATGTGAGGAGCCAGCTGATTTTGGAGCCTCTCTTCTCCTTGTTACATGGTTGATACAAGGCTCCAAGCAATACAAGACAAGACATGGTGACTCACTTATTCATTAATTGATTAAACTAACATTATAACTACATAATTGAATCAAATAAGCACAAATAATTCATCTCCTTTCTCAATGTAGGCCGGCTGCCCCCTTGAATTGTCTCCAACGATTTTTCAACTTCAATCAAGGCTTGATGAGTCATCAAGTCACTTAAAACATAAAAAATGCAAAAAATGACATTAAGGACAATTTAAGCCTATCTCCTTCATTTCTTCACTCCAGCTGAGATTGCTTCAGCCATAAGCTCTCTTTGGCTCCTCTTCACCGTAGGTAAGTGTTCCAAGCTCCATTGAAGAGAGCTCAAGCTCTAGGTAAGCTCTTAAGGCATAAAAATGCCCATTTTCTTCATCTTTCTTTCCTTTTTCCATTGATCTACACTCCAACCTTTTCTATACATCTATGTAGAGTGATTTGGAGGTTAAAGGAAGAATAAATTTTGACCATAACAAGATCTAAGGAGGAAAGTTCAAGTTTTGACCATTTAAGGTAAAAATGTGCTCTAAGCACATATCTCTACTTCCTTGTGAATTTCAATTGTAAACCTTGGTTCCCTAGCCTTATTTTCTCCTCCTTTTCATGTAGATTCAGTTGGTATACCAAGATCTGCAAGGAGTAGCTAGATCCAAGCCAAAAACACCATTTTTGGCATCTTAAACAAGGTAAAACTTAGCTATCTTCCAAGCTAACTACCCACGGTTTTATACCTTGTTCTTAAGAGAGTTTTGATACTCTTTCTTTCTGGAAAAATAGGGCCGAGATCTTACTCCAACAAGCTTGAAGATCTAAGGTAAAAATCAATGATTTTCATGACTTAAATTACTTCTCATGGTTAGCTCATGTTTGGAGTTTAATCATGCCTTGTTTTCTACATGATGACAAGTAAATCAAGCTTTAGAGAAACTCTCCTTAAGGTGGCGAATCCAAACAAGGTTCTACCTAAGTTAAATCAAGGTATAAATCACTTAAACATTAACTTTGCTAAGTTAATATGTTCTTACACTACTCCTAATTAATTGCCGTGAGTGAAGAGGAAAAAATAAGGTCTTGTTTGACCTTAAAATGATTAAGGAATGGTTAAATAAATTTTATAACTAATTAAATAAGCATAATTGTCAAATTTAAGACATTATGTGGAAGTTTGGTAATTAAATGAAGAATACATGGTGAGGCCGAAAGTTTATTTGTATTTTGGGACATTTATGTGTAATTTATTTTGTGAGCAAATGTTTATAATAAGGCCATGTATTTTAGGCCATTTTATTTATGCATTTACAAGCTTTTATTTAAAGTTTAGGTGATATATAATTATTACCGAAATGAAAAGGGGTTAAAGTGGAATTAAATTAAATTTGGGGGCTATATAATAATTAAGCCAAAAGTAGAGGTTAAAAGGAGTTTAAATAAAGTCTATAAGACTTTATAAAGTTTTGGGGTTAAATGGTAATTTTTGGAAAGTTTGGGTACGAACCGTGAATGATGGAGATTAAAGGTCAAGGAAATATTAAGGTGGTCAACCTTGACCATATGATAGGTTTTGACCAAATTAGATAAGTTAAATAACTAATTTAAGGTTTTATAATAAGATAAGTATCTTATGGTAATATTTTTATAACATATGTGGTAAATATGTTATTACCGAAAATAAAGGGTGTACAATGGTATTTTAAACACCCATGGGCTATTAGGAATTTTTAGGAATTTATTGGGTTGATTTTGGAATTAAAACGAACTATATATGTATAGTATATAGTTATTATGTCATTATGACACTTTGGAGAAATATAGGTGGTGGAAATGTGAATACTAAAAGTATATGGGTTAATAAGGATATTTATAACCCTTTGGAGAAATTTGGTGAATTTTAGAATTATATAGGAGCATTTATTAAGATATATGTATAATATATAGTTTTAATGAATTATTAAACTATATGTTATAAATAGGGCCAAAAGGTAATTATTGAACAGTTTTGGGTCTGTTCGGTATTTTATAAATATTGACCATAGGTTATATTTATATTAAGGTTGGAATGTTATATTAAAAGGAATATATAACATGGTATAAGTTATGGGATGATTTTATAAATAAAGGAGATTATGGTTTATGAGAAAGAATAAGGTTTAATATATATGCCTATGAGGCAATATATAATAGTTTTGTAAAAACTATAGGTTATAAGTTAAAGGAAATAAGAATATCACATCAAATGATATTAGCATATGGAATAACATTACATAATGTTATGTGGTCAAAATCGAATTTAAATAAATTCAAGGGCTTTACCGAATTGATAAAGTTTGGAAAATGAATTTTAGACTAAGGTCTACAATGTTATAAATGTTATAACAATTATATGGTTCAGGTGGAATTAATATAAGTAAGGATATTCACATAAAATAATGTGGCAAACTATAAATAAATGGGATTTATAAACTAAGGTGTTTATGGAATAAATCTTAGGATAATAATCTTAATATAAGTTGTATAATATAATACAACTAATGGGAATAATCATCTAATAAAATATGATAAAATGTAACATAAAATATAAGAGTTTATTAAACTCATGGGAATTACCTACGTGGTAATATATACATACACAAGAATAGTGTATATAAAGTGAATATATATTTTGGTTGAAAACCATATGATTTAATGGTGGTGGTTATTTAAAAAAATATATAGTTACGAACTATAAGTTATGAATTTTGATTGCAAATATTGTTTGCTAAAGATAAATGGATCATATAATACATTGTATTATAATGGATGGTGGGAGAATGATACAATATAATAAATGATACAATACAAGAAAATAATATAATACAATCATGCATGCATACATGCAACTATGGGTTACGTACCTAAACTAGATGGTGGATAAGATCAAAAGAAATGTAACGAATTAAACTTAACAGTCGAAATGTTTTGACATACGAGTTTTAAAGTAACAAAGTCGACCGGTTTAGAGAAACCCGTAACAAACAACTGTAGAAAACAGGGATGTACTGTCGGGGTTACTTATTATTCGGAAATACCGGATGTAGTTAGTCATGGAGACTGACTTATAGTTTTAATACTGTTTAGATTATACTTCTGACAAGGACGCTTGACAAGCTAGCGGACTACACGGAGCATAGGATCTTGCTGATTCATACTCCACCGTAATACGATCAGGGTGAACGGTATGTAAAGGGGTTTGATCCGAGTTGACCTAAGGTTGCTCCTTGGGCTCGGATTTGGTTGATATAACTTGTGTGTTATATGTGTGCGGTTACATGTATGTGTTTAAGTGTTACTGCATTATTTATTTATGCACGAGCGTCCTACGGGACTAACACTACGTCGACTATAGATCGACTTATATAAACATACATATGCGTTGTGATGACATGACGGTTACTTGATATAATACCATGATATTAATATTAAGTATATGGTAACCTAAGTAAAACACTTAGGGGCGAGTCACGACATTGTCGGTCTCTAGAGCATGGATCTCGAACATGAACATGACCTAGATTACTTCTAGGTATGCGTGAGACCCATTGGGCAGCTAATTAATAATTAAATTCTCCATAAGACTAAGAGCATATCTTAAACATTATGAGAGAGAGATGGTATGAGTTGAGTTGAGTTGAGTGGAGGAATCCCGGTAGTTTACGAACTACTTGGTTGCGCATTTGTGATCACTGAGGGGTTTCCTAATTGGATTCCGCTCCAGGTTATATCCAACGAGCCCAAACTGGATCGTGGATCAGGTGGCTACGGCCTTTTTATGGACGTCTTACGAGACATAAGAGAGTCAGGGGCCTCCGGACCTCTGGCGAAATGAGCACCTTTGTGTGTACGGGAGGACTACTGTCCATGGTGAGGTTATTGGGTTGTCCTAACATGACGCCCAACTGGTATTAATAATTAAACATGGTTGGATGGAGCCTACAAGGCTAAGGTAAACTAAATATGAAAACTGTACGCCACGGCGAATGTACATTGTACATATGGATGGGGCCTTGAAGGCCAAACTAAATTAAATTAATAAAGGATGGTATACGCTACGGCGATTGTGCATTGCACATTATATGGTCATTACTCGATACGTTCGATATACAACTGTTGTTTGTGATATTAAATGAATGTTTGGATATTTGGATGGATGGTTAAATTTATTATGCATGTTTATTACAGTATTGATTATATCTGTAAAATGGAAAAGCATGAAATCAATCTAATAATAAGATGGTTAAAATGACAAGTGACCATTAGGGTCCAGGCCCGGCATACACAGCGTCTATCGCTGATACTACACTCATGCAGGTTGTTGATTATCGCCGGAGCCGAAGTGCGGGAACAGGGTAATTAGAGTTTACTTTAATTACCGCACATGGAGTTGGTTTGGTATAGCAATGAAGATGGTGAATGGTAATATGGTAAGGTTATGTATATTGAGGTTTGGGTAGACGCTCACTTGTCGCTATTTATGGTTTATGGACTAGAATGATGTATAGGAGTTTTCTCGTTATCACGGCGGTTAGCAGTTTGTATATGTTGGAAGTTGGATGTAGTTTGGCTTCGTTGCTCGCATGGGCGAGTAATGGCCGGTGACACCCGAGTGAGTTTTGTAATTGTTATTTATTTGCCGCTGCGAGACGTTTTACTTATTGCTACGTGAGAGATTATATCGTGATTATGGAGAGGGGTGTTACAAAAGTGGTATCAGAGCGGAGTACCGCTCTGATGACGAGATATAGGTTAAGACAGTGAGCTTAGGACTTGGGAAATTACGGGTAATATTTGGGAGTTATGAGACGATTCGTTTTAGAAAGATATTGTGTCTAGTAACGCAAATTGCGTGACATAGTAGCCTCTAAGGCAATTCAATATCTACAGGTTATATACGGTAATTTACCTAGTATTTATGTGACATACTGTACTACAGATGTCTGGGAGAACTAGAGGGCGTGGTACTGGAAGAGGTAGAGGCGGTGACCCCAGCATTCCAGGAGTTGCGGAGACGGTTGCAGCCGTTCTTGCACAGCTGGGTACTCAGATAGGAGGAGCACCAGCCCACCCGCCACAGCCCAGGGAAACGAACTGGCTGAAGTCAGTTGGCGAGACCCGACCACCTACATATTCTGGGGAACCAGACCCCGTAGCTTTGGAGCGTTACATTGTTGAACATGAGAAAGCATATGAAGCCTTACAGGTGCCGGACGACAAGAAGGTCGCCATTGCTGCTTTCCATCTGAAGGATGCAGCCAGCACTTGGTGGAGATTGGTTAAGGACCATCACCTGGCTATGCCCGACTTTACGTGGGCCGCCTTTGTCAAGTTACTGAGAGGGAAGTACTACCCAGCACATCTCAAACAGAAGAAGCGCCAGGAGTTCGAGACATTGACCCAAGGAGTTCTGACCGTGGATGAGTATTACGCTCGATTCATTGGTCTGTTGGACTTCATCCCCGGTGTGGATTACTCAGAGACCGTAAAGATCGAGAAGTTCTAGGGAGGACTATTGTTTCGCATCCAGATGGCGATGGGTGCTACCCTCTACACTACCATTCAGGTATTAACATGAAAGCCACAAAATTCTTTACTTGCTACATTACCAATTAACTTTGTGAGAACTTACCAAGGAGATTCCAGGAGTGTTATGAGGCTGCCTCGAGGACGGAGCTAATGCTCCAGACTCGGGAAGAGACTCTCGGGACAAAGAAAAGGAAGAACCCTGAGGGAGAGTCTGAGGGTGGAGGAGCATCTCCAGGCGAAAGCCAAAAGAAGGGAAAGTAAGGACTTATCCCATTTCAGATTATTTATCATATTAAATACCTTATGAACGCTGACCCGAAACCTTAAACAGGAAATTCTTTCCAAAGAAAGGGCAGTAGAGTCACCAGGGAGCAAAGGGAAAAGAGCCCGTCCTTCGGTTGACCGGCTCAGCTATTGATGCTCAGCCTCTGAGATCTGCACCTCCTAAGGGTGAGAACACCTACCTCTTAAATTTAATTGTGACCTTAACCTTTATACCATCAGATTATAACTTAAACTTAATTACTATCATCAGGCACCGGACAGCCCCAGCGCCACTTCTATTGTAAGCGTTGTGGGAAGGACCATCCTGGGGTCGACTGTGAAGGCCGCAAAGTTGTCTGTCGGTGCTGCAAGAAAGAGGGCCATATGGAATTCGAATGTTGGATGAACCCTGAGAGCCGTAATTACAGGCCACCAAATAATACTCAGAAGACCTCAGCTGGAGGATCTGGAGTACCACGAGGCGGTCAGGATGGCCAGACATCTACTGATGCTGGAGCCCAGTGAGGCAAGGGAGTAGATAGGGCTTGAGTACCCTGACTCCATGAGACCGCTGGTGGAAGACTTTTGCTTACTTTGTTATGTACTTACCTTGGATGTTAAACAGACTTATGTTATTAGTATGTGGGAGTGTGTCGGGGACCACTCGCCTATTATGTACGACTTTGGGATTAGTTGTGTGCACTCAGTACCTAAGAGCTTTAAACCTTGACGGATATATATATGAACAGGATGTTAATGCTTACATTATCATGTAGCCATACTCGACGACACGGGGTCAATGAGACCAGTGATTACTGAACCAGAATTTCCATCTACATGGCGCACTTGCTATTGCAAGCGCTATGACAAGAAAACCACTGAAATTTCCATCTGCCTTGCGCACTTGACAGAGCAAGTGCAGCAACAACAACAGCAACAGTAACAGCAACTGCAAATGCAACTGCAACAACTACTATTTTCTAGTTTTTATTATATATATACCAAAAAAAAATGTTCTTCAAACTTTTTCAAACAAAGCTTGAGGTTAGAAACTTATGCAACTATGGAAGGACCGTTAGTCCAACCACTGCAACTGGGGAAACTATACAACCACTGTGATTGTAAACCAAACCAGTTTAAACATTTGGGAACTTTCAGACATGGCTTATTAGCCAAATACCATCAGTGTATACCCGCATTTAATGCTAATCACTACCAGTGATGAATGTTTAGTCCTTAGGGACAAACATACCCTTTGTAGATGCACCACCGTCAGTGAGGATGGTTGGGAAGTGGAGAGCCAAGTTGCTCAAGCTATTATGCAATCTGCAATACATCCAACGGATGAAGGAATAAATATGAACTATGGATGAGATGTGATCATGATAAACAGGGAGAAAAGGAATATGTGTTGTACTCAGTGAGATAGAACTAGGTGAACCAAGTTTGCTAAATATAGCACAGATTTTATTTACATCGAGCTGAATAACGCCGATTAATAACACGAATTACCACTGATGCCACCAGGGCAATAGCACTTATTACTAGGTAACCGATACCAAGAACTATTAAACAATAAAAAAAGGGAAAGAAGAAGAGAAAAGAAAACAGGATATCCATCAAAGGGAGATTGACAACAGAATACTTCACAATATCCGTGTGACAGACATTACCAGTTTACTAAACGAGACATGGGATGACCGCACTCCGTTAGGAGCATGTGGGCCTGACAGACTCATTTATGAGTTAGTTAGGTAAGTAGTAATGTATCAGTACGGTACCCCATGCAAGTAGACAAGTAGTGTTAGGAACACGAGAAGTAGTCAACTCCGTACTACGGACAGTAAGACGGATTACCTCGAAGATGGATGAGAAGAGCCGCAGCTAAACCAACGGGCTAGAGAAATCAAGAACCTTTAGCAGAGAGAAGTAGACAGTATACAGTAAAGACAAGGAAACCTTTCAAGGACGTGAAACCTAAGGATAAGAACATGGAAACCCATTATGGACGAATAACATGTAGAATCCTCAAAAGGATCGAGCAAACTTTTGCAATCCAGAGGAAATCTATCAAATGATATGGACATAAACGCGTGACTACGCGAGGATAAAAGACAAAGCTATATAGTAGCTGATACCTTAGACAAGGAACAATGGAATTGGAATATACCACTCACAGGATAATTCGCTAATCTTATCTGTTTGACTCATTGGATATTAGTTGTTGGGCGTTTACGCCTCTGCACTCTGTATGACTGAGTGTTTTGGTATTGCACTTGTGCAGTTATTAATCCAGTGGGAATGCAGAAAGATAAAGTGGATATCAACACGAGTGTGTAAAAAAAAAAGAGAACTACAACAGTGTGTTACTCCGGAACAAAACCACCAGGAGACACGGATGGCAAACATCATCTTTGGGGACATATAGGCTGGTACATCTTAGTATTACAAAGACAGGTGCAAAGAGCACTAGTACTAACAGTAGCCAATGTCATATTATACCTCAAGCTGAATATCAGTGAGAGAAGACAAACGCATGTATGCTAGTGATCCAAATGAGAGGATACACAGCAATGGAAAGAGACAAACTGAGCCTATGTTCATGGGTCTGCACCTCATACGGAGCGAGTGGGCCCATTTGAACGAACCTGGGAGAGAGCACAATAGTTTAGTGCCTCACCCTTTAGGTATTGTGGAGCCCTGAAGGGCTAGAGTCATACCCGTCTCTCTGATATGAGAATAATCCACGAGTTGGTGAACTCTTTGAGAGCCAAGTATCCAGCGCTCCTTGTTGAGCGGCTGTGGTATACTTGTGGGGTACGGGGGCGTAACCCTTTTTAAGGGGGGTAGAGCCTCTTGGCTGTGCACATGTGTGCACTAAGTTTTGGTTGTTGTGCACATGTGTGCACTAAGTTTTGGTTGTTTTGTATGCATTGCATACAAAGAATTGGTGGTGTGCGGGGCATACGAGGTTGTTTGTTTAGTATGCATGGCATACAGTGAATTGTGAATTGGTTTTGTGGGTTATGTTTGGTACGTGGGGCGTACGTTGTTTGGTATGTTTGTGTGTGATGTGCACTTATATGTATGTATCTTATGAGATACTTGTTTGAATGTTGTATTTACACCCATGTGTGTAATACTTTTCTTATGCTAATTGTGATATGTATTCATATTGCTTTAGAGAATGATTACATATGGTATCGCCTAGATACGAAATGAATCATTAGATATGGAATGTGGAACAATGGAATGTTAAGGACACCTCAGGGAGGTTGTCAGGGTTGGTAGAACTGATAGGAAATGATGGTGCTGATGGATCACCTATATCCATATATGATTGAACTAACGCCACAACATGATGGCTATGTGCTGTATAAGCGCAATACGATTTGTGTTAATGATATATCACATAGATATACATTATGGGAATAATGGGTAGTTATACATTGATATATACTTACCTACTCGATTAAGAGACTTCGGGACGAAGTCTTTTTAAGGGGGGTAGATTGAAATATCCCAAATTAATAAAACATGGATTAAATATCTAATAACATTAATTAAGGCCTAAGCATGCCTTAAAAGTCAACTGAGAACAACAGTGGTCAACACAAATCAAGATGTTGCACCATTTGACTGTCTAGGGTAAATAAATACCCAAATGAACTTCTTAGGACCTAAAAATTTGTCCTAAGCATATTAACACATTATTAAACATATTAAAATCGTTGGACAACACTCCAACACAAAGAACAAGCACTTTCATGCTTCAAGGTCAAAAAGGGCAAAAATGTGCTCTAAGAAACCTTAAAGGTCTAATGACCTCTAAACGATATAAAATTGGATACCATGATCAAATATCATGTAAGAAACACAACAAAACCGTTGTCAAAGAAAACCAAGCTCAGAAACTCCTTGAGACACAAAATGTGCACTAAAACTCCTTAAAGCACATTTTTGTGTAATTGCCTTCTAAATTGGTTTTAAATGGGCTAAAAGGTTATAATTACCTTTAAATATAATAAAATATCATATTATATGATATTAGGAATTTAATTCCAAGAATTTACGAATTTTTACAAATTTAATATTAAAATATTAATAAAACCCTAAAGTGGGGCCCGTTTGGGTCAACATTGACCAAGTTGGTCAATGTTGACCATTGACCACGAATTGAACCTCTTAAAATTGGTGGAATGAGTCTCTTAATAGACCAAGAGACAAAACCCATGTGACAATTAAAGAGATTCCTTTGCTTTTGCATAAAATAAGTAAAAGAATACTTTACCTTATAAAACAAAAAGATGTCTACCACTTGCCTTCCCATGTGAGGAGCCAGCCGATTTTGGAGCCTCTCTTCTCCTTGTTACACGGTTGATACAAGGCTCCAAGCAATACAAGACAAGACATGGTGACTCACTTATTCATTAATTGATTAAACTAACATTATAACTACATAATTGAATCAAATAAGCACAAATAATTCATCACCTTTCTCAATTTAGGCTGGCTGCCCCCTTGAATTGTCTCCAACGATTTTTCAACTTCAATCAAGGCTTGATGAGTCATCAAGTCACTTAAAACATAAAAAATGCAAAAAATGACATTAAGGACAATTTAAGCCTATCTCCTTCATTTATTCACTCCAGCCGAGATTGCTTCAGCCATAAGCTCTCTTTGGATCCTCTTCACCGTAGGTAAGTGTTCCAAGCTCCATTGAAGAGAGCTCAAGCTCTAGGTAAGCTCTTAAGGCATAAAAATGCCCATTTTCTTCATCTTACTTTCCTTTTTCCATTGATCTACACTCCAACCTTTTCTATACATCTATGTAGAGTGATTTGGAGGTTAAAGGAAGAATAAATTTCGACCATAACAAGATCTAAGGTGGAAAGTTCAAGTTTTGACCATTTAAGGTAAAAATGTGCTCTAAGCACATATCTCTACTTCCTTGTGAATTTCGGTTGTAAACCTTGGTTCCCTAGCCTTATTTTCTCCTCCTTTTCATGTAGATTCAGTTGGTATACCAAGATCTACAAGGAGTAGCTAGATCCAAGCCAAAAACACCATTTTTGGCATCTTAAACAAGGTAAAACTTAGCTATCTTCCAAGCTAACTACCCACGGTTTTATACCTTGTTCTTAAGAGAGTTTTGATACTCTTTCTTTCTGGAAAAATAGGGCCGAGATCTTACTCCAACAAGCTTGAAGATCTAAGGTAAAAATCAATGATTTTCATGACTTAAATTACTTCTCATGGTTAGCTCATGTTTGGAGTTTAATCATGCCTTGTTTTCTACATGAAGACAAGTAAATCAAGCTTTGGAGAAACTCTCCTTAAGGTGTCGAATCCAAACAAGGTTCTACCTAAGTTAAATCAAGGTATAAATCACTTAAACATTAACTTTGCTAAGTTAATATGTTCTTACACTACTCCTAATTAATTGCCGTGAGTGGAGAGGTAAAAATAAGGTCTTGTTTGACCTTAAAATGATTAAGGAATGGTTTAATAAATTTTATAACTAATTAAATAAGCATAATTGTCAAATTTAAGACATTATGTGGAAGTTTGGTAATTAAATGAAGAATACATGGTGAGGCCGAAAGTTTATTTGTATTTTGGGACATTTATGTGTAATTTATTTTGTGAGCAAATGTTTGTAATAAGGCCATGTATTTTAGGCCATTTTATTTATGCATTTACAAGCTTTTATTTAAAGTTTAGGTGATATATAATTATTACCGAAATGAAAAGGGGTTAAAGTGTAATTAAATTAAATTTAGGGGCTATATAATAATTAAGCCAAAAATTAGAGGTTAAAAGGAGTTTAAATAAAGTCTATAAGACTTTATAAAGTTTTGGGGTTAAATGGTAATTTTTGGAAAGTTTGGGTACAAACCGTGAATGATGAAGATTAATGGTCAAGGAAATATTAAGGTGGTAAACCTTGACCATATGATAGGTTTTGACCAAATTAGATAATTTAAATAACTAATTTAAGGTTTTATAATAAGATAAGTATCTTATGGTAATATTTTTATAACATATGTGGTAAATATGTTATTACCGAAAATAAAGGGTGTACAATGGTATTTTAAATACCCATGGGCTATTAGGAATTTTTAGGAATTTATTGGGTTGATTTTGGAATTAAAATGAACTATATATGTATAGTATATAGTTATTATGTCATTATGACACTTTGGAGAAATATAGGTGGTGGAAATGTGAATACTAAAAGTATATGGGTTAATAAGGATATTTATAACCATTTGGAGAAATTTGGTGATTTTTAGAATTATATAGGAGCATTTATTAAGATATATGTATAATATATAGTTTTAATGAATTATTAAACTATATGTTATAAATAGGGCCAAAAGGCAATTATTGAACAGTTTTGGTTCTGTTCGGTATTTTATAAATATTGACCATAGGTTATATTTATATTAAGGTTGGAATGTTATATTAAAAGGAATATATAACATGGTATAAGTTATGGGATGATTTTATAAATAAAGGAGATTATGGTTTATGAGAAAGAATAAGGTTTAATATATATGCCTATGAGGCAATATATAATAGTTTTGTATAAAAACTATAGGTTATAAGTTAAAGGAAATAAGAATATCACATCAAATGATATTAGCATATGGAATAACATTACATAATGTTATGTGGTCAAAATCGAATTTAAATAAATTCAAGGGCTTTACCGAATTGATAAAGTTTGGAAAATGAATTTTAGACTAAGGTCTACAATGTTATAAATGTTATAACAATTATATGGTTCAGGTGGAATTAATATAAGTAAGGATATTCACATAAAATAATGTGGCAAACTATAAATAAATGGGATTTATAAACTAAGGTGTTTATGGAATAAATCTTAGGATAATAATCTTAATATAAGTTGTATAATATAATACAACTAATGGGAATAATCATCTAATAAAATATGATAAAATGTAACATAAAATATAAGAGTTTATTAAACTCATGGGAATTACCTACGTGGTAAATATATACATACACAAGAATAGTGTATATAAGGTGAATATATATTTTGGTTGAAAACCATATGATTTAATGGTGGTGGTTATTTAAAAAAAATATATAGTTACGAACTATAAGTTATGAATTTTGATTGCAAATATTGTTTGCTAAAGATAAATGGATCATATAATACATTGTATTATAATGGATGGTGGGAGAATGATACAATATAATAAATGATGCAATACAAGAAAATAATATAATACAATCATGAATGCATACATGCAACTATGGGTTACGTACCTAAACTGGATGGTGGATAAGATCAAAAGAAATGTAACGAATTAAACTTAACAGTCGAAATGTTTTGACATACGAGTTTTAAAGTAACAAAGCCGACCGGTTTAGAGAAACCCGTAACAAACAACTGTAGAAAACAGGGATGTACTGTCGGGGTTACTTATTATTCGGAAATACCGGATGTAGTTAGTCATGGAGACTGACTTATAGTTTTAATACCGTTTAGATTATACTTCTGACAAGGACGCTTGACAAGCTAGCGGACTACACGGAGCATAGGATCTTGCTGATTCATACTCCACCGTAATACGATCAGGGTGAACGGTATGTAAAGGGGTTTGATCCGAGTTGACCTAAGGTTGCTCCTTGGGCTCGGATTTGGTTGATATAACTTGTGTGTTATATGTGTGCGGTTACATGTATGTGTTTAAGTGTTACTGCATTATTTATTTATGCACGAGCGTCCTACGGGACTAACACTACGTCGACTATAGATCGACTTATATAAACATACATATGCGTTGTGATGACATGACGGTTACTTGATATAATACCATGATATTAATATTAAGTATATGGTAACCTAAGTAAAACACTTAGGGGCGAGTCACGACATTGTCGGTCTCTAGAGCATGGATCTCGAACATGAACATGACCTAGATTACTTCTAGGTATGCGTGAGACCCATTGGGCAGCTAATTAATAATTAAATTTTCCATAAGACTAAGAGCATATCTTAAAAATTATGAGAGAGAGATGGTATGAGTTGAGTTGAGTTGAGTGGAGGAATCCCGGTAGTTTACGAACTACTTGGTTGCGCATTTATGATCACTGAGGGGTTTCCTAATTGGATTCCGCTCCAGGTTATATCCAACGAGCCCAAACTGGATCGTGGATCAGGTGGCTACGGCCTTTTTATGGACGTCTTACGAGACATAAGAGAGTCAGGGGCCTCCGGACCTCTGGCGAAATGAGCACCTTTGTGTGTACGGGAGGACTACTGTCCATGGTGAGGTTATTGGGTTGTCCTAACATGACGCCCAACTGGTATTAATAATTAAACATGGTTGGATGGAGCCTACAAGGCTAAGGTAAACTAAATATGAAAACTGTACGCCACGGCGAATGTACATTGTACATATGGATGGGGCCTTGAAGGCCAAACTAAATTAAATTAATAAAGGATGGTATACGCTACGGCGATTGTGCATTGCACATTATATGGTCATTACTCGATACGTTCGATATACAACTGTTGTTTGTGATATTAAATGAATGTTTGGATATTTGGATGGATGGTTGAATGTCTATGGATATTTGGATGGATGGTTAAATTTATTATGCATGTTTATTACAGTATTGATTATATCTGTAAAATGGAAAAGCATGAAATCAATCTAATAATAAGATGGTTAAAATGACAAGTGACCATTAGGGTCTAGGCCCGGCATACACAGCGTCTATCGCTGATACTACACTCATGCAGGTTGTTGATTATCGCCGGAGCCGAAGTGCGGGAACAGGGTAATTAGAGTTTACTTTAATTACCGCACATGGAGTTGGTTTGGTATAGCAATGAAGATGGTGAATGGTAATATGGTAAGGTTATGTATATTGAGGTTTGGGTAGACGCTCACTTGTCGCTATTTATGGTTTATGGACTTAGAATGATGTATAGGAGTTTTCTCGTTATCACGGCGGTTAGCAGTTTGTATGTGTTGGAAGTTGGATGTAGTTTGGCTTCGTTGCTCGTATGGGCGAGTAATGGCCGGTGACACCCGAGTGAGTTTTGTAATTGTTATTTATTTTCCGCTGCGAGACGTTTTATTTATTGCTACGTGAGAGATTATATCGTGATTATGGAGAGGGGTGTTACAGCCACAACGGTCATAAGTCCTCCCATCACACCCGATGTTCACGGCCCAAGTCAGAAGACCACTCAAGGACGTTGGACGTTGCTCCCTAAGTTAGTTCCGGTATTTGCGGAACTAACTCCCTCGACCTACCGGTTGTAATGCTAGTATAAATAGGTTGTGTAATAGCCAGTTTCAAGCGTGCTTTCATTGAGAAATATTTTAGAGCTTAGAGAGAGAGAAAGAATTGCTTTGTAAGCCAGAGAGAGAGAATACGTACCAAGCTAGTTAGTGCATTCTAGATAGACTCTGCCTAGGAAGATCCTAGTTTCGCTACGCTTACCATTGATCTGATCAGAAAGTGTATTGGGTGAGTGAGTGAAAAACCGCTAAGTAGATCCCTTCTACTTAGTGGGCATTTGTAAGTTGTTTTATTTGACCAGGAAGTGAAATAGCTTATTTGTGTATCTTGCTGAGTTCCACAGAGTCCTTCTATCTTTCTAGCATCATTTCGTTTCAATCACTTCAAAGTCTTCTGCACCTTTAGTTTAATCAATTCGATTGAGTGCCTCTACATCACAGAGTGTTTCTCACTTACAAAGACTAGTTGAGTCAAACCAACTCTTAGACTAACACCTTTGGTTGGTTTGAGTTAGCCACCCGATCCTACAACTGGGCTCAATGGAAGAAACAGTAACAAAGAAGGATAGAAATTTTTGCACTTTAGATCTTGTTTGAACACCCTTTGAAATATCATAAATAATGTTCTCATTGGGATGATTTCGATATAGGGTTCTATGTTGATGAAGAGTGATAGTTGATAGGGGATATGTAGAATTCAATTGTGAATTTTCATTGGTGACTAGTTGTGGATCGGTCTCCGTCCTATCTGGCTGTTGCTCAAGAGTTGTTGGCGTGTCTAGGACACCTTTACTACTATTTTGTTGTGTCAAGCTGAAACCTCTTGTATCATCTTGATCTAAGCCTCTGTTATCATCCAATTCAGATTCATCAAACACGACATGGACACTCTCTTCTACCTTCAAAGTCCGTTGGTTTTGAAGACTTTGTAGGCTTTTCTTCAATCTGAGTATCCTATGAAGATGGCACAGTCGCTTATAGCATCAAATTTTCCTAGGGCATTTATACCCTAAATTTTTTCCCTCGGGAAGGGCCCTAATGCACAAATATGGAGGCAAGGTGTAGGATCGGACATCTGACTCAAACTAACTCAAGGTGTTAGTCTGTGAGATGGTTTGACTCAATCGTACTGAGGATGGAATCGTACTAAGGATGTGGAAGCAGTCAGTCGAACGCAAGTAGATACACAATATAAGTTATTTTATTTTGTGATCAAACAAAACAACTTACACTACCCACTAAGTAGAAAGGATATACTCAGTGGTTTCTTACTCACTTACCCAACACAATTTCTTATCAGTACAGTGATAAGTGTAATCAGACTAGGACCTACCTAGAATGACTATCGATGTGTGCAAATTGAAACTAGTACTTTTCTCTCTTTAAGATAAGCGAAGCTTTCTCTAAACATGTGTTGTGAATAATTCTCTCGGGAAAACCTTGATGAGAAATGAAATGACAAGTCTCTTATAGAGTTGTTAGGGTTTAAACGTTGGAGAGAATTAGTTCCTAAATTTTAGGAACTAACGACTATATCCTTGAATTTCGGAAGCTACAGCCAAGTCTTCTGATTATTGCCACATTGAGAGAGAATTTTTTAAATACCCTGTAAATAAAAATAGTGATTAATTAGGCTAATATGTAATTTAGAAGCTTAATTATGTCTAAATAATCATGAGGAAACAAATCCCGAAGAAAACGGATCCTTAAAACGGATTAAAAACATAAACGAACCTTAAAGCACATTTTTCGAGGAAACCGGGAAAACGCGACTTTAAGCGGGTCAAATAGACTCGTAATAATTTTGGTCAACCAAATAGTCATTAATAAATATTAATGAAGGTTTAGAACCAATAAAATCAATTAAACGTGAAAATAGTAAAAACTGTAACAACCGGGACGTTGTGGGGTGAGAGTGTAAATAAAATAAACTAGTGTGTCCACTATTGCAAATAAAATTTTAAGACCCCATGTGAGGGCTGTGTGAGCCGGCTGCTTACTCCCTCCCTCTCTTATTTTAATTGTTCCTAATATGCTAAAGGACAAGGCAATAAAGTAAAACAAAAACAAAAGTAAAACCTCACTTTTAGCTCTCTCTCTCCTAACTCCTCACACTCTCACGTACAGCACTCCCCCTCACTCTCTAATTTTCTCTTCTTCCTCCTTGAAGCCTCCAATGGCGATTTGCATAAACCAAAACAACTCCCTCCTTCTCTCCTCTTGTTAAGTGCTCAAACCTTCACCAAAAATTGCAAAAATTGTACCATTGTGTTCTTCTCATCAAGGAGAGCATTTCCTCCTTTTCCAAATTCGAAAACAACCAACTTCATCTCCATGGGTGTTCTTGGTTTTGAAGATAAAGACCACCATTAGAAGCCTCTTCTTCACCTTGTTGGTCTAAGGTAAAAAGAAATCCGAAAATACTACCCTTTCTTGCTCTTATTTGTTAAATAAGAAATTTCAAGTTTTTGAGTTTCTTGTTCCTTACTTCCAGCCGATTTTTGGCATCTTTGGAGAGTGGAAATCATACTCTTGTTGCTATTCTACACTCCTTCTACATATTTGCAAGGTAATGCATTTCCTAAACCCTAAAACTTACCTTAAAGCTTTAAAGATAATTTACGGGATAGTTGAATTAAATGGTAGTGTGTAATGGGCTGTAGCTTTTGAGAATTGAATTTCCATAACCGGTGGGAAGAGAGGAAAGGAAAGGAAGAAGGAAAGAAGAAAGAAGAAGGAAAGAAAAGCTAGAAGGAAGACAAGGTAAATTATGCTCACCTTGTGTAGTTTTGTAATGCTTCATGTAACAGATTTTTGGTAGTTTAATTGGGTATTGTAAATGGTAATGAGTAGTAGTATAATGTGTAAGAGAACCCTACTGCTTTTAAAGCTTCAAAAGATGATGAAAAACTTGTGTGAACCTTAAGAAAGGAAATGGTGTGTGTGCAGGAATTTAATGAGTGCTTAAGGTCTAGTATTTGTGTTGGAGAGTTGTGTATTAGTATTGTTTATGAACAGGTGATATGAATGAGAAATGTGAGTGAAAATAATGTGGTGAGAATGTAAAAATATAGGGGAGACTATGTCAAATTTTATCTAGAACTAGATGTTGGAGAAATATGTGACTACTTCTACAACTTAGGCAGTGTACCTGTCGTTTTGCGGAATAGTGGATTTATGGGGTTGTCGAACTCTTGGGGACCTCGCTGTGGATAACTGATAGTGTAGCAAATTGACTGAGACTTCTAGCAAACAGGTTTTATCATTTTTTAGGGAAAGAGTATGATTAAAAGCTAACTTATAAGACAATAATAAGAACAATTAATCAAAGCAGAATAGAAATAGAAATTGTAAATCTTTTTGTTTTTAAGAAAGCACCCTGGGTTATTCTACTCACCTATTTTATCCAATTATGTCAATATACACTTTCACCACTTTAGCAATAAACTCAGGAATCTTAATTAGTTCATTGACCGGTCCTTGTACAACAAACCCTAACTAGCAGAAATAACAAGCCGCAAAATATGCCCAAGTTAATTCAACTAATCGCATTATTAACAATTCCTATTGGAGACAGATTAACCTATAGGCGAAACTCGCTTCTAGTCGTTAACTCGTTTTGACTTCCTATGTCTAGAATCTTGTCTTAGCACCGCATTTCAACAAGAGACTACAAATATCACTATAATAATTGTACAAGAAGATTAAAGCGCATTAAGGACAAGAATCAAAATATTGCTTAGATGAATTATAGTGGAAAGTTACATAACACAATTATATAAAATAGGCTCGCTTCCAAACCCGGGAGGCTAGGTTTATTAATCACACATAATTATAAAAACAAACATCAATAATAAGATAGACATTAAAACAGAGTAAAGTTAAAGGAAAGAAAGAACTCTATTTGGGGAGAGTTGTTTCGCTTCCGGGATCGTTTCTGTGATTATGCCGACCTCAAAATGATGATAAATAGGTAGAACGAAGAAAACGAACAAATGGGCACAAGTTGGTCATGTCCGGGTAGGGGCTACACGGACACAAATCCGGACAGCACCTGTCCGGGTAGGGGCTACGCGGACACAAACCCGGACACGGCCTGGTTTTGTGCAGATCATCTTCTTCGTCTGGTTTTCTGGAAAATGGAATAGTTAGAATTATTTTGTGATGGGAGATGATGGAAATGAAGTGGAGATGTGGATGTATGGATGGAAAATGAAATTTGGATGGAGGGAGAGTGAGTTTTGATGAGCGTTGATGAGCTTTCAATTTTTTGAGCGATGATCAAGAAGATTGAAGGAGCGTGGGTTTTTATAGAGTTGAGGAGAGGAAGAAGTTAAGGGTGGATGGGATAGAATGTAGGCGGTGGTGGTAGATGGATAAAATATAGGCGTCGTAGATAAGAGAAGAGGAAGGCGGCACCGAAAGTTACAACGCGTGAAATCTGGAATTCGGCGCCGCACTTTACACGTGTCCGGATTTGTGTCCGGATAGGGCCCATCCGGACGTGAGACGTCCGAGTTTCTGTCCGTGTTAAGGACACACATGTCCTGGCGATAATTTGTACGTGTCCGAGTTTCTGTCCGTATACGGACACATTTATAATTCTTGTCCATGTTTGCGTCCTGTATACGGACACATTTAGTCGCGTCCGGGGGTGCGTCCGTGGTACGGACGGGTACAGACGTGTGTATTTTTGCGTCCGCATTTGCGTCCGTGATAAGGAAGTGTTTTTATGTATGTCCGTGGTGGAGTCCGTGGTACGGACACCCCTGTCCGGGTTTGAGTCCGTATTGCGGATATGTGTATTTTCGTCCTCGTTTTTCTGCAACTTCAACTGGGCTTAGATTCTTCGTTATAACTCTGTTTTACTCGCTGTTTGTTGCGTTGCGAAGCTTGTGAAGTAAAATATGTGATTCCAAGACTATTTCATGTTTTTGACACATAAAATCTATCAGTTCATATCAAAACATAAATCTAAGGAAAAACATACGATAAGTGAGAAATACGACAAGAATTGTTATGAAAATAGGAACAATTATAGCCCTAAAGATAGATGTATTTTGCACTTATCACTAGAACACTTAAGAGCTAGAAAGTAAGTGGAAGAACACTTGGAAACAGTTTTTAAAAGGAGCTAAGTAGTGGGTAGGTTAAGAGAGATAGTTAATTCATTATAAGCCTTAGGAATGACATTAGGAAGAGGAACCATGAATTGTAGATGTGAGAACCAAAATCTGTAGCATAATAAGACTAAGAGGAATTTTTACAAGTGTTGAAATGGAGTTTAGGAAAATGAGGTGTGTGAATTGATATAGAAAAGAGTAATGAGTTTAGTAGATGAGTTAAGGAGTGTTTTAAGGTGTCTAAGCATGTAGGAAACTTGTGGAAATGATTAAGAAAAGATAGGGTGTGAATTGAGGGGAATTTTGAGTTCAAAATGAGTAATTAAAATAAGTACTGGGCTGGACCGACCCTAGCAGGGTCGGTCGGCCCGAAATCTGCAGTCTCGGAAGCTTCTGCATTCGACCGACCCAGGGGACCGACCCTGCCTGGGAAGGGTAATGGAATAAAGAGTTAAATCAATAATAAGTCATTAACCATACAACTCCATGTATGTCATAGGACTTAGATTGTGAACACCGAAGGAAAGTCGGTTACAAGTACAACGGTGAACGGTATGAACTTCTCATGCCCCGTATGCTACCTTGGTTACTCTGATTTGTGTGTTGTGTGCTAATTGATCACCTAAATAAGATAAAACGCACGAATCAGATTTATCATGCTTACTTGTGATTACATGATATTGTTCCTTGGTGAATGTTTATCTTAAATCATAGTTTGTATAATTCATGAAATGAATGAATGATAATGAAGTGTGTGTATGCTTGATGTACATTGTGGTGACCGAATGATGTTGTGATGGACTTCTAACTGATTCCTAACAAGCTAACCAATCTAACATAATAAATTGGTAAATTGGAATGAGTAGAAGTCCGATATAGTTTCGGCCATGCGTGAGGAGGCGGAGACACAAGAGGTTGGATCCAAATCCTGGATTTTAATCTTTTCCGAGGCCCAAACCCCTTAAATGGGTAGCATCCTGGATTAGTGAGCCACCTAAAGCCCGGTGGTGGGACGGTGTAGTCCCTGCCCGGAGGTCATACCGACTTAACATGAGTATAAGTAAGTAAGTAAGAGTAAGTAAGTGAGTATGGAAAAGTAAGTAAGTAAAGTATGAGTATGTTTGTGTAAGTGTTGTGAAATGAGTAAAAGAGTAATGAACATCCGATTAACCCGGATGTGTAATTGGCTAACCCTTGAAGAGGTAAGTATTGTGTATGGTATGGATATACTGTTTGGCTTGTGTATTGTCTGCAGTTGTGGGTATTGTATCTTGTATGAATGTATTGTATATATAAAAGCATGTATGTATGCCTAAATGAACCGCATGTATAGTCGACCAAAAATAGTCGGCGTGCCCTAGTTAGCACGCGGTATATGCGAAGTTTATATGCAGCGTTTTGCTGAGCCCCTTGGGGCACTGTTTTTAATTTTACAGGTGCTCGTGAAGGGTGAAGATGGTAATGAGATCAAGATGGTTTCTTTTTGTGTACTTAGTGGATTTTGAAAGGTGTACCAAGTTGTACATGGCTATAGGCCTTTTTGTTTAGCCGGTTTACCATGGGGTACACCCTTTTTTCGATATTGTGGGAATTATGAATTGGTATAGATGAGTAGTTTTTTAAACTCATTATTTTTGGTAAACTTGAGAAAGGATGTAATCAACTACACTTGATACTCGGTAATCCAGCAATGTACGTCGATGGTATTTTGTATTTGGTAAGTAATGTTAGTAGCTCGGTACTTTCTAGACATCAGACCGTTACTGTATGTAGTGTAAGCCTTGCTAGCAGTATGGGCGGTTAGCGGCGTTGTATCACCCGCCGTAGTATTAGTATTTCCGCTGCGAGTAGTAGGATGAACGGGACAATTAGACGGTAAGTAAGGGATTAGCGGTAGGGGTTTTACAATTTTGGTCTGTTTTTTAACGTTGATGACCTTTGTAAGGTCAATGTAGTTGCTGTAGTTGCTCCTTAATTTTCACAACTGATTGACAAACTCTCTCGAATTATCAGAAAGTCAAGGCATCGGATTTGCTCACATTTGCATGAATTTCGGTCCAAGGCTGATGGTTGATGACCATTATGATTTAGTGAACGTTGCTCCTTAAATTTCGCAACTGATGGATGAACTCACATGGATGGACTCACTCGATCTTTCAAGGTTGACTGACTCTGTCTTGTTTTGAGAAGTGCGATTGACTCGTTTAATTTGGTTGACTATCTCATCAACACCTTCATACTCCAACAGTTTCCCCCTTGTTGCTGATGATAGTAAAACTCTTTATGTGAATCCCGAATGAGTCGATCTGTAAAACAAGACATGAGCAAAAAGACTTTTGGGGAACCGACCCTGTCCAAGTTCCCCCTTAATTGAAGCAGATAGATAGAGTGAATCTTTCATTCAGAGTTCCCCCTGAATCGATAAGGGCAATTCGGCAGAGCACAACCTACTAAGTGAGATCCAGAAAAGGAAATATATGCCTAAGCTAAGAAAATTTGCAACCAACATGCAGAGTAAAAACAAAACAGAATATCCAAACTTCACCTAAGACCTAGTCGCAATAGAGACAAACTCAATCCAGAACATAACCAGAGTGACCCGTTCGTAGAGAGACGGGATTCACTACTTCCCCCGTTTTGCTGTCATTAGTAGAAGAAGGTTACAACAGAGTCTAAGTCAATCCATACACTAAAAACAAATAGATTGTGTCCATAATGCAAGCATACTCATGGACGGCATGGGGCAAGAAGTATTGTCATATTCCACAATACCTTTCAATTCCACATACTCATAACTTGTAATGATCCATATTGCATTGCATTGAAGTTTTGAAGACGTTATAACACTATATTTGCGATTCATAAATATTTAACAAGTTAAACACACAGGGACTGTCTCCATCCCCCAGACTTTTCTCTCTACCCTTTTAGTAGTTTTGGGCCAACTTTCCCAGGTTTTGCACCCTTACGAAGTTAGTTGATGAAGCACCCTTAAAGGCTAAATAACCGAGTGGACGATGTCCATTTTGGTTCAGGAAAAACAAATTAGCAGATTACCTTGCTTTTGTCCTTTCTTTTTTAATGAAAACCGCTAAGGGACACAAAGAATAGACACAGTCTATCGATACGAGAACACGGACTGACTCAAATAGTATGAAAACAACACCTACTAATTATTACAGCCAAGGGAGAAGAGAGATTGTCGTCTTACGTTGATTGAGTCATTCCGATTGCTGAACAGAGTGCCTCGAATCTGGCGGTAGGAAAAGGCTTGGTAAAGATATTTGCTAGCTGATCCTCTGTTGGAAGAAAGTCAAGTTGCGTTAGCTTTTTCTCAATACATTCCTTCAATAAATGGAAACATATTTCAATGTGTTTGGTTCTCGAATGTTGGACTAAGTTTTCAAAGATTTTAAATGCACTCTTATTATCACAGAAAATAGCAATTTGATCTCAATAGAATTTTGCTTTGTAGAGGACCAAGAGAATAAGCATAGACTAAGGAATTTTGCATTACCAGATGTACTCTTTCGATCATGGAGGGAATCTGTCCATACAGAATCACTAAAACTAGTTAAAGTAATATAGGGGCACGAAGGTACCATAGATGAAGTTGACTGATTCCTTTTAAGTAAGATTCGCTTAACCGCCTTGATTCAAGTTTACGACTGTGTGTAGTCATGTTACTCATGTGAAAATCTTATTTTAATTTTTGAATACCTTTTCGTTCTACTTTGAGGCTATTTCATGTGTTAATTATTAAGGAAGTTAGCTTATAATATGAATTAAAAGCTATATTTCCACAATAAAAATTATCTGAAAATTATAAAATGCCTTTTATAATGATTATGGTGTTTTGAGATGATTAACAAGTCATATAAAAATAGAAATTCCCAAGACTGTCCTTGGAAATCCTGCTTTGGTGCATTTTGATCATTTTACCCTTACATTTACATTTGTGTACTAGAGCCCTTCCCGAGGGTCAAAATTTTGGGTATAACAGATTGCCCCCCGTCAACTTGACTTTGTAGTGAAGATTAAAATACTAGTTGATGCTTAAGTGATACCCCAAAATTTTGCCCAGTCTTAGAGAATTTGCTCCCTGTCTCGAGTTTTTACCGAAAATCTATTGGTTGCGTCGAGCTATTCTGAGGCGCTGGCTACCTAAAAGAGAAGTCTAAGTTTGATGGGCTATTCTGAGGCTCTAACTACCGAAAATGTAAAAAGCAAGCTAAATTAAGAAAGAATACACTATACTAAGCAGCAAAGGTGTCGGGAACCTGAAAATGAGTAGACTATACCGAGCATCTAAGGTTCGGGACCCTAAAAGTGAATAAACTACACCGGGCATCTAAGGTGTCGGGAACCTGAGAATGAATTAACTAAGTCGAGCATCTAAGGTGTCAGGAACCTGAAAGTGAATGAACTACGCTGAGCATCTAAGGTGTTAGGAACCTGGAAGTGAATAAACCAGACCGAGCATCTACCTGAAAGTGATTGAAAAGAAAGGTGTGATATTGATGCAAATGTGTAATCATGGCTTATGATGAGTTTTCGGCTAAATAGTAAAAGTTAAGGCTTATGATGAGCCTGAGAGTTTGTGGTGATTAAGGTTTATGACCAGCCTGAGGTGAAGTGGTGATGGTCAGGAATTATTATGAGCCTGAGATTGAGTTCTACTAGTCGGGTGACTTCTACTACTCAGGTGAGTTCTGCTACTTGGGTGAGTTCTGTTACTCGGGTGAAATTTGCTACTCGGATGAGTTTTGCTACTTGCGTGAGTTCTGCTACTTGGGTGAGTTCTGCTACTCGGGTGAGTTCCGCTACTTGGGTGAGAATCTGTATCTCTAAAGAATTATACCTTCGAGTGAGAATCTATATCTTTGAAGAATTTGTATCTTCGAGTGAGAATTTGTATCTCTAAAGAATTTGTATCTTCGGTTTTATATTGAGGAATCGCATATGGAAGGATGCTATTTTGATGCAAAAATTTTGTTTACTCGGTGTCAAAGACGAACTAAATTCAAAAGGGCTAACTCGATGTCAAAATGGGACTGACTTAATGTCAGAATGCCGTTAAAATGGTTGACTTGGTGTCGAAAACAGGATTGACTTTGATGTCAAAACAAGATTGATTTGGTTATGAAAAATGGAATGCTCTCGGTGTCAAAAACTGGTGTGATTTATTTGTAAAAACTTTGATCATTTATGTATCAACAAACATCTTTCTCGACAAAGACTCATGGAGCTTCAATTTTCTGACATCGTCTTTCAAACTTGAACTTTATTCTTTTGAAATCGGGCATGCTTTTGGGCTCTAGTATTGACAGTATATGCAGTGGTTAGGGTTAATGGATGGTGGTCAGGTCTTGTGATGAGCCTGTGGAATTTGGATTTCGCAAGTGTGATTTGTGGGTGTTGCTTAGGACTTATGACGTGCCTATGATGTGGGTGATGGCCAGGGATTATGACGAGCCTGAAATAGGTAGAGTTCAAGGTTATGGTATTTTTGGCCACCTTAAAATTGTTGTACTTATGGCAATTGTTGAAACAACAACTGCCCCCAGTATGCCTTTGAGTAGTCTGAGTTAAAAAAAAAAGTTCAGGAACGATCAATGACCCCCATTATATTTTTTGTTAAACACGTGACAAACCATGTCCTCACGGGATAAAGGCTTATTTGATGTGGTGCCTTTTTTACCTACACTAAATGTGTTTAGTTTTTGGACTCATCTTCACTTACAGTCATAACTACATTACTATTGAATTCGATGTTTGATGGATTTACGCGTTCGATCCATTACTTTCACTCGAGTAGACACACAATTAACAAGTCGGAAGTCTTTGAAGCTTATAACAGGGCCATGGGGAGTGATGAAGACAACAGGACCATAGAGGGATATTTTTGGGATATATGGAGCTTGGGGATGACCGAAGCTGCAACTTGTGCCTTCTCTCAGATTCGCCTTTCTCGTCTTAAAGTCGTTCGGCTACTTCGCATTAACGTTGCTTTCGAGCTTTGGACTTTGAACTCTTGAAGTTTTCCTTTACATCATTTTTCGTGTTGTTGACATTCGAATTTTTGTGGCTTTTCAGGTTTACCTTTTTTATCCTTTCTTTGAGGTTCTTATGTCTTCCGGCTTAAAACTTTTGGATGTGAGCTCTGTGGATCCCGTGTCACTTTTGGACCATTTACAGATCGTTTCATCATGCTAGTAGTGGCATTGCTTCCTTTGGACTAATGAAGGTATCATCCGAGAGTCGGGCACCTTGGCTCCTTTGGTCACCGAGTCGAATATTCATCACGGGCTGGCTCGTTTTACACAGCTAATCGATTAAAAAGGATGATATGTATGAAAGGCTTAGCGGGGGTGCCTAGGGTTTAACGTCTGGGTTTCATAAGCTTTTTGGCTATGTGGTGGTATACCTAGGTGCTTCATCATTCTTGATAGTATTGTGTTTGTTCTTGCTACTTTTCATGAGTCTAAGCGTAAATTTACAAGCTATATTCTTCAGTCAGAGTTATGTTGTTTACCTCACCTTTATATAGAGGTGATCATAATGTGTCCGGCCCGACAGCCCGGTCCGACCCGGCCCGTAAAAAAGCCCGACTGGCCCGAGCCCGATTGAGCTTCCGGGCGGGCCTGGACATAAAACCAGGCCCGAATAAAAAACCGGGCCGGGCCGCGGCACATTTTTTGAGCCCGTGGGCAAGCCTGGCCCGGCCCGATTTTATATTTTTTAAAAAAATTTAATATACATATTTAATTTTATTTAATTTTTATATATATATACAAAAATTATATATAATATAAATTTTATTTAAGTTATATATAATATATGAATCTATATTAAAATATATTAATTTTAATTTTTTTATTAATTTATATAAAAATTTTAAAAAACCGGGTCGGGCGGGCCGGGCTTCGGCAAAACCTGGAAAAAACCGGGCCTAGCCCGGCCCAGCCCGAGCATGTTAAAAACCGGGCTTGGTTTTTTAAAATAGGCCCGACGGGCCTAAAATTTTCCTTCGGCCCGGCCCGCCCGCCCGAATGATCAGCTCTACCTTTATATGTGGCCTTATGAAGTCGTGTAAAAATGACACGCTCATTCACTCAAGGTTTTTCCGCTCCAGGCGCTCTTGCCCTCTTTTCTCTTAGAAAGAGATTTTCTAATAAACTATCCTACTCAGATTGCCCCCAATATTTTTATAGGGTTTCAACAATGATTTAAAGGTTGTGTGTTTTGTGTGGGTATTTCGAATGCTTCAGGAGTGGGTTGTGGTGCCTCGTAAAGCATGTTCGATTTCTCGAGAACGAAGAACAAGTCTTTATGTTCCATTATCTGAAAATGGTTATTTCATGAGCACTTGTCTTGAAAGACATTTGAATGAAATTGATCATGTTTTTATTTATTTGTAACCCCCCTACCGCTAATACCGTCATTACCGTACCATACTTACCTTCGCAGCGGATATTACTTACTCGACGGCGGGTGTACAATGCCGTTAGTCACCCACGTGACTAACAAGGCGGTTACAATACTACTTACTATCGGTCTGATGGACATGAACATACCGAGTACTCTACACATTACATTACTTCCCATTGCATACTCATCCATAATACATACACACTCCATTATGATACTATACCGAGTATACTACAACCCTTAAATTACTGATACAGTTTAAACTTCCAAATTCGCATTACAATACAAGTACCAATCCCTACTATACAACTACCCATGCTTACGTAGCAGTCCCCGTCCTACTCTCTCGAACGGTGATCAGCTTCGGGTACCTGCACACTAAAAATGGTCCCCCGAAGGGGTCAGCTTACGCTGAATATGAAATTCGCATATACCGCGTGCTAACCGCGGTACATCGACTACTTTGGGTCGAATATACATGGAGTTCATTTACATGCATACATACATACTCATACTAAACAATACATGCATTTACATACAATCCCAATACTTACCAAGGAAGACAGATCGATGGTCAACCATTCGTACTAGTTACTTACTCGTTGCTACTTCGGGGTTGTTCGATATTCATTACACTACTCCTAACTACTCCTCACTTGTTGCTCGTTACTTACTCTTACATACTCATCACTCCATGCTCATATCCTTACTCGTACATGCTCTTCACTCCATACTCGTTACTAATGCTTGTGCATACTCGCTACTCAGTACTCCTTACTTACTTATACGTACTCAATACTTACTGCTTACTCATACATACTCAATACTCGGTACTCATCACATACTCATACTCACTTCTTACTCAATACTCTTTACTTCTCATACATACGCAATACTCGTTACTCATACTTTGGTCTCTGGGCTGAGTCATACGGAAGACTCGCCACCGGACCTACAATACGAGGGCTGTACGATCAGCTCCTCAAATACTCAAATGTCCGTACTACCGGACTACTCGTATTCCCAACACTCTTCTCTCAGAGTATAATACAATCTTACAGATTAGCCTAGAAGTATCTCTCTCGATAACCTCCACTGGCTTAGGGAATTACTACTGTCTAGTATCCTCAGGTTTAAGGGTTTCCCCAACATATCGGATGCTCTCATATACGGGACATACTTACATTAGTCGGGTCCTCTCATAATGGGTCGACCAATTACTAAGGGGTTTGGAGATCCCTCATCATTCTTCACTACTCTCATGGTTCATGTTTGTACCAAGATTAGTTCCTCTACCAGAGGTTACTTACTTACTTCCACTACTTATTGTATGTGGATTATTCATTTCGATTCTTCTATCGTTATCGGGAGGTTGTTACTCCCGTACACTCTCTCACATTCTAGTGAGTTTATTGGGTTGCGTTATCGTTGTGATCCGATAGTTTAGTGCGTTGTTATTGTTCCATTGTCTCACAATAAGACTCTTACTACGAGTCATTACATACAAGACTCATCTATGAGTCGATCTACGCACCAAGTAAGCCACACAATCAATTCAAGAAAGGTTAGCTCATGCAACATACAGCAAGACATGCAAAGAAAGGCAATAAACCGTTTTCATGCTTTAGTCTTGATTAGCCGGCATACAGCACACAAATCAATGTAACTCGGTTAGCACGTGGGGCATGAGAAAATCATACCTTTCACCGGAGTTAGCTCTACCGTGTGTTCCCTCGTTCCTTGGTTCACACTTGTTCCACTGATAATGTTTTCAACGTTATCATCAATACTATACTCATACCATATACAAACAATTACTACTCCCTTACTCACCCCGTTATCCCGGTGTAATTAATGTCCTTATACTCACAACTTCCTCAACTTGTTTCCTTACTCATTTACTTACTTTCTTACCATTATTATTTCATTAATGGTGTATTACTACATATATTTGCACCTATGCTTATAGGCATATATATATGTATATATGATTACTATGATCATATAATTAAAACATTTTTTTTTTTTTTTTGACTGGACCGGACTTGCGACCGACCTTGCAAGTCCGGTCCATTCCAGTAGCTCAAGTTACGGAAAATTTTCTGTCTCGACCGGACTTGCAAGTCCGGTCGCAAGTCCGGTCGATTCCAGTAGCTTACTGTCGCGGAATTTTTTCTGGCCGACCGGACTTGCAAGTCCGGTCGCAAGTCCGGTCCATTCCAGTAGGTTGCAGACGGGGAAATTTTTCTGGCCGACCGGACTTGCAAGTCCGGTCGCAAGTCCGGTCCATTCCAGTAGGTTGCAGACGGGGAAATTTTTCTGGCCGACCGGACTTGCAAGTCCGGTCGCAAGTCCGGTCCACCATAGGTTCAGACGGAAATTTTTCTGGCCGACCGGACTTGCAAGTCTCGCAATCCGGTCAGTTTCAGTTTTAAAATTTGTTTCCAGTCCTCTCTTTTACCCATTGTTTCCCCAATCTTCCTACATGTAATCCCACATGTTTTAGTGCCATTTAGGCCTCCTAATATACCTTAATTCATCCACCAAATCCATTACTAAATCCTTCAATTCACTTACACAATTTCCTCACTTCTTTTCCAACACTTGTAACAGTTTTTCGTTACATTAATGCTACAGATTTTACCATTCCATTCTCCCATCCAATACTTTCTCAACCAATGTCATTCCTAGCATTCTAAATACTTCTCCTTACCATACCAATTCATTTCCAAACCATTGCACTACCTATACCCAAGTTCCAACACTCATCTTACAAAATCCTGCACATTAATTCTCCTAACTTCTCCAATGTATTCTTATATACTTTGCTACAGATTTTACACTTCTTACTCTCATACTACAATTACCTTTCCATAGCTACTAAACCTCTCTACTAATCCCAATACACACCTTGGTTCTCCCATTCACCAAGCCATTCCTTAATGCACAATTCCTACCAAAATTTGCCATAACTCATCTACTTTCCTTACTTATCCACACACATCCTTTCTCATCAAATTCATCCCTATTCTAGCCAAACCACAAGGGTTCTACCAGCACACATACAAAATCTCAATACATCAATATTTCCTCAATCCACATTACCAATACACCATTATTCCTCAAATAGCATTACTAATATACATACACCATCCTTTCGGCCCTAAGGCCTACAAATCCACACATTTACTTGCTAGTACTCAAACTTCCACAATTACAACACCACTGCAACAATTTTGGTTCTTTAAATATTTTACCCTTTCCCATTACCCTAATGCAATAGAATTTTCATTAAGAAGGAGCTCTTACCTTGAGCTTTTGATTCCTTCTAATCTTTTCCATTTCTTCTTCTCTCTTTCTTGCACAATCGACCACATGGGGAATGGAGTTGCCAAACTCCATTCCCATCACCCAAAGCACATCAAACAAGTATAATTAACACACTAACCCTTAGATTTATGCTAGTTCATTGAAGTGTTCAAAATACAAATTTCTAGGGTTTACCTTTGGAGTGCTTTAGGAGGGGTTTTAGCCCTTGGTTCAAGAAGAAGAATCCACCACCATTGCTAGGTGAAGTTAATGCTCAAAAGGAGAGAGAAAAACAAGGCATTACAAAGGGGCTAAAATCGGTTTCCAAGGAAGATGGAGGAAACTTAACCTTTTGTAGAGATTTTTACCTTGTTGGAAAGAGGATACCCCAAGCTTCACAATGGTGTGCTTTTCTCTTCAAATGGGGAAAACCCATGGAGATGAAACTCATCCTTTTCGAATTTTGAAAAGATAGAAATGTAGAGAGGATGAGGGGATTACAATATGTAATTTACTTTTATTTGGAGCTCACATGTGGATGGAGCAAGGGGAGGAAGAAGAGGAAGCCATTGTTGTTTCCTTTGGGCTTCAAAATCGCCACCAGCAGAGAGAGAGGAGTGAGGAGCCGATGGAGAAGGAAGGAGGGAAGGAGAGAGAAGAGAGAAATGAGGGGGAGAGAGAAAAGGTAAGTTACTTTTGTACTTTTTATTTTATTTTGCTTTTGACACTCATTATTTGTCTAGCTAGTGTGTGTGTGTGAGAGGGGTTTATTTACCTGTTAAAAACCGGCCCTCACTGTATTACTAGCTGGAGCGTTTTTCGTCTTTTACAGAAGCGCTCGTTATTTCACCCGGTTTCGATACTATTCACTAACCGGGTCCGTTTTCCGGAATTTTCTCGTTTAGTCATGTTTACTGATTATTAAGCTTCCGTAATTGCTTAATATTTATTATTTAATGATTTACAATTTTTACAGGTCTGTTCGACCACTTAAAATCACGTTTTCGAGTTTCCTCGTGAAACGTGCGCTAATGCTCTATTAGCGTTTTAATACTTTCTTGGGATTCGTTTTCTTCGGGAATCATTCCCGTATACTAATTAGGCATGAATAAGCCTTAGGAATCCTTACAATACTATAACCGAGGTCTCGTGCCTCTTATGGTTAATTAAACGCTCATTTTGGCGTTTTCCCGCTTTCTAAGCGTTTTTCTCGTTTCTTTTGGATTTATTTTCCTTACCAAAAATTACTTAGGCACCTTTAGGCCCTTAAATACTATATTAAAATAATATAATCACCATATTTAAGTTCGGGGTATTTCAATCTACCCCCCTTAAAGAACTTTGCCCTCAAAGTTGGTGAATCTAATACTGTTACTCGTACCAATACTCTATGTTAAGGTTATGACCTCTACATATAATTTGTCAAACTCCAAGTGTCTGACATGATGCATACTACGCATCCAAACAGCATGTCACTGCATGCATAGCAATCAAAAATATCCGTTTTACTTCTCTCCAAGGGGGTCCACCCGAAGGCAATTAGGTACCATCCTCCCCCAATGGAGAGTGATCCCTCAGGTACCGGTCACGTTTGAACACTTACGCTTTCTGGTTCACGGCCGTCATGACTTGAGCACTTACGCTTTCTGGCTCTACGGTCCTTTGGTTCTGATCAAATTCATTTGCACATATAGAGATCCTCCGGCACTTACTCATACTTACTTACTCATACTGTACTCATACTTACTCATACTTACTCGGGACTACGCTGCCCCTGTGCCTTTGGAAAAATACAAAACACACACTGTTACCGTACCATCGGTGTAGTGGTTTCAAACTACTCTACACTTCCACGGACTCAAAACTAGCTTCTCCTCCTATGGTTTCGACCGGATACCCGTGCCTAGGCATGGAGGTCCACTAGCGTCCGTGGGAGCGGTTTCAAAACCGATCCTCATTCTCAATTTTGAAGAAAACATTGTACCAAAATAGTTTGGAAATTCATTTTGAAAACTTGCATACATCTCCTAATATTCATTTATGATGATTATACCTATTACTAGTGTCATTGTTGTGACCACTTAAGGGAGCTTCCAGAGTCCTTCAACCACAATGTGATCAGCATTGGTGTTGAATTATCCTTCCACCCCAATTTGTGTTCGGCTTCCCTTGATCGCTAGCAAATCAAGTTCCACTTCCCACCTCAATACAAACAGACAGATTGTCAAGCATTATTTCATTTTCTATCTTGTTAGTCTTGCTACTCGTAATCATACACATACATTTTCCAATTTATATTGCTCACTTACTTGCTTACTAATCATTCCATCCGTCATTACTACATTTCCTCCAACTACTATACTCAAGAAATTCGTGGGTATACCATCCCATTAAGTTGCTATACTCCAATTTATACTCATAAAATACATCGGTTGTACACCGATTCATACTCATTACATACTTCGGTTCCATACATACTCATTCTTCATACTGTTACCAGTCGGGGTACTCATTCCCCTGGAGTTTCTCTACTCCTTTTTCCTATACTTACTTCCCAATTTACCACAATTATACAATGAGTGAATACAATGTTTATGTAACATAAGTATCAATCATTAAAACAAATACCTTTGCGCTATGCGCATTGTAGTTTACGCACCTATCACGTAAAACATACATTTCGCGGTTTTCGCTCTACCCCCCCTTAGAAGGGATTACGCCCACGTAATCTACCATGTGTCAACATTGGACATTGGTCGAGGGCATTCAGCCGTCAAGGAGTGGTTCAGCTTCCATGCGGTCTATTATACAATGTTTCTTGATCAACGGGTCTTACCCGTATTGTCGGTTAGTCCCTGCATCAAGAATTTTCATCGGAGTTATTCAACTCTTAACCGGATTCGGTTCTAGCCTAAATGGCTTTGAGGCATTGGTGATTAGCCTTTTATTCACTAGGTGTATAATTCTGGGCCCACTAGCTTCTGCTGCGCGACCCTGATAACTTAGGTGATTCGCCCTTCTCGTTATCCTTAACGTGTTACACATTACCTTTTGTCCCTCTTGATGTGGGAACAAGGTTTATTAACCAAGTGTGGTATTCCTTTACCGTGCTCGAACTCGATGAGTTTTAGATTTATAATCAGCTCTTTGGCAATCTATATGCATACTGTCGTGTCTGTAGTGATCATTCACTTGATTTCTCCGACTTATTGTCGGTTGAGGTTAAGTCACTACTGGGTTGTAGTGCTTCCTCTACTGTTAGTAGCTTCCGAATTGTACCAGTTTTTTTTCTGGTTCATTACAAGTGTTCTTTACTTGTATGACCTTGCATTCTCAATGCATCGGTCCTTGTGACTTTCTTAAGCCTCCTTTCACCTTTATTCCTGTGGAATTCACATCTTGTGATTGTTGGTGTTTGACACTCATCGTGTCTCCTTGGCCTTAGGTCGCATGGTTTGTTTCTAGGCTTTTGCTAGACTGGCTTAGGCCATGTCTACTGGTGAAAGGAATAGTTTACCACAATTTACCTTTCCTCATATTCCACTCGACCATTACCGCTCAAATGCAATACCAAAACACTCAGTCCTACAGAGTGCAGAGGCGTAAACACTTGACAGTAACTCTCTTTTGAGATCGCAATAGGACTGATTGCTACTCTTTCAAGTGGTGCTTCATCATTTGGTGCAGACTTCTGGCTTATTGCCCAGTCTGTCCACCATCTTGTATTAACAAGTCCATAGCGTTGGTGATTATTCATATACATTGGTGGCCTAATGCGCACCATGTTCTTACAGATTCCCCAATATTGGTTTACATGGCATCCACCGTTGCTGGCTTCAGCTCATGCATTTTTATCCTTTATACAATGGTTCCCCATGTATTTGGCAAATACAGAATATGGTATTCCTTTATTTTTCTGAGCTCTCTGAGCATCATTGGTTTTATAACCGGTTACTCCTTGGTTGTCACAATAGCTGTTGAAGCTTATTTCACATTGTTTGGCAATAATTATATGCTCAAGCTTGACTACGTTAGTAGTTCTGAAAGGAATATATTTCCCGACAGTTACTGATGGTATCCCTTTCTTGGGATCCATATGTTCACCGCTCTTGCGGTCTCACATTTATGAGGGGTATCCTTGCTTGTTGGTCACTAAACTTTATTAGTGTCGTCCTTGACTATTTTCCATGTGGTCCATAACTGGTTTTGCAACCGTTGAACTCTGTAATGTAATAGTTCCATGGCGTACTGGCCATATTGCCTAGAGCTCTACTCATCATAGGCTGTTCCCAGGTGGTTACTTCTCCATATGCCATAGAATAGCTTGGAGGTGATACTGGGCTCCATGATAAGATCGTTGCATCACGCTTCCGTTCGTTGGAGGCCCTTTCGTATCCTGGTATTGATTGATACCGTTATTAATTTGGGGTATCCCCTGTCAAGTGGGATCCCTTCGGTGTTCTAACCGAATGTTCGTTCCAATTGTGGTGTTCTTATCACGATATTTCGTTCAACCTTGTTGACTTGATACCCTTTATGGATTGCTCCTGGGTATTACCGATTATGCTATTGCATCTGCTTGATGTTTATGAGTATGTTCAGTTTGTTATCCCACCTTGCGGTTCTGGATCTGAGTTATCCGTTGAGGGTTACAGTGGCTCCCGTTCCTAGGGTAGACCATTGGTGTTTTTCCTTGTGTTATAACGGATTTGGTATTCCTTCCGGCGATGAATGGTATTTCCGGTACCTTGCCACATCACTCTGTGTGTTTGTGGTAGTTGTTCTGGGAATCCTATCCCGTTCATTGAACACTAAAGTGTTAGTGTTAGGCATTGCCTTACTGTGTTTAGACTGCGTATTCCTTCCAGTCGTCATGTTTTACTTTAGTATATTCGAGACATGTCCAATGTCTTTATTCAGTTGTTGGTGCTTCTCGCACTTTAAACTCTTCATTGTTCTCCTGGAGTGAGTTTCTGACTCCTTAGCATGTAGCTTACCTGAGTTTCCTTTGCTCGTTTGAGGTATCTAACTATTCCGTTTTGTATTTACTTATGGTCCGTAGAACAGAGTTGACTACTTCCCGTGTTTCGTACACTACATGTATACATACGTGGGGTACCGTCTTGGCACGTTACCACTTACCTAACTATTTGTCAGGCCCGCAAGCTCCTTCGGAGTGCGGTCGTCCCACATCCCGTATTTGGGTACACTAGTAGTGTTCGTCACACGCCTAGGTGAAGTATTCTATTGTCAACTCTTCTTGTATCACTCTATGATACTCACCGATATTCCATCTGTTGGGTTTTAAAATCCAATGTTTTGAAAGAAGGTTTGTGGTTTTTGGAGAAAAATTTTGGTTTTTGAAATAACGGTTCGGTGTTAAAGAAATTCTTCATGGCGTTGCCAAGTTTGTGGTCTTGACCAAGTTCAGCTTCTTGCTGACTGGTATGCTCTTAATACAATGGTCGGGCCTTTAGGCCTTCCCGAGGGTTCGTTATTTAAATCCTTAGGATTGGTAGTCCTATATTTGTTCCATTCGACGTAGCGATACTGTAATAAGTATTTGCGGGTTGGTAACATTATTCCAATCGTCCTGTAGTTGCTGCACTTGCCCTAGGCAAGTGCGCGGGTAGGTTGTTTTTCAGTTAACGTATACCGGTCACGGTATCGTTGCATCCATATTGATGGTTTATTGGATCTTCCTTTGATCCTTTGATCTTGGTGATCGATCTCCTGAGTCGCTTCTCAGTATACTTGACATGGTTGTCGTCAATCCCGGTGTCTCCCACCTTTACTGTGGTTAACGAGACTTGACTTATCCTTAGGAACCAGGTTGTGGTCCTATAGGTGTATGTGTCATGATTTCTTTCATAGTTGTCTGAACTATGTTGTTCGGTTATTGCAGCCTCTTGGCATGTAAGTTTGGTGTTAATCCAACCTCGACTAATTCCTTAGTCGGTTCGTATACCGTTGTTGGTATCATCAAAGATTACGGTCCGTAGACTCTCTTGTCTCGGCTTGTTACTCCATTTTCCCTTGCTTCATTGCACGACTGTGCTTCTCTTCTTGCTACACATGGTTCTCGCGACTGCGAAGCATGTCGCCCCATGGTGCCATAAATTTCATCATCCTCGTGTTTAGGATCTTCATTCCTCCGCCATTAAGTGCGGTCCTTGTCATTTAACGGGAACCGTCTTCCGGACTTCCAGTTCTTGGACTCGACCGTATGACAGGTTCTTTTCTAATAAGGTTTACTTTTGCAACTGCCAGATCGGGTTTTACCCGAGTGTGAGAGGTCTTTCCATCTCTCTGGCGTTATTGTTCCATCTTTATACCGGGGGTTGCGGAGGGCGGGTATGGTTACTGTAGGTATCCAGATCACACTGGAAATTCCTATCTAGCGTCCTCACACACTAGCACTCAACCCATAGCCCTAAGTCTCTACTTCCTAACTCGGTATTTACCTAAGCTCGGTATTTCATCCATCAGAGCGATACTTCGCTCTGATACCACTTTTTGTAACACCCCTACCGCTAATACCGTCATTACCGTACCATACTTACCTTCGCAGCGGATATTACTTACTCGACGGCGGGTGTACAATGCCGTTAGTCACCCACGTGACTAACAAGGCGGTTACAATACTACTTACTATCGGTCTGATGGACATGAACATACCGAGTACTCTACACATTACATTACTTCCCATTGCATACTCATCCATAATACATACACAACTCCATTATGATACTATACCGAGTATACTACAACCCTTAAATTACTGATACAGTTTAAACTTCCAAATTCGCATTACAATACAAGTACCAATCCCTACTATACAACTACCCATGCTTACGTAGCAGTCCCCCTCTCTCTCTCTCGAACGGTGATCAGCTTCGGGTACCTGCACACTAAAAATGGTCCCCCGAAGGGGTCAGCTTACGCTGAATATGAAATTCGCATATACCGCGTGCTAACCGCGGTACATCGACTACTTTGGGTCGAATATACATGGAGTTCATTTACATGCATACATACATACTCATACTACAACAATACATGCATTTACATACAATCCCAATACTTACCAAGGAAGACAGATCGATGGTCAACCATTCGTACTAGTTACTTACTCGTTGCTACTTCGGGGTTGTTCGATATTCATTACACTACTCCTAACTACTCCTCACTTGTTGCTCGTTACTTACTCTTACATACTCATCACTCCATGCTCATATCCTTACTCGTACATGCTCTTCACTCCATACTCGTTACTAATGCTTGTGCATACTCGCTACTCAGTACTCCTTACTTACTTATACGTACTCAATACTTACTGCTTACTCATACATACTCAATACTCGGTACTCATCACATACTCATACTCACTTCTTACTCAATACTCTTTACTTCTCATACATACGCAATACTCGTTACTCATACTTTGGTCTCTGGGCTGAGTCATACGGAAGACTCGCCACCGGACCTACAATACGAGGGCTGTACGATCAGCTCCTCAAATACTCAAATGTCCGTACTACCGGACTACTCGTATTCCCAACACTCTTCTCTCAGAGTATAATACAATCTTACAGATTAGCCTAGAAGTATCTCTCTCGATAACCTCCACTGGCTTAGGGAATTACTACTGTCTAGTATCCTCAGGTTTAAGGGTTTCCCCAACATATCGGATGCTCTCATATACGGGACATACTTACATTAGTCGGGTCCTCTCATAATGGGTCGACCAATTACTAAGGGGTTTGGAGATCCCTCATCATTCTTCACTACTCTCATGGTTCATGTTTGTACCAAGATTAGTTCCTCTACCAGAGGTTACTTACTTACTTCCACTACTTATTGTATGTGGATTATTCATTTCGATTCTTCTATCGTTATCGGGAGGTTGTTACTCCCGTACACTCTCTCACATTCTAGTGAGTTTATTGGGTTGCGTTATCGTTGTGATCCGATAGTTTAGTGCGTTGTTATTGTTCCATTGTCTCACAATAAGACTCTTACTACGAGTCATTACATACAAGACTCATCTATGAGTCGATCTACGCACCAAGTAAGCCACACAATCAATTCAAGAAAGGTTAGCTCATGCAACATACAGCAAGACATGCAAAGAAAGGCAATAAACCGTTTTCATGCTTTAGTCTTGATTAGCCGGCATACAGCACACAAATCAATGTAACTCGGTTAGCACGTGGGGCATGAGAAAATCATACCTTTCACCGGAGTTAGCTCTACCGTGTGTTCCCTCGTTCCTTGGTTCACACTTGTTCCACTGATAATGTTTTCAACGTTATCATCAATACTATACTCATACCATATACAAACAATTACTTACTCCCCGACTCACCCCGTTTATCCCGCTGTAATTAATGTCCGCTTATACTCACAACTTCCTCAACTTGTTTCCTTACTCATTACTTACTTCCTTACCATTATTATTTCATTAATGGTGTATTACTACATATATTTGCACCTATGCTATATAGGCATATATATAGGTATATATATGATTACTATGAGATCATATAATTAAAACATTTTTTTTTTTTTTTGACTGGACCGGACTTGCGACCGACCTTGCAAGTGCCGGTCCATTCCAGTAGCTCAAGTTACGGAAAATTTTCTGTCTCGACCGACAGCTTGCAAGTCCGGTCGCAAGTCCGGTCGATTCCAGATAGCTTACTGTCGCGGAATTTTTCTGGCCGACCGGACTTGCAAGTCCGGGTCGCAAGTCCGGTCCATTCCAGTAGGTTGCAGACGGGGAAATTTTTCTGGCCGACCGGACTTGCAAGTCCGGTCGCAAGTCCGGTCCATTCCAGTATTGCAGACGGGGAAATTTTTCTGGCCGACCGGACTTGCAAGTCCGGTCGCAAGTCCGGTCCGGCCCAGTAATTCAGTTTTAAAATTTGTTTCCAGTCCTCTCTTTACCCATTGTTTCCCAATCTTCTACATGTAATCCCACATGTTTTAGTGCCATTTAGGCCTCCTAATACCTTAATTCATCCACCAAATCCATTACTAAATCCTTCAATTCACTTACACAATTTCCTCACTTCTTTTCCAACACTTGTAACAGTTTTTCGTTACATTAATGCTACAGATTTTACCATTCCATTCTCCCATCCAATACTTTCTCAACCAATGTCATTCCTAGCATTCTAAATACTTCTCCTTACCATACCAATTCATTTCCAAACCATTGCACTACCTATACCCAAGTTCCAACACTCATCTTACAAAATCCTGCACATTAATTCTCCTAACTTCTCCAATGTATTCTTATACTTTGCTACAGATTTTACACTTCTTACTTCTCATACTACAATTACCTTTCCATAGCTACTAAACCTCTCTACTAATCCCAATACACACCTTGGTTCTCCCATTCACCAAGCCATTCCTTAATGCACAATTCTACCAAAATTTGCCATAACTCATCTACTTTCCTTACTTATCCACACACATCCTTTCTCATCAAATTCATCCTTATTCTAGCCAAACCACAAGGGTTTCTACCAGCACACATACAAAATCTCAATACATCAATATTTCCTCAATCCATATTACCAATACACCATTATTCCTCAAATAGCATTACTAAATAAACACCATCCTTTCGGCCCTAAGGCCTACAAATCCACATTTACTTGCTAGTACTCAAACTTCCAATTACAACACCACTGCAACAATTTTGGTTCTTTAAATATTTTAACCCTTTCCCATTACCCTAATGCAATAGAATTTTCATTAAGAAGGAGCTCTTACCTTGAGCTTTGATTCCTTCTAATCTTTTCCATTTCTTCTTCTCTCTTTCTTGCACAATCGACCACATGGGGAATGGAGTTGCCAAACTCCATTCCCATCACCCAAAGCACATCAAACAAGTATATTAACACACTAACCCTTAGATTTATGCTAGTTCATTGAAGTGTTCAAAATACAAATTTCTAGGGTTTACCTTTGGAGTGCTTTAGGAGGGGTTTTAGCCCTTGGTTCAAGAAGAAGAATCCACCACCATTGCTAGGTGAGTTAATGCTCAAAGGAGGAGAGAAAAACAGGCATTACAAAGGGGCTAAAATCGGTTCCAAGGAAGATGGAGGAAACTTAAACCTTTTGTAGAGATTTTTACCTTGTTGGAAAGAGGGACCCCAAGCTTCACAATGGGTGTGCTTTTCTCTTCAAATGGGGAAAACCCATGGAGATGAAACTCATCCTTTTCGAATTTTGAAAAGATAGAAATGTAGAGGAGGATGAGGGGATTACAAATATGTAATTTACTTTTGATTTGGAGCTCACATGTGGATGGAGCAAGGGGAGGAAGAAGAGGAAGCCATTGTTGTTTCCTTTGGGCTTCAAAATCGCCACCAGAGAGAGAGGAGGGAGGAGCCGATGGAGAAGGAAGGAGGGAAGGAGAGAGAAGAGGAAATGAGGGGGAGAGAGAAAAGTAAGTTACTTTTGTACTTTTTATTTTATTTTGCTTTTTGACTCATTATTGTCTAGCTAGTGTGTGTGTGAGAGGGGTTATTTACCTGTTAAAAACCGGCCCTCACTGTATTACTAGCTGGAGCGTTTTCGTTTTTACAGAAGACGCTCGTTATTTCACCCGGTTTCGATACTATTCACTAACCGGGTCGTTTTCCGGAATTTTCGTTTAGTCATGTTACTGATTATTAAGCTTCCGTAATTGCTTAATTATTATATTATGCTTTACAATTTTTACAGGTCTGTCGACCACTTAAAATCACGTTTTCGAGTTTCCTCGTGAAACGTGCGCTAATGCTCTATTAGCGTTTTAATACTTCTTGGGATTCGTTTTCTCGGGAATCATCCGTATACTAATAGGCATGAATAAGCCTTAGGAATCCTTACAATACTATAACCGAGGTCTCGTGCCTCTTATGGTTAATTAAACGCTCATTTTGGCGTTTTCCGCTTTCTAAGCGTTTTTCTCGTTCTTTGGATTTATTTTTCCTTACCAAAAAATTACTTAGGCACCTTAGGCCCTTAAATACTATATTAAAATAATATAATCACCATATTAAGTTCGGGGTATTTCATTATAAAAAAGTTTTTAGTCTGTAAAAGTTGTTTAATTGTGAACTTAAAAAAGAAGATGATTTGACAAAACCGATGCTTCTTGTTTGTTCATTTTAAAACATCCTTTGAATTTTCATGAATGATGCATTTGAAAGATGAATGCCATGACAGGTTATGCCATAGGATGCAACTCCTTATTGTACTCAGTTACCGTTGATTTGTCTGATGTTGGCATACAAAATACTTGAGCCTTCAATTGCGATGTGTCATCGGGCGTACGCAGAGATGATCGCCATCTTCTTCTTCTTGGGCTCTGAGTAGGCTTTTGAAAAGTCTGAACTTGAAATATCTTTGGGCCGAAAATATTTTCATGGGTGTGGGTAGAGACTTGGGCCTGAATGAATTGAAAGTGAGGTACATGGGCTGGAATGATTCATAAGCTGGGAATTGGCACTTGGGCCGAAATGTTTTGAGCAATGAGTGTGGCATCTGGGCCAGAATATTTTGAGAATGTGGCAGTTGGACATGAATGTGTTTGGCTAGAAACGAGGCACACGGGCAGAGTGATTTCTAAACTCGAATGGATGCACGGGCTTGAATGCCCCTGGTCTGAAAGCTTAGCCTATAGACCGGAAATAAGGCCGAAAGAAACCATAGAGTCTAAGTGAAAGATTTTATTTTTTGAATTTTTGATGGGCCTTTGGGCTTAAACATGATTCATGACCGATTTTTTTGAATCTTGCAAATTATCTTGAATTATTGTATGGGCCAAATTTAAATAATTGATTCATATTGGGATGAAAGAGAAATTACCTAGATATTTTTGTTTTGGTTTTGGTTTTGGGTTGAAATCCAAATAAAGGGCTCGCCTAGACTAAAATGGGCCTTTGGGCTAAACGACTAATCTAATGAAAATGAATGTAATGAAATGGGTAATACTAACAAAGATTAATCACAGAGGAAGATCACACAAGTGTTAGTATGCATGTCCTCACAAGACGATTCCATTAGTTGGGTAAGGATCGATCCAGAGAGGTGTTTGGGGCTTTAGCCCAGGTCACCGTAAAGAGATAGGATTTGCGTGCTATCTGTGGGCTATCCTCTTTAGTCTAATCGTCAGTCTGTGAGCCTCGGTATTCGAACCTTATCCTATGTTGATTGGGTTGATTAAGATCTATTCAAGTTCTAGGTACACTTATAACCTAAGTTTAATAACAATGTTATATAACTATAATTATTAAAACTAGGGCTAGCCCACTGAAACCTATTATGAGTCGCCACCTAAATTTTGACCTAAAATAAACTATGAAAAATAGAGTTCAGGTTCAAGGTCTTGGTAATATATAGCTTTTACCGGGTTCAATTACTTTCATTACTCTTCACAAACTATTTTTTCTCTACTAATGTCATTTTTTGCTCATGATTTTATTTACGTACCAACAACAATAAAAAAAATTATTATTTCATGCTTCTTCTTTTTTTGCAATATTTAAGGATAAATAACCTAGCCAATTATTTTAACTTACTATCATGAATTGAACTGGTATATGGATTCGAAATACCAAAGCAATGTGAGATCCAAAGTACAATTGTAATTTGTAATACGGTAATTTAATGTATGTAACTATACAGCTTATTTAGTTCATTCAACTTACGTGCACCAACAAATCGAGGAAAAAAAGGTGGTACCGTTTTGTTCTTTTCCTTTAGAAGCCATGTTCTATCCTAAGTCTACTCTTCTGCCGCCACCAAGTCACTTAGACTTAGTCTCCTCTTCGATGGTTCCATGTAAAAGGAAAGCTACATCATTGGCCTGGATTTCTCGCCGCTGGTAGTCCACTACAACCACGCATGGTGTGCTACGCCTTGGTGAGTACCGACGGTCTCATGAGCAGGGGATCAGCTTTTCTGTCAGCAGTATGGGTCGTGGCAGGTGCAGGTTATGGTGTTTGTGGAGACAGACGGTGATAAATAAAATGCAGTGAAGTTGTAGTGCTCATGGAAGATTATACCGGCAGTTTCTAGCGATGTAGACCGACAGAGGATTCCACTGGAGACGATGGCTGGAGGTCCGTGAGGTAAACGTTTGGGGCGCCAACGTTTAGGACCGAAAAGGTGTTTTTTTTTTTGGGAAATTTCATGAAATGCCACTATATTTTTTGCTAATTCATGAAATGCCACTAAAAAGAAAGAAAGTCATAAAATGTCACTATATTTTCGTAAAACTCCATGAAATGTCACTATAGATGGAAAAAAGACAAAAATACCCCTACTAGTTAACAAAGTACTCTTAAAGTTCACAATATGCTCTAAGTGTTAAAAAATTTACAAAAATTCATAAAAATACCCAAAATACAATAAAAATATAAAAAATATATAAAAAATGCAAAAAATTATAAAAAAACTTATAACAATATACCACTACTGCGCCTCTCTTCCTCCCGTTTTCACTCTACTTCACTTATTCTTCTAGCACTGGCAATCAAGGAGCTCACGATTCTACAATCATCTTCATTTATTTTTTGTGCTGCGCCAGATTTGGAAGAAAAAAAACGGTAAGAAAGGTTGCTCTTCCCTCACAATTTTCTGTATTTCTCTGTGGGTGATTTCGGTCTATTTTCCCGAAACCATAACTGGTTCTTCTTCCGCTCTTCTTATTCGAGATTGGAAACCGACAGAAATTGGTTGTGTTGTCTGGATCTAAAATTCCAAGGAAAACTTACAAACCCTAGCCGATTCGGTGAATTTCTTAACATTTAAACCTCCATCTTCAACAAGTTTTCCAGATTTGAAGTTAAGTTCTAACTCTCTTTTTATCTCGAACAAGGGCCGAAAATTTGGGGCCTTGGACTCATCTTTGAACTGTAAATGGTTATAAGTTTAATCTTGAAATACTAGTTCAATTATTTTGTTTTTGTTTGTGCATGTCCGAAAATCTGTAAGTTTGGTGTTGTTGGTGGTTGCGAAATTTAGGTTAATTTGGGGATTAATTGGTATAAATTATTTGTTTAGAATATAATATTCTTTTTATGGTATTAATTGGTATAAATTATTGTTTAGAATACAATATTCTTTTTATGGTACTGAATAAATTTTAAAAATTGAAACATTTGTTTGTTATAATATTTTATGAAATTTTCATTTTTAAAATTTTTTTAAATTTTTTAAAACTTTTATAATTTTTTTAGTTTTTTTAATTTTTTTTATAAATTTAAAAAAAAATATAATTTTTTTTATATTTATATTGTATTTTGGATATTTTTGTGAATTTTTATAAATTTTTTAACACTTAGGGGCATATTATGAATTTAAAAAGTACTTCATTTACTAGTAGGGACATTTTTGTCATTTTTCCATCTATAATGGCATTTCATGGAGTTTTACGAAAACATAGTGGCATTTTGTGATTTTCTTTTTTTTAAGTGACATTTCATGAATTAGCCGAAAATATAGTGGCATTTCATGAAATTTCCCTCTTTTTTTTGCTAGCAAGAGCAATTTTTGTGGGAGGCAATTCAGGAGGTTTATACCGACTTCTTCCGTGTTGTAATATGTGGGAAACAAAATTTCTATCGAAAATCTTATAGGATCTTAGAAAATCTGAAATTTTTGATTTACCTACAGATTGAATTATTGTATGAAATTTTAAACAAAGATAGAGTGTGATTTTTAGAAATTTTGAGAGTTGGAATCGCATTATTATAAATAACCAATTTTATAAAAATGATTCAATCTCGCACCTCTCATAAGTCATAACTTATTATTGAAATTCAAAAATATAAAATTCTAACGGGATTATTTTATAACAATCATTCATTACCATGTGTTAAAATTTCATGACATTTTGACTTAATTTGGGTATTTTCCAAAGGAGAGAAAATTTGAAGGATGTTTGAATTTCTCTTTAAAATTTAGGGTTAAGGTTCCAAATAAAAATTTTCAAGTAATCGTGTGAAAATCTTATTTTAATTTTTGAAAACCTTTTCTTTCTATTTTGATGGTATTTCACGTGTTAATTATTAAGAAGATTAGTTTATAGTATGAATTAAAAGCTATATTTCCAGTAATAAAAATTAATTGAAAATTATGAAATGTCTTTTATATTGACTATTGTGTTTTGAGATGATTAACAAGTCATATAAAAATAGAAAGTCCCGAGAGTCAAAATTTTGGGTATAACACCAGTTCTATGGGTCGGTTGGAGGTCAAATGAAAATCCTGGCTTCCGGTACTGCCTAGAGCACTCCAACCGGCTCAATGGGTTGATCATGTGGGAAGGTCGGCCTTCGCAACATTGTTTTCACTCTATCTTCTTCATTTTAACTTCGACTTGAGATATGTTTGTGCCACGAGTTGATCTCTTTGTCTACATTGCGCATTAGGTTTTCCTAAAGTTCAAATAAAAAATGTGCAAGAGCACCTATAAAACATAAAATTTAAGAAATGCTTGCTAAAGTGGAGAAATGAGCGTGATAATCATTGATGGCACATGAAATATACCCCTAAAACATGCTCATTTATTCACTCAACACCAGACATTAAAAAATTATCTTTTTTGCTAGTTTCTTGTTTCTGTTTAATTTGTTAGATTAGGTCTTTGGTCATGAACGGCGGCTAATTTTGACCTTTTTCGAGTTTAGAAGCCCTAGTTTAGGTTAGATAATTTTCTCTATCCAAAAATACAGAAGTTTCCTCATACAGTAAATCAACTTTAGTTTAAAGCTGGGAAAATTACATTACCCACTTATAAGGTATTGGGGAATTACAATGCCCACCCATGAGCTTTAGAAAATTACAATGCCCACCCTTGAGATATTAAGAAATTTCAATGTTCACCCATGAGTTTTAGAAAATTACAATACCCACCCATGTACTTATCAAAATGAGGTGACATCAAAGATCTAAGTAAGTTTTACATTGATTAATCATTTCAACTATGTAAAGCAATAAAAAAACCCAAGTTTACACCGTGCAACGTTAGAGTGATGAAATGAAAAAAAACGAGCAAAATTTACGAAGAATTTAATAGATGTTCCCGTCATTTATTTTATTTTATTTCTTTATATTGTTATTTTTAGGCATCTTTCATTTATTTGACTCCTAAGTGGTCATATAAGATTAATTTAGGTTTTTTCATTTTTTTTACCATTGTGTCAGTTGTTTCTTAAGTTCATCATTACTTTACATATTTGATTTCACCTAAATTTCATAAGTACATGGGTGGGCATTGTAATTTTGTAAGACTCATGGGTGGGTATTATAATTTCTTAATATTACATGGGTGGGCATGGTAATTTTCTAAAGCTAATGGGATGGCACTGTAATTCCCCAATAGCTCAAAGGCGGGCAATGTAATTTAACATGACATATGTAGAGGAAAATAGCTTCAAAGGGTAATGAAAGTAACTGAACCCGAAAAAAGCTATATACCAAGCCCCCAAACCATGACTACCTTTCCTAGTTTAATTAGGTTAAAACTTGGTGGCGACTCGTATTAGGCTCCAGTGAGCTAACCTTAGGTTGTAATGAATTTTGTTTTATAACATAGTAATTGATCCTAGACACTAGACCACATAGGATAAGGTTCAAAAACTCGAGCTCACGGGAGGAAGTCCTTCAGAGTGAAGAAAGTAGTAGTCAGGGAAAGTCCCCGACTACTGAAGAGAAAAGAGTAATGAGTTAGTGGTCAATGAGCCTATCCTAGAGGTTTGCACAAATGAGCGTGTGAACCTCAGTTTATGAATCTTATCCTATATTGATTCGGATTGATTAGGATTTGATCAAGTTCTATGTCCACTTATAACCTCAACTTAATAACTATTATAAAACAATAATTATTAAAAACAGCTCACTGGAACCTATTACGAGTCACCACCTAATTTTAACCAATGGTAAATTAGGAAAAGTTAGAAATCGGGGTTCAGGGGCTTGGCATACAACTTTTCCGGGTTCAAATTACTTTCACTACTCTTCTAAGTTATTTTTCCTCTACTTATGCTATTTACGGCTTATTATAAAGTCATTTAACCTAAGTGCACGGGTTTCTGTATTTTTAACATTTTTTGACAAAAAATTAAAGTGGAAACTAAAATTACCTAAACTAGGGTTTTGGGAGCTGTTATACCCAAAATTTTGACCCCCTGGAAGAGAGTCTCTAGAGGCATGAGGGCTATGAAGGGTAGTTTATTCAAGGGACACGGAACCCCGGTTCGATCGGTGCGTTTCGAGGCATAGGTGACAGCTTGGTCATCATGAGGGGCATTTTCGTAATTTTCAGTGCTCCTAAGCCATCTCGTAAGCTTTCTCTCTCCTCCAAAAATGACTCAAATCAACTCGGAATGCTTGAAAATGTTAACTCATTATAGAGAATGATGATCTTGGAGTTTTGACTTTTTGAATTTCCAATAATTTCCTAGTAATTTTTGAACGAATATGATGAGAAATTGAATTTTCAAAATATTCCACTATCCAAAAGTTTAATTTCTTTTTACAAAAAACAGAAATATCTTCCTCTACACGTGGTTAAAATTTCATGGTCAGATTCTATTGGGAAGTCACCTAACCAAAATCCAAGTAAACTTCAATTTTAACCAAGTTTACTCTATCTCTAGTAATGGCTACATAACAGAACTTATCCCTTGAAAAAATCAGAACATCGGGAACCCTAGAGCACTCAAGCACCCAGCTGTCTCCTTCTCCCCACGTTTTGAACTCTTAAGCCTCAATTAAACACTGAAATTTCACCAAAATCATCAACGAAACACATTTTTCTACTCCCACTTCCACAGCAATCATCAATCCACCGTCAAACAAGCACAAAAATATGAAGAAAAGCATCAATTCACAAAGATCAAAAGACGGGTTTGAACTCAATCTTGTACAGACTCCGACGAAGCTTCAAAAGATTCCCAACGTGAAGTATCTCATCGATTCCGAAGGTAAAACAGGTTAGAATTCCACTTTTCTAACTCTCCTTGATTTAATTAGTCTTCTATTAACTTTTGAGTGTAAACCGGCCTTTCCTGCCTTCCGAATTGTTATTCGTTTTCGTTTATGCCCTATTATTTGTTCATTAAGTTCCGGTCTTTTGTAATCAAATTGAATTCTTTCAAGTACTAACATGTTTATAATGTCGCAGGCTACACGTCCGTAAAATTTGAGCCGGAAACAGCGTCGGGAACAGCCCAAACGCCGCTGCACCCACAGACTCCTCGTCCAGGGTCCCGGATGCCCTGTCCGTAAGCCCGAACGCTCTCGAACGGTGGTGGGATATTTTATTTTTAAATTTTAAGGTTTTTAACTTATGTCCGGGCCCACGGACCCCCTGTCCGTGGCCTCTAACTTTTCAAATTTTTGTTTTCTCGTAAATTCGAATTTTCTGATTAATTAGCTTAACTAGGGTTCGTGGGTTCGGACATTAGGTCCGTAGCCACGAACAGAATTAAATTTGACGTAATTCGGCCCCCGAAACCATAATTTGGTTATCTTTAATTTCCACTTTAATTTTCTATCAAAAAATAAAAAAAAAATCATAATCATACGCACTTAGGCTAAAATGACTTCGTAATAAGCCGTAAATAACATAAGTAGCGGAAAAACGTCTTAGAAGGGTAGTGAAAATAATTTGAACCCAGAAAAGTCGAATATCAAGCCCCTAAACCCGGACTCTACCTTTTCTAATTTACCGTAGGTTAAAATAAGGTGGCGACTCGTAAATAGGTTCCAGTGAGCTAACTTAGGATTTAATAATTAATGTTATATGACTTAGTTCTTAGGTTATAAGTGGACCTAGAACCCGATGAGAACCTAGTCAACCCGAATCAACATAGGATAGTGGTTCAAAAACCGAGGCTCACAGGAGCTAGATCGGGTTTGGGGGCTTGGTATACAACTTTTTTAGGTTCAAATTACTTTCACTACCCTTATAAGTTGTGTTTCCTCTACTTAATCTATTTACGGCTTATTATAAAGTCGGTTTAACCTAAGTGGGTGGGTTTTGTATTTTTGTACTTTTAACATTTTTTGACAGTAAATTAAAGTGGAAACTGAAATTACCTAAACTAGGGTTTCGGGAGCCAAATTAGGTAAAATTTTAAATGTCCATGGTCACAGACCTAACGTCCGTACCCACGGACCCTAATCAAACTAGTTAGGCATAAAGATTGAAATTGCATAAAAACAAAACTAGAGTCCTGGGCCACAGACAAGTTGTTCGTGGGCCCGGACATGTTATAAAAAAACCTAAATTTTTAAAAATAAAATTGTCCCCCAGCGTTTGGGGGTGTCTGTTAATGGTGGCCACGGGTCCGGTTCCACCGGTTCCGGTTCCGGAAAATGTGTATTCGTATTTGGAACCGGTCTGGGCGGTTCCGGTTCCGATTCTGGTTCTGGTTCTGAAATCTGGATTCACTTCGGATTCGGTCAAAAAACCGGTTCCGGCCGGTTCCGGTTCTGATCGGTTCCGACCGGTTCCGGAGCGGTTCCGGAAAGATTCGATCGGCTCCAGTTGCTTTGTTTTAGCTCCGATTTGAGATCCGTTTGAGCGCACACGTTGCTCTTTTCATCCACTTTACTCCTAGATAGGTATTCTTCAAGTTTATAATCTTAAATGTGTAAGAAACAAAGACTTAGGAATTTTTATTGAATTTACAAAAAATAAGGAACAAAGAGAATTTTATTATATGATCCACTGCCTCATTAAAACCTTATTAGGTAAAAACCCATTGGGAAAACGCTAATAAGGAAAAAGAGTACAGCTACTAAGAGGTTACATGATTTCAATTTGCAAGTCTTAAAAAAAAGATTACATGGAAAGAAAGTAATACTAAATTACTAATACATTCTAAAATATTACAAGATAGAAGTCCTAAGTGGTGTTAATCCCCATCTCATACCAATCATCATGTTGGCCTTCATATTGCAATGCGCGTGCTTGGGATCTAACGGCTATTTTCTTCAGAGGAGCGCGCGCCCGAGACCCAAAACGACGTCGTTTTGGCCCGATTCCAACGGTAACTTCAACCGGTTCCGGGGCGGTTCCGGTTCCCGGTTCCGAATCCGATGACGGTTCCAGGCGGTTCCGGGCCCAGTTCGGGCCCGAATCTCAAAACATGTATTCGTATTCGGAACCAGCTGAGGCGGTTCGGTTCTGGTTCCGGTTCCCGGCCGGTTCCGGTTCCAATCGGTTCTGGGTAGAACCGCTGGTTCCGGGTAGAACCAGACCTGATGGCCACCATTAGTGTCTGTGGTTATGGACAAGATGTCTAGGACTCCAGACGTAGCATCCGTGGCTATGGACCACCCTCGGACAGCGGCGTTCGGGCGTTTTCTGGTGATGTTTTTGGCTCAAATTTTATGAGTGTGTAATCTGAAAGATTCTTAACACGTTAATGATTGAAGAATTCATTTTGAGTTCAAATTTAATGCGTAACTTAGCAAACAAGTAAGAAGGCAGAAACATAATCACACCTTAATTCAAACGCCGGGAAAAGTCGGTCGATATGAAATTCGAACTAATGATGTATTAGGCTCGAGGGAATAAGAAAATTTGGTTTCCAGCTTGTTCCTTCACGTTGGGATTCCTCGGAAGCTTTGTCGACGGCAGACCCAAATTGATTTTGACCCGAGCTTCTGACCCCTTGTTGTTAACTATGTTCTTCACATTTTTGAGGTTATTTTGTAGGTGTTTGATTATTTATGTGGTGATGGGAGTTCGAAAACTCGATTTCTGTGGATTTATATGAAGTTTCGTTATGGATTCGAGGCTCAAGAGTGCAAAAACATTGGAAGTAGGTTGATGAATGGGTTTTCTGACTTCTTGGGGTTCGTGGAAAGTCAGTAGAAAAGATCCCTTATATTAACATCGAATAAGATAGAGTAATCTAGGTAAATGAGCCAAGTTTACCGGGATTTGGTCGAGTAACGTCTGAAAGGAATCTGACCATGAGATTTTGCCAGCATGTAAGAGAGAGTATTTTTTATTTTTCCAATGAGAAATTAATTTTTTGGGTTAAAGGAATAATTTTAAAATCCATTTTCCACCAGATCTTTTCAGAAATTTGAATGAAATTGATGGAAATTCAAAATTTCAAAATTCCAAAGCTATTTTTCTCTAATTGTCATCCTTTATCATGTGTAAAAATTTCAATACATTCCGAGTTGATTTAAGCCATTTTCAGAAGAAAGAGAAAATTACAAGATGATTCATATTTTCCTTTTGTTTTGGGCTTTGGGCTTCGAATGAAATTTTTTAAGCTTTTCACCATAGATGGGCCTGATAACTAGATTGAATGATTTTATTTAATGAAGGGAAGCCTTTTCTTTTGATATTTCGAGAATTTAAGGGGTTTATATTAAAAAAAAAGTTAGCTCATTATATGTATTAAAAGCTAATTTTTCACAATAAAATTTCCTTGAAAATTATGAAAATACCTCTCGTGATGATTGAAATGTCACAATCATTCTGAGATGTGTGAGATAATCATGCAAGGATAGAAATATTTGAAAACATCCTAATCAGCTAGAGATTCCGCGTCTTTTGAACCATTTTACCCTTATGTGCATTCGTGTCTAACGGGACCTTTTCCGAGGGTCAAAGTTTTGGGTATAACACAGCGGGTCAATGAGGAGATTTGGAGAGGGTCTTCTCCAAAGTACCCAAGGACTTCGTGTCTGTCAATCAAGGAAGTCCCATTGTCCTACCCAAGCAATTAAATGCAGAATGGATGAAATCTCACGGTCTGGGAGAGATTGTTGATATATTAGAAGCTTATGGATGTATGTCCTTCTTTTCCAGGACATACAAGGTCTATGTTGACTTTGTGAGAGAGTTCATGAAGATCCTCTTAAGGATGGAGATGACCTCTCACGGACACCTCAAGCTGATCAGTATTGTCCAAGGTAAGAATCTAGCCATTAAGGAGGTCACTCTAGCCAAAATTTTCAATTTACACGGTAGAGGTGTAGCCTTAGATAAGGAAATCGCCTAAAGTGTTGTTGGTGAAGAAGGTTCCAAGATTTTCCAAGGGTTTGGGGCCATAGGTTGGAAGAACATCAGCTCTGCTCAGCTCTCTTCAATAGGCAACGTCCTCCACAACATAGTCATATATAACATCACACCTAGATCAGAACACATGAACATTGTCACCGCAATGGATGTGGTGCTCATGCATGCCCTGAAGCTCGGGAAGCACCCTTCCTATTCATATCCTCCTATCAATCGTGAGAGCCAGTTTGTCAATCGAGAACTAGTTCATGGATATGTTCTTACAAAATTGTTCATTCAAAAGGGGATCTCCACTGAAAGAACGGTGGTGGAGCAAAGGGGTGTATGTGATAAGGTTGGTTTGGAGTTGTTTGACAAGATGGAACTGGAACCAATGGATGGGACACTACTACCCAAGGACCCCATGAAGGTAAACGAAGAGAAGCATTTCGTCAATAACTAAAAATGCCACTCCAAAAGGTTGTTAGTGATGAGGTTGGTGAGATAGTCGGTGGACTAAAGAAGAGAGTGAGAACTACTGATCCTAGTCACTCCATACTTTATGTTCTCTTGACTCCAAATGCCATTAGGGCCTGTACTTGGGAACCAGCCACAAAATCCCTTACTGATGGAGCTATTTCCATGTGTAAATCCTATCTTGCGTGTTCTTATCCTATTAAAGGTGTCACTGACCCCCTTAAGGATGCCCTTTTTAAAAAAAAAATTAAGTTGTCTTGAATATGTTGCTTGATTATATATTCATCATTAATATATATATATATATATATATATATATATTATATATATATATATATATATATATATATATATATATATATAGTTTCAATTACCATGTCTTATCTTGTGATAACACCCCCTCCTGGTAAATGCCAAAGGGGGAAGTTAGTCTATGATTAAGCTTTAAAATTCATGTCTTTGAATCCCATTTCTTATGTCAACATTTAGTAAATCCATAGTGATTTAATTGTTTAGCATAAATTTAAAACCGGTACTTAACTTAGGGGGAACTCTCAAAGTTAAGAAAAGCTTGCACATAGTTGTCAGCATCAAAAAGGGAAAATTTGTTGGAATAAAATCCCTAGGTATTTTCATTATAACAATTATAGTCTTTGATGACTAACAATATTTTGTAAAGTGCGTAGAAAAATTTGAAAGTTGGGGAAACTTTCAAAATAATTCGTGGTGTTCACTGAACGCATGACTAAGCGCTCAGCTGGACATCACTGAGACGGGGGACAAACATTCCCCAGAAGCAGCTGAAAAAACTCAATAATATATGACTTTGAAAAACTAAACTTTTCTAGACCATAGATGACTTCCCTAATCATGGGATGATCCAAGGCTCCTCTCTAAAAATCTTAGAGCTTTTATCAACCCGTTTAAGGTAAAAAAAAATTGATAGAAAGAGATAAATATGACAAGTCGCTTTCATTTGTGTTGTCACTTTCAGTCTTGGGAGATATAAATTTCTTATTATTACGCATACTTGTACTGGGTAGTTGAATTTGGCAAGGTAGGTCAATTGGCCAAAAATGCAAGAGAATGTGTCTAGGGTATCTTAAATACATTTGAAAACCATGTGTTTTTCCCAGGAGAAGATAATGTAGTTGTCAACAAAGAAAAGGGGATAAATAGTAGGGGCACCTATGGCCACCTTAATGTCTCTAAACATCTTACTACTCTTTGCAAATTTAAGAGCACTAGAAAGAGACTTCATACAGAGAATGAAAAGATAAGGGGTGTTGGATCCTGTTATACCCAAAAGTTTGACCCTTAGGAAAGGTTCCATTGGACACTAATTCCTAGGAGGGTAAAACGGTCAAAAGACGGGGAATCTCGAGTTGATAAGGACGTTTTTGGAATTTTCTATCCTTGTATGGTTAACTCACACATCTCAAAACAGTTGTGACAGCCTAATCATCCTAAAGGGTATCTTCGTGATTTTTTGAAACTTTTATTCTGAAAATTATCTTTTAATACCTATTATAAGCTAACTTTTTTTATAATCTAAAGTCCTAAATTCTCAAAAATATAAAAGAAAGGCTTCCATCCATTAAATAATATTTTAAAATCTGGGTATTAGACCCATCCATGACCAAAAGCTCGGCAAATTTTATTCGAGGCCCAAAACCCAAAAATAAAAGAAAAATACAAGTCATCTTGTAGTTTTCTTTCTCTTCCAAAAATGGCTCAATTCAACTCGTAATATCACGAAATTGTGACACGTGACAAAGGATGACATTTAGAGCGTAACGGCTTTAGAATTTTGAATTTTCAAATTCTTAATAATTTTCTATTAGTTTCTGAACAGATCTGATAAAAATTTGATTATAAAAATACTCCTTTTTTTCAAAAAATTAATTTTTCATTGGAAAAAATCAAAAATTAATTTTTCATGATCAGATTATTCTACATGTTACCCAACCAAGCTTCGATAAACTTGATTCCCTTATCGAGATTACTCTATCTCATTCGTTGTCTATATAAGGTACATTTCCTACTGACTCAATAGACACTCATGAACCCTAAGAAGTGAGAAACATGGTCGTCAACCTACTCTTCATGTTTTTCCAACTCTCAATCACAAATTCATACCGAAACTTCATCGAAATCCATAAAAACCGAGTATTCAAACTCCCATCATCAAACTAATCATCAAAAACACACAAAATCACCACCAAAACGTGAATAACACAATCAACATCAAGAGGTCAAAAGCTCAGGTCTAGATCGAATCGGGTCTGCCATCAACGAAGCCAGCGAAGAATCCCGACGTGAAGGAGCTACTAGTTCCCGAAGTTAAAACAAGTTAGAAATCAAATTTCCTAACTCCCTTAATCTTAATACATCTTCAGTTCAAATTTCCAATTGAATCGAATTTTCACGGCACCTGAATTAGGTTTTGATTCTGTTTTTGTCCTTTAACTTGTTGATTAAGTTTCACATTAAATTTTGAGTTCAAACTGAAGTCTTTTTATCACTAACATTCTTAGAATCTTTCAGGCTACCTACCCATAAAATTTGAGCCAAAAACACCGTCAGAAAGTGCCCGAAAGCCATCGTCCGGGGGCAGTCTGTGCCTATGGACGCCCCCTCCGGGATCCCGGTCGGCCTGTCCATGGCCACGGACTCCCCCAGACGATTGCGGGACAGTTTAATTTTTCAAATTTAGGGTTTTTCTTAACATGTTCGGGGCCACACACCCTATCCGTGGCCCCGAACTCCTTAAAATTTTGTTTTTCTGTAAATTCGATCTTTCTACATAACTAGTTCAATTAGGGCCCGTGGGTACGGACTTTGAGTCCGTGGCCACAGACATTTTAAAATTTGACCTAAATCGGCCCTCGAAATCCTAATTTACGTATTTTTCAAATTTCATTTTTTTAATTTCTGTCAAAAAAATAGAACCCCCAAAAATACAAACCCGTACACTTAGGTTAACTCGACTTTATAATAAGCCGTAAATGACACAAGTAGAAGAAAAATAACTTTGAATGGTAGTGAAAGTAATTTGAACCCGGAAAAGTTATATACCAAGCCAACCCGATCTTAAACCTTTCCTAATTTATCATAGGTTAAAATTAGGTGGCGACTCGTAATAGGTTTCAGTGAGCTAGCTTAGGTTTAACAATTATCATTTTATGACATAGTTATTAAAATTAGGTTATAAGTGGACCTAAAACCAAATCAGATCCTAATCAACCCGAATCAATATAGGTTCAAAAACTCGAGACTCACATTTCCTCTTGTCTCAAGCCTTTATAAGGTAGAAGGTAAGACCAAGAGTGTCATTAATCGATTGACATGGAGGTCGAGATAATGCATTTGGAAATAGAAGTAAGCCACATGTCTGAAAACTCCATATGACGTAAGATGGACAAAAGAAAACCGTGTTCTAATTTGTCGTAGGCCTTTGACATGTCAATTTTAAAGTGAGAATCCCAACTTTGGACTTGTAGAGCCTCTAAGGTAGAGGAAAACTTCTTAAGCCACCGGAACATGTCGGTCATCAACCTCCCTACGACAAAAGTGAATTATTGAGGGGAAATCATATGTGGTAAGAAGATTTTAGTTATGTTAGCCAAAACTTTTGTATCAAGCTTATAAATGACATTGCAAAATGAGAGAGGGCGGTAATTAATTAGACAATGACGATTTAAAGGAGCTTCTATAGATGAAAGTAACAAACATGTGATTAAATCCAGATCTTGAAGATTATCCGTAGGCTATATCCAGAACGCCGCGGTGAATATGACGGATTCATATTTCTGTCCTGACGGAATGAATCCAGGCCGCTGATAGTTTTTAATATCATCTCTATTTTGTCACAACATGCGGATCTTTTTTTATCGTTCAATCTTGTGTACTCCCTCATTCTTTCCGAGAGTGAATCACTCTCTTGCACATTTCAGCGTATTTTGGAGTAGGTATAAATTATCCAAAATTAACCTTTCCTTTTATTTTCCTTTTTTAACTGACTATCTCTTCTCTACTTGTGAAAACAAAAGCGTAGTGTTTTTGACACAAAGGACAATAATAAATATAAATTTTGAAATAGTATTTTCTTTACATAATTTATTTATAAAAGTAATTGAATAATAATGTAATATTTTAGAATTTTGTAGTCTTTTCATTTCACTCTCTGACACTAATAGATCCATTTGTTTAAAAATATAATTAGAATTATAAGTAAAGGGTATTGATAATTTAACAATTTAATAACTTTAACTAGAGAATATTAATAAATATGTACTTTAAAAAGTATTTAGGTATTAAATCCTATAATCAATTATATATGGGTGTGTTTATCAAAAAAAATTATATGCGGGTGAAGTTGTGTATTTACTCTGGGTACTAATTAACCATAATTATATTAATAAAACCAGGTTGTAAATAAATATCTTATATGATAAATCACAAAACCGATAATCAATCTATAGAGACAAATGTTGTGTTTCCATAATTTACAATGTAAACACTATAGTAAAAATAATAATATCACTAAAATAGTAATAAACTTTATACTAAATAAAATTATTAAAAGATATATAATTAAGTACTATTGTTAAATAATTTATCTTGAAATTTGAGTAAATTTTTTTTGATGATTTAGCATTGTAGAATATGTCTGAGGTTTTGGGTATCTTTTTATGATTAATTTTTATACCCTAATAACGTTTCAATTTCTTGATAGGTTGTATGAGATGATTTTTATACCCTTATCATTTATAAAAATTCCCACTCATGAATAGAAGTATTTACACAACCTTATATATAATCGTATGCTCCATCTTTTACATATATTCGTAACCTAAGATTCTATATTTTTCATCTGGTCGTTTTTTATTGAATCATAGTGTAAAAGAATATTTTCTTAGAATTTATTAATTTGCGAACCTTGGTTGATTGCTATACTGAAGGCTATAAACGTTTGAATACGATAAACAGAGTTGCTGGATTCGATTTTATGTATTCACTTACATTGATTTTTACGTATCCACAATAACTTATAAGCGTTTCCATTGATGATTAGAAACATGTACACAACATTCTATAATCTTATAACTAGATAATAATAAATTTGTCCTTTAAAGTAATAACATGTAAGTTTAAATCTCATAACTTAATTATATAATAAGAGTGAAATTGAAGTATGTACTCTAGGTACTAATTAACCATAACTATTTTAATAAAATTAGGTTGTAGATAAATTCCACATATGATAATTCACAAAAGTCGAAAGTCGGTCTCCCTCTCTCTCTATATATATGCAACATTTCTATAATTTGAGATGTAAACGATATAGTAAAACAATATCACTAAAAATAATAATAACAACTATAATATAAGAAATACAATTACTAAAAGATATAAATTAAGTACTATTATTAAAATAATTTTACATCTTGAAATTTGATTAAAAAAAGTACTTTTGACGATTTAACGTTCCTAAGGTTTAGGGTATCTTTTTGTGATTCATTTAAATACCCTTATAACATTTCAATTTCTTCGCAGGATTTTAGGGTTTCCACACCACAATTATAAATAACGTTTCTAACGTTTTACATAAAGGTGTCCACAAATTCAGATAAACGTTTCCACGTGTTTATTTTAATGTGTCCACGTTTCTACAATTTCATGATTATCTATAACGTTTCCACGCCACAGTTACATATAAATGTTTCCACTGCATGATTATATATAAACACTTTTATAATTATATGTGATGTTTCCATGACACAAAAAAAAGTTATATATAATGTTTCCACCGTTTATATATAAAGGAGTCCACAAGTTCAGATAACGTTTCCACCTTTTTATTTAAACGTTTCCACCTTTTTATTTAAACATTTCTACGTTGTTATATATATGTTTCCATGTTTTTATTTAAACGTTTCCCCGTTTCTATAATTCCATGATTATATATAACGTTTCCATGACATAATTACATATAAACATTTTAGTAATTATATATGAATGTTTCCATGCCATAATATGTTTCCACGATTTATATGTAAACGTTTACACGCCATGATTACATATATATGTTTACACAATTATATATTCCATGCCACAATTAAATATAACGTTTCTACGACACATTTTCACGCCACAATCAAGTATAACGTTTCCACCGTTATGCATAAACGTATCCACGAGTTTATATAAACGTTTCCACGTTTCTACGATTCCATTTTTATATATAAACGTTTCTACACCATGATTATACATAACATTTCCAACATTATACATAGACTTAATTGTTGGAGTCGACTTTACGTATTTATTAACATTTGATTTTTATATATGCACTACACAATAACTTATAACATAAAGGTTGAAAAATTAACGTGCAATATTTTTAAAAAATATTATACATCACTTTTTTTAATTTCAAAAATAATAATATTAGCGTGGTATTTTTTATATCAGCAATTCCCTAATTTTAATCAGTTGATTGGTGTATTTTGAATTATTGTACTCCATTTTTTTATATATATGTATCAACAACAAATATTATAAGATTAGAAAACTATAATACAATAGCGAGGTCATTAGTTTTTTCTTTAAAAAAGTATAAATATTTAGGGTGTTTGGGGGTAGGGTAATCTTTTCGGAATTTGTTATGTATTTTATACTGTAATAACTAACTCGACAGGTTTTTAGGGTTTGTGGTAGCGGATTTAGTAAAAATGCCTTTGACGTTTTTAATTTTCCTAGGGTGGGATTTGGGGTGTTTTGGGGGGTAGGGTAATCTATTTGGAAACCGTTCTATACTTTATATTGTATAGAACGTGAGGATATAAATATTTGGAAATGATAAAATGAGTTGCTGGAGTCAATTTTACGTATTCATTTAACCTTGATTTTGTGTACCCATAATAGTTAATAAACATTTTCACTGATGGTAGAAACATGTACACAATTGTGTATATGAATCATAGTGTATATGAATCATGGTATATATGAATCTTGGAGTCATAGTGTATATGAATCATGCATGGTGTATACTCATTTTTTCTATATATAAATATATATAAATCATCATACGTCACTTTTTTAATTTTAGATCAAAATGTATTTTTAAATTTGTAATTTTTTTAAAAAAATATTATTTCGATTAAAGTATGTGTTTTGAATTGATATATGCTTCATTATCTACTTTTTATAAGTAGAAGCAACATATGTATTTATATTTGAAAATAAAGATGTATAATCCACTAGTTAAGATTAAAAAAAGCTAAGATAAGTTATCATCATTTGTTAATAAGAAAAATAAAAGCTGTCCTTCAGCTTCACGAATTACAAGATCAGCGCCCTGTTTCTACCATCTACATATAAAAAAATCTAACAATTTACATTAAAACTAATAGAAACAATAATATTAAAGACTAAGATTACGTACGTCAAAATGACAGAAATCTAGCCTCCGTCGTCCAAACCGCGCCCTATCCAGAATCGTCTTCATGACATCTGAGCTCACTATGTCCCATTTCTTCTTGAAAACATGGGCATGGGACCGCAATGTCAGAGAGGAGACGTTGGACTTTATCCGCTGAATTATTGTCAAGTTGATACTCCCTCCGTTAATTTTTAATGTCTTTCTGGCTTTATGCACAAGAATTAAGAAATGAGGTAAAAGGACTCATCTAACCTTACTTTTTCTTTTTAATAAATGTGTGTGTAAGGTGACAAACTATCTTTTTCCTTGGGAGTTGTTGTTATTAATAGGGGTAACGGTGGAAAAAAGCAATAAAATTTGTCTTAAAAATCTAAAATGACAACTAAATCTTAACAAACTAAAAAAACTAGAAAGACATATAAAAATTAACTGAGGGAGTAACTGTTTTCAGAGAGGTTGGACTCATCTTCACAGTATAGGGACGACCGGAGCCAAACATTCATAGCTACTGCAGCAGCCCTATTCTTATCTGACGCAGTCTCCGTTTTTTCAAGGGTGGTGTTGAGTTCGCACCTCTTGCATCTGACTGAATCAGCCGCTCCTCGTTCAACACGCTACTCTCGTTCACCATCATTGTCGTCATCCATTGTCACAAGCAGCCAGGCGCCACCTCCCTGCTGGCGCTGCCTGCCACAACCACGAGTAGCTTTGTACACACACCTTTCAGTGTAATTCGAGTCTGTAGAGATATGCTTTGAACAAGATCAATTCACACAAAAAAAAAAAATTACCCCATCAACTAGCACAGCACCGAATTAAAGGGTCGAGTCAGACAGACAGTCAATTTCTGCACAAATGTCAACTAGTTTCATGTACGGTTCTACTTAAAGAGTTTAGCTTATGGTCAATAGCCGAAAGTCAGCTCGGTTCAGGGTTACTTTGTCTCCCAAATGCCTGAAGTCATCTTGTGCAGTGTCACTTTCTAGCTAGTTACACCAAAAAATAGGACTCCCGTGTAATTTTTGGGAAAAGCCCTAGTTCCAAAAAAAAAAAAAAAACGGATTTCCGTGTATGATAGTTAGTATTTTCGGGGAGTGCCTGATAAATCCGACTCTTCCATAGCTAAAGAAGACAGCTTTTCTTTCAATTTACAGTGTTCAAAGACGAAACAAATACAAATAAAATAACTCCACAATGATGGACAAATAAAAACTTTATATTATATATCAAAGGTCAAACATAAATAAAAAGAGACGACAGTAATACTACTACAACCAAAATTGAGGGCGGAATAGCAAGTCTGCTCCCGCAATGCTACAACAGGCGTTACACAAGAGTCTCGTAAATTTGCCCCCGCATTCATTCGAATCAGCAAAGCAAAAGCCAGCCAACGTCTCTATTTACAAAGTTGGAGGGATAACCAGGGAGAGAACTAGTTGTGTTAAAAGGATGTGTTAAGAAAATCAATGGTAGTGCACATATAAACTAACTATAAGAAGCTCAAACTGCCTTTTCTTCTTTCACCAAAAATCTCAATCTTGTGAACCATAACAATTAGGAGCAAGTTCAAGCAACCACAAAGGCTCTATCCTGGTCACATTCCGCACATAATACTGATTTGTTTTAACCATCTCGTTGAAAACTATGTACTCTGGCATTGGTTTAGCTCGAAACAAGACCGATGATGGATGTATTTGGACGATTTGGCCATTTCTTATGGCTCTGCATCAGACAGCAAAAATAACAATATAAGAAAACTACACCGGGAATCTAGGAGCAATAGAACTATACGCAAACAATACTAAAGTTGACAAAATATAGAAGATAAAACAAGTCGAAACCAATATTAGATTACAAATATAATGAACTTGGTACCACAATGAACCAACTCGTAGGAGTCTCCATTTAGCGATTCAGCTGAGGAAGTGAATAATGAATTATTGAAACCCAAAACCAGCGCAGCAAATACCAACCTGTATGTACCACCAGGTAGCCTCGATGCCACCTTCAGAGAGAAGGAAGCAGCAAGGCATTTAAGGAATTGTTCCATGTTGTCTCCACATGATGCACGACGAAGACCCATCTGTTCAACATTTCGCTGAATTTGACTGCAAAACGAGAAAACAAATATCCAGAAATAAATTTCTCAATTTCAACTCTACCTATCATAATGACATCGTACTGGTATGGACACAGACGAAAGTCACATTCAGTCACAGGAGCTAAAACGGAAACCAACCTATGGATGTCCCGCGCATGCCTCAGAGAGCGGCTATTTATAAAATTTTCTTTGCACCACTTCTTCAAACTCTTGAGCATTTTCTCTTTGCTACTATTCACCTTGCTCTTCAAGAACTCATCTGCCGTGCGAAATACATTAATCATTGTGACCTGGTCCCCTTCTTTACTTCCAAAGCGCTTCATTGCTCTCCTAGCCTAGCAAAGAGGAGAGGAAAGTGACAAAAATCAAATTTCAGACCTTTTCAAGTCATAACTGACAACTCTCTTGCAAATGAAGGATGAAAGCAAGATGATTCTACAAGCTTACCTCTTCTAACTTCTCTCGAGGAGCATAAAAGATTGATTCAACAGACAGCATGGCTACTGTTATCAACATTTCCTCGAGACAATCAAACTGACTAGCCAGAATGAGAGCCTTAGAATATATGGGATCCAAAGGTAATCTCGCCATTTGATGTCCAACTGGATCCGAAAGTTTGCATTCCTCAGTTAATGCGCCCAGCAAGTACAATTCTTCAAGTGACTTCACAACAGCCATCCTGCCGACAGTGATTTTATTTTATCAAAAAAAAATTAGGATCCCTCATACAAAAAAGAGACATGAGTGAGGGAGCAATAAGTACTCAATACAATGGTCAAAACACAGTAGCAGTCATAACTTAACTCAATATCATTGACAGTATTCACTACTGACCATCACCATTAAAGATTAACATATTGGAACAGTAGAGCTTTTTTCCACCTTATGTTGCTGGGAGCAGGAAAGGAAATCTAAAGTATGCAATGACAGAAAAGGGCAAGGCCATCAAGGTTGCAGCAAAAGCGCACCAATTCCAATCTGGCATCATATGAATATGGATACCAATACAACGGACCAAATTCGTGATAGGGGGTTGGCGACCTTTTCAGATCTTTAGATCCGTTGGCTTATAATGTCTTTTAACAAGCTAACATACTATAGAGCAACTGACAGGCTCAAAGAACTAATTTGCTGCTAGAAAATGTTCAGGTAGCAGATAAGATTTTTTTTCATTGTTTGGTAGTTCTCTTGATCAAAATCTTTTTTGTTCAGGTAACAAGGCCTTTTCTTTCCCAAATTAGAATTCAATTGTCGTAAGAAGACATCCCCCCCCCCCCCCCCCCAATTAATGATATAAAGAATGGAGATTAAGCAATACCCCCATATTACTCACCTCGACGGTCTATCCAAAAAATCAAAGCCAGTTATATCATCAACTCCCAAAGCTTTGAGTTGGAGTATCACATTTGCAAGGTTGCACCGTTTTATTTCTGGAGTGGTAGAATCAGCAAGCTTCTCAAATATACGCTCAGGGTAAAGCCTAAAGCACTTCCCAGGTCCTTCACGACCTGCACGGCCACTAAAACAAGCAAGTTCCATAATTACAAGAAGATTTGAGGAAGCTGTTTAGAAATTGCCAAGTACAATCAAATGCAGGTCCATAAGCATCTTATCCATCATCAATTATGAAACAAAGATATCTCCTTTACTCAAATCTTTGTATGTCTTTAATGATTGAGAGATCTCAAGCTTCCAGGGTCCTTGTTTAGGAGTAAACAAATTACTTTTGAAAGGTAATTCACAGCAGAGACCAGTCTTCATGATACAAAAATATCATCAAAAATTGAACAAGAAAGCTACCTCCTTTGCAATGCTTGCGCTTTTGAAGTAGGAATAGTAACCAAAGATTCTATCCCCTTTTCTGGACTGTAGGAGCGTGCCTTTACTAATCCAGGATCTATTACATATTTGATTCCTGGAATTGTTACTGATGTCTCAGCAATATTTGTGGCCAATATCACCTAGAGACAACATCAAAGGATATCATATGATATGTGGACATCAAGGATGACAATGATGTCTACTTAACAGCTGCAGAAAACTGAACAAATATACCATGAAACAGAATAAAAAAGAGCACTTCCCATCACATGAGTTTCATAAAAAAAGAAACACTATCTAGGCCCGATTACTATCTACACTCACAAAATTCACATTTACTTCCAGGTTGCAAAATCAGATAATGAAGAGAAGATATGCTGCAAGCATGTGACTTAAGTCAGCCATAACGACGCTAGGCTAAAATGAAGATTTCTCCCCGGCTTCGGTTAGCCATTTTAAAAATATATTTTCTTCCAAGATCAACAAAACCGATAAGATGTGACCTAATACACAAAATGCACTACGTATAACTTCTATAGAATATGAGGTTTGACATGGGCCACTATACATGCCAAAAAATATCGGAAATCACTCAAGAGTCAATTTGATGGTTCAGATACCTTACGTGATCCAGCTGGAGCTGGACTGAAAACTTTCATTTGCTGATCAGGAGGAAGAGACGAGAATATGGGAACAATAAGCAGCTTCTGGTTGCACTCAGGTAATTGCTTCATACGCTCTTGAACTAATCCCTCAACGGCTTCAATCTCTTCTTGACCAGTTAAAAATACAAGAACATCACCAGGACCTTCCTCCAAATGAATCTAGAAAATGAGAAATTCGAGTATTTAGAAACCCTTTACAGCACAAATATGAAGCAGCCAACAGAAACTCAAAACGGTAAAAAAAATCAGTATTGACTCAAACTGCTGATTAACCAAGCATAAATAGATTCATGAAATTGAGTGCAAACTTATGCAACCTGCTTCCAATCATTTAGATGCAACAGCTAGTACTACTGGATCCAAAAACACATGGTTGGTTGAAATTTGAGCCATCATAGGCATAGCATATTAAATCTTACAAATGATAGAAACTATCATAAACTGTGGAAGTAAAATGACAGAGAAAAGCAAGTCAAAAGGTAGGGCCAAGAATATAGTGTGCACATAAGCGAGTGGATATCCATGTTTCTGATGCAAACATAGGTTATAGGGAGCAAGAAAGAGCAGATATCAAACCTGAAGAATAGCTGTGATTGTAGCATCAACATAATCCGAATAAGCAGTGAAAGAATAATATATATCGATAGGGAATTGCCGCCCCGCAACATGGATTGTCTTGGCTCCACAGAAAAAGTTCGAAAAAGCACGTGCATCCAAACTGGCTGACATGATTATTAACTTTAGTGGGGGGAGCTTTACTCCTTGGCATTTTGTGAATACGCTTCCAGGTGGGGCAACATGTTCTTTCTCTAGCACCGCAACATGTGTTCTCTTTGCAGAACCAATACTTAGTTCCGAACGTGAATTTTGAGACCTTACTTTCTGAACTTTCTTTAGCAAACCCAGTAGAACATCGGTGTGAATTGTCCTTTCATGAGCTTCATCAACTACAATAACTGAATACTTCGAAAGATATGGATCCAATAATGCCTCCCTGAAAGTTGTGTAAACTTTCTGTTAGTTAATTCAACAGCAAACACACAATGAGTAGAAATTATTTCGCAATTCCAATCATATTGGTCGAAAAAGACAGAGAGATGAGATCATATCATCTCATACAAGGAAACAAAAAAACAACAATGCAACCAATCAAATTCATGAGCATTGAAGAATCATTGAAACAAGAATACAACACATGTACTTCAGCAACTATCAGCAAACTACCACTATATGTTGTTGTTAACAAAAGATACTCAGCACCAATCATTTATGATATGCTGCTGAGTCAATCAGAAACTTACCTCAACAGAATTCCATCAGTCATGTACTTGATCTTTGTCTGACTGGAAGTCATGTCATCAAATCTCACAGAATATCCAACCCTTTGACCGAGCTTAGTACTACATTCTTCAGCTACTCGTCTGGCCACAGAAACAGCAGCAACACGTCTAGGCTGAGTGATCCCAATAATTTTTCCATCAGAACAAAATCCAGCATTAAGGAGAAATTGGGGTAATTCTGCAAAAGTTTGGTGCACACATGCTGTAGTCAGTTAATCATTGAAACAAAATCATTGCACATGTATACAACATAAGACTAACAAATATAATATTTAAAGTTCTTAATAGGTCACCTTGTTCACCAGGATCCTACAAACTTAACAGGGTGAAGAACTAATAACTTACGAGTAGTCTTTCCACTTCCAGTCTCTCCAACAACTACCAATGTCTGATTACTCTGCACACTTTCCACGAGCAGTCCCTCAACTGAAAGGCCAAGGTGAAATTAATTTCCCATAAAAAATTTGTAAAAAAAAGCCACATCAAAATCTTGAGTAGTTTCTTGACATTTGAAGTGAACAATAAGCTAAAAGAAAAGGATCACTACACACAAGTGGAACTTGCTGAATAAAACAGGTATTACATTTCGAAACACAATAATAGGCACACAAGAATGTACGTAAAGTAGCATTTCCCTTGTTCAAGTAGTATATTGAAGGAAAAAAAAAAAGGAAATAAATGCTGCATTGAAAATAACTACTGATTCCAGACAGAGTTCTCTTCTCTACCTCCAACTGTAGAAGAATGAAAACAAGAACAATAGATAACACAATGTTATAGTCACTCAAAGATCAATGTGGGCAGCTAAATAATATTGCGTACATTCTCAAAGACAGTAAAGAATATCTCCAGGCTAGTAAATATTCTAGCCAGACAACTTTCTATATGACTCCCAAACTATAAATATCAAAAAGTATATGCGATACAATACTTTGCATATTACTCTTGAGATTATTTTTATTTTCATCCTTCTACCAAATTCATCAACCCAAGCGCACCATTTAATGGCGAGTATAAAGTAAAAATAGGAGCTCACATACAAGTATGCAGTAAGAAGATGACTTTATCCAGTGCAAAAATTTAAGGAAAGAACTCCCTAATAGTACTGTTTACCATATACCAGTGTAGAAAGAAAAAGGGAAATTAAGGATGAGGGGCATATTTTTTTGTTTTTTTCCTTCTACCAAATTCACCCATCCACCAAGTGCACCATTAATGGTGAATATAAGCGGAAAATAGGTGCTCACATACAAGTATGCAATATTAAGATGACTTTATCCAGTACAAAAGTAAGGGAAACAACTCCGTAAAAGTACAGTTTTGTCATATATCATCGTAGAAAGAAAAAGGAAAAATTAGAGAGGAGGGTTAAGGAACCTGCAGAGATCGGAAGAGCTTTTCTTTGTACCTCAATCTTCCTTCTCTTTTCTCTCCCCGAGATCTCCATAGCGTCCCTTTTCCTACAACGCTCCAAAGCTCAGGTCTGACTATGCACTCACTGTGAGTTACAGATAATCAATTGAGAGTTTGAGAAAGAAACCTGTTAACAGGAGAAAAGACACCACTGCAGGGTGGAATGCTCTGATCAGAAATAGCCACTGATGGCATCTCAAAGCTCTACCCCTCCAGACCTGAAATTTGCTAAATACAATTTTCTATCTCATACAACTAGAAAATGAGCGAGCGAAAAAGATAATAGTAAGGTCATAATCCAATAATTCCCAACATATCAGATCAGATACATGAAATTCTTTTCATTCTAAGAAACAGGTATAAACATTATGGTACAGATGACTGTGTCACAAATAGACCTAGCAAAAGTGACCCGAACCCGAAAAACTGATCCAATCCAACCCAATCCGCACCCGATTTTAAACCTAATGATGTCACCCGAAATGTAACCCGAAAATCCGAACTGACCCGAACCAAAACCGAATCAAACCCCAAACTCACCCGATCCAAATTCACCAGAACCAAATTCACCCGAAACCGAATTCAGCTGAATGCTTTGTTAAAGCCTAAATCTACTATAGTTGTTCCAAACATAAACAATAATTTTGAAACCAAAAAGACATAATGGAACTTTAGACATCCAATAGTGTTCATTGCTCACCTCAAACCTTGTTGTATCAAAACATTCATAGACATTGTTGCTACCCTTTACACACATAGATGAACATAATTTCATAGCAAATCTAGCACACAAAAATGAAGAAAAAAAAATTCTTGATCCCCCCGCTTAGGAAAAAAACTAAACCAGCCACCACATAAAACTATGATTAGTTCATTCATGTGAAGCTCCATGAGCATCTATGTTTCTTGTTCGCCAGTTAGACTTGCAAAATTACCGTGAGTGGAGGAAGAGATAGGTTAAGATAGGTTAGACTAATTACCGATTGGAAGTGTTTTCAGTCCCTATCTTCAATCAGGTGTGCGAGATCAGCAGAGATTCAGATTATCACTGCACAGGGGCAGACGCAAGAAATTAATAAAGACAGGCGCAGAGCAATGAGCATGTATGTTAATGTTCCTTGTATGCCAGTTCGACTTGCAAAATTACCATGAGTGAAGATAAGAGAAAGAAGTTAATGAAGACAGGCGCAGAGCAATGAGCACGTATGTTCCTTGTTCGCCAGATAGACTTGCAAAATTATGATGAAGAGAAATAGATAGGTTAGTTACCAGTTGGAACTTGGAAGTGCTTTCAGCCCCTCTCTTCAATCTGGTGTGTCAGAATGAAAACGACCATGAGTGAAGTCTGTGAAGAGCACGGAGAAGACCGTGAGTGAAGATAATGAAGACGACCGCCAAATTCTTTTCCTTGTTCGCCAGTTAGGGATTACCGCGAGTGAAGTCTGAAGAGAATGAAGCTGACCGCATAGAATTACCAAAAAACTTCAATTCCATGTTTGCCTTTATTTTGTTCTCCCATGCTCTAATTTATGATGAGGTTATTGATGGTATTTTATCACCTAAAATTTTCAAACCATAAGGACCAAATATTTAGGCTCCAGTTTTTTGAGGGTTGCTATTCACAGTACAAAATTACTAATCACCGTAGTACAAAAAAAAATTTAATCATATTAACGTTGTAAACATGTAATAAAGTGTGCGTGCAACTTTTTTTTTATTAATTGATATCCACTTGTGATTTTATTAAAGAAGTTTATACTTGAAGAATAGTGATTTTACTAATTACAGTACAATTTTTTTTTTTTTGCCAAACTATCCAGAATACATTGCAATGTATTGGGGCGCCCGTTTCTCTTTAAAAAAATAAAAATCGACATATGAAACAGTTTTTACAGTCATTTTTTTGTTACTAACTTGTAGTACAATTTTTTTTTCTATTCAAACTTTCTGTTAGAATGTGTCATGGCGATCTTTTTTCATTGAATAATGCAAATGGACATTTGAAACAATTTTTATTGAACATCTTAAATCACAACTAAGTTACATAACATATTACAAGATGAAATTTGATGTAAAAACATCTTTAGGGACAAAATATAATTGACATTCTCAAACATCATTACTGCCAACCGACTCATCACTCTCGCCTTCATATGAATCGGGGAGGGATTCGAGTTACCATAATATGGAACTGTCATACACTTCATTACTGCCAACTGATTCCATTGAAAAATCACTGTCACCTTCATATGAATCGGGGAGGGATTCGAGTTCCCATAATATGGAGTTATCATACACCCCCACCCACTCATTACTTCCAACAGACTCTTTCTGGTTGTGGAGTGATTCGTGCTCCAACATTGAAACATTACTCTGGCCCATTGACTCTTCTGTATCAGAATGGGATTCATGCTCCTATATGATATTAGAACTGTTTTCGTCATTTGATGAGTGACTCATGATAATGTGAATGGGTTGTGAATTTGGAGGAGCTGGTGGTGTGGAAATATGAATTGTAAAGAATCAGTAGCAACTCTACTCCTTTTATAGAGAAAACACAAGCTCCAGATTTTTTATTTTTGCTTAAAACATGGTGGTTGCGTCTGATAGTGACTTTGTCCTTACAAGTGATGCTGAAGCTAAATAGCAATGTAAGAAGCTACATCCTTGTATTCCCCATAAAATTGTAAAATGTCATTTCGTACCTTTTGTAGTCCTATAAGGAATCTCTTATGGGTTGTTGTGTAAGAATGCTTAAAACATGGTGGTTGTGTGTGATCATGTCTAATAGTGAATGTGTTCTTATATGTGATGCTGAAGCTAAATAGTCATATAAGAAGCTACATACTTGTATTCCCCATAAAATTAAAATGTCATTTCGTACCTTTTATAGTCCTATAAGGAATCTTATGGGTTGGCATTGGCATGACAAAAACAGAATTGTAACATCCCAGTATCCCACTGTTGTGGTATTGTCCGCTTTGCCGCAGCTCACGGTTTTGTTCTCGGGGTTTCCAAGCCCCAAAAGGCCTCACAACAAGGAAAGGTATCCCCACCCATATAATGAGTGGATCGTTCTCCCCTCCAATCGATGTGGAAGGTAAACCTCAAGGGTATTACACTCCACCCCCCTTGGGAGCCCAGCGCCCTCGCGGGCCACACTGGCACACCGACCTGGGTCTGGCTCTGATACCACTTTTTGTAACACCCCTACCGCTAATCTCGTCATTACAATCTAATCTCCTCGTACTTTCTTACATACGCAGCGGATAATCCATACTCATCGGCGGGTGATACAATGTCGTTAGTCACCCACGTGACTAACAAGGCCTACTTCCACTACAGCATCGGTTTGATGGACCGGAATACCCGAGTACAACATAATACAAATCAAACTCCAATTCTAAACCTAGTACATACCATTCTCCATTCAATACATTGTTCAATACTCACAATACATGATACCGAGTGTTCTAAGCACAATACTAATATACACCATCTTCCACATACCTGCACACACTCATTAAGGGCCTAACATTTTACCCATTCCTCACAAATCTACATGCTTTCCAAAATGCATAAGGGTGTACCGCTTGGTACACCGATGCAGAGTGGATTTATCGTGTGGTTTAGAACGGGTGTAATTAACATAAAAGAAAGAAATTAAAACCCAAAAATAAACGTCGGGCTGCAAATAAATCCCGGTCGCAGTAGTATAGTGAAAATGTAAGCAACCGGATGTCGAACCGTGGGACTAATGTACATATAATAGTACCTAAGCGTGTCACAAGAGGGGGGGATTAATTGACTTGTAAAATAAAAAGAAAAGATAAAATAAACTAAGTTGACAGATAAATAAAATGGAACTCTGGGTCAGGTTAATATAATCTGCATAATTAAGCTATCTCTACTGGTTTAATAATTTGGCAAGGTTCCTGTAATTATCTTAAGGACTAAGTCATAGCCTCATAAGAACTCGTTCACCTATAATGCAAGGTTCTAATCAAGGTTCAAGCAAAAGCCTGCGAACGGCAGAGGAGTATTGAGGAATTACATTTGCAACTGAATACTAACTTATTAAATCATAACAAGTTTCCTCCAGTTTTACGCCTTAATTAACCTGTCTATTTATCACCTGGTCTGATCAAAATAGACTTAGGAAAGCAATTTAATAAACTCATGACAATTATTAAAAAGGTGCGTGATAACCTTTAAGCGTAACAAACTGTATATAAATTAAACCAGTAAAAATATAGCATAATTAATACAAACATATAATAACCATTCCCAGAGCGTATGTAAACTAGCCTAACATATTAAATAGAATAACAGAAACAAGAATGATAGAAATCATCCGTAATCACTCCGTCTCGCTCTGCTATTTTGTATACGTAGGCTAGAGGTGGATTTTGTGGAATGTAAAATAAATAAAATGGAGAAGGCGGAAGGAGAGAAATGAGATGGCGTGTGGTGAAGTGGTCGTGGTTGAATTGATGGTGGATGATTCGTAAGTGATTTATTGGGTGAAGCTCGTGGGTTTATATAGAAAAAGGAAGAAGAAAGCAGAGAAGATAGACAGACGCGTGAGCGAGCAAATGATTGAGGCGGTGGAAGATTGAGCTCATTGATTGCTCACTGATTGAAGGGGACAGAGCGTGTGCAGAGGCGTGAATTAAGGTAGGCGCCTGCAAGTTGGAGACAGTGGACGAGTTGCAGAAGTCGGCGAAGGTAAGTTGCAGACGGCGCGCGAAGAAGAAAACTGTTCGCGTCTCAGATCTGGAATTTTTACACGCGTCCGCGTGGTGTCCTCCTCGTTGTCCGCCTGAAAATGGGGCGGTTGCATTGTGTGTGTTGTGTCTTGTCCGCCTGCGGTACCGCCTCAATACCAGGCGGTTGTCTCTGATTTGTCCGCCTCCCTGTCCGCCTCCATACCATGCGGTTGCAATGCTGTAGTGCTGACCGTGACTTATTTCGTTCTACGAACTTCGACCGGCTCTAGATTCTTCGTTTGGACTCCGTTTTCTGAGCCGTTTGCGTCTATGCGTTCGTCTCTTCGTGTACTTTACTCCCAGCTTGGTTTTCCTCATGTTAAACCAATAATTTGTGAGATAAACAATAAAACATAAACTAGAGGAAAACTAACCGAAGTGGAGAAATGAGCAAGAAAAGTGCTAATATAATATATGAAATACACCTATAAAACATGCTCATTTGGACACTTATCAACCGACAACTCAAAGGGCTACAAGCCTTATACAATTCATTACTATCAACAAATTAGCCCTAGCTATCTAAGCATAGCAGCCGGTCTCTTACAACGACCATAACAGCTTCGGGTACCTGGAAAATAAAAACAGTGCCCCAAGGGGATCAGCAAAACGCTGCATATGAAATTCGCATACCCCACGTGCTAACGGGAGTACGCCGACTACTTGGTCGAATACATGTGGTTCATTTCCTTCACACATACATACATGCTTTTATATGATATAATACATTCACATCATAAAACATACATACAATCCATTCAATGCATACAAGGAAGACAACACAAGTCCACCGTTCATACTTACCGGAATACGGAGATACACCTCTCCAATACATACACAATTCTTGTTAGCTTCTTTACTCACCCGGGTTAATCGGGTGTACTTTACTCTTTTACTCGTGGCCAATGACTTACACTAGCCAAGACCATTACTCATACAAATACTTTACTTACTTACTTACTCAAGTCAAGTCGGAGTGACCTCCGGGCAGGGACTACTATATCCCACCTCCGGGATTTAGGGTGGCTCACTAATCCAGGATGCTACCCATTTAAGGGGTTTGGTCCATGGAAAAGATTAAGGCCAGGAATCGGATCCAACCTCTTGTGTCTCTTCATCCTCACGTGTGGCCGAAACTATATCGGGCTTCTTACTTACTCCAATTTACTCAATACTCACGTTAGAGGGTTACATAGTTAGTGAGTTAGTGAGAATCATTCACAACCACTAAGTCAAGGGTTAGCACAAATGCATAACCACAATCAAGCACCTCATCATCATTCATACATTTCATGAATTATACAAACTAAATGTTCAAGATAATACAACAAAATCAATACAGCACAAACACAAGTAAGTGCATTAAAAACCCGATTCGTGCATATATCTTATTAGGTGATCACATAAGCACACAAATCAGGTAACCAAGGTAGCATACGGGGCATGAGAAAATCATACCATTCACCGTCGTACTCGTACTCCCGGTTTCGCTTCGGAATTCAACTATTCGATTCCTATAACATACACGGAGTTGTACGGTCAATGATCTTTTATTGACCTAACTCATTCCTTCATTAATACTTCTTATGTACACTTACTACTTCTTACAATTCATACTTGATTATGATAATCATCATTTCCTTCTTATTTCTTAAACTTGCTTTCTTACTCATGTGCATACTTTCTTACCTTCATTACTTCATTAATGGTGTACTACTATATGCATATATATATACATATGATTACTATTTTTATTATTATTTTTTATTTTATTTTTTTTGTATGACTCGACTGACCTTACCCAGGGTCGGCCCCAAGGTCGGTCGAAGTCAGTGAGTTACGATACTGGAAAATTCAGACCCGAGCGACCTTGCATGGTATGTCCCAAGGTCGGTCCAAGTCAGTAGGTTTCTGTGTTCGAAATTTATGACTCGACCGACCTTGCCAAGTTCGGTCCCAAGGTCGGTCGAAGTTAGTAGACTTCTGGCTTCACAATTTATGACTCGACCGACCTTGCCAAGTTCGGTCCCAAGGTCGTTCGAAGTCAGTAGACTTCCGTCTTTACAAATTTAGGCTCGACCGACCTTGCCAAGGGCGGTCCCAAGGTCGGTCCAGCCCAGTACTTCCATTTTACTTTGTTTTTCTGCTTCATTCTTCACCCATTACTTTCCTAATCTTTCCCAAAGCATTCCCAACATGTTTAACACTCATTTTGATGCTCTAAACTTCTCTAAACCACCTACTAACCTCATTACTCATTTCCATTTTAACTCACCCTATTTCCTCACTTATTCTTCAACACCTGCACCAGCTTTTCTCTAGTTCCTTATTTGCTACAGATTTTGACCCTAACTTCTACCATCCAATAATTCCTCAACTAATACCATTTCTAGCATTCAAGATACATTATCTTCCACCCTAGTTCTTCCCACTACTTAATTCTTTCTCAATCTGTTTTCAATTATGAAAACTACTCACGTTAATCTCTTAAGTCACTTAGTTCCTATCTAAATTTTGACATAGTCTCCCCTCGAATTTAGCATTCTCACCAGATTGTTTTATTCACACATCACCACTTGCAAAACATGTTTATTCAAGGGCATTAATACACAACTTCCAACTCCTCCACAACATTCCACACATTACAATACATTGAATTTTCCTGCACATACATATTTATTCCCCAAGGTTTTCCCAAGCTTTTAATCATCTTTTAAAAGCTCCAAAACAGTTACATTCTCTTCCTCATTATACTACAACATAATTACTACTCATAACCATGTACATTACTCATTTTAGGCATTAAAAATCTGTTACATTAAGGCATACAAAACTAGTTCAAGGTAAGGGCAATTACCTTGTGTTTCTAGTTTTTCCTTTCTTTCTTGTTTTCTCCTTTCTTCTTTCTTTCTTCCTTGTTCTTCCTCACACAACCGATAATGCTACAGCCCATATCAAAATATACTAATGAGCATTCTAATGGGGTTCTCAACCTTAAAATTTGCCCTAAACTTCAAGAAGGTTTAAAGCTTAAAAGGGTGTTACCTTTGGAACTTCTAGATGAAGTTTTGAGCAGCAAAAACAACAAGCTCCAGCACTAATTGATGGGATTAAAACCGGCTGGAATAAGAAGGAGAATAAGAGCTCCACTTGTAATTTTCGTTTTGCCAAAAAGGCTGGAAAGAGATGGAGTTTCAAGACTATTTTTACCTTAGAATGACAAGGGAATGAAGGTGCTTTAAATGATAGTCTTCAAACTCCAAAATGAGCTACAGCCATGGTGGTGAAGTATGAGATTTTCAACTTTTGAAAGGTGGAAAATGAAGCTCATGAGGAGAGGAGTACAATGGTGCAGTTTTTATTGCATTTGGACAAGGTTTAGGCTTTGAACAAGAGGAGAGAAGGAGGGTGTTGTGTGAGGAGCTCCAAATCGTCATCAAAGGCTTGGGGAAGAAGAGAAATCAGAGAGAGGAGGAGGGAATATGGTGAGAGAGGGCTGGTAGAGGAGAGAGAGTTTTATTTTTACTTTTGTACTTGTTTTCTTTTCCTTTCTTTTATTATTTGTTTTTATGTGTCTAATAGCAACTAAAGAAAGGGGGGAAGTGAGTGAGCCGGCCCCAACACACACACCTACAGATTTTTGATTTTTATTTTCAAATGGGACACATTAGTTTAGCTTTATTACACTTCACACCCCACTACTTCTCGTTTCTTACATTTCTTACTAACCGGAACCCGTTTTCCGGAATTTCTCGTTTAATTAATTTTATTGGTTCTAGACCTTCATTAATGTCTAAATATATACGTTTGACTGCCTAAAATTATTACGGGTCTATTTAACCCGCTTAAAGTCGCGTTTTCCCGGTTTCCTCGAAAAACGCGCTTTAAGGTTCGTTTGTGTTTTCAATCCGTTTTAAGGATCCGTTTTCTTCGGGAATTGTTCCCTCATGTTTATTTAGGCATAATTAAGCTTCTAAAATCTTCATTAGCCTAATTAATCACTATTTCTAATTTCGGGGTATTGCATGATGCCTTGCTTGCATCGTATTGTATGTATTGCAGGTGAACACCGTGTGTAACGGACCTGAGGATGTATGGACGTAGTAAAAGGATTTGAGAATCCGTAAGGATGTCTGAATGCATGATCTTGGCATTAGAAATGTCCGAATGGTTAGAGATAAGGAATCACCAACTTTGACCAACTGTGAGGCACAGTGTAGTACTAATTGTATTCTGAGTTGTACAATGGGTAATGTGATTGTGTTGTACGGTATATGACACAAATGGTAATGTGAATGGTTTTGTGGTAGCGTAAATTGTATTGTGTATGGAAAGTGTGTATTGCGTATGGTAACCGTGTATTGTGCTTGAATTTTGTAGCGCCTGTAATGTAGAGGCAGTGAACACCATGTAAGGTGGTAGTAAGGTACATTGTGGCAATTGGCTTTCCAGATGAGTAGAAATAGTAAACCGTAAACCTTGAGCAACTTTGAGGGCAAAGTTTCATAAGGGGGTAGATTGAAATACCCCGAAATTAGAAATAGTGATTAATTAGGCTAATGAAGTTTTTAGAAGCTTAATTATGCCTAAATAAACACGAGGGAACAATTCCCGAAGAAAACAGATCCTTAAAACGGATTGAAAGCACAAACGAACCTTAAAGCACGTTTTTCGAGGAAACTGGGAAAATGCGACTTTAAGTGGGTTAAATAGACCCGTAATAATTTTAGGCAGTCAAACGTATATATTTAGACATTAATGAAGGTCTAGAACCAATAAAATTAATTAAACGAGAAATTCTTGAAAACGGGTTCCGGTTAGTAAGAAATGTAAGAAACGAGAAGTAGTGGGGTGTGAAGTGTAATAAAGCTAAACTAATGTGTCCCATTTGAAAATAAAAATAAAAAATTTGTAGGTGTGTGTGTTGGGGCCGGCTCACTCACTTTCCCCCCTTTCTTTAGTTGCTATTAGACACATAAAGACAAATAATAAAAGAAAGGAAAAGAAAACAAGTACAAAAGTAAAAATAAAACTCTCTCTCCTCTACCAGCCCTCTCTCACCATATTCCCTCCTCCTCTCTCTGATTTCTCTTCTTTCCCAAGCCTTTAATGGCGATTTGGAGCTCCTCACACAGCACCCTCCTTCTCTCCTCTTGTTCAAAGCCTAAACCTTGTCCAAATGCAATAAAAACTACACCATTGTATTCCTCTCCTCATGAGCTTCATTTTCCACATTTCAAAAGTTGAAAAGCTCATACTTCTCCACCATGGTTGTAGCTCATTTTGGAGTTTGAAGACTACCATTTGAAGCACCTTCATTCTCTTGTCATTCTAAGGTAAAAATAGTCTTGAAACTCCATCTCTTTCCAGCCTTTTTGGCAAAACGAAAATTACAAGTGGAGCTCTTATTCCAGCCGGTTTTAATCCCTTCAAGTAGTGCTAGAGCTTGTTGTTTTGCTGCTCAAAACTTCATCTAGAAGTTCCAAAGGTAACACCCTTTTAAGCTTTAAACCTTCTTGAAGTTTAGGGCTGATTTTAAGGTTGAGAACCCCATTAGAATGCTCATTAGTATATTTTGATATGGACTGTAGCATTATCGGTTATGTGAGGAAGAACAAGGAAGAAAGAAAGAAGAAAGAAGAAAACAAGAAAGAAAGGAAAAACTAGAAACACAAGGTAATTGCCCTTACCTTGAACTAGTTTTGTATGCCTTAATGTAACAGATTTTTAATGCCTAAAATGAGTAATGTACATGGTTATGAGTAGTAATTATGTTGTATTATAATGAGGAAGGGAATGTAACTGTTTTTGGAGCTTTTAAAAGATGATTAAAAGCTTGGGAAAACCTTGGGGAATAAATATGTATGTGCAGGAAAATTCAATGTATTGTAGTGTGTGGAATGTTGTGGAGGAGTTGGAAGTTGTGTATTAATGCCCTTGAATAAACATGTTTTGAAAGTGGTGATGTGT